>CM046435.1:5630973-5983473 GCA_025506505.1 Flaveria sonorensis
GTATGCTGTACTGATGTGCAATCTAGTTCCTATCGCATCATTGAACTTCTTCCAAAATTTAGGCATAAACCGCGTATCCCTGTTGGAGACAATCGACATTGGCACACCATGACGGGCAACTATCTCATTGATGAACACTTCGGCAAGCCGCTCCGAGTTATACGTCTCTCGGATGGGTAGAAAGTGAGCACTCTTTGTCAGTCTGTCCACTGTGACCCATATGGCATTGTAACCTTTAGCTGTACGAGGTAGCTTAGTTATGAAGTCCATAGTAATATGCTCCACTTCATCTTCTTCATTAACATGCTCGGGCTTTTGGGCTCCTTTCTGAGCTTTGCAGATTTGCCTTATCACATCAGGAGTCATAATCAACTGGTAAGATCTCACCCGAATTGGTTCCCGGTCCTCCTTCCGGCTTAGGGCGTCGGCTACCACGGGTGATAATGAATCTCACAGTCATAATCCTTTATGAGCTCCAACCATCGTCATTGCTTCATATTAAGATCCTTCTGGTCGAAGAAATACTTTAAGCTTTTGTGGTCCATGAAAATCATACATTTGACACCATACAAGTAGTGTCTCCATATCTTTAACGCAAATACAGCAGCAGCCAGCTCCAGATCATGGGTAGGGTAGTTCACCTCGTGAACCTTTAACTGCCGAGATGCATATGCTATGACTTTACCTCGCTGCATTAGTACGCACCCTAACCCCTGATAAGAAGCATCGGAATAGAAAACCAAGTCCTCATTCCCTTCGGGTAACGTTGACACTGGAGCTTGTGTCAATCTTCTCTTTAACTCCATGAACGATTCTCTTATCTGTCGCCCCATTCTAACTTCACATCCTTTCTTGTCAACTTGGTCAACGGCGTGGCAATCTTAGAAAAATCCTAGATGAATCTCCGGTAATAACCCGCCAATCCAAGGAAGCTTCAGATTTCAAATGGCGTTTTAGGAGAATTCCACTTCATCACCACCTCCACTTTAGCAGGATCAACCATGATTCCCTCTGGGTTAATCACACGACCCAGAAACTACACCTCGCATAACCAAAATGCACACTTAGAGAATTTCGCATACAACTTCTCCCTTCTTAGAGTTTCCAGCACCTCGCGGAGGTGATAGGCATGGTCTCCCTCATTTTTCGAGTAGATCAGGATATCGTCTATGAACACTATCATTTCGAGTATCTATCGACAAACCCTATTCATCAAGTCCTTGAATGCGCATGAGCATTGTTAGACCAAACGACATCACGAGAAATTCATAATGCCCATATCGCGTCCAAAACATAGTCTTTGGGATATCTTATTCTCTAAACTTTAGTTGGTGATAACCTGACAGAAGGTCAATCCTCGAGAACCAACTCGCGCCTTGCAACTAGTCGAACAGATCATCTATCTGAGGCAATGGGTATCTATTCTTCACCGTGAGCTTATTCAGCTCCCTGTAGTCTATACACATTCGCATGCTACCATCCTTCTTCTTCACGAACAACACCGGAGCACCCAAAGGAGAAATGCTCGGTCTGATAAATCCTTTATCGAGAAGGTCCTGTAGTTGGGCTAACAACTCATTCAACTCTGACGGAGCCAGACGATATGGCACTTTAGCGATGGGCTGAGCTCCTGGCACAAGGTCAATCTGAAACTCTATCTCCCGATCAGGTGGTACCTCTGTCAAATCATTAGGGAAAACATCCGGAAAGGTACACACCACGGGCACATCTGTCAACTCTACCATTTCAGGTTTAGCATCTTTAACGTATGCCAAGAATGCTCCACACCCTCATCTCATAAACATCTCAGCCTTTATCATAGAAATCATCTTCGAAACTTCGCAGATCCTGTCGCCGTAAATCGTGACTAAGCTACCGTCGGGCGCTTTCGTCTGAATCATCTTCCTCTGACAAACTATGTTAGCCTCGTAGGTGGCTAACCAGTCCATACCCAACACGACGTCAAATCCACCTAGGATCATAACAAACAACCTAGCGGGGAATCTATGACCTTTCAATTCTATGCTACAATCCTCTAAGGCCTCAGTTATCTTAGTAGTCTTTCCAATGACAGTTTCTACCTCTAACACATGATCTATTTCTTTGGCCTTAGCATTCATCACATCACAGAAGGTGGTAGCTATAAAACTCTTACTTGCACCAGAATCAAATAGATCAGAAGTAAGTATGTTGTTAACCAGAAACATACTTGACACAACATCTGGTTCCACTTTGGCCTCCTCTCTGGTCATCGTGAAAGCCCTAGCTTTGGCCCTTGGCTTGTCAGCAGCTTTCTTTTCCTTCTCAGTTGTGACATCCGTCACCAAAATAGGTACGTTGACTTTGGCATTAGTCTAAATTTTGACTCTTGACTTTGACTTTCGTCTTTATTTGGCTAGGTCTTGATTTATGGTTCTTTTCTTGTTGGGCCCAAATTTTGGTCTTATGGGCCTACGTTTTTATGATGGGCCTACATTTTTATGATGGGCTTGGAGTTTATATCTTTATGTGACTATTGGGCTTGTCGCCGTATGTGGTTCTATGTATTGAGTCCAATCGAGGGTTTTCTAAAATGTAAAACATGAAAACTTCACCATAACCCAATTAGCCTTACATCCATGGGCTTTGCATAAAGCCTGTTAAAACAACTTAAATTGGTTCTAAAAATATAATTTATCCAAATCCTAGGGCATGTGATAGTTCGTTCGAACCGTTATTGCGCGCGGAATTTGAAAGCGTAAAAATTAGACGAAACGCGGCTCGAGACGTGACGGAATACACGAGACAGGCCAAGGGCCCGAAGGCCCTTCTTCCTCCCATGTTTCGGCCGCAAGGATTAAGGGGGGGGGGTATTCCCCTTTGCCTTGGCCTCACTTTCACAAATTTTGGAATTCCCTTGAAACCCTAGCCACCTCCTTCTCCAAAATTCTCTCTTTTTCTCCACTTGGCCATCGAAAATTCTGAAATAACTTGTGCATCCATCGAGTTTTTGGCAACCAAGTCATCCAAGAACGTTAAACTCGGCTAGAAACATTCGTCTTCAAAGCTACGGTAAGCGAAATTCGTTTTTGATGAAGTTTAATTCTAGTTACACTCTAAAATCGATGATACTCATCATCTATATTCAAAATATTCATCTAATGATCTCTCATTCTTGGTTTTTGGTGCTAGATCGTGAAGATCTAAGCGTTACGATTGTCGGGTTCGTCACTTGGTAAAAACCCTAATCCTTGGTCTTGTATGGTAATCGAATCTAAAAGATTGGGATGTAATCTTGGATGACCTGCCCTTAATCGAGATTTTGGACCTATAAAACGTTTTGAAATAACTATAATTGTTCCTTTAAAGTATTGATGTGTTGAACAAATCGAAACAACGAAACTAACAATCTGGGCAGCTTGCTGTCAGAAAAATGGGTCATCTTGTTCGTGTGATAACTTGGTCGAAACACGCCCAATTGGGGCAAAAGCTAGGTCTAAATTTAAGCCCTATGAGTCCTCTAACTAACCCAAGTGGTTTCATGTCGTTTCGACATCGTTTGATCCTCCAAACGTAGCAAACAAAACTGAAGGTCAAAACTGACGAATCTGGGCAGCAGATTGGTCTTTATTCTTCGTGTCATAACTTACTCATATTTTGTCAAATGAACCTGATTCTTTTTCTGGAGTTAATTTAATGTCTCTTCTTTCAAATGACACCTCGTACGTGATGTTTCGTTGTCGAGTCGATCTCCTAACAGCCTATACAAGACTGATGCGCAATCAGATATGTATGCTGAATTATTTTGTTAAAACCTAAAAAAATAAGGGTTGGGATTAAATAGTCTAAATTAAGACAAATTTTGCATATAATATTGATTAAAACTCTTTACAAAAGAATTAAATTAATAAGTGTGATGATGAAAACCTTGATTAGTGTTAAGGGCTGGACTAACAGGATTGCACCCATATTAGTCATCGATATTTGGTGTTATATTAATCCTTGTGTGAATTATATATTTTTAGAGCTTCCTCTGCGTGTTGTGGAATTTGAACTGTGACATTTCAAGGTGAGTTTCACGGCCCCTTTTTAATATATTTTACTTGGGGGAAAAGCATGCTCATGGTTTTGGACTATGCCGTGTTTGATTTTCTTTTGAAATATTGTATGTGGTTTGGGTCATGGTATGAGTCTTGATATTCAATCATGAGTGTGTGCTTGTGTTTGTGCTTCAACTTGTGTACTTGGATGTTATGAAGAGATATTGTTAGTACTAACGGGTTGACACCCCCACCCATGTTGTCGGTATACTAGTCGAGACCGACTTGGCCGGGGCTTGCCCTTGGGTGAATATAATCCGGTTGTGTGCAAAATTTTGGAATGTCTTGGACTTGGGTTACATTCGAACTTATGTTGATATCTTGACTGCTATGTATCTCTTTCACATACAATTTTCTATACATGTTTTACACGGCAAAATATTTGTACTTATAAACCTGTGAACTCACCAACGTATGTTGACCTTTTTAGAGCATGTCTTTTCATGTAATGAAGTCTAGGTGTATGGCTGTGGACTTAGACGAGACCGCTCCACTAGGAGCATTAGACATTCAAGAGACTTTTGGGACATGTTGTGGATTGTTGGGTTTTATGGATTGTAATTTTGATGATTTTGAGATTTTTATTGTTTGACAATTGTGTTGATTTGTTTCTGTATGGAGCTTTGGTATGATTATGCATTTTGGTATGACGTTCTGGTAGTGACTATCCTTGACATGTGTTCCTATGTGTCGGGCGACGTCATGACCCATGTACGGAGAATACCTTTAGATATTCTCTTGAACCCCCAATGTGTTATGACGATCCCGTCCGTCGCATCCTCGTGTTTCCGCTTTAGCGAGGGTGTGACAGATTGGTATCAGAGCAATTGGTTATAGAGAATTAGGTGGATTATTCGACCTAGACTATAACCTAAGTACCCACATGTAGTATGCATCATAGGATTATGTGTGTACTATTATACATGTGAATGTTTTATGTGTATTATATGTTGTGCTATGTTGCCTGCCTTATGTGTTATCTGTGATCATCTTATTTGGAGAACTTTGGTCGTTGTATTATCTGTGTGTGCCTTGAGAAAGCGTTAGGTAAGGACGTCCTCTTGTTATGCGCTTGATTATTATTTGGTCTGGATTGACAAGTGCGGCTGTAAGGACTCTTTTAAAGGACCTTGGTTGTTAAGCTAACCTTTATTATGTGCGTCTGCTGGTGTTAGCTTTGTTGTACAAGGCCCTATTTATAACTTGTGGTTTGATTATTGGGAGATGAACATGCTAGCTTATACAAGGGCCATGGCGTATTCAGGTTAGATGGCTACTTTATTGGATCTCAAACTATACTAAATGGACTCTTTTGACGGTTCCTTACCCAAGTGAATGCTTTGTCAGTCGATTCCTCTGCACAAATTTGGTTACTTAACCTTCGGTTAGTGACCATATCCTTGATCCTCCAATCTTAGATAACACTCTGTACTTAACAAGACATGTTAACTCTGGTAGGAGGAGCTAGGGGTGACCATGCAATGCAAATTACCATTACGGGTGCACACGTAATCGCAATTTGCAGTGCATGCGAAATCTGGCAAACCTTTTCATGAGATAACAGTCATAGTTAGTACGAATCTTCCATCTTATTAATGGGATAGTGGAATTCCTGTTATTATGATAATCAATGGTGTGGAAACACCAATCCCATATATCCTTGCACAAGTACAAATAGAACTAGAGCATTCATGGGAATCATACTGGGACATTTTAGCCTAGTATCTATGAGACGTTTCTCTTGCTTTTATTTTTGTGATCGTATCTATGAGAATGTGATCTGACATATTCAAAGTGTACTTGGTCTTTGAAGATCTGAAGTAGGGAAGTGAGACTCCTTGTACCTATGCTGCTTTGTTCAAACTGATCATAACACTTGTTTCATTGGTTGTTGAGAGATGCTAGCATTATAATTGATGGAGTAAATGGATGTCATGTAACCAGTTTAGACGTCGTCCTAGGTATATCATCGGTGTGGTGGGAACGCTGCGGGGAACCCTATACATAAACATCTTTGCTATGTTAGGGATGTGTCTGAACTGGGCTATGTGATGATCCGAGAGGATTAGAGATGGACATGGTAAGACTGTTAAATTGAAAGAAAGTGGCACTGGAGGCAGGATTGGTTGTACGTACACGAAGTACATGATTTCCAAGCCAAAAGAGTTTGAAAGGAAGTTAGAGCAATAGCTCTAACCCGTTGCATTGAGAAAACAGAAATGAATGTGGACATCAAGATCGGTGCTAATAATCAAAATGCAAAGAGTGTTATCCGGCCACTAGTGGGCAAAGCACTAACATGGTGGAATATCCAAGTTCAAGCATGAAGTAGAAAAGTTGTGATGGTCATGACTTGGATGGGCTAAACATTAATAACTGAGAGGTACTACCTCATGGACAAGATACGAAATATAGATCATTAGTTGTGGAATCAAGTAATGGTGGAATCTAGTCATGCTGCTTATCCCTACCAATTCCATAAGTTGGCAAAGGTGGTGTCATATTTGTGGCACATAAATCAAAGCGAATGGAAAAGTACAACAAGGAGGCTGGTTCTATAGTTCGTGGAATGGTGGTCACTACACACCCCAACCATTTGGAGTGCAATATTGAAGACTTGTATTTAGTGGATGAGTTGGTTCGTATTAGAACCTCAAGAAAGCTAGTGAGATGTAGAAGGATGTTAAGGAATTGGGTGAGCTTGAAGTGTTAAGGTAGACAAGAAGGACAACTTCATGAAAGGATATGTGGTTGCCGTGCAGGAAACGAAGAGCTATGCCGGCACTTGTCTGGAGAGTAATAAGTGCAATCTGCACCAACCGACTATGATGTCATGACCTGTGTGTTTCAATTTCAAGAAATTGGAACGCTTAGTGAAGTGTTTTAAGGTACTCGTGACCCCCAGCAGCGTGGAAACAAGCTATGTAGTTGAATTGGCTGACGGTAGCCTAGTAGAGACTATAGTTGTAATTCGGGACTATACCATAATATTAGATGACCATGCTTTTAGAATAGCTCTTATACCTCTTGGGCTTGGGAGTTTAACGTAGTGGTAGGCATGGATTGGCTAACTAAGAATAAAGCTGAAATCATGTGCAATGAAAAGATTTTTCGCATACCCTTACCAAATGCTAGGACGCTTGAAGTACATGGAGAGAAGCCTGAAGTGAATAAAGAATTCATAATGGGCATGAAATTGGTGGAAATAAAGATTGAAGACATACCTATTGTGCAGGATTTTCAAGAGGTGTTTCCGGATGATTTGACAGGATTGCCACCACCAAGACAGGTAGATTTTCGAATCGATTTGATACCGGACGCAGTGCCTGTGGCTAAGGCTCCTTATCGACTAGCCCCGTCAGAAATGCAAGAACTGTCTAGTCAGCTTCAGGAGTTGATAGACAAGGGTTTCATCCGACCAAGCCATTCACCGTGGGGAGCGCCAGTGCTCCTTGTTAAGAAAAAGGATGGATCCTTCAGAATGTGCATAGATTATCGAGAATTGAACAAGTTAACTATTAAGAATCGTTAACCCTTGCCAAGGATAGATGATCTATTTGATCAACTTCAAGGGGCGACCTATTTTTCTAAGATTGATCTTCGTTCCGGATATCATCACTTGAGGGTGCACGAGGACGATATACCAAAGACGGCTTTTAGGACGTGTTATGGGCATTATGAATTCTTGGTTATGCCTTTTGGGCTAACAAACGCACCCGCGGTATTTATGGATCTAATGAATATGGTGTGTAAACCCTATCTGGATAAATTTGTCATAGTATTCATTGATGACATTTTGATATATTCAAGGACGAAGGAGGATCATAAGGGACACTTGAAAGCAATCTTGGAGTTATTGGGAAGAAAGAAGCTCTATGCCAAATTCTCCAAGTGTGAGTTTTGGCTGCGAGAGGTGAAATTTCTTAGGCATGTAGTGAATGAAAAAGGAATTCATGTGGACCCTGGAAAGATCGAGGCAGTTAAAAACTGGGAGGCACCTAAGACGCCTTCAGAGATAAGACAATTCCTTGGGTTAGCAGGTTACTATAGGCGATTTATCACGAACTTCTCAAGGGTTGCACAACCACTTACGCAATTGACGCAGAAGGATAAGAAGTTCGAATGGGGTGCTAAACAAGAGGACGCATTTAATACATTGAAAAATAAGTTGTGTAATACACCGATATTGGCACTCCCTAAGGGTTCAGACGGATTCGTTATGTATTGTGACGCGTCGCATCAAGGTTTAGGTTGTGTGCTCATGCAAAAAGATAAAGTGATTGCATACGCGTCGCGACAACTTAAGAATCATGAGAAGAATTACACCACCCATGACCTGGAGTTAGGCACGGTGGTCTTTGCTCTTAAGATCTGGAGGCACTATTTGTATGGTACAAAGTGTGTCGTTTATACCGACCACAAGAGCCTCCAGCACATTTTTGACCAAAAGGAATTGAACATGAGACAGCGTCGATGGATGGAATTGCTTAGTGATTACGACTGTGAAATCCGGTACCACCCGGGTAAAGCAAACGTAGTAGCGGATACTTTAAGTCGAAAGGAAAGAGTTAAACCTGTACGCATCCGGGCCCTACAAATGACCATTCATTCAGATATTAAGACTCATATTATTGCTGCTCAAGTCGAAGCAATAAAGGAAACAAACGTACAGAGTGAAGGGTTGAGAGGACTAGGCCGACAGTTCGAACAAAAGGATGATGGAGGGTTATACCTTATGGGTAGGATTTGGGTACCCATAACAGGGAATGTTCGGGAAATCGTATTGGATGAGGCACATACGACGAGGTATTCGGTACACCCTGGTGCGGATAAAATGTACTACGATCTTAGAGATTTATACTGGTGGCCCGGAATGAAGAGGGATAGCGGTATATGTTAGTAAGTGTTTAACGTGTGCGAAGGTCAAGGCAGAACATCAAAGACCATCAGGTTTATTGTAGCAACCTGAAATCCCTGAATGGAAGTGGGAGAATATTACGATGGACTTTATTACAAAGTTACCAAGGACTGGTAGTGGGCATGATACGATTTGGGTTATTGTGGATCGAGTGACCAAATCTGCACATTTCTTGGCTATACGCGAAGACTACAAAATGGAAAAGTTGGCAAGGATCTATATCTGTGAGATTGTGTCTATACATGGGGTACCCGTGTCAATCATATCTGATCTGGACGCACGATTCACATCCCGATTCTGGCAATCCTTACAGAAGTCACTGGGGACACGTCTTGACATGAGTACTGCCTATCACCCTCAGACCGATGGTCAGAGTGAGCATACGATTCAGACTTTGGAAGACATGCTGAGGGCTTACACGATTGACTTTGGCGGTAACTGGGACACTCACCTTCCATTGGTGGAGTTTTCGTACAATAATAGTTACCATACAAGTATTGGATGTGCACCATTTGAGGCATTGTATGGGCGTAAGTGTAGGTCGCCGGTGTGTTGGGCAGAGGTCGGGCAAAGTTAGATGATTGGACCCGAGATTATACAAGAGACTACCGACAAGGTGTTTCAGATAAGGGATAGATTGAAGGCAGCCCAAGACCGTCAGAAAAGTTATGCTGATAATCGAAGGAAGCCATTAGAGTTCACTGTTGGGGATAATGTTCTATTGAAAGTGTCGCCTTGGAAAGGCATTATTCGTTTTGGCAAGAGGAGCAATTTAGCACCGAGATACGTTGGTCCGTTCAAGATTATTGAACGAATTGGTCCTGTTGCATATCGACTGGAATTGCCGCAAGAGTTGAACGGCATACATAACACGTTTCATGTGTCAAGTCTCAAGAAGTGTCTCGCTGATGAGACACTACATGTCCCACTCGAGGAAATTCAAGTGGATGAAAAACTTCGATTCGTCGAAGAACCATTAGAGATCATGGACCGGGAAATAAAGATGTTGAAACGTAGCAAGATCCCGATTGTGAAGGTAAGATGGAACTCAAGGAGAGGCCCTGAGTTTACTTGGGAAAGAGAAGACGGAATAAGGATTAAGTACCCTCACCTATTTGTGGATGGCAGTGCAGTTGATGATTCTAGTTGAATTTCGGGACTAAATTCTTTCAACTGGGGGATACTGTGACATCCGTCACCAAAATAGGTACGTTGGCTTTGGCATTAGTCTGAATTTTGACTTTTGACTTTGACTTTCTTCTTTATTTGGCTAGGTCTTGATTTATGGTTCTTTTCTTGTTGGGCCCAAATTTTGGTCTTATGGGCCTACGTTTTTATGATGGGCCTGGAGTTTATATCTTTATGTGACTATTGGGCTTGTCGCCGTATGTGGTTCTATGTATTGAGCCCAATCGAGGGTTTTCTAAAATGTAAAACACGAAAACTTCACCATAACCCAATTAGCCTTACATCCATGGGCTTTGCCTAAAGCCTATTAAAACAAATTAAATTGGTTCTAAAAATATAATTTATCCAAATCCTAGGGCATGTGATAATTCGTTCGAACCGTTATTGCGCGCGGAATTTGAAAGCGTAAAAATTAGACGACACGCTGCTCGAGACGTGACGGAATACACGAGACAGGCCAAGGGCCCGAAGGCCCTTCTTCCTCCCATGTTTCGGCTGCAAGGATTAAGGGGGGGTATTCCCCTTTGCCTTGGCCTCACTTTCACAAATTTTGGAATTCCCTTGAAACCCTAGCCACCTCCTTCTCCAAAATTCTATCTTCTTCTCCACTTGGCCATCAAAAATTCTGAAATCACTTGTGCATCCATCGAGTTTTTGGCAACCAAGTCATCCAAGAACGTTAAACTCGGCTAGAAACATTCGTCTTCAAAGCTACGGTAAGCAAAATTCGTTTTTGATGAAGTTTAATTCTAGTTACACTCTAAAATCAATAATACTCATCATCTATATTCAAATATTCATCTAATGATCTCTCATTCTTGGTTTTTGGTGCTAGATCGTGAAGATCTAAGCGTTACAATTGTCGGGTTCGTCACTTGGTAAAAACCCTAATCCTTGGTCTTGTATGGTAATCGAATCTAAACGATTGGGATGTAATCTTGGATGACCTGCCCTTAATCGAGATTTTGGACCTATAAAACGTTTTGAAATAACTAGAATTGTTCCTTGAAAGTATTGATGTGTTGAACAAATCGAAACAACGAAACTAACAATCTGGGCAGCTTGCTGTCAGAATAATGGGTCATTTGTTCGTCTGATAACTTGGTCGAAACACGCCCAATTGGGGCAAACTCTGGGTCTAAATTTAAGCCCTATGAGTCCTCTAACTAACCCAAGTGGTTTCATGTCATTTCGACATCGTTTGGTCCTCCAAACGTAGCAAACAAAACTGAAGGTCAAAACTGACGAATCTGGGCAGCAGATTGGTCTTTATTCTTCGTGTCATAACTTACTCATATTTTGTCAAATGAACCTGATTATTTTTCTGGAGTTAATTTAATGTCTCTTCTTTCAAATGACACCTCGTACGCGATGTTTCGTGGTCGAGTCGATCTCCTAACAGCCTATACAAGACTGATGCGCAATCAGATATGTATGCTGAATTATTTTGTTAAATCCTAAAAAAATAAGGGTTGGGATTAAATAGTCTAAATGAAGACAAATTTTGCATATAATATTGATTAAAACTCTTTACAAAAGAATTAAATTAATAAGTGTGACGATGGAAAACCTTGATTAGTGTTAAGGGCTGGACTAACAGGATTGCACCCATATTAGTCATCGATATTTGGTGTTATATTAATCCTTGTGTGAATTATATATTTTTAGAGTTTCCTCTGCGTGTTGTGGAATTTTAAATGTGACATTTCAAGGTGAGTTTCACGGCCCCCTTTTAATATATTTTACTTGGGAGAAAAGCATGCTCATGGTTTTGGACTATGCCGTGTTTGATTTTCTTTTGAAATATTGTATGTGGTTTGGGTCATGGTATGAGTCTTGATATTCAATCATGAGTGTGTACTTGTGCTTGTGCTTGTGCTTCAACTTGTGTACTTGGATGTTATGGAGAGATATTGTTAGTACTAACGGGTTGACACCCCCACCCATGTTGTCGGTATACTAGTCGAGACCGACTTGGCCGGGGCTTGCCCTTGGATGAATATAATCCAAATTTTGGAATGTCTTGGACTTGGGTTACATTCGAACTTATGTTGATATCTTGACTGCTATGTATCTCTTTCACATACAATTTTCTATACATGTTTTACACGGCAAAATATTTGTACTTATAAACCTGTGAACTCACCGACGTATGTTGACCTTTTTAGAGCTTGTCTTTTCAGGTAATGAAGTCTAGGTGTATGGCTGTGGACTTAGACGAGACCGCCCCACTAGGAGCATTAGACATTCAAGAGACTTTTGGGACATGTTGTGGATTGTTGGGTTTTATGGATTTTAATTTTGATGATTTTGAGATTTTTATTGTTTGACAATTGTGTTGATTTGTTTCTGTATGGAGCTTTGGTATGATTATGCATTTGGTATGACGTTCTGGTAGTGACTATCCTTGACATGTGTTCCTATGTGTCGGGCGAAGTCATGACCCATGTACGGAGAATACCTTTAGATATTCTCTTGAACCCCCAATGTGTTATGACGATCCCGTCCGTCGCATCCTCGTGTTTCCGCTTTAGCGAGGGTGTGACATCAGTCTCCTTTCCCTTAGCCGAGTCAACCACTTTTGCCTCTTTACACTCTCGGTTGTAGTGTCCCAACTTGCCACAGTTGTAGCACTTTACCAGATTAGGGAAATCCTTGGAGAAATGCCCCGTCTTTCCATATCTAAAACACAGGCTCGAGCCAAGCCTGCATTCACCAGCATGTTTTCTCCTACATTCCTGGCAATCACCGAACGATTCCACCTTCATCTTTTTGGCTTGAGTAGCAGACCTCTCATTTCTCTCTCGCTTCACATTCCCCGACCAACTCTTCTTCTTCGCCTCCTCAACAGGCTCATTAGCCACCATATCATCATGCACTATCCAACTCAGTTCCTCCAAAGACTCAAAGGTCTTTAGCCAGTTTGCCTTCACATACGTCCTAACCTTTGAAGGCAAACCCTGCACATAACACTTCATCCTCCTCTCCTCAGTGCTCCCCAGGTGAGGCACCAACATGGCCATCTCGTTGAAGCGAGATGTGTACTGCTTATGGGTCATACTTCCAGCTTTAAATCCCATGAATTCCCTTTCCACCTTGTCGATCTCCTTCTGTTGGCAGAACTTTCTCATCACCATCTCTTTCAGGTCATTCCACTTCAAGTTCTTGAACTCACGAGGGTCTTTAGTCTGTTTGATGGTGTTCCACCAATGAATAGCTTCGTCAACAAATGAGTGAGCTACGAACTTCACAGCCTGGTCAGCCCTACATTCACTAATCTTAGTCATCGCTTACATCTCAGACACCCACGGAGAGTGGCAATAGCACCACCCTTTCCATCCAGGGATGGAGGATTGCACCCTTTGAAGATGCGATACGAACACCCTTTGGCTAAATCCCCATCGGTTTCATCCCCCTCGTCCTTTCCATCCTTCCCCGAGCCTTCCCCGGTACCTTCACTATCTTTCTTGCTAGCTTTGTTCTTTGCCTCCAACGTCCACTCCTTGGTTACCTCCTTCATGGCCTCAGTCATGATCGAAGGTATGATGTCCTGAAGGATCTTGTGGACCTCTTCGGTGATAGCCTCCCTGAAAATAGGCTCCAAGGTAATCCTCTCTTCAGAGTGATGAGAGTTTTCCTCACTAGCAGTGTGAATAGAGTCCACAGGCACCTCCTCAGTCATCTGCTTTTCGTTCCTGGTGACTGGTGGTCTACCCCTACCACCACGAGCACCTCCTCGAGTAGCTTTTCTTCCGGCCATAGCTTGTTATAAGATACAAAAGTCTAACATTATCATTCCAGGTAATAGTTCAGATCATGTTAAGTAAGGTAAGTTTCTAATAATAGTGGCCAGTTGTAATTAACTACTTACTTTACTCTACATGCCCTAAACGTTACCTATGCTGAGTCACATCAGCTCTCAATCTCACTAATAGCACTATAACCTCAAGGAACCTCTAACAGTCGTAACCTTCTTGGCATGGAACTATAGGCACTGGCATCCCTTAATCGATCTCAATCTCATTTCGAGTCTAGACATCGGAGTGTCTAAATCTCTCAAACAATGGCTCTGATACCAACTTGTAAGGCCCCATTCCAGGAAACCCCACAGTTAGATTTGGACATCAGAAACTCAAGTTCCCGAACATCAAATTTCATTAATATACGCAACGGAACGTACAAAAATTTCTATCGTTAAACATTTACATCAAAAGATCAGTTTAGCTATCTAACTAAAGCTCTATGCCAGGATGCCAGTCTCGATCAAGTGCCAGGTAGCTCTCTCCCATCCATGCCAAGCTCACCCTAAAAAATGTATAGCATACATGTCAATCTAATATGCATACAAAAGTCAGCGACGCTGAGTGAGCTCTAGGTTTACTTTAACAAAACTGTATCATACATTAACATCATAAAAACTTTAACCCCGTTCACCATTAACATCGTCATCGAACTCGTTCGATAACCAAACTTTAGTGTTAGCTTTCCCTTTATCGTTTTCTTTATCATTACGTTACCCCCACATTAACAATCACTTTAGCATCGCGCTACCCATACTTTATCTTTTTACTTTAGCTTAATCATTTACTTTATCTTTTGAACTTAGCATGAAGCTTAGTTCCTTTACCAGGTGAGAACACAACAAATGTCACTTCTCCTTTAGCTGCACGAGCATACCCAAAGTATACCCCTATGTGAGCATACCGATGTGTAGCTCCTATACGAGAATGCACCAAGCATATCTCCTTTAAGGCATGGGCATACCTAAAGTATATCCCTGTGTGAGCACATCGACGTGTAGCTCCTATGCGAGAATGCACCAAGCATATCTCATTTAACGGCATGGGCATACCCAAAGTATACCCCTATGTGAGCACACCGACGTGTAGCTCCTATACGAGAATGCACCAAGCATATCTCCTTTAACGGCACGGGCATACCCAAAGTATACCCCTATGTGAGCACACCGACATGTAGCTCCTATGCGAGAATGCACGAATACAATTATCCTTTAATGGCACGGGCATACCCAAAGTATACCCCTATGTGAGCACACCGATATGTAGCTCTTATGCTAGAATGTACCAAGCATATCTCCTATCAGTTGCTTGCAAGACTTCTTTAGCACTTTAATATTTTCACAGCTATGCTTTATCGGATAACAGTGTAACTGTTCTTTAGTATTTCACATGTGAATTATCATCATTCTTTAGCCTTTAACTATCAAGATATATATAATATATTTACATACGTACTTTAATTCATTAGCATTAAGTTCATCATTAAGTCATTATTAACGCACACTTACGCGGTAACATAACACGTAACAGTCAAAAGTTTCACACGAGAACTTCTCACTTCGAGCGACAACTCCTCCTTCGTGCGAGAACATCATCATTCGCGCGAGAACATCATCATTCGCGCGAGAACATCATCATTTGTGTGAGAAATTTCAAATGACAACCGTCAGCTACCAAAATCACATTTCGCGCGAGAACTTACATCCCGCACGATAACTTTTTGCTGTACACAACTTTATCCATAAGTTATCGCTCCTTTAACCACTTTAACACCCAAAACATGTAATAACAGTTATAAACATCATTCTTTTACAAAACATTCGTTTAGGTATGCATATTAGCCCTAAAACTTGATAAAACACGTAAAAGAGGGGACTAGAACTCACCTTACGATATCTTTGCACATGAACAACACAAAACCAAGAGTGTTTCGAGCAAAAGCTACATAATCATGTGAACTATCATTACATACGGTTCATTCATGCATAAATACATCGAATATCGACAAATACATACCTTAGACACCACCTAGCACCAACTCCTTTCTTCACAAGCACAAGAGCAGTACTTTTTGCATGAAGTAGAGAAGATTGGGTGCATGGGTCTATCTATAGTGTCTCTCTCTCCTTGCAGCTGTTCTCGTGCGAGAACTTCTGTTCGCGCGAAAACTGCCTTCACGCGAGAACATTATCACTCATGTGAGAACTCTCACTCTCACTCGAGAACTTCACCTTGAATTGAAAATTTGGGGCGTTACACTTCTGACCCACAGCAGGGCCCTCTTCCCTTTTCTTCTGAACATGTGAGAGAAGAGAACCCAACTGAGAGAGACATAGTAGAACAACTTGGTGCTGAAGGCCAGTCCTCTCAGTTAAAGACCTTAAAGAGGAGGAAAAGGATGGCCATGAAGAGTATTCCCAAGAAGAAGTCAAAGTCATTCACCTCCAAACCTCAAGATGAGTCAGAGCATCCTGAGGTAGTACATGAAGAGGCTGCTCAACCAACTCCAATTCAAGTAGAGCCTCTTGCAACTGGAAGTCCCATCTTGTCCTGGACCTTTGCTATTAATCGATACAGATGGTATGACATCAGAGATCAAGGTGGTCAAGATTCCTATTTCTAGAAAGACATGCTTGATCTTTCTCTACATGATTTTTATGACATGAGAAAGTATTATGAGAGTCAGGACCAGATGATGAAGAAAGAAATGGTCTTGATCCTAATAAGGACCGTCAACTTCTGAATAACTTCTCTGTTTTGGTAGCATCAGCCTAGGGGGAGTTTGTAAGGTTATATCATAAGGCTGATGCAACCAAAGAAACAAAAACAATTAAGGAGCTTCCTGCATGCATGCACTATTGTATAAGGTAGAAGTTACTTCAGAAATTTTACACTCCTCAACTAAAATTATTCTAAGTGTAAATTCTTTCGAAGCCAAAGACCAAATCTTTCAAAGCCAAAGACCAAATCTTCTGAAGCCAAAGATGAAGTCTTCCGAAGCTTCAAAGACAAAGTCTTTAGAAGCCAATAAAGAGAAGACTGATTTCTTCCTAAGATAGAGAGAAAATGCTTTCTCTGGTCTGTTTTTTCATAAAGCTGACCTACTTTTCGTTGTAACTCTGAAGACTCACCAACTTGCATGAGTTGGTGAAAAGGTCCATGCCTTTATAAACTGTAGATTATGGTCTTTGGTCTGTAACTTCATACTGTATACCTTTTATCCTTTTATAATATATTAGGATGTGAGCTATCGCATGTCATAGTCACTAGTCAAAAGGCAATCTGCCTTTTGACTTTACATTGACCTTGTTGTCTATATTAGTGTTTCCAGTAGGCCTTCAAAGTATGGCTAGCTGTCGGATGTAGTATAAAGTATCTCAGGTCCTTGTATTTCTTTTTATGTTTTGTAACACTTGTAAAAGAACTTGAGAGCAATAAATAGTATTCTTGAAAACCATATTACTCTATTGTTGTTCTTAGTTCTGTCTCATTTACTTGTGTTCTTAGTATCACTAAGTTAAACCCGGTTCCCCATTTGAACTATTAAGTGTTCTAAATCTCTCCTCATTGTGAAATGACTGACCATCCCCTTACACGGTCCTGTAAGTTTGTTTATAGTTTGTTGGTATCACACACGCGCACATCCATCTTTATTAGATTATCAGGCGCAATATTTTATGGATTTGATCGATATGAGGACTTTATATTTGGTATCAGAGCAAGGTGTTGCTCTTGATACACGGACGTTCATTTCGCGATCATCTGTTTTAAGACGTTAAACATGAAGATTGAAGACATAAAGGTTTTGGTCGAGTTTGGATGGGTTTTGAAGGAGAAGAAGGTGTAACGAAGGGTGAACACACACATAATCAGCTTTGTTTTATGCTATAATGATGATCTGTGTCATTACGCTTGGTATCTTCGAGTTTAGATGGTGGAAAATGAAGATTTGAGACCATAACAGTGATTCAAACTCAAAAAGTCAATTTGGTTAAAGTTTTTGCGGGAATAACTACATTTGTGAAATCTTCACAAAAGTAACCGTATTTTGCGAAAAATTTTCCGTGTAAAAACCTCTTATAAGTACCCGTATTTTTCAAAAACTTTTGCATGCGAAAATTTCATGGGAGTAACCCATATTTGTGAAAACTTCCTCATGTGAAAACTTCATCATTCATTCAAAAACTTTGACTGATTTTTTCAATTTTTGCGAAAACTTTGCAAAATGTAAGAACATGATCCAGGTGCGAAAACTTGTTAGTATTTAGAGGTTTTGGAACAAGTGCTTCTGCGTATATCTGAAAGATTCTGGATGATTTTAAGTTTGATATATAAATAAGGGTTTTGTGATGATTGATCAAGTTCAAGATTCTATATTTATTACATTTGATTCGGGTCGTTTGTGAATTGAAACCTAACAATGTGAGCTTATTTTATCTTAGTGACGGGGACAATGATTGAACGGTTTAATTAAATGAAGAATCAATCTTGTTTAGTAGTCTTACGTTGAAAATATAGGCCTATTTTATCTTAGATAGGGGGAAATACTTTAGATGATCTGGTTCGTTGTCACAGAATCTTGCCATCAAATTGGAGAATCGGGCTGTTCTGGAATCCAAAATGGAAGTTGAATCTCTCTATTATATATATATATAATACAAATCAAGTCTAAGTAATCAAGATAAAACATAACAGTTTAATCCGATGGGAGACGTGGACCAGTTTTAACGTTTAAAACCGTTGTGAGTTAACCCGGTTAACTATTTAATTTAAATAAAATACTTTTATTGAGCGGAAGTGGTTTCCATGTTAAATAATAAGATCATATTTATTAGGTTTAGAGTTTTAATGTAATTGAAACTCTAATTAATTAATTCTAAATAAATAAACTTATTCTCAATCAGGTCACAGGATAAACATGTATAAACAAGTAAAACACAACCATAGGGTGTTTTAGGATTATATCTTGACAAACTTTTCACTTGATTTACAACACGTGGGTTACAATAAAATTATCGCTAGTAGGTTTGTTCGCGGTGTCTAAAACCAAACGTCACACGACTTGGTTATTCAAATAGCGGCGGTGCGTTGGTAGCGGCGGATGGTGGCGATGACGGACAGCGGTGGTGTTCTAGGGTGGCGGCTATCCGACGAGCAACACAGGGAGGAAAGGGAGGGAGAGGCCGGCAGGTTTCTTTCTACAGAGAATAATAATTGTGTCTAGGGTTTAAGCTTAACCCTATATTTATAATAACAATTATTTCTAGTCCTTAATTTATTGGAATCAAATTCCCCTTTTAATAATAAACTATTTTATTATTTAACCTTGAATTTTAATTAACTTTCAATTGACACTTAAATTATTAATAATAAATTAATAACTATTATTATTAATATTCTAATAAATTCCCTTTTATTATTATTATTTTACAAATAATAATCCACCTATTCAATAATAATCAATAATCAATTATTAAATAAATATTTCCACATAAACATAAACTTAAACGTTTAACAACTAAATTGTTTAATTTTTATTTTGTTTACAAATGCGTAACTCTTTGGATCGTACCAAGTTAGTTAATGTTGACTTTGACTTTAGTTAACTGTCAAACATCCTATATCCAATATAATTTTGATTAAAATGTAATATCTTTTATGAAACTATACATTGAGAAAATGTAACAGACGAGGGAGAAGACTGAAGTCAAACACAACTTTATATCATAATCTAAAGGGGAAATTTTAAGTCCCTAGCTTGTATGGATTAAAATATCAAACGAAAAGCAAAACCCAAGAAAGCAAAACATCTAAAAGGATATAAGTTTTCAAAAGCATGCGAAAACTTTAAGTTCATGTGAGAACTTTTAGTTCATACGAAAACTTTAGTTTATGCAAAAAAATTTATAAGTTTTCCCATGAAGTCCATCATGTATAAATAGTTGTTTTTCTTTTGTATTTCATTATGTGTGTTTTATTTGTAAAAATGTTTTGAGAATGAGAGAGCAGAGAGTTGTGTGATATGCCATCCGAGGGAAGCTCACCTCGGGTGGATCGAGCTTAAACTATGTAAACTCTTTTGGTATTGAAATCGTTTGGTTAATAATATCCAATTGAGTTTGCGTATAGTTCGTTGATAGCACACACGCATAAATCCGTCTTAATTTAAGTATCAAGTGTAATATTTTGTGGATTCGATCGTTATCATAATTTTACAAAAATCCCCCCCTTTTACTTGTTGGTTATTTCATCTACATGTAGCTAAAGTATTTTACTAAACATTTTATAAAATTTTAACCTTATGTTAGTAAATTAGTTTGAATGGTTATTACTTACACTAACATACATCTTTGTATGTATGAAGTGCAAACTACAAAAAATATGAATCACTAGTCAAAATATTTCCTGATTTAATTGTAACATATGACCCATTTGTTAATGTGAATCCAAACCCGAACCCATTTTTTTTATCTTTCATACAATGGAAAATTTCACTATTAAAGTACTTTATTTATTTTGATGATTCAAATGCAATAAATGTGTTATTTGATCAATATTGTGAATTGTACTATTAAATTTTCATTTAGTTTATCATTTAATCGATTTATAACAATTTTATAATTTATAAATTTATTTTTATAAAGTTACAGAGTTTAATTAATAATTATGAGATTCAATTATATAATTAAAATAAATAAATAATTTTTTAAAAAGTCATAAGATTTATAAAATTTATAAAGTTTTATATATTATTAATTAGATTTATTATTGAAATATGGTTTTAAAAAGTCACGGGGTGTAGTGTGTAATTTCTCAAACTTGATTTATATAGTTTCTAGATAAAATAACAATAACATAAAACACCAAGGACCAGAGTGTAATTGTTTTAAACCCATCCCATTCCCCCGTCGCCCCACCATCTCCTGTCAAACATTCCTGTCGAGCTCCGGCGACGGCCGAAACAGCAAAACCCACCAATTCCAACCCTCCCAATCAACTCGTGAATCAGATTCGAACCTATGACCAGTTTTAATTTTATTAAACAATCCGTTATGTTGGTTTCATCTTAAAAACTGAATATTTCATTTAAATGGATTCGGTTTCAACTCAAAATTTGATTGAGTTACTAAATTAATTAACCTAAAACGCAGTCACGATCATTTCAAGCATAAACTCTCAAATCAATTGGATTATAACATCTAATGGTTATCAAATAACACTCAATACGCCTGAATCAAATGTCATAACTCAACGGATACATAACAAGTGAAATTAGAACTATATAAGAGAGGGTATGTGCTCTGATCTATCCATTCAATCTCTTCCAACACTCAATTTCTCTTGCATCACACACACAACCATTCGATTAGCTCGTCCCTGTCGCAACCTAGTTTCATCTCATCTCATCGGATCGACTCCAAACCAGGTAAATCAAACCCACACACATACTCGGTTTCACATGGGGAATGAAAGCCCCATGTTTGATTTTATTAACAACATCGTTTGGATGTTCAACTTGATTTAAATCAAAATTAGGGTTCTAAGGATTTGGGGTTCGATTTTAAATATTTGTTAAATTTATTTCGTATGAAGTAAAAAGTAGATAGGGCAAAATTTTTATAAAACTAACTTTTATATAAATTCAATTCTTTATGTTTTAGTAAAAATATTAAATTAATATAAAAATTATTTTTGTTAACGACACCTATTTCATAGATTTTCATTTAGTTTCTAAAAATTCTATACAATATAATTTTCTATTTTATTTATCTTTCAAAGAATTTGATATTATAAAATCATTATAAAAAATTATTCTAAATCAAAATATATTATTTCAAATTATTCCGAATCAAAATTTATTACAAATACACAATTCGTTTAAATAAATTATTCGCAAATTATCTATTTTGACCAAGCTACAAAATAATTAATTATTAGAATAAATTATTTTTACACTTCAATATTCAATCTTTATTTATTCAATTAGTATAAACAAAATATTTTAATTATCTTTAACTATTCTATTATTGTTGTTTCAATCTAATTATTTTCTAATCATATATCAAGGATATTATTTTAAACTAATGGTTAGACCCCAAATCCCAAAAGAAACCCTAATAAATATCTAGTCCTTGAATCATATTATTATTCTAATCTTAGGACACCTTTCCTTAGGTTAAAACCGTGAGGGAACCGTTGGTGTCTAATTTAGCATTTTAAGATTCAAATCATATTCAATTATCAATATGAGTATTCATTGCCTAATTTTATATGTTTATTATTTTGAGAAATCATGTGATATTTATACAATCAATTGTTATTCATTGTTATTCTAATAAAAAAAAATTAAATTCTATACATGATACGTTATTACTTGCAATTATGTGTGTATAGTTAGATAAACTAAGATGATAACACAACCATTAATTCATGCAATCACGGTAACAATAATAGATCTAATGGTTTAACAAACCCACTCCATTTGTTTATTCGCGTAGTGATTGAATCCAGAATCATACATTCTATAAGGCTTCGCCCGCGCACCGAGTCAATTCAGTTATAAGGTTTGATTGTGTTGGTTTGTCTTTTATGTTACACTATTGCACTATAAGTGTTGACATTGTCATGTGAATTGAATTATTTTCAATAATTTTAATCAATCTATATATGTATGCAAACTTGTGTTACTTACCGGCTGATTTGTTAGCTGACTCGTTACTTTTTCACATGATTTCAAGAATGCAGATCAGAGAACTTCTAAATGCATATTTAGGGCTTGGAGTTGGCCAAAATTAAAGACAATTTCAATGGATTATTTGATTAGTATTATTTACTGAAAATGACATTTAATATTATTTATTTAAACCTAATTACTACCATGTGCTATCAGCAATCGATTACATTCGTCCGCCCCGATAATTCCGCCATCGGTCGGGGTGTGACATTAAGTTTGTTTTTCGTGATTATTTAGCGTTTCATAATTTATATTAAAAGACAAAACCTTTTATAAAAGAAAATGTCTACTCACTTTAATATCCACAGTCTACCTTATAAACTCTTTCAAGAAATGTCACCTTTCTATAGATATCCTTACCTTTTTCATATCATGCATTGTCACTACAACAATACAACTCAATGCCAACAACCCTTATAAAGAGGAGAGGACAGGCAATGGTACAGGTGACAATGTAATGACGACATATCATCGATACAAGGGTTCCCTCCTTTCCTACTGGTCAAAGTCTATAGCGATGACATTTTTGACCGGTCAATATCTATACCGATGACATGTCGTAAGCATAGTCTTGGTAGGACGAAGGAAAAAAAGGGCGGCATTTCGAAAACCTGTCCCGTCGACATTTCATTTGGCATAGATAAAAATCTTGTTTTTGATATTTTATCTGGAAAACAAGGACAAAAAGCTATTGAATAATCCTTACTCTGCCAACGATTTCTCATCAGTATAGGGTTTTTTTATTTCTTTGATTTTTATTTTTTTAAAACTATAAAATAAGAGTTACCCCAGACAACGTGCCATTGGTATTGGTTTTTTTATTTTTTAATTAAAATCAATGTCGTTTTTTAGTGACCCTATAGCTACGACAGTTGTTGCTATAGATGTCCGTTCACATGAATCAATCTAGAACCTTATTTGCTCATATTTTTCACCACATAAACCCCAAAACACTCCCTTCCCCCTCCTCTCAGTTCCTAGTATGTTTTTTTACCAAATTAGGCATTTTAAAGGTAAGATCATGGTGCTTAGTGTTTTGTTTACCAAAATGAACTTCCATAATCTTACTATTATAAGTTTTCTTTTAATTAGTGTTTTACTGTGGGATTTAAGGTGATATTCAAAGGGTTACAAGGCTATCTAGATATAAAATATATGATTTTCGTGTTTTAAGCTTGTGATTATGCTTGTATGTAAATTATTAAAAAAAAGTTGATCAAAACTTGGGTAAACCACTACCTATGGATATTAAAAGTTAGGGGGAACAATATAGGTTTGTTGGATATCGCAACTTACTTTTTATAAGATTAATCTCCAATGAGTTTGAAAAGATTACTCCTTTCCATTACTGCAATTGGCAAACTATCCTCATTGAGTTTGAAAGAGCCATATTTACCACAGTTTTTATAAGTATGCAATGTACTGTTTTATTATTATTTCAATTATATAAGTGTACATGTTTTCTAATTACATTCAATTATTTTGATTTCAATTATATGCGTTGCTGTAGCAGCAACGACCATCCGGTGGTCATTAACGTTTGTACTTTTGTTGGATTTTAATGAATTTGAATTTAAACTATTTGTATTGTTTTCTTTGAATTTAGATAAACTGTGTGATTGTTTAACTTGTATTTGAATTTAAAATACAATTTTAGTATTTGTATTAAAATTTAGTTTTCTACAAGATGCCTATAAAAACGATAAAAATTGTCTTTCTATAAAATGTATTTTAAAAAAAAATCAATCTATAGCAACAACATATGGTCATTATAGGTTAAATATTATATTTCAAAGATTTTCTTTCATAAAAATTCCTATATAGTTATCTGACACGTATCCCAGTAACATTTTAAAGTTATAACAATAACTTTTTGCCTACGACACATGTGGCGACACATACCATCGCTATAGGTCAAATTACCTATTGCAACAACAAGTCGTCGCTAGTGGCGACCTTTGTTGTCGTTATAGGTGCTCTTTCTTGTAGTGTTTTGGTATTTATATTATTAACCAACATGAGATTTATTTTAATCAAAAAAATTATAAAACAAAGAACCAACTCATGTAAGAGTTTTTATATGTTTAGCCTCTTTTAATAATTATAGTTATGATTTGACTCTATAATAATACTTTATTGATTTGTGTTATTAATGTATTTTGGTTTAGTAATCGTGTTACTTTTGTCATTTTATTAAACATAGATTTCTTTAGTTTAAAACTTAATTATAGTTACGATGATTGATATTTTATGATTATTATTCATGGGTAGTTAATATCATATTATTAATTGTTCTTATACTTATACGATACTCTGTCTTTTATGGTTATAATTAAAATAATTTATATTATATGACTTGTTTTTTTATTTATATATATATTTGTTTTGTATGTTTTATAAAGTTAAAAATGAATCATTTTTAGTTAGTTATACTTTTATTTTATTTTATATAATATGATGTCCAGAGATGCCTTTCTTGAAGAAATAAAAGAAATAATGACCTATCATTCCTAGAAAATTAAAATCGCAATGGTGATTACCAAAGGAGACTGAACGCCTAAAACTTATCATGTAGTGTTGATTTTTTATTTTGTAATTGTTTTGACTAAAATACTTCTAATTTAGGAAACTTAACGGAAAAACTTAATGGTGTTAATTAGGAGTAGTTAAGTGGATTCAAATGATAATTTTTGTGAAACTTTTGGATGCAAATGGTAAAATTTAAACTTTTGGATTCAAATGTCAATTTCTTTGGGATTCAGGGATGTAAAATGTATTTAACTCATCTATAAATCATATAAAATCTTAAATTGTAAATAAAAGGGGGCTCAAAGTTCCTTATGACATTAGAGGGAAAAGAATGTCAAGGGGCTAAATAGTACCCTAAAAGTTTTAATAAATAAGAGGTGGATGCCATCCACCTTCTCCTTTGCACACCTTTAGCTACAAATTTCTTGATAGAGGGGTGGGGGATTAGAGAGAGAAAGCTAGGATATCAGGAAAAGAGGTAAGTTTTTTCGTCCATAATGTTCATGCTAGCTTAGACATAGCCTATTCTTAATGAGATCTAACGTTTAAAGATGGTTTATATGCAAAATGCTGGAAGCTTGAAGGGTGTTGATGTGGAACTTTATTTCTAGGGTTTCCATTGAGTTCATAGTTAAGATGTGAGTTTTAGATGCCATTTTTCATAAATGTAGATGATTTAGGTTGATATGTTGATTGTGTGGTTAAATTTTAATATTACAATGCTCTATTTTCATGTTTTGGTTGTTAATCCATAAGAAATTAAGTTACTTTTGGGGTGTTTTTGTGTTCGTAGATAAAGGTGAAGAACATGGAAGATATGAAAGTTGTAGGGGGCAAATCGAAAGTTGAGAGATCAAGAAACAAACGATGAAGATGTTACAGGACCTTGCAAACTTCAAATATGTATAACTTGATCTAGATCTGGAGTTACGGGACCGATAACCAGTAAACGAAAAGCTCTTGGAAAGTTATACATGAAAAATAAGAGGAACCACAGTCAATAGTCCCATTGACTCCGTTATAGGCGCCACTAACTCCGGGGTCGTTAGTGAGAGGAGCTGATTGCACTGCATTGCAGAGAATTATGGTTGTCACTGATATCAGGGCGCCACCAACATCGAGACCCGTGTTTTCATGGGTTTAGACCTAATTTTGATGGGATGAAAAAGGGATTAACCCTAGTTGAAGATACATTTATTTAGCAACAATCAATGATAAAAATTGGTGATCCAACATTCCAAAGGTTTTTCAACTTCATAATCATCCGAAATCTCCATACTTGATTCAATTCATGTTGTCGAACCAATTAGGATCCAAGGCTAATTTGCTTATGATGTACTTCGGGTGATTGGATTATGCAAGTAGTATTTTTTTCTTACATTCGACCTAGTTTTTGGATTGAAGCTATTTGATTGAACTTGTGATTTGATTATTTAAATAATTTAATTTTTTGTTTTATTTTATCAATGTGTGACTGGTTCTTGAAATTAGGTTTACATTATTGAATTGATAATTGTATGAATAATGTACATTAAACTCCAATCTACATTCATCACTTAGATCTTATCATATATAGAGTAATCATTAATGAATTCTTACTAAGTTAAGCTAACATAATTATTACTTTGCCAAACTGATATCCTCAAGTGGGCCACTTTTCTCCAAATTTTTTGAAACCAAAGATAAATTTTGTAAGTTTTATAATTACTAAAATCAACCAACAAATCAAGTTTCTTTTCAGTGTTTACTTTTCTTAATTTCTTTGTTACTAAGACTTTCCCTTAATTACTTGTGGATTTGACACCCTATTTACCTATATTAATAAGGGTGATTAGGGACTTTTTCTATTAATATTTTTTAACAACTACAGTATATAGATCTAAATATTTTATATGTAAACTTTGAAGCTTGATGCATGGATGTTCTTGTGTTCATATTATTATGCGTAATATGTGCATGCATGTATGTATATGAACATAAAAACTCTAATAATGGTATGTTTAATCTATAAATGCAATGATATGGTGATATTTTAATGATTATATCGAAATAGTTGGCTTAAGGTCGTTATGCACGCTATAGTGCCGCCATAAAGTGGGCTATCCTCTCTGTATGTAATGTTATGACCCTTTATCTATGAATAATCTAAAACATGATACTTACAAGGTGGATTAAAACCTTTGAAAGTAACTAAGGCCTTTGTATATAAGTCATTATATAAAGAGTTAAGGCATGTCCCTTATAGAGTGAATGGTTCCTCCATAAATGGTTAGTGTCTTTGCAAGTTAATGCTCGTCATTACATTTATTCAATATTGTCACACCCTCAATTTTCACAAACGGAGTTTTACCGTTAGGCGTGTGACATACGAGAGTCTTAGCTAATAGTCACACCAAACGACACGTTTAATACAAAATCATTTCATTAAAGCTTATTAGTTAAGCCCAAATGTTTATCCAAAAGTCAAGTTTCATTATTAACAATACGGAAGCAAATTTAAATAAAATGCATGAAGCACAGATGCGCAAACACACGTGTCCAAACTTAATATTAATTGTAAAATCTAAGTATTAGTAACTAAAAAGACTCAAATTGCATGAACCTCAATGCGGTACTCATAGCATTGCAAACTTTTAAGAAACCTGAGAGAAACATGCTAAAGTGTTAACACAAGGTTGGTGAGTTCACAGGTTTAATAAGCAGGCAACTAGTTTAGATCAGATACAGTAAATAAAGTATATCACAGTAGATAGCTAATCAACAAAACATGTTAATAGTGTATGAAGTTTACAACCGAAGCTTGACAAGTATATATATGAATGCATCGGTTGTGGTTACCAAACCAGCTTGACATATTGTCGTGATAGTGTGACTAGCCCAACTAGGGTTTGTCATACCTAGTAGTACTACTCAGATATTACCTTGCTAATATCACAGAATTAATGGTTCAAAAGTAAGAATTTAATGTTAATAACACTAGTTGGCAAGTTGATCATACAGTTTTATTGCACTAAAAGCAAACTATTTTTAAGCATGTTCTCTTCCCCAAAAGAGAATAATATAGGAAACAGGGTCGTAAACTCACCTCGAATACACACCAATAGCTAAATCCAGTGAATAAATGTTTAGGTTTCCCGAACACTTTGATTTACAGTTAACATTAGATATTAATAGTCAAACATTACGGTTACGCACTCTTAACTACACTTAACACCAAATGTATCTTCTATGCGTCGCTAAGCTTAATATCAAGAATGATATTTTTTCCAATGTATAAAAGCACATACATACATGCGCTAATATATACAGCCAACACACATTCATATACACTCGCACACATTCATATGCACACATACACACACACACACACACACACACACACACTTATATTCTCGGTCATCACCCAAACCCCCACACCAAAGCACATCCATAGCCGAAAACCAAAATCTTAGGGATCTAACCAAAATCATGAGCAACACACACTCATATATGAATGACTACACCCACCTATATGTACATACATAATGTATATGTATAGGTACACCCACACACACACACGCAAAACACCCCTACACACATGCAACACTACACCCACAACCATAGCCCCTTTCATCCTACCCAAGCAAACCACACCCCGTGACCATAATACATGACACCTAAACATTCGATCACTCACGTAATCAGCCACAATACCACTCGGCCGAAAGCATAACCCAACCAAGCTCATTCAGTTTCGCACCACTCAACAATGATAACAAGTTTAGTTGACATAAATTCGCACAACCCTAATGCACCCCCACTGTCATCGACCATACCATGCACCTCAACGCCTACCCATACATATGCATAATATACCCGTTGCACACACTCATCATCTGACACTACAGCTCTTGCATTCGTAACATAACGACCATAAGCGAACAAGGGAGTAAAGATACCGTACGAGGCTGATGTCGCAGCCCTTGTGAAACCCTTAAAGTTCTTTTCTGTTGGGCTTGCTTTAGAATTTTTTAGAAACCCTACCTTGTGTATGTTCCAGACTACTGACCCTGGAACCCTAATTTTCGGGATGAAAGTTAATTTTCAGCAAGTCGAGTTTCCAATCGAACTCACACCTTGAACTGCTTCGTTTCTCGAGCACCATACCGCTTAGCTCTGAATGAGCTGCAAGAATTGTCTGAGCAGTTGCAAGAACTGTTAGAAAAGGGTTTCATACATCCAAGCTCATCCCCATGGGGAGCACCGATTCTATTTGTAAAGAAGAAAGACGGAACCTTCTGTATGTGCATTGATTACCGGGAATTGAACAAGGTCACAGTAAAGAAGCGTTATCCCCTCTAGTGTATTGACGACCTGTTTGATCAGCTTCAAGGATCTAGTTATTACTCGAAGATTTACTTAAGGTCAAAATATCATCAACTTAGGGTTCAAGAAGAGGATATATCCAAAACCGGATTCAGAACTCAGTATGGTCATTTTGAGATTGTAGTCGTGCCATTTGGGTTAACCAATGCTCCTGTAGTTTTCATGGACCATATGAATCGTGTCTGCAAACCTTAGTTGGATAAGTTCTTAATCGTCTTCATTGATGAAATTATGATATATTCCAAAAATAGGGAGGAACATCTACTCCACATATTGGAAATACTCAAAAGGAAGCAACTGTATGCTAAGTTTTCTACGTGTGACTTTGGGGTGAGAGAAGTATAATTCCTAGGGCATGTAGTTAACGAGAATGGTATCCATATTTACCTGTCTAAGATAGAGGCAATCAAGAATTCACCGGCACAAATGATACCCATAAAGGTGTGATAATTTCTTGGATTATCGAGTTACTATTGATGTTTCATTGAAATGTTCTATACGATTGCACAGCCTCTTGCTACTTTAACTCACAATGGTACTATTTACAAATGGTATCAGAGCCACACCTGTGCCATTCAAGACGGTGGGGCAAACCTTACTGCAAAGGGTGAGTCCCCGGGCTCATCGAGGAAAATGAGTCCGAAAGGAGGGGGGTGATTGTGACACCCAAGGTAAATCCCACATCGACCGTGTATAGGAGAGATGTTGGATTCATAAGTAATGTCCCCTAATATCACCAATGCATTTTGGGTGCATTGGGTGTGGATGAGAGGGGAACTTTATAGTTAAGCATGCTCGGGTGGAAGCAATCTAGGGATGGGTGACCTCCTTCGGAAGTGTTCACCCGACCTTCTCATGGGAAAAACGGACAAAATTGGTGGTATGAGGGGACGGATGTTACAAGTATCAACCTCATGAGATTTAGAAAATACTAAGGCAAGGCATATACTTAGCCAAATTTCTAAAATTGGTTTCACCTTCGTATTGCACATGATGCATGATATGTTGTGAGGTATGATAAAGTAACATAACATAGGTAAGGTAAATCTTGTATTTATAAAAGACACACATTATTTAGATGCAAGCTAAATGCGTAAAATTTCATAATGCATGCATTAGTTCATACTTATATAAAGAACGTTCATATATACATATTATTAATATTTTATGTAACCCCATAAAATATAACCACAATAATATGTTATGATTCATAAATCTTCATTTAACTTAATGCTAATTGTCTAGATATATAACCCGGGTGGTATATGTTAAACAAAATTTAATGGCAAAGTTGATTATTGGCTAGATATGTGACATATTCGGATCATACGTCAATGACAAGTATATGACATGCTGTATCTTGGGCATCTAAGTCCAAGAACGTTAAAGTAAATACGAAGGTTAAACCAATTTAACTTCTACTTACACTAGTGTACAAACTAAACTCTAAACTTTTTTCAAGACTATAATGAAATTAAAGAGAAAAAGGTTAGAAGTATTTTAAGAACTAAATAGGTAACTTTTATATAAAAGAACATGTCACCATCATGTTAAATCTAAAAAGTATTGATGATTAAATTATTATATTACCTTTTTGAGACAAAAAACTTGGTTAGATCTCATTCATCCATATTTTGATCAAACCATTAGAAGAGATAATTAACGGGTTCTCAAAAATTTCATGTCCCTGTATATATAAAGGAGGGTTTCAAAAATTTCATGTCCATGTATATATAGAAGAGAGTTTAGGTAGAAAAACAAATAATTCGAGAATATGAAGAGCAAATCTAAACGACATATTTCTTTTTAAATATATAAAAGTAAAACATAAAAGGGTAGGATAGTGAACATAAAATTCTCTCTCTCTAACTAATATTTAGTTGTCTTTCTCCTTTATAAAATTAATTAATTGAAAATTTTTTATCACATGCCATAACAAATATTTATTTTCTTTCATCTTTCCATATAATCGTTTGTAAATTACCCTACACATATCAAAATTTACAAATTACCCTACACATATCAAAATTTACCGTACACATATTAATAAGCCTTTGTTTTCTTTTAGCATCGGAGCTTGAATAAATATATACAGTGGGGGGGGGGGGGGGGAACGAAAGTCACGGGACCCATAAATTGTTTTTTGCTAAAGCTATACTAGAGGGGCTAGACTCAATACGTATAAAATTTTCGTATAACATATGCGTATGCTCCACTTCCTGACCAAAAAACGCTTGTAGGGTGGTGAGGGCATAATAGCTCCGCTCATGTTTTCTCTCATTTCTTCATATACCTGGTTGAAATTTATCTTAAGCATATCAAAATAAACCTTTGTTTTATTTTCCTCTCCATTTAAGTTAATTGTAAATTAGCCTGTATATATCGAGATAAACCTTAGTAATATCTCATCTATCCCAGTATTAGTTAAAACTTATCCTAAACATAAGAAAACTAAAGAGAATGTAAAGAATTCCCCATAATGAGGGATACATGAGTATTTATACATTAATAAGTTACACAATAAATACTTAAAGAATGATACAAATACAAAACATATACATAAGTAAATAAGTGATGGTCTACATACCCCTCAAGCAAAATGGTGGTGGACCGAGACCAAGCATGGTATGAAATAATTCAAATTGTGGTTGAACGAGGCTTTTAGTGAAAATATCCACCACTTGAAGGTGGGTTGGACATATTTGGTATGAATGTTACCGGAAGCGACAAGTTCCAGAATAAAGTGTTAATCCAGATCTATGTCCTTTACCATCTTGCTAGACACCGGGTTTTAAGTGAGTTTGTAAGGCCCCGTTCCTGAAAAACCACACAGCTGGTCATTCATAGCACTTTAAACTTTAAAATACATTGAAGTAAGAAATCATGGCAGCGGAATAGTTAAACAAAAAACCATTTCATGCATTAATAATAACTTTAGCCAAGAAATACATCATGTTACAAGTTTCAAAAAGAACATTTGGTTGTATTACAAGACAAAAATATCATTTCTGCATAACATGGATGCCAGTCCTTATTTGCGAAGTAGCTTCAATCTCGTGCCATCCCCAGTAACATCATTACCTGGCAACTGATATGCATATAAAAAAGTCACCGTTGCTGAGTGAGTTCTAGTTTTGATAATATAGAAAATATACATTTTGTAAGCTTCACTTGGTGATCATCCATCATTATACATAATCGTTCATTAGGAAATTCATTATCTTTCTTTATTTCTTTATCTTTCTCTTTCCTTAACTATGATTGCACAAAGCAAGAGCCTATATTGCTGGTTGGCAATAGATGTCGAACCCCTGCCAATACACATTTAATCATGGTAGCTAACCCCTAACAGTTGACCCACACTGCTAGGCACAAAGCGTGCTCATGAATACGGGTTCCATTCATTCATTGGTCAATCACAAGGATTAGACCCTTTATGTGCATCCTCATGGGCTGAAACAGCCGCACATCAGTTGAGCAAACGACACCCAGGGTCATGAACCTCCATTCATTTTGCTTGCAAGGCTTTCTATTCATCATAAGGGCCTGGGGGTAACATTCATTAAGTTTCACTGTCTTCTTTTATTCCTTTGTGTCCACTTGGTTATGAATAATACTTTTAAAATATCCATTGTCTTAATCACATAACATGAAATATAATAATTATCAGCGGCACACAAGATAAATAACATAACCAGAATACATAAGCAATCATATCATCCATCAAGACATAAGCACTAATCACTTAAACTCTATCTCCAAAATTCAGTATAATTCTAAATGTCAACAACGCATGAATAAGTTATACAAAGGATGACTTAAATGCTAAGTGTGCACAACGCATGAATAAAATATACAGCGGATGACTTAAATGCTAAGTGTTCACAGCGGACAGCTAAAGTCCACAGCGGACAGCCAAAGTCATCAGTGGATAAATTAAACATTAAGTGTGTCCACAACGGACAGCCATTGTCCATAGCGGATGACTAAGGCTTACTAAGGCATACTAAGGCCTATATCGGATGAATTAAGGTTCACAACGGATATGCATGCAAACTTAAGTGTCTACAATGGACATGCATTGCCCACAGCAGACAGTCTAAATGTTTAAGTGTCTACAGCGAACAGTGGTATCCACATCGGACAATATTATAACACTGCCCAAGTGTCCACAGTGGACATGCAAGGCCCATAGCGAACATTCACTAACACTTATATCCAACCTAGGTGAATTCTAGTCCCAAGCAACATCTTTAAATGTTAACTTAACATAGATCTATCAGATTCAACTTATAACATCATAACAACCATTAAACATCATAGAAATCTTTTAAAACATACATCATTTGTACGCATTCATATTTTCATTAAAGAGACATATCTTGGTAAAGAAACATTCTTTTCAATACACATATTAGCCCCAAAAAAGTAGAAAACAAGTAAAAGAGGGGATCTAGAATTCACCTTAACAGCCTTTGAGCCAAACACAACAAACCTAATAGCAAACCTGGTGTTCTAACACCTAACACACATAAAGAAGCAACTAAACACATAGAAACACATAGAAATCAATCCAGAAGCTTGAACCCGACTGATACCAAGAAGAAAACATCTTAAAATCTTACCTTTTGAAGATTTCTTCTACCTTCTCACTCTAGAACAGGATGGGAGCTTCTTTCTCTCTCTCTAGCTGAAAGTTGAGTTGTAACACCCGAAATTTCGTCAGAATAAAAAGGAAAGAAAAGTAATTTGAAGAAAATAAAAAGAAGGAAAAATTGAGGGGTGCTTTGTGTAAATAGTACCAAAAATTCAAAAGTGGGTGTATAAAGAGCATGGTCGCCCATGCTTTTTCTGCTGCTGCTTTCCGAAGAAAGAAAGAAAGCTGGTTTTTGTGTTTCCTCGGTCGAATTGTGAAGAAGAAGAAGATTATTCAAGGTTAGTAGGTTTTTGTGATTAATTGGTTCAGTTTCTTGAGGTTTCAACCTTAGAAATTGATTTCTATGTGTTCTTGGTGGTTGGGTGTGTGTTTTGGCTTGTTCTAGGTGTTTGAACTCTTGTGCAAGCCAGTTGGGAGGAGATTCACTTGTTTGCTACAATAGGTGAGTTCTATGACCCCGGTTCTATCTTTTAAAACTTCTTTGGGGCTGAAAATGCATTTAAAATGTTTTACAACCGTTATGTATGATAACCGTGTGTATATGTGTATGAATTTCTATGCTTTATGAGGTTGTAAGCTTGTTCTAAGAGTTTAGCATGATAGATCTATGTTAAGAATGTATGGGAATGAGGTTTTAGAACTGGTTACAGCATAAGTCTCATTTACAGGTCTGATGGTTCATCCGCATTTACATTGTGATGATTGCCTAAGTGTTTTGTTCACCCGCATTCACTTTTGTTCACCCGCATTTGCCTAAATTCAGCCTAAGTGTCCATCAGCATTTGTTTTATACATGCGCATTTGCTACAATGTCCATCGGCATTTCTTTTACGACAGAATAATTACCAAGTGTTCATCTGCATTTGCAAGTTCATCCGCATTTGCAAGTTGTTCACTCGCATTGGTTTTTGTTCATCCGCATTTGCAAGTTGTTCACTCGCATTGGTTTTTGTTCATCCGCATTTGCAAGTTATTCATCTGCATTTGCAAGTTGTTCACCCGCATTGGTTTTTGTTCATCTGCATTTGCAAGTTGTTCATCCGCATTCGCAAGTTGTTCACCCGCATTGGTTTTTGTTCATCCGCATTTGCAAGTTATTCATCAGCATTTGCAAGTTGTTCACCCGTATTGGTTTTGTTCATCCGCATTAGTTTAAGACAAGAAATTTTCTAGAATTTTGGAAGATCAAGATTAGGGTTTGACCATGGTTGACTTGATGCTTGTATCTGATTATCTTATGCATGTTGCGGGCTGTCTTTATGTGCCTATTATGATATTAACATGTGACTTTATGTGGATTGCCTATGATCATAAAGTATTATTATTAATCAAGTGGAAGATTAATATTAACGAAAAGTGGAACATAAGAAATGAAAAGACTTGCAAGTAAAAATTTACAGGAGGTGCACGACCATGTTGTCATTAGCTCAACTGTGTACGGTTTAGCTAACCCAAAGGATGTACACAGGGTCAATCTGTAAGATTGAGGGGACCACTGTTGCTGCCCTGGTACTGGTGCCAGCTTATGTGCACCATAGATGGAGTCTATTTATAGACTTCAAGGCCCAGTACCAGGTTTATGCGCATTATATGGGGGGTATAACACTTTGGTCCATATCGATAGTGAAAGATAATAATAATAAGCAAGAAAGAGAATGGATGATGTAATGGATATGATTTGTATGTATGGTGTGTGATCACATCCGAAAGAAAGATAAGATATTTTTTTAAGAAGTATTTTGTATACAAATCTATCAAGATATTTTTATGATTTTAAAACTAGAACTCACGCAGCAAAGCTGACTTTTATGCGTTTTAGTTGGCAAGTAATCTTGCTGAGGTTGGCACTCGGGGAGGCTACTCGTCGGGACAAGGCTGACATCCATTCATGAATATAACATTGTTGTTTTGTAATGCAAACTAATGATCTTTTGTAACTATACCAAACATGTATTACTTAGCAACAACGTTTAAAAATAAATGAATGGCTTTTAAATGTTTAAATTCCGCTGTAATATGATAATGAATTATGAAATGTTTTATGAATAGTGCGGTGAATGTCCAACTGTGAGGTCTCCGGAAACGGGGCCTTACTAGTTGGTATCAGAGCCAAAGTTTAAGAGAAATGGGTAAATATTTTCAAAAACCTAAACTTAAACTGAAAATGGGACCGAAAGGAGGAATGTCAGCCCGAGTTGCTATGTGCCATCAGGTAATTCTTTTATAAGGTTAACCGGTATTATGTGCGCATGCTATTTGATTTATATGCTTTAGTAGATTTGAATACTGATGTAGTCAGGATAGGAAATGCTCGGGGAACGAAGAGTAAAGTAAGTGGCTAATCATAACTGACCACTGTAATTAGGGACTTACTATACTTAACATTAACTGAGCTATTACCTTGAATAACCGTGTGAGTGTTTGAATCTTATAGTGTTAGAGGATGGCTGGAGGTAGATCATCTAAGGCTTCTAGAGGTGGTGTACGGGGTGGTCATGCTGGTAGACCCCGGGCCGCAAAGAACAAGACAAGGACCGTAGAGACGGCTACTGCTGGGCCGGATCTGCATCAACCAGAAGGGGTGGATGAGAGTGCTAACTTGAGAGCCTCGGTGAAGGAGGAAGTGGTGGAGGAGGTTCACCAAGTCATGCAGGCAATCCTACCGTCTGTCGTGACTGAAGTGATCCGAGTTGTGAGGGAGGATGAACGAAAGGAGAAGGAGGAGAGGAGAACGACTGCTGGTAGGAGAGGTGATGTGAGTGATCACGATGAGGAGGAGGAGCTAAATGCTGGAGGGGGAGCCTCAAGTGATGATGAAGAGGTGGTGGTGCGGGAAACCGCGAGGGGATATAGCTACGGGGTATTCCAACAGTGTAAACCCCCTACTTTTGATGGAAACGCTAACGCTGCTATTGCCCACCGATGGATAAGGGAGATGGAGGCAGTATTGAAGATTAGTGAGTGTCGGGAAGACCAAAAAGTGATGTTCGCCACTCACTCGTTTGTCGACTCGGCACTATGTTGGTGGGACAATCTTGTCCAAGCCGAGGGTGACAGGGCCATCAAGAGAATGAGATCGGGAGAGCTGAAGAAGTTGGTGATTGAGGAATTCTGTCCTCACCGAGAACTCAACAAGATCGAAAGGGAGTTCTTACAGCTGGAGGCGGGAACTATGACCCACCAACAATACACCGCCAAGTTTAACGAAATGGAGAGGTTTGTGCCGGATCAGGTTACGTTGGTATCGAGGAAGATCAATCGGTACGTTCAGGGACTACCGGCCAACATTCGCAGACATTTGATCGCTGCCCAACCAAGCACTTTTAGGTCGGCAGTGGATTTGGCGGCAATGTTGTATGATGAAAGGGAAGTAGCGGTGGTTGAGGTGAAGAAGACGGGTGGTAATAACAGGAGTTGGAACGGGAAGAGATTTGGGCGTGGTGGTTTCAACCCGAACAGTAAGAGGCCGAGGATAGATGATCACCGAGTGGTTACTGCAAGCTCGGGGTTGAGACAATGTGATAAGTGTGGGAAGGAACATAGCGGGGAGTGTCGCTTGGGAATGAATGTCTGCTACAAATGTGGCAAGCCCAGTCACATTTCAAAGATGTGTGGAGCCCCACGGTGCTTTAACTGTGGTGAAATCAGTCACATGAACAAGGATTGCAAGAAGCCAAGGGCTGAAAGTTATGGGTTGAAGAAGAGGCCAGAAAAAGGAGGGCAGAGGGCAAGTGCAAGAGCCTTCACGATGACCCTAGAGGAAGCCCGGGAAGACCCCGAAGTCGTGTCAGGTGTGTTCCTAGTAAACAAAACTTGTGCCTCTGTACTATTTGATTCTGGTGCTAGTAGGAGTTTCATATCGGCTACCTTCTATGCTAAATTGCCTGTTAGTAGTAGGAGCATCGATGAACCTTTTGATGTAGAAACTGCTATTGGTAAGTCTACCAGAATTTCTGATTTGATTGAGGATTGTGGCATAGAGTTAGAAGGCCATAGGTTCTCCGCTAAACTATTTATGATGACCCTAGGCGGGTTTGATGTAGTTCTGGGTATGGATTGGTTGGCAGCCTATGAGGCAAACATCGTGTGTCGTAAGAAGATGATTCGGTTAGTTGCACCCGATGGGAGTTCAGTGATAGTTTATGGTGATCGCGTCACTACAGTTCCGAAAGTGATTTCGATGGCAGTGGCAGAGAAGTGTATGAGGCGCGGATGCTATGCCTACTTGGCATACGTGAAAGATGTGGACGTGTCGATACCACAATTATCAGAAGTGCCAGTGGTACGTGATTTCCCGGATGTGTTTCCCGAAGATCTACCTGGTGTGCCACCGGACCGTGAGATAGAATTTCAGATCGACCTGATACCCGGTGCGCAACCCGTTGCCAAGGCACCGTATCGGTTAGCTTCGACCGAGATGAAAGAACTGATGGATTAGCTACAGGAACTGATGGATAAGGGGTTTATTAGACCTAGTATCTCTCCTTGGGGTGCTCCGGTATTATTCGTAAAGAAGAAAGACGGTAGTATGAGAATGTGTATAGACTACCGGGAGTTGAACAAGTTGATAGTGAAAACAAGTTGATAGTGAAGAACAGATACCCCCTACCAAGGATTGATGACCTGTTTGATCAGCTTCAAGGTGCCAGTTGGTTTTCCAGAATAGATCTTCGATCTGGCTACCATCAGCTGAAGGTAAAGGAACAAGATATCCCAAAGACAGCGTTCCGCACGCGTTATGGACATTACGAGTTTCTCTTTATGTCATTTGGTTTAACTAACTCGCCAGCCGCCTTTATGGATTTGATTAACCGAGTGTGTCGGTCGATGTTAGATAAATCAGTGATTGTGTTTATTGATGATATTCTGATTTATTCGAAGAGCAAAGAAGAACATGCCGGCCACATACGTGAAGTGTTGGAGACACTTAGAAAGGAGAAGTTGTATGCTAAATTCTCTAAGTGTGCTTTTTGGTTGCGGGAAGTTTAGTTTCTGGGTCATGTGGTGAATACCGAAGGAATTATAGTGGACCCTGTAAAGTTTGAGGCGGTAATGCAATGGAAGTCTCCAAAGACGCCATCAGAGATTCGCAGTTTCTTGGGTTTGGCGGGTTACTACCGAAGGTTTATCCAAGACTTTTCCAAGATAGCCTTACCTTTGACTAAGTTGACACGCAAGAATGTGAAGTTTGTGTGGGGACCAGAACAGGAGGATGCTTTTAAGGAGTTAAAGGCAAGATTAACTCAAGCTCAATTTTGACATTACCTGAAGGGAGTGAAGACTTAGTGGTGTATTCGAATGCCTCCTATTCGGGACTGGGTTGCGTGTTAATGCAACGTGGGAGAGTAATAGCCAACGCGTCCTGACAGTTGAAAACCCACGAGGTCAATTATCATACGCATGATTTTTGCATTAAAGATTTGGCGGCATTACCTGTACGGGGTGAAATGTACAATCTTCACGGACCATAAGAGCCTAAAGTATTTCTTCGAGCAGAAAGATCTCAACATGAGGTAGAGAAGGTGGTTAGAGTTGATAAAAGACTATGATTGTGAGATCCATTACCACCCGGGCAAGGCCAACGTAGTGGCCGATGCCCTTAGCCAGAAGGAGAGACCCGAACCGATTCCGGTAAAGGCGTATCAGTTGGTGATGACCTCAGATGTGATGACGCAAGTGAAAGAGTTTCAAAGTGAGGCATTAAAAGAAGATCGCCTCAACTCCGAACGAATGAGAGGTCTAGTTGCAGAATTGGGGGAGAATACCCACGGTGTTAACACCAACCATTCATCCCGGCGTTACCAAGATGTATCAAGACATAAAGAAAGACTACTGGTGGCCGGGTATGAAACGTGACGTGACAGAGTATGTGAGTAAGTGTCAAACCCTCAAAATCCGCCGGGATTTTACCGCGAGGCGCGTGACATACCAGGATCTCAGTCATTAGTTACCAAGAACGACTCTATATGATTAATAAACAAAACCAGAGTTAACGTTTAAAATACTGTGGAAGTGTTTTTAAAACCAGAAAACCCAAAACAAGTAGTATGTAAAGAGAATGCGCAAAACATACGTGCCCCAAACACAATTGTTTAATATGAAAATAATCCCAAATTTGTAAACAAGGCAAATATAGACAACTCAACAATGCTGACGTGAGTGCTCCTAGGCAACTGGCAACATTAACCTGAGAATAGCATACTAAACAAGTCAACACATGGTTGGTGAGTTCAAGAGTTTGCGTTAATAGGTAAACCGATAAACAGTTTTCAATTCATAAGTAGTGTATTGCAATAGATAGCTAGTCTATGAACATAAAAATATTAATCATAGTGATTTCGCGATTAAAGCTGACTGTGATAGTTTGTGCCTCCCGTCACGACTTACCAGGTCGTGACGAATATATGTTAGGACAAAATTGCACCCGTATGACCTCGAGTCACACAGGTGGGGCTCGTCAGACCCAGTAGTACTACCCAAAATTTCCCCGCTAGTCAATATTAACAATCCGATAATGTGAGGACTTTCCATGGTAAACAGCACTATATCAATATTATACACACTCATATATAAAAGCGTTTGTGATCAACAGTATGCTATCTCCCCCAAAAGAGACTATGTAAAATGAGTGGGGCAAGAACTCACCTGATGCGCGCAAGAATTAACTTAGAGCTTAACTTGAAAGAAAGAGGGGAAAGACAACCTTCAAAGGTCATCTAGAACACAAGAGTACATAAGCACGTGCACACAGAATCAACATGAAACCCTAAGTGCTCTACAAACCAAGGAACTCAAGGTTTTGTTTTTCAAAGACAAGACACGTTTGACCCAGTTGACCCTTTTGACCCGTTGGTGACATTATAGGTGATAATTCGTTAATACTAACACAATAGCATATCATACATGATCAACATACAACTTGATATCATACAAGTCATGCGAATCTCAACTATTATCATGCTCATAACATCTAAAATGTTCATTCTTAATCAATCATCAATCCACAAAATTCCTAGCTTACCTATATGACTCATACTATGATTTTTCCACAAACAGGCCAAAACAGGTAACAAACCAAATCAACATTCATACAACCTAAACAACACATTTAATCACCTTAGAAATCATCCATGAACACACTAGCATGGTCCTAAAATCCCAAACATGCTCAAATCATCCAATTCAAGGATTTGTACAAATAAAGTTTCCCTTTTGGGAAAGTTCAATTCATCAAACTCACACTACATTCATGAATTCATCAATTATATACCAATTCAAGTCCATGACAACATCTAAACATGATCAACAACACCTAATCATCATGATTCATCAACATTCAACACCAAAAGTTACTACTTTTAGCAATGTATGAACTATAAGACATCTTCTCAATTTTAAATTGTTCATATCATCAACCTAGCATCTAATCATCATCACAAACACATCCATAACATTCATACATCATCAAATCATCAATTCATGCAAAATAAAGTTACTATTCTTAGTAACCTATGAACCATGAATCAAAATCAAAGCTTTCTTGCATAATCGACGTTAACTAGCATCTATACAATCCAACTAACATAATAGCATCAACAAACAACCAACAACTAACATCCAATTTCAGATTTTCGAATTAGGGTTTCGGCCCTAATGTAAATCCCATAAGAACTTGTAAAAATCCAACCTTTATTGCATACTTGACGTTAATTAACATGTAATCTACCCAACAAACACATTAACAACAACAAACAAGAATCAATCGACCATCAATTGCAGATTTCGCATGGAACTTTCGGCCAACATGAAGAATCATCAAAAACATATAAAAATCTAACCTTTAAATGTGTAATAGTTTGCAATTGAAGGTTCTATCTTGTTGTATGCCTTGAAATCGATCCAAATTCGAATGTGAATGCTTGTTCTTGGCTGAAATCGCAGGTTTGTGGATGTGGGGAGGTCGATCGCGGCCGTAGGGGGGTTATTAGGGTTGGGTTTTGATTTTATTTTATTTAATAATCCATAATTACCCTTTTAACCCTTATAATTTGTATTTTATTAAAATTAAGCTTTTAAACATTCCTTTAAAATGTTTTTAACTAGAATAATAAACATATAAACTAGTTGTAACAATTATATGTATTATCTTTACAAGCTACAAAATTTACAAAGTAAATACACACGTTTCAACGTTACGCGATAAAATTCACAATTAATATTTAAATCACATAATCACAACCAATAATCAACATAGAAATTATTGTTTAACATTATTAATTTTTATTAAGTCACCAACGTTCAACGACAACTAGTGTGTGCTCACGACACGTGTATGCAAGACTTAACGGAACTAACGGAGTTTGGTAACGGAAAATTACCGGATGTCACATTATCCCCATGTTGAAAGAATTTTCGTCCCGAAAATTGCGTTACATGGTGAGTGCTCCATCAGTGGTCTACTGTATATCGTGTGAGTTTTGGATGAGTTGTCACATCATCCCCATGTTGAAAGAAATTTCGTCCCGAAATTAAATCAGTACCTTCGTCGGCGGGCATCGTCTTTTCGAATAGCTGATGATACTTAAGCTTCATTTGGTCTTCACGTTCCCACGTGAATTCTGGTCCACGTCTCGAGTTCCAACGAACTTTGACGATGGGTATCTTGCTTTGCTTAAGCGTTTTCACCTCACGATCCATCACTTCGACAGGTTCCTCAATGAAGCGTAACTGTTCGTCTACTTGAACTTCTTCCAGTGGTACGGCCATCGTTTCATCCGTTAAACATTTCTTTAGATTTGAAACATGGAATACATCATGGATTCCACTTAATGAATCAGGTAAGGCTAGTCGATAGGCCACTGGACCAGTTCTTTCCACTATCTCAAATGGTCCAACGTATCTCGGATTTAGCTTTCCTCGCTTACCAAACCGAACTACGCCTTTCCATGGTGAAACTTTCAATAAGACTTTGACACCAACTTTAAATTCTAAAGGTTTCCGTCGCTTGTCAGCATAGCTTTTCTGTCTGTCTCGCGCTGCAGCCATGCGGTTTCTTATCTGGGCAATCTTCTCAGTTGTCTCGTGTACTAACTCAGGATCCGTTAATTGACTATCACCAATTTCAGCCCAGCAAACTGGTGATCTACACTTTCTCCCATACAAAGCTTCAAAAGGTGCTGCCTTTATGCTAGTGTGATAACTGTTGTTGTAAGAAAATTCCACCAATGGTAGGTGAACTTTCCAGTTATTCCTGAAGTCAATCACACAAGCACGTAACATGTCCTCCAAAGTCTGTATAGTACGCTCGCTTTGACCATCAGTCTGTGGATGATAAGCAGTACTCATATCCAATCGCGTACCCAAAGATTTCTGCAGTGATTGCCAGAAGTGTGATGTGAAACGAGAATCGCGATCAGAAATGATTGAGATTGGTACTCCATGCCTGGAAACGATCTCCTTCAAATAGAGTCGGGTTAGTTTCTCCATCTTATCTATTTCCTTTATCGCTAGGAAATGAGCAGACTTTGTTAATCTATCCACGATAACCCATATTGTATCACAACCCGTAGAAGTGCGAGGTAACTTAGTAATAAAATCCATTGATATCTGATCCCACTTCCACATAGGGATCTCGGGTTGTTTTAGTAGACCAGATGGTTTCTGATACTCCACTTTAACCTTCAAGCAGGTCAGACACTTGCTCACATAAGTAGCTACATCTGCTTTCATGTTAGGCCACCAATAGTGCGCCTTCAAATCGTGGTACATCTTGTCAGATCCAGGATGTATAGAATACTTTGATTTGTGAGCCTCACTCATCACCAAGTCTCTCAGGTCTCCGTGTAGAGGTACCCATAGTCTATCCATGAAGTAACGAATTCCATCCGCTTTTACTTCCAATTGTTTTTCCATTCCCCTTAACGATTCAGACCCAATGTTTTCTGCTTTCAGAGCTTCTGTCTGAGCCTCTCGGATTTGTTCAGGTAATTGCGTACTAATCGTTAGTTGCAGAGCTCGCACTCGTGGAGGTTTAGCAGTCTCTTTTCTACTCAGCGCGTCAGCAACTACATTTGCTTTTCCCGGATGATACTTGATAGCATAATCATAGTCATTCAATAACTCTACCCAGTGCCGTTGCCTCATATTCAACTCCTTTTGCTCCAATATATGCTGAAGACTCTTGTGATTGGTGTAGATGGTGGATTTGGTACCGTACAAGTAATGTCTCCAGATCTTCAAGGCAAACACTACCGCACCCAGTTCCAAGTCATGGGTGGTATAGTTCTTCTCATGAATCTTCAACTGTCTAGAGGCATAAGCTATCACTTTATCCCGCTGCATCAGGACGCATCCAAGTCCTTGAATAGAAGCGGCACAATAGACTACGAAATCATCACTACCATCCGGTAACGCTAATATTGGTGCGCTACACAATTTATGTTTCAGCAACTGAAAAGCAGGTTCCTGACTCTCACCCCATTCGTATGTCGTTCCCATGTGAGTCAAGGCTGTGAGAGGTTGTGCAATCTTAGAGAATCCTTCAATGAATCGTCGATAATATCCCGCTAATCCAAGGAATTGTCGTATCTCACTTGGTGTCTTAGGAAAAGACCAATTCTTTATCGCTTCAATCTTAGCAGGATCAACATGTATTCCCTTCTCGTTGACAATATGACCCAAGAATTGTACCTCACGTATCCAGAAATCACACTTAGAAAACTTTGCGTACAGTTGTTCCTTTCTAAGTAATTCTAATATTAAACGTAAGTGCTTCTCATGTTCTTCCTCGGTCCTTGAGTATATCAGTATGTCATCAATAAAGACGATAACAAACTGATCAAGATAGGGTTTGCACACACCATTCATGAGGTCCATGAATACTGCTGGTGCATTCGTCAACCCAAATGGCATGACCAAAAATTCATAGTGACCATATCGTGTATGGAAGGCAGTTTTCGAGATGTCCTCTTCTCGAACTCTCAGCTGATGATACCCAGACCTCAGATAAATCTTAGAGTAATAGCTTGATCCTTGCAGTTGATCAAACAAATCATCGATACGAGGTAAGGGATATCTATTCTTGATAGTAACCTTGTTCAGTTCCCTATAGTCAATGCACATTCGAAATGTACCATCCTTCTTCTTCACAAATAGAACTGGTGATCCCCAGGGCGACGAACTCGGTCGGATAAACCCTTTATCCAACAACTCTTGTAGTTGGGCGGATAATTCCTGCAGTTCGTTCGGAGCTAATCGGTACGGTGCTCTCGCAATTGGAACGGCTCCTGGAGTCAAATCAATCTGGAATTCAACTTGACGATGAGGCGGTAATCCAGGCAGTTCTTCCGGAAACACCTCGGGAAACTCACGAACCACGGGGATATCCTCTATCCTCTTTTCCTCGATCTGTTTATCTGTGACGAGTGCCAATATGGCCAGTCGACCCTTTCGTAGCAATTTTTGTGCCTTCATGAACGAAATGATGCCTATCACCACACCACTCCTATCACCTCCAACTGTAAGGACTTCTTCACCAAGGGGAATCCGTATGATCTTCCCGTGGCATATGACTTCCGCTTGTTTATCGGAAAGCCAATCCATGCCAACTACCACATCGAAGCTTTCTAACTTAACAGGCATGAGATCTATGGTGAATGTATGACCAGCAAGCTCTATCTTGCAGTCTCTAAGAATATGTGTTACGTGAATCTGTGTGCCGTTAGCTAACTCCATGGTGTATTTAGATTCTAAGGCTGAGGGCATATCACTTAAAAGACTACAGAACCTAGTGGACACGAAACTTCTATCGGCTCCGGTATCAATAATACGGTAGCTAAACAACCATTAACCGAAAATTTACCAATTACTGTTGTAGGATCGTTTAGAGCCTCACCTGAGCCAATGACGAAGGCTCTTCCTTTGGCTCCATTGTTGTTTCCACCATTGTTGTTGCCATTACCATTGTTGTTGTTATTATTGTTGCCATTGTTATTGTTGCTGTTGTTCCCATTGTTGTTGTTGCCATTACCATTCCTCTTAAGCTGGGGACAGTTGCGTCTGTAATGGCCTTCTTTTCTGCACTCAAAACAACCTTTCGGAGTTTCTTGTGATTGTTGAGGCTTCTTCATCAGTTCATCCCGACAGTCTTTGGCTGCATGACCAATCTTCCCACAACGTTGGCACTTGAAGTTATCACATTGACCCACATGGTGGTAGTTACACCGGTTGCACTTCGGCTGTCTTCCACCATACCCACCGGGTCCTTGATTTGAGGGAATCGCCTGGTTGAAGCTTCGATTGTTATCGAACTTCCGTTGCTGTTGCTGACTTTGCTGCTGTTGTTGAGGTTGAGATTGGCTGCTGGATGACGATCCCTTGTTGCTTGAACCATCCCACTTGCGTTTCTGGTCGGGCACGCTTGCCACCGCACCCCGTTTGGTAACCGTCCTTGCTCAACTGCCTGGTCAGTCAGCCTGTGGGCTGTTCGGATAGCAGTTTGTATGGTAGTGGGGTTAGAGGCAGTTACCATACTTTGAATTTCGGGCACCAATCCCCGTATATAATGCTCCACCCTCTTGTGCATTTCATTCACCATCCCTGGGCATAAAGTGGCTAACTCATGAGTACGAGTCGTGTAGGCTTCAATTTCTGAGCCTTGCATTTTCAGTTGCCAGAACTCAATCTCTAGTTTCTGCACTTCATTTCGGGGGCAGTATTCTTCGGTCATAATCCCCTTAAACTCATCCCAAAGTAGTTCATTGGCCATGGCTTGACCCAGCATTTGCACCTGGGCATTCCACCAGGAAAGTGTTGCGCCTTCTAATGTCCCGGTGGCATACTTCACCTGATCAGCAGGCGGGCAGTTGCATTTCGCGAAGACAGACTCTGTCTTCTCAAACCACCTTACAAGCCCTACAGCTCCTTCCGTCCCGCTGTAGATATGGGGTTTACAGTCCATGAAGGACTTGTAGGTACATGGTGGTGGTCCTGTTTTGACAATCCCAAACATTAGTTAGATATCCTAGGCAATTAACTAGAATAACTAGTTTAACCTCTTGTTATCATTTACCTGCTGGTTGTCCCGGTTGGGCAGCAGCCACTGCCGCCTGAACATGTTCGTTAATTAATGCCGCCAATTCCGCAGGCGTCATGTTTATGGCTCCGGCTCCACGGCCTCCGGCGCCACGTCCACGACCACGCCCACGTCCTCTTCCACGTGCGTCCATATTTCACTTTAAAATTCATAATTACAATAATGAGTAACATCCAACACATTAATCTCATCAAGGTATAGTAAACAATAAGAAATAATGCATTCACCACAACCACAACATTTATAACAGAAATAATAATCAAAGATAAATAAATTGCAATTGAGTCACAAAATATTCCATCAATGTCAAAATTTAAGTTTGTCAGTTGGGTGGGAAACAACCCTTCCCACATAGGTTTCAAAGAAAAGAAACACTACATAGTCTAAGTCATTTAAAAGTAGGATCAGTCCAGTACGTCAGATCCGTCACTGTCCTCATCCACCTCTGCTGGTTCTTCTTCGAGGGCTTCCTCGGGTTCCTCTTCTGGGTCTTCCTCATCAGGGTCCACCAAAGGTGCAGGGGCTTCAACAACCTGAAGTACTGCTAGTTGTGCCTCTAAATCAGCAAACCTATCATCGATCACAATGTTATGGTGATCCTGTGCATCCATGCGCCCACTAAGTGCTACCACGTTGCCTGCCAGAGTATGATGTCCACCAATGGCCATCGAGAGTCGCTCCTGAAGCGTCTCTACCTGGAAACGCAGCTGACGCATCTCAGATCGTAATGCAGAGTTCTCATCAGTGAGTCCTCTAATCCGCTGTCGCTCTGTGTCCAGTGTGGCTACTAGGGCTGCAAATGCCTGCTCCAGAGGGATGCTCAAAGTAGGAAGTGTAGGCAAAGTAGAGGCGGTCGATGACCTAGTCCTAGGTCGCGTAGGTGCTACTGGTGGTACGCGCTCTCTATAAGCCATACGGTTTATGTAGGTGGGGTAGAAATCCCAGTTCCGTGGAGGATCGAGCTCAGGAGGTATGAAAGGCTGATCCCAGTCTATCTCGCCAGGAGGATAAGGATGTCGAGGCCAGTTAAATCCCCTATCCGGTACGGGAGAAGTAGGAGGTGACTCTGATCGTGCAGGTCTGTTGCCTAAATTTCTGGACGACGATGCCATGCTGCAAAGTACGTGTTGCGTATGCCAATGAGTATACAGTAAGGAGAGTAAGCGATGAGTAACTAACAACTGTGCGGTTATAGTCTAGTGTGTGTATGCAACCTAGTTCCCTATAACCAATGGCTCTGATACCAATCTGTCACACCCTCAAAATCCGCGTGCGGGGTTTTACCGCGAGGCGCGTGACATACCAGGATCTCAGTCATTAGTTACCAAGAACGACTCTATATGATTAATAAACAAAACCAGAGTTAACGTTTAAAATACTGCGGAAGCGTTTTTAAAACCAGAAAACCCAAAACAAGTAGTATGTAAAGAGAATGCGCAAAACATACGCGCCCCAAACACAATTGTTTAATATGAAACTAATCCCAAATTTGTAAACAAGGCAAATGTAGACAACTCAACAATGCTGACGTGCGTGCTCCTAAGCAACTGGCAACCTTAACCTGAGAATAGCATACTAAACAAGTCAACACATGGTTGGTGAGTTCAAGAGTTTGCGTTAATAGGTAAACCGATAAATAGTTTTCAATTCATAAGTAGTGTATTGCAATAGATAGCTAGTCTATTAACATAAAAATATTAATCATAGTGATTTCACGATTGAAGTTGACTGTGATAGTTTGTGCCTCCCGTCACGACTTACCAGGTCGTGACGAATATATGTTAGGACAAAATTGCACCCGTATGACCTCGAGTCACACAGGTGGGGCTCGTCAGACCCAGTAGTACTACCCAAAATTTCCCCGCTAGTCAATATTAACAATCCGAAAGTGTGAGGACTTTCCATGGTAAACAATACTATATCAATATTATACACACTCATATATAAAAGCATTTGTGATCAACAGTATGCTATCTCCCCCAAAAGAGATTATGTAAAATGAGTGAGGCAAGAACTCACCTGATACGTGCAAGAATTAACTTAGAGCTTAACCTGAAAGAAAGAGGGGAAAGACAACCTTCAAAGGTCACCTAGAACACAAGAGTACATAAGCACGTGTACACAGAATCAATATGAAACCCTAAGTGCTCTACAAACCAAGGAACTCAAGGTTTAAGAAAGACAAGACACATTTGACCCAGTTGACCCGTTTGACCCGTTGGTGACATTATAGGTGATAATTCGATAATACTAACACAACAGCATATCATACATGATCAACATACAATTTGATATCATACAAGTCATGCGAATCTCAACTATTATCATGCTCATAACATCTAAAATGTTCATTCTTAATCAATCATTAATTCATAAAAGTCCTAGCTTACCTATATAACTCATACCATGATTTTTCCACAAACAGGCCAAAACATGTAACAAACCAAATCAACATTCATACAACCTAAACAACACATTTAATCACCTTAGAAACCATCCATGAACACACTAGCATGGTCCTAATATCCCCAATCATGCTCAAATCATCCAATTTAAGGATTTGCACAAATAAAGTTTCCCTTTTGAGAAAGTTCATCCCAAATTCATCAAACTCACACTACATTCATGAATTCATCAATTATATACCAATCCAAATCCATGACAACATCTAAACATGATCAACAACACCTAATCATCATGATTCATCAACATTCAACACCAAAAGTTACTATTTTTAGCAATGTATGAACTATAAGACATCTTCTCGATTTTAAATTGTTCATATCATCAACCTAGCATCTAATCATCATCACAAACACATCCATAACATTCATACATCATCAAATCATCAATTCATGCAAAATAAAGTTACTATTCTTAGTAACCTATGAACCATGAATCAAAATCGAAGCTTTCTTGCATAATCGACGTTAACTAGCATCTATACAATCCAACTAACATAATAGCATCAACAAACAACCAACAACTAACATCCAATTTCAGATTTTCGAATTAGGGTTTCGGCCCTAATGTAAATCCCATAAGAACTTGTAAAAATCCAACCTTTATTGCATACTTGACGTTAATTAACATGTAATCTACCCAACAAACACATTAACAACAACAAACAAGCATCAATCGACCATCAATTGCAGATTTCGCATGGAACTTTCAGCCAACATGAAGAATCATCAAAAACATATAAAAATCTAACCTTTAAATGTGTAATAGTTTGCAATTGAAGGTTCTATCTTGTTGTATGCCTTGAAATCGATCCAAATTCGAATGTGAATGCTTGTTCTTGGCTGAAATCGCAGGTTTGTGGATGTGGGGAGGTCGATCGCGGCCGTAGGGGGGTTATTAGGGTTGGGTTTTGATTTTATTTTATTTAATAATCCATAATTACCCTTTTAACCCTTATAATTTGTATTTTATAAAAATTAAGCTTTTAAACACTCCTTTAAAATGTTTTTAACTAGAATAATAAACATATAAACTAGTAGTAACAATTATATGTATTATCTTTACAAGCTACAAAATTTACAAAGTAAATACACACGTTTCTACGTTACGCGATAAAATTCACAATTAATATTTAAATCACATAATCACAACCAATAATCAACATAGAAATTATTGTTTTACATTATTAATTTTTATTAAGTCACCAACGTTCAACGACAACTAGTGTGTGCTCACGACACGTGTATGCAAGACTTAACGGAACTAATAGAGTTTGGTAACGGAAAATTACCGGATGTCACAGTAAGTGCCTTACTTGCTTACAAGTGAAGGTAGAGCATCAAAAGCCATACGGGAAGATCCAACCATTGGATATACCCGAGTGGAAGTGGTAGCACATCACTATGGATTTTATCAAGAAGCTACCCTGTACTGCAAGGGGGTACGATGCTATATGGGTGATAATTGATAGATTGACAAAGAGTGCTCACTTCCTACCGATCCGAGAGACTGGCGGACCTGTTCATCAAAGAGATTGTAGCTCGCCATGTTGTGCCGGTGTCTATTGTGTCAGATCGTGACACCCGGTTCACGTCGAAGTTCTGGAGTAGATTTCATGATGCCATGGGGACGAGGCTACATATTAGCACGGCTTACCATCCTCAAATAGAAGGTCAGTCGGAGAGGACGATCGAGACACTCGAGGATATGCTTCGTGCTTCCGTGATCGACTTTGGGGGAAATTGGGATGATCACTTACTGTTAGTAGAGTTCTCGTACAACAACAGTTATGATGCCAGCATTGGTATGCCACCATACGAGATGCTGTACGGTAGGAGGTGTAGAACGCCCATGTGTTGGGGAGACATTGGGCAGAAAGAATTGGGAAGAATCAAGGTGATTGAGGCTATGACTGAGAAGCTGGAAAAGATCAAAGCCTTTATGAAGGCGGTGAAGGATAGACAGAAGTTGTATGCCGATACGAGGCGTAGATCCATCGAGTTCAACATGGGTGATAAAGTAATGTTAAAGGTCTCACCTTAGAAAGGGATCATTTGGTTCTGGAAGAGGGACAAGTTGAGTCCAAGATATATAGGGCCTTTCCGAATTATTGCACGAGTAGGAGAGGTGGCCTATCGACTAGAGTTGCCCGATGAGTAGAATGGGATTCACCCGAAATTCCATGTATCTCATCTAAGAAAATGCTTAGCTGATGAAGATATGATTGTACTATTGGATGATATTGAAGTGGATGAACGGCTCAATTATGTGGAGCAACCAGTGGCAATCATCGACCAAAAAGAGAAGAGATTGTGAAATAAAGTGGTTCCAATTGTGTGGGTACAGTGGAAACACCGAAAAGGATCCGAGTCTACATGGGAGACCGAAGAAGAGATGAGACAACATTACCCATAGTCATTCGAAGAGTGACAGGTTTCGAGGACGAAACCTCTTTAAGGGGGGTAGACTTGTAACACCCGAAATTTTGTTAGAATAAAAAGGAAAGAAAAGTAATTTGAAGAAAATAAAAAGAAGGAAAAATTGAGGGGTGCTTTGTGTAAATAGTACCAAAAAGTCAAAAGTGGGTGTATAAAGAGCATGGTTGCCCATGCTCTTTCTGCTGCTTCTTTCCGAAAAAAGAAAGAAAGCTGGTTTTTGTGTTTCCTCGGTTGAATTGTGAAGAAGAAGAAGATTATTCAAGGTTAGTAGGTTTTTGTGATTAATTGGTTCGGTTTCTTTGAGGTTTCAACCTTAGAAACTGATTTCTATGTGTTCTTGGTGGTTGGGTGTTTGTTTTGGCTTGTTCTAGGTGTTTAAACTCTTGTGCACGCAAGTTAGGAGGAGATTCACTTGTTTGCTGCAATAGGGGAGTTCTATGACCTCGGTTCTATGCTTTTAAAAATTCTTTGGGGCTAAAAATGCATTTAAAATGTTTTACAACCGTTATGTATGATAACCGTGTGTATATGTGTATGAATTTATGTGCTTTATGAGGTTGTAAGCTTGTTCTAAGAGTTTAGCATGATAGATCTATGTTGAGAATGTATGGGAATGAGGTTTTAGAACTGGTTACAGCATAAGTCTCATTTACAGGTCTGATGGTTCATCCGCATTTACACTGTGATGATTGCCTTAGTGTTTTGTTCACCCGCATTCACTTTTGTTCACCCGCATTTGCCTAAATTCAGCCTAAGTGTCCATCAGCATTTCTTTTATACATGCGCATTTGCTACAATGTCCATCAGCATTTCTTTTACGACAGAATAATTACCAAGTGTTCATCCGCATTTGCAAGTTGTTCATCCGCATTTGCAAGTTGTTCATCCGCATTTGCAAGTTGTTCACCCGCATTGTTTTTTGTTCATCCGCGTTTGCAAGTTGTTCATCCGCATTTGCAAGTTGTTCACCCGCATTGGTTTTTGTTCATCCGCATTTGTAAGTTGTTCATCCGCATTTGCAAGTTGTTCACCCGCATTGGTTTTTGTTCATTCGCATTGCAAGTTGTTATCCGCATTAGTTTAAGACAAAAAAATTTCTGGAATTTTGGAAGATCAAGATTAGGGTTTGACCATGGTTGACTTGATGCTTGTATCTGATTATCTTATGCATGTTGCGGGCTGTCCTTATGTGCCTATTATGATATTAACATGTGACTTTATGTGGATTGCCTATGATCATAAAGTATTATTATTAATCAAGTGGAAGATTAGTATTAACGAAAAGTGGAACATAAGCAATGAAAAGACTTGCAAGTAAAAATTTACAGGAGGTGCACGACCATGTTGTCAGTAGCTCAACTGTGTACGGTTTAGCTAACCCAAAGGATGTACATAGGGTCAATCTGTAAGATTGAGGGGACCATTGTTGCTGCCCTGGTACTGGTGCCAGCATATGTGCACCACGGATGGAGTCTATTTATAGACTTCAAGGCCCAGTACCATGTTAATGCGCATTATATGGGGGATATAGCACTTTGGTCCATATCAACAGTGAAAGATAATAATAATAAGCAAGAAAGAGAATGGATGATGTAATGGATATGATTTGTATGTATGGTGTGTGATCACATCCGAAAGAAAGATAAGATATTTTTTTAAGAAGTATTTTGTATACAAATCTATCAAGATATTTTTATGATTTTAAAACTAGAACTCACTTAGCAAAGCTAACTTTTATGCGTTTTCAGTTGGCAGGTAATATTGCTGAGGTTGGCACTCGAGGAGGCTACTCGTCGGGACAAGGCTGACATCCATTCATGAATATAACATTGTTGTTTTGTAATGCAAACTAATGATCTTTTGTAACTATACCAAACATGTATTACTTAGCAACAACGTTTATAAATAAATGAATGGCTTTTAAATGTTTAAATTCCGCTGCAATGTGATAATGAATTATGAAATGTTTTATGAATAGTGCTGTGAATGTCCAACTGTGAGGTCTTCGGAAATAGGGCCTTACATGAGTGCATGTGAGAGAGGGTATGGGCGGCCATTTCCCCCTTTTAAACCCATTGTAGGCTGGTTTGGCCCTTGCACACTTTTAACTATTGCTTTTTGAAATAAAATCCCCTTTTGCTCCCTTACTTTTCTTTTCTTTTCTTTTTTTGAAATTTTTGGGTGTACAGAGTAAAAAGGCAATTTTATTGTCACACAAAAGAGTGGGACGATCCGTAAGTGGGCCATAAAGTTCTTGAAGTAGATGAGTGATCCAAACAATATCACTTGTAGTATTAGGCATGATACAATATTCAGATACAAAACTCGAGCGAGAGATAGTGGGTTGCTTCTTTACACTCCAATATACTAAGTTACCACTAAGAAATAATGAACACTCGGAAGTGAATGTCAGGTTTTAATACATTGATCCCAATCTGCATCATAATAGCCAATAATATTAGAGCGAGTTAGTCTAGTGGATGTTAGACCAAAGGCAATAGTCTTTTTAACATACTAAAGGACATGTTTAACATTTTGAAAGTGAGTCTTAGTAGGGGCCTTAAGAAACTACTAACTTGATCGACCATATAAGAAATGTCAGTCCTAGTGATAGTAAGATACTAAAATGCTCCTACAAGGTGTCGGTAGTGAGTTGGGTCGTTATAGGGATCTCTTATGGTACTAAACGTTCCATTTGCAGTCAATGGTGTATGAACATACTTAGAATCTAGAAGCTGAGCATGCTCAAGTATGTCACTTGCATAATTAGATTGACTTAAAAACAACCCATCCTTGGTGTAGGTAACTTTAATTCCAAGAAAGTAATTATGGCACCGAGCTCGTTGATATCCAACTCTTTATAAAGGCGATCAATAAAAGAATTGATAAGATCATCTTGTTTACCGGTTAGAAATCAAATCATCATCATAAACAAGGAGGTACATGATGCATGAGTCTCACTTAAAGACAAACATAGACAAGTAGGCTTAATTGCATTGAAACTATTATAAACTAAAAAGGAGCTTAGATGTTGAAACCAAGCTCGTGGTGGTTGTTCTAGCCCATAGAGTGCTTTATTTAAGCGACACAAATGATTAGGAAATTAAGGATCAACAAACTCAGGCGTTTGTTCCATATAGACTGTTTCATGTAAGTGACCATGTAAAAAGACATTATTAACATCCAATGATGAAGTTCCCAATTGATTATATTAGCTATAGACAAGACAACTCGGATGGTGGAGGCTTGTACCACCAGGTTAAACGTGTGAAAGTAGTCCATGCCAGGAATCTACCTAAACCCTTGGGCCACCTAACGAGCCTTGTAGAGATTAGTAGTGCCATCGGGGTGATATTCGGTCAAAATAACCATTTTGACCCAACTAAATTTTGAGTTTTAGGTCGTGGGAGAATCAACAATGTGTGATTGTTACGAAGTGCCATTAACTCTTTGTTTGTTGCATCTAATCGGTGAGAATGTTTGGCAATGGACTTGTAAACTTTAGGTTCTTTGTTGGTGAATAACGCCGAATAAATTCCATGGGTAGTGGTGTGGGATAAGTCGGCCTAATGTTTAGGCTAGAAAATTCCAGCATTGGCTCTAGTCCTCATTAGGTTAGATAAGATAATCGGAGAGTTAGAGGCTAGAATTGTGTGAGTGTGTGATGAGGGGGAGGGGTGGTGTAGAAGTTTTTATGTTGATGGTTAAAGTTGGTGGTGAGTGGACGGGTGAAGTTGCTTCCATATGGCTCGAAGGGGTGTTTAGGTCGAATGTTCTGGGCTTGAAGGCAATTTAGTAGATGTGTCGTCAATCTGGGCCAATTGTTAAATAGTTAAGGGTAGTAGGGAACCAATAGGGATGGTTAGGTCTATGGGTGATGTGGGCTCAGCAGATGGGGCAGTGTGGGGCACGAAAATATTTAGGTCAAAATGGTCTTATTTTCGATGTGTCGCAAAAGAATGTGTGGGTGTTTTGTGCTGGAGTTAAGGGTGATGGAACTGGTTTAGATTAGGTTGAGGTGAATTAGTACCAAATGAGTTATCTAGTAAGGTGGATAGAGGTACCAAGTTTGATTCAACCATTGAAGAGCCATTATTAAATGGAAAAATAGGTTCATCGAACCAAGCATGTTTAGTCATATATGCGAGAAGTTGTTGGGTTAAAACATTTTTAACTTTTAAATTGAGAACAATACCCCAAAAATATACACGAATGACTCCGTGGTGGTAACTTGTATTTTTGAATAATCCATAAGATGAAGATAGACTTGGCATGCAAATGCATTAAAATTATTATAGACTGGCTTGGGATCAAATAATAGCTCAAACGGTGACTTATTGTTCAATACTTCAGGGGGTGGTCGAGTAATGATGTAGAAGATACAAAAAGCTTCAACCTAATATGATGGTGGAACATTACCATGGAAAAGCATTGATAATCCAGTCTTTACAATATGTCCGTGCTTTCTTTCCACCTGCTCGTTTTGCGCATGTGTATAGGGACACGAGAGACGGTGGAAGGTACCATTCGCATCAAACAAACTTTAAAGATGTTGATTTATAAACTCAGTGAAACACTTTATTTTTCATGCAAAATGGTTTTGGATAAAGTATATAAAAATGGGTAAGATGGTATAAAAGTCGGTGTTTCTTTATAGAGATCTAAACCGATAAAAATCATAATATTGATAGTTTGCATGAGATGTAACCGGGGATGGTCCCCTTAAATTATAAGCAAAACGAGCATAATATTGAACATAACGTAACATTCTTTTGCGACACATCGAACATTCGCAAAAATCATAACATTCTTTTGCGACACATCGGACATATGCAAAACGAGCATAATATTGATAGTTTGCATGAGATAACATGTAAACCGATAAAAATCAACAAAGATAACATAATATTGATAGTTTGCATGAGATGTAACCGGGGATGGTCCCCTTAAATCATAATGAACAAATTTGATTGGAGTAAGAGCTCGTTTTTCATTGAAGACTAAAGGTGAACGGTATCCTTTAGATCATTCACAAAATGAGCAAATAACCGGTTTAGGTAGAATAAAGGTAACAAATGAACACCCAATTTATTTAAAATTAAATTTTGTCTCAAAGGACACATGTCCCAATCGTAAATGCGATAATTCAAACGAGGCCTTCAACGGAGAACTTGAGGCGACAACAAAAGCTTGGGGTCCCAAATTCAACACATAGAGGCCATCTTCAAGTCGACCTTGAGCTAGCATTTGCCTTGTTGTTTGATCCTATATATAAAAGTAAGTTTGGGAGAATAGTACATCTAAGTGATTGTCCTTAGTTTATTAATGGACCAGTAGGTTTTCTTGGGAAGTTAGGTACCACCAAAATGTCTTTTAAACTAAAATAATTAAAGCTTTTAGTTTGACCAATATGTGAAATAAAGAGAGATGTACCATTTCCAAAGGTAACCTTTGCATCACCCGAGTAAGAATAGGCTTTATTTAATGTTTTTAGGGGAAACTGTCATATGATCAGTTGTCCTAGAGTTCAAATACTAGTCGAGGCCGGGTGGGGCGATGCTACAATACTCATGAAAAGCTTTGGCCAAGTTATTTTATGATGTAACACTCGAGTGGCAAAGGTGGCAAGGTTAGGACACAAGTTGGCATATTGTCCATCCTTGTGACAAAGTTGACAAGGAGGGGGTCACCTATCCCGACCACGACCACTCGAAAAACCTCCACAGGAGGACCTGTCCCCACAACCACGAGAAGTAGATGAAGACCTAAATCTTTTAGCATTAAATGCAATAATGGACGAGGGTTACCATAAAGGGAGCAAAGAAAGAGTTCATGGCTTTCTGCTTGAACAAGAAGATCACGAAATAGAAGACGTGGTTTGCTGGTATGAATAGTTATTTAGAAGGTCTCAAATGATGAACTGAGTCTGCTTAAAAACCAATGTAGTTTGTCAGCTTTATCAATAAGTTGTCCAACCATGGACAATTGATCACATATATATCCGCTTGAATTTTCAGCCAAACTCAACAATGATAGAGAAACCATTCAAGCCAAAACTGATCTCGAAGATTCTGAACCCTTTTAATGGATGTATTGATATAACTAGTTTTATGTGTTAGCCAAAATTAGGGTGTAATCAAAAGCCCAAGAATTTCTGCCACGACTTTCACAGATAAAGACACGTGAAGATGAGAAAAGTTTTTTGATCATCAACAATCCAAGTAGGAAAAGGGGGTTTAGGACCGTTTTGACCACTTGAACAATCTCGAGTGCCGGAGAGAGGAAAGAACTGTCAACATATGGTAATAGATTTTGGAAGAATAAAAGTGGCAAAATTATACTTGAAGAAGAATAGAATGAACAACTTGCAAATCAACATTTTGTTTCCATTGATATGGATATGTATTTATATACATCGGTGGTTACATATCAAGTTTTGATATGTACGAATTTGACCCTTTAACATACATAATTTATAATACTAAATAAACATACTTTGACTAATTACATACATAACCCTTAGATTTTAACTTGAGAGGGATTAACACTAACATACACCCCCTTAATCACGAACAAGTAAATCTTGAACACCGAGTAATTCCCGCATTGTAGCAAACTCAATCCTTGCCAATGCTTTTGTCAGAATGTCTGCCCTTTGTAATTCTCCACTGACGTGTTCCACAATGATATGCTCGTTCTCTACACATTCTCTGATGAAATGATAACGAGTATCAATATGCTTGCTTCTTCCATGAAACACCGGGTTCTTCATCAAAGCGATAGCGGATATGTTGTCAACGTAGAGAGTGATTTTTTCTTCCTTCCATCCAGTGAGTTCACCGAGTAATCTTTTAAGCCATAACGCCTGACATGCTGCAGCTGTTGCAGCCATGAATTCAGATTCACATGAAGAAAGTGCCACAGTTTGTTGCTTTTGTGTGCACCAAGTTATGGGTGAGTTTCCAAATTAGAACACTAACTCTGTAGTGCCTTTTTCTTCCTCAGTATTAACCCCATAACTGTTATCACTATAGCCTGTTATCTTACATCCACCATTCCTCTTATAGGTTATACCAAAATCCTTTGTTCTTTTGATATAACGAAGAACTTGATGAATGGCCTTAAGATGATGCTCTTTAGGTTCTTGCATAAACCTACTAAGCAAACCAACTGAATAAGACAAGTCTGGTCTGGTGTGAAGTAGATACCTTAGACAACCAATCAGACTTCTATATTCTGTGGGATCGACCGATTTTCCACCTTTGGTTTTAGTCAACAATGTGCCACGGTTCATTGGGGTCTTGGTTTCATTGCTATCTGACATACCAGCATTCTTCAGAATCTTAGTAATGTAACCAGATTATTTAATAGATATATCACCCCCAGATTGGGTGACTTCTATCCCAAGATAATAAGCTAGTAACCCTAAGTCGCTCATCTCAAATTTCTCTTCCATTTGAAATTTGAACAAGTCTATTTCTTTCTTTGGAGTTCCAGTAACTATGAGATCATCAACATAGACTCCAACAAGTAAAATAGAAGTTTTGCTTTTTCTTGTATAGACTGCTTGTTCTAAAGTGCATTTCTTGAAACCAAGTGATTTTAACGTATGATCTAGTTTCACATTACATGAACGTGGCGCTTGTCTAAGTCCATACAAAGCCTTAGAAAGTTTGTAGACTTTCCCTATGTCTTGTGGTTTCACAAACCCTTTAGGTTGTGACACATAGACTTCTTCCTTAAGTTCACCATGCAAGAAGGCAGTTTTTACCTCAAAGTGATGTACTTCCCATTCATTGTAGGCTGCGAGGGCCAAAATAAGGTGAACTGTTTCTATACGGGCTACAGGAGCAAAGACTTCATCAAAGTCTATACCTTGCTGCTGTACATAGCCTTTGGCTACCAGACGAACCTTATGCTTTATTATTTTCCCGTTTGTATCTCTCTTATTCTTGAATACCCATTTTAGACCAATTGCCTTTTGATTATCGGGTAACTTGGTTAATATCCAAGTATTATTCTTGTTGATTGAATCCATTTTAGCCTGCATAGCTTCAATCCATTTATTTTCTTTGGCTGCCTCCTTATAGTTTCGAGGTTCCTCTTCAGGCAATAGTAATTCATTAATTTCAACTTCTGGGGCTTCTTTATACACACTTTGTAAGGGTTTAAAGCCTCTTATTGGTGTATGATCATAAGGTCTAGTTAACCTTCTTGAAGTTGATGTATGTTCAGCAGTCTCTACTGAATTAGGTTCATAGGTATAAGTTGGAAAAGTGAAAGGAGAACTTGATGAACTTGGAGATAACGGGTCTTGGTATTCTAGATTACCATCTCCTGTATGCTCATCTTCCACAGTATGTGGTTCTAGTTCTTTGTTTTCTTGAGGAATTTCATTTGAATTTCCTTAATAATGAAGTCTATCCATTCAGGTTCTTCACTTCCAACTTCATTCATGTACTCTTTCCAATTCCATGAATCCTTTTCTAGGAATTTGACATCCCTACTGATATAAATTCTCTTAGTTGTAGGATCAAATAATCTACATGCCTTTGATCCTTCTTCAACTCCTAAGTATACCATTTTAACACTTCTATCATCCAACTTAGTTAGATGATTTGATGGTACCTTAGCATATGCTACGCACCCAAAAACCCATAAGTGTTTTAAGTTAGGTTTTCTACCTTTTAACGCTTCAAAATGTGTAGCATTTGTCAGTGCTTTAGTTGGAGTTCAATTTAGCACATATATGGTATGCCTTACAGCCTCACCCCAAAATTTTTGACGCATTGACATAGCTTTCATTATTCTATGAGTAGTAGATAACATAGTTCTGTTTCTACGTTCAACCACACCATTCTGTTGTGGTGAATAGGGTGCTGTAAGTTGTCTAGCAATACCATTTTCTTTACAAAATCGAGTAAATCCACCAGATGTGAATTCTCCACCTCTATAGGTTCTCAGCATTTTCAGTTTGGTTCCAACTTCATTTTCCACCATTTGTTGAGTTCTCTAAAGGTTTCAAAAGCTTGATCTTTAGAATTCAAGAAATAAACCCACATGTAACGAGTACAATCGTCTACAAGTAAGAAGATATATTTCTTTCCAGAATGAGTCGGTGGTGATATGGGACCACAAAGATCTCCATAAACCAAGTCTAAAGGTTTAAGTGACTTGAACTTGGCTTGGTTTGGGAATGGAGCTCTAGCTTGCTTTCCCAATAGACATGCATAACAAATTTGACTTGCATGACTTATACGAGGAATTACTTGAACCAAATTTTTGTGAGTCATAGATTTTATAGCATCAAAATTCATGTGACCCAAAAGGGCATGCCATAGCCATGCTTCTTCATCTAGTTTGGACAATAGACACACGGGTACACCAATCTTTAAATTGATATTGTAAAGTCTGTTCCTTGAACGTCGGACTTTTAAAAGCAAAGTCTGATTATGATCGTATAGATATAACAAATCACGTTCCAATATGACTTTACATCCATTTTCGGTCAATTGTCCTAGGCTGAGAATGTTACTTTTCAAACTTGGAATGTAATAGACATTAGAAACAATTCTTTGTTCTTTATTTTTACATTCCAACAAGATTGAGCCACTTCCTTTAATCTCTACATACGAACCATCACCAAAACAAACTTGTCCAGATATTTTTTCGTTTATTTCTCTGAAATGTTCTTAATTACCAGCCATATGATTACTTGCACCATTGTCCAAGTACCATAGACTTTCATTGGTAGTCATATATCGGTTTGGTTCAATTTGCTTTTCATTCAAGAAAACTTGATACTCTTCTTGTTCATTATGAATAGCCATCAATAGAGTGGGCTCATCATCTTCTTCTACTAGGATAGGTTGTTCGTGTCTTTGCTCTTTTTGAGGACACGAATTCGCATAATGCCCATGCTTCTTGCACTTATGGCATCTAACCTTACTCAAATCTCTATGAGTTTTCTTTGATCTATTATAATGGGATTTTTGAGAAGATCCTTCATCTTTATCTTCTTGCTTTCCCTTGCCATCTCGCCAATTCTTCTTTGACGAGTTAAATCTCTTTGGTCCACAATTTCCAAAGCGTTTTCCATGATTATTATTCTTGTCATGGCGCGTGAGCAAGAGTTTATCTTGAGTCTCAACTACAGTTCCTCTTTTAGACTTGATCCTTTCTTCAAAGGTTTTTAGTCTTGCGATAGTATCATCTAGAGTTACATTATCTAGATCAGTGAGATTGCTCAATGGAGGCAATTATCTGAATAAATCTATCTCGCATAGAGGTTAAGACTTTTCTATCTAGTGTGGGTTGATCATATTTCGCACCACAACCAGTTGCCTTACTAACAATATTAGTTAGTCTTGATGTGAAAGCATCGATGGTCTCATCGTCTTTCATTTGCAGCTTTTCAAACTCAGACTTAATACTTTGCAACCGTGCTTGTTGCACTTGTGTTGCACCAAGCTGTCTGGTTTTAAGTGAATCCCACATTTCTTTAGCAAATTTGCAATCTTGTACGTGCAAGATTAAATCTTCGGATAGAGTCTGGCTAATGTATGCCATTGCATACTTGTCCTTTTTCTTATCCGAATTCGTTTGGGCAGTGGGTTCTATAGTCTCCCAAAGATCATTTGCATCTAGCATGATCTTCATTCGAATTGCCCAAGTTGTGTAATTTGTAGATTTCAACATCGGGCATTGAAAATTTGAAATAGTTGTTCCTGCTTCCTTATAAGTTATAACGGGACTCTTTTCTTTTGGTGATTCCGTCATGGTCACCACTTAATATAAAAGTAATGATTTTATATATATATAAATTTGAAACAAACAACAGATTGTTTCAAAAAATAGAACTTGGTTTGGTTCTATATAACAAAGATTAATCTTTGTTTATGAAATACTAATTTGACCAAAAATAGTCAAACTACTTATGACCGAACAATACCGGGTCAATAATCTCAAATAATAATCGAACGAAATGATTAATAATCAAAATAACATACAATTGATTATTAGAAGTGAAAGCAAATTGTGATTCTAATGGTCAACCAATGAATTTGCTGTGACCGATGACTAACAACAATCTAAATGAATTTGCTTTAATTGAAAATTCAATTTATTAACTTTCGTAAGGCCTAATCACCTACGGGTTCGATTGAACAGAAACGATTTCGATTCCGTAAGGCCTATTGCCTGCGGATCCAACCGAAACAACAATTGAACAAATTTGTTCGTATGAACCGTGAAGGCCGAAGATGCCTGCGTGTGACATCCGGTAATTTTCCGTTACCAAACTCCGTTTGTTCCGTTAAGTCTTGCGTACACGTGTCGGGAGCACACACTGGTTGTCGTTGAACGTTGGTGACTTAACAATAATCAGTAATGTTGAATTGATGATAATTAGGTTAACAATGTGATAATTAAGTTATGCTTATGTGATTTGAATGTTAATTGTAATGTTATCGCGTAACGTGAAAACGTGCATATTTATTCGTGTGTTTTGTGATAAATGGGAATTATGCATGATCGTTATTTGTGATTAATAATAATGGTGTTTAGTAGTTAAAAACTATTTAAAATCTATTCAAAAAGCTTAATTTTTATAAAATACAAATTATAAGGGTTAAAGGTGTAATTATGGATTATTAATTAAAACAAAATTAAAAACCCTAATCCCCTAACCCTTTTCGGCCGCGACTTGCATCCCCTCACCCTCACCATCGCGAAATCGATCAAGAACAAGCAAGAAACCATCGGATTTGGTCGACTTCAAGTTATACAACAAGTTAGAACCTTCAATTGCAAACTATTACACATCTAAAGGTTAGATTTTTATATGATTTGATGGTTGTTCATGTTTGGCCGAAAGTTCCATGCGAATTCTGCAATTGATGGCCGAAAGTTGCTTGATTGTTGATGTTAATGTGTTTGTTAGATAGATTACATGTTGATTAACGTTGATTATGCAAGAAAGTTTGGATTTTGGTTGTTTGTTCATAGGAATATCTTGGCCGTGAGTTTGAGGTGATGTTGGATCAAATTGGATGTTGAATAATGGTTGTTTGATGTTGTGATTATGTTAGTTGTATTGTATATATGTTAGTTAACGTCGATTATACAAGAAAGCCATGATTTGGGTGCATTGTTCATAGGTTACTAATAATAGTAACTTTATTTTGCATGAATTGGTGATTGGATGATGTGTGAATGTTATGGATGTGTTTGTAATGATGATTAGATGCTAGATGGTTGATATGAAGGTTAGGAATTCAAGAATGCATGTTGTAGTTCATACCTTACTAAAGATAGTAACTTTTGGGTATGAAAGTTGATGAATCATGATGATTAGGTGTTGTTGATCATGTTTAGATGTTGTCTTAGTCTTGAATTGGTATATAATTGATGAATTCATGAATGTAGTGTGAGTTTGATGAATTTGGGATGAACTTTCTCAAAAGGGAAACTTTATTTGTGCAAATCCTTGAATTGGATGATTTGAGCATGTTTGGGATATTAGGATCATGCTAGTGTATTCATGGATGGGTTCTAAGGTGACTAAATGTGTTGTTTATGTTGTATGAATGTTGATTTGGGTTGTTATCTGTTTTGGCCTGTTGTGATTTGCATGATTTGTATGATACCTAGTTATATGATGATCTAGGTAGTACATGTGGTGGTGATGTGCTATATGTAATCAAGTGGTATGTTGATCATGTATGATATGCTGTGGTGTTAGTATTAACGAATTATCACCTATAATGTCACCAACGGGTCCAACGGGTCAACTGGGTCAAATGTGTCTTGTATTCTTAAACCTTGAGTTCTTTGGTTTGTAGAGCACTTAGGGTTTCGTGTTGTTTTTGTGCACACGTACTTATGTACTCTTGTATTCTAGGTGACCTTTGAAGGTTGTCTTTCCTTCTTTCTTTCAAGTTAAACTCTAAGTTAATTCTTGCGCATACCAGGTGAGTTCTTGCCCCACTCTTTTTTTACATAAATCTCTTTTGGGGGAGATGGCATATTGTTTACAAACGCTTTATTTATGAGTGTGTATAATATTGATATAGTGTTGTTTACCATGGAAAGTCCTCACACTTTCGGATTGTTAATATTGACTAGCGGGGAAATTTTGGGTAGTACTACTGGGTCTGACGAGCCCCACCTGTGCGACTCGAGGTCAAACGGGTGCAATTTTGTCCTATCACATATTCGTCACGACCTGGTAAGTCGTGACGGGAGGCAACAAACGTATCACAGTCAGCTTCAATCGCGAGATCACTATGATTAATATTTTTATGTTAATAGACTAGCTATCTATTGCAATACACTACTTATGCTCTGAAAACTATTGTTTGGTTTATATGTTAACGCAAACTCTTGAACTCACCAACCATGTGTTGACTTGTTTAGTATGCTATTCTCAGGTTAAGGTTGCCAGATTGCCTAGGAGCACGCATGTCAGCATTGTTGAGTTGTCTACATTTACATTGTTTACAATTGGGATTATTTGCATTTTATACATTTGTGTTTGGGGCGCGTTTGTTTTGCGCATTCTCTTTACATATTACTTGTTTTGGGTTTTTCTGTTTTAAAAACGCTTCCGCAGTATTTTAAACGCTTCCGCAGTATTTTAAACGTTAACTCCGGTTTTGTTTATTTATCATATAGAGTCGTTCATGGTAACTAATGACTGAGATCCTGGTATGTCACGCGCCTCGCGGTAAAACCCCGCTCGCGGATTTTGAGGGTGTGACACTGCGGTCTTTTTATCGATTACTCTTAGAGTTGATTGAACAAAACGAAATTGATTTCCTTTCAATAACAACAAGATCCGTAAAAGGCCTATTATTGCCTACGGATTCGGCGAGCATCGGTGATTCCGGTTAGGAATGGATTTGAATCCTTTGATTCGAAGTAACCGATGATCTATCAAATGGTTTCCACAAAATCCAAATCAAAATCTTTTCTTAATGTTAAGACAGATCCATAAGGCCTTATGCCTACGGTATATCAAATGGATTTTGTATCCGTGAGGCCTGTCGCCTGCGGTTTCAAATTGAAATCAATTGAACAACAAACAATCGATGTTTGTAATGCCGTAACGATCAATCAAGTGAACCGTGAAGGCCGAAGATGCCTGCGGCTTTCAAATCGAACAACAGAATCAATATTTACGATCTTTAATTGATAACAAAAATGGCTCTGATACCAAATTCTTGCCCAAGAACAAAAGATGAAGAAGAACAGAATGAACAACTTGCAAACCAAAATTTTGTTTCCATTGATATGGATATGTATTTATATACATCGGTGGTTACATATCAAGTTTTGATATGTACCAATTTGACCCTTTAACATACATAATTTATAACTAGCGGGTGAAACCCGCGCGTTGCGACGGGGGTATAAATAATTTTAGGACTGTGTATGTAGCTAACTCTCTCTTATTGTACTAACTCATATTTTGCTTTTTTATTTGATTAATATACGATATTAAACATATCTATATTACTACAAGGATGAACAAATTTATAAATAACAAATTGTTTATGAATAATCACTTGTACCAAATGTAACAAAATTGTCTTAAGTAACTTAAAAATGGATTAAAATTACAATAATTTTAGGACGGGGTATTTAGCTAACTCTCTCTTATTGTACTAACTCATATTTTGTTTTTTTATTTGATTAATGTGCGATATTAAACATATCTATATTACTACAAGGATGAACAAATTTGTAAATAACAAGTTGTTTATGCATAATCACTTGTACCAAATGTAACAAAATTGCTCTTAAGTAACTTAAAAATGGATTAAAATTACAATATAATCCAAAAAATTGTATTATATAGTAGTATAGGTATAGATATTAAGATAACCTTAAATATAATAGTCATAATTTAAATTTAATTAGAAAATGGTAGAGTAAAAGTATTTAAAGCTTAAAAGGGTATATTAGGAATAAATCTTATGATATTACATATTAAAGCTTGCAACTCTTCATATGCCATCTTAAAGATAATGTAAAATTACAAATCTAGCCATTGTTTATGTATTATATAGTAGTTAAGATACTAAATAAACATACTTTGACTAATTACATACATAACCCTCAGACTTTAACTTGAGAGGGATTAACACTAACATAATCAAAAGCCCAAGAATTTCTGCCATGACTTTCACAGATAAAGACACGTGGAGAATGAGAAACGTTTTTTGATCATCAACAATCCAAGTAGGTAAAGGGGGTTTAGGACCGTTTTGACCACTTGAACAATCTCGATTGCCGGAGAGAGGAAAGAACTGTCAACATATGGTAATAGATTTTGGAAGAATAAAAGTGGCAACATTATATTTCTCCATGAGAAGTAGTTGAAGGGGGATAAGGTAATCGTAAGCATGTGAAAGATGGTGGTCATGGACAAGGTGGTTCCATCCATATTGATTGAAGAGGAGGCTGCCATAGGAGGGCCGGATTGCAAAAACAGTAGAGAAGAAGGAAGATGAAGGCAAGAGGGTGGGCCAAGAAAGAGATACAATTAAAAGAAGGAAAGTGGATTGGTTAGACTGATACCATGAGAGAATGTAAAGTGCATACCCCATAATGAGGGATGCATGAGTATTTATACATGTATAAATTAAAATACATATTCGAAGAATGATACAAATACCAAACATATATAGTGATACTTAAGATGGTCTACCAAAACTTTTTTTTATAGTACTTATTAAAACAAACCTTCGTATTATTTCCTCTAGCTAGCTCTTTATATAATTATTTGTAAATATGCATACACATATTCTGATAAATCTTACTGAGATTTCATATCTCTCGTTAATTACTTGAAACTTATCCTAAACATACCAGAACTTCATCTTTTGATACTTCTTCTACAAATATCGTTTACCATTTGTAACTAATAAATTGTGACCTATTCATCCCTTGTAACGACTGCTCCATGTTCACCACCCCTTCGATTATAACAAAGCCAAAATAGTTACCCCTCGAATCCTTCTTTTTGGTGACGTACTCATCTTTTACGACCCCGTGTGGCATGAAAGCTCTCCATAAAAGTGAGTTCGATACCCCCCTGGAAGGTTTCCAACGTAAAAGGTTGTTATTTGTTTGCCCGGCTTCGTTTCCTCCCTTCTGCGCTTCTCGTACCTTACCTCCCTCCAAGGTTGTTCTTTCTCACGACCCCTCATGTTCTTGTAATAACGAGAGACTTAATTCAGAATTTATTAGTCTGAATGCACACTTCTTCAATGAGTTTATTGATATGGCGGATTTGATGGAGTATCAAATTGGGCAGCAGCCAAATTACATACCGTTCGGACAACGGGGTGAAATTGAGTAAATTAGATAGGTTTCTTATGAGCCGTTATTTTATGAACAAATGGCCATTGGTTTCAGTTGTGGCCTTATATAATCTTGTTTCTGATCATTGTCCTATCCTCCTCTCTACGGTACAAATAGATTACGGAAAGATACCAGTTCGTTTGTTCAAATCTTGGTTTGAAATACACGGGGCAAACGAATATGTAAATCAGTTTTTGGTAGGCTTCAACTTTGATGGTCCGGCTGATTTGGCACTTGATGTTAAGTTGAAATGGGTCAAGAGGCGGTTGAAGGAATGGGTTAGTAAGCGTAAGGATATAATGAATGATACTTATAACAGGAGAATGAAAAAGCTGGAAGAATTGGAGTTATTGGCTGAACAGAGAATATTGAATGCTACAGAATTAGAAGATAGGGCAGATTGTAAAAATTATATTGCGGAGGTTGAAAAAATAAAAAATATGGATCTTAAGCAGAAATCTCGGGTCCGTTGGGTTACCGAAGGAGATGAGAATACATCGTTCTTTCATGGTGTGGTCAATGCTAATACTAGTAACAATCGCATCCATGGTTTGCATATATATGGTGAGTGGGTAACGTCGCCGCCGTTGGTCAAGGAGCATATATTTTCTTTATTTGCAAGGAAATTCACTGAATCGATTTTCAATAGACCTTCACTTGTATGCCCTTTTCTTTCTACAATTTATGAGCAGGAAGCTGATGACCTGGTGGATCTGTTTACATTAGCAGAAATTAAAAGGGCAGTTTGGGAATGTGACGGTGATCGAGCCCCGGGTCCAGATGGTATTAATCTAAAGTTTATTCAGAAATATTGGGATAAATTGCAAGGCGACTTCCTTAACATGTTCCAACATTTCCTTTTACACGAACAATTAAGTGGTCGGTGCACGTCCGCCTTCATAGCTCTCATTCCAAAAAGAAATGATCCGGGTGGGCTTCACGACTACCGCCCGATTAGCTTAGTTGGTTGTATAAACAAGATCGTTTCTAAAGTGCTCGTTAATCGTCTTAAGCCGGTTATATAAAAGCTTGTGTCAGAGGTGCAAATGGCCTTCTTAGCTAATAGGAGCATCTTGGACGGGGTAATAATGCTTAACGAGATCATCCGATGGTTAAAATGCAACAAGAAAGAAGGATTGATATTCAAGATTGATATTGAGAAAGCATATGATTCTTTAAGTTGGGAGTTTCTTGACTCTATGCTTACTCAAATGCATTTTTCCTCTAAAGTGGCGAAAGTGGGTGTTATCTATCGTGACGTCGGGAAGGGCTTCAGTTTTTGTAAACGGTACACCGACTCAATAATTCTCTTGCTCGAGGGGATTGAGGCAAGGCGACCCGTTGTCTCTATTTCTCTTTCTCCTCGCCATGGAAGTATTGACCAGTGTAATGAAGAAGGCATGCTCGTTTGATATTTTAAAGGTATTTCTATCTCCCCTAATGGCCCATCCATCTCACATTTTATTTATGTAGACGATGTCATTTTTTGGCTGAATGGTCCATCCAACATGTGCTTAATTTGAAACGGTTACTTCGATGCTTTTATCCTATTTCGGGGCTTTGAGTTAACCTAAAAAAAAGCAATCTTTATGGAGTTGGGGTGGAGGATACAAACATACAGCTGTTGGCTAATATGATGGGGTGTGTGAGAGGGTCTTTGCCTTTTAAGTATCTTGGTTTACAAGTTGGAGCCAATATGAATTTAGTTAAAAACTGGGATCCGGTGGTGGAGATTTAAAAAAAAGGCTATCGGTGTGGAAAGCTAATACATTAACTTTTAGAGGTCATATCACTTTGATTAAATCGGTTCTAAATGCACTTTATACGTATTATTTTTCGTTATATAAAGCACCGATTGGTGTGATTAATGTGATGGAAAAGTTGCGTAGAGATTTTTTTTGGGGTTCATCTCTCGACAAGGAAAAAATAAAATGGGTCGTATGGAACAATTTTATGACCCCTAAAGAATATGGGGGTATGGATTTTGGGTCACTCCGGATGGCAAATTTGGAGATGTTGACCAAATGGTGGTGGCAATTTAAAGTCGAGAGGAATAGTTTATGGAGGAGAGTAATATGGAATATAAATCACACATCAAGGGCATGGAGTTTTATACCGGCAAGACTCTAGTTACTGGGCCCGTGGAAACACATACATAATATTTTGTTTGACTTCCAAAAAGTGGGTATCGAGTTATCAGCACTATTTCGCGGGTACACGGTTTGTAGTAAAGAGATGTTTTTCTGGAAAGATCGATGGCTTTATAATGATCCGCTCATATCCATATTTATATGAGTTGGAGAGAGTGAAAACTACGTTGATTTCGAATCGAGTTGGGTTAAACGGGGGTGCCTTGGTTCTGTCTTTTTCCTGGGCTCGATCATCTTCGTCTCTTGCCGAACAGGCTGAACTCAGCATGCTCATGAACGATATTCTAAGTTACGACATTGGCGCAAGGGGGAAAATGGCTGGAGTTGGTTTCTGGATGGGTCGGGTGAATTTTCTGTTCAAAGTATTACAGACAAGGCGCAAAGCATATTATTCTCAGATCTTCACTTGGGTTTTGAGTGGAACAAATGGGGGCCTATGAAGGTGAATTTTTTGTTTTGGAGGCTTATTCAACATAGACTTCCCACAACCACAGACTTAGCTAGAAGAAATATGGTTATCTCGAATCTTCGGAGTAGGATGTGTAATGACGGAGTGGAGTCTGCCTTGCATCTTTTTGCTACATGCAGTCTTGCGGCTCAGGTTTGGGATTTCATCTCGCACTGATGTAGGATAAATCTGATATATGTTTTGGAACTCAAGGATCTTGCAACCTTTTAAAACCGAAACAGAGGCTCCAAGAAGTGGACGAAGGCGGTGTCTTAGTGATTTAAACAACTATTTGGGTTATTTGGAGGTGTCGAAATGAGTGTGTTTTCAAAAACAAGACAAATTTTCTAAGGATAAAGGAAGAGATAAAATCTCTTGGCTACTTATGGCTAAAAAAATCGGGTGAAAGTTGTTGGTATTACATGGTAAATGTTGTGTAACTTTGATTTAGTTTGCTTGAGTGTTTAATAACTGTATTTTTTCTTTAATATACCTGATTAACTATTTGTTACTCAGATTTTCTTTTTAATAAAATTTTTGTTTGTCTTTAAAAAAAAACCATTTGTAACTCATAACATGAACAACATAGTAAACCAAACATTAACAAAAATCACCTTTAATTAATTCATACACACCACTACATAAATTCCAAAATTTGAACAATAACATAAGACACGATAAATGCAAATAATAATAATAATTATAATAATAATAATAATAATAATAATAATAATAATAATAATAATAATAATAATAATAATAATAATAACAATAACAATAACAATAACAATAACAACAATAACAACAATAATAGCAACAATAATAACAACAATAATAATAACAATAGTAACAGTAATAATAATAACAATAATAATACCAACAACAACAATAATAATAATAATAATAATAATAACAATAATAATAATAATAATCATAATGATAATAAATATAATAATAATACTAATAATAATAATAATAATAATAATAATAATAATAATAATAATAATAATAATAATATAATAATAATAATAATAATAATAATAATAATAATAATAATAATAATAATAATAATAATAATAATAAATAATAATAATAATAATAATAATAATAATATAATAATAATAATAATAATAATAATAATAATATAATAATAATAATAATAATAATATAATAATAATAATAATAATAATAATAATAATAATAATAATAATAATAATAATAATAATAATAATAATAATAATAATAATAATAATAATATAATAATAATAATAATAATAATAATAATAATAATAATAATAATAATAATAATAATAATAATAATATAATAATAATAATAATAATAATAATAATAATAATAATAATAATAATAATATAATAATAATAATAATAATAATAATAATAATAATAATAATAATAATAATAATAATAGAAGGAAGGACCTTGTATGGGAAAAGAGGAGAAAACCATCAAACTTGGACAAAGATAAAGGATCAAGAGAAGCGATGGAACGTTGGTGATTTTACACAGCTATGGTCCAGGATGCTAATATGTGATACCCTAAAACGCCCCACGCCTTCTTGGCTTTTTGGCTTAAACAGGTCCCCAGGCGGTCGACCACCACATTAACATCTTAGATGGGCTGTAACCTTATCCCACGAATCCTCTTTGAGATTACCCTTGTCCAGGTTTTAGATCTCTTTTTTATTATGATAATCTGTTGAGCATGATGACGTTCCAACACTTAGAGGTTTAGCCTCTAAGTGAGGCGATCATACACACGATATAAATAAAAATAGTATAAGTAATTACAAGAGGGGATTACAAGAGAAGAGAAGAGTGGTTATGAAAACCGGTACCGATTACTACACACTAAGTCCCTTTATATAGGGGATTTGGTACCGAATATTACAGCGAATATTCACTCATAATTGCGTATGACGCGTTTTGTATTACAAGTGAAAAAGTAAATAGTAAAAGCTACAATAATGCAGTATGCAGACAAAAATGTTTGTCGATTTATGAATTATTGATTCTTCTTTTCTTCTTTTGTGGGGCCTATTGTGTCCTCTTGTCTTTTGTCTTTTCTGGTGTATTAACCGGACAAATTCCTCATCTAATTCTGCCATCATTCTGGCGTGAGCCTCATCATCCATAGGCTCGTTCTCATCTTGACTGTCCTGGTATAACTGGGAGTCTTCTTCTTCCATTTGTGAAGAACTTGATTCTGTTCTTTTTGAAGATGATTCATCTTTTCTTTTGAAGTTCTTGGCTATATCCTTCTTAACTTCTTCTAGATAATATTTCATCATCTCTTAGTCACTTATATCATCCGTGCCTTTAATCATTTTAATTTTTCTAACAATATGTTGGAATGGGCTCGGAGATTCCCTCTGTTGCTTTATCTGCTACTAATTTTTATATAGATCAATTGTTTTCTGGATTTGATCCAGAGTGTCTTGGCATTTAATTTTGCCATCTTCTTCCTTATCCATCATTTTTTTCCAGAACTTAGTCAAATAAGCTCTTTTTAAACAGAAAATATTTTTACTGGTATAACCAGTTTCCAGAATCCATTTCCATATCCAAGGGATACTGAACTGGACAAAATAATGTAAAGAGGCCATTCCCTCTATAAAAGTATTATTGTGTTGTGCCTCTATTAAGGCTGGAGAAAGCTCTACCCATTGGGTATATAAATTTTTAAATTTTTCAGATTCATTTTTAAAAATATCAATAGATGGACCGTATGACTGCCACCATTGATAAAACTATGCTGGTATTTCTGATTCATAATTTGTATGACAAATCTTTATGAACCATGAGTGTTTATGATTAGGGTTTTCATATAAGAATGCCCTTTGAAAAGCTTTAACATAATCCCAATAGTTATATCTAATGGGAGTTTTTGTTTCAGGGTGTAAAATTTCCCCGTCTTTTAGGGGTGATGTCCCCCAAGTTTCCACAGATATAATCTGCTTAATAATGATTTTACTAAAGCTATGAGCTTTATTATTCCCAGTATAATGGGTAATTTCACAGGATTCTGCTTTTAATATTTCTTCATAATATATTCGAGACTTATATGTCTCGTTGGGATAGTATCCCTCATCAAAATACCTTTTGACTATAAGCCAAGGTTGATCTTTCCATTTTTGATCTTTATGATCTAAAAGAAGTATGACTTCTTTGTTGGGTGTATTAACCCATCCTTCATCCTCACTTTCATTAATGAGGGTTTTAGCATATGATGCTACTTCTTCTGGGTTATGTCCCTGAGAAGCTTTATAGGCTAAAAATTCCTTTACTGCATCTTCATCAAGTATATTTGATGAAGTTGATGCATTGTTAAAAGCTATAAGCTTTTTGTTACCCATTTGATGGATAACTCTGCCTGCTCCTCTTCCCCTATAAGAGGAAGTTCTTCCACGGTCTCTTCCCCTTTCCCAGGGGATCATTCCCGAAAATCTAAACATAAGGATTAGAATATTTATCCACAAGAAAGTATAATTTCTTTACATTTTAGATCCTTTAGTTGTTTATTTAAGGATCTTATCCGATATTCAATCTGTTTAATAGCATAATCTTTTGCTTTATCCGATATAAATGGAATTTCTTTTATTTTTTGAGTATTATTATTAAATCCTATTAATTCTACTTGGATATCATCCCATCTTTCATTCAAATTGAATACTGTTATTCTCAGGGCTCCTTTTGAATGACTCATTGATTTAAATATTCCCTGGTAAGAAAATCAGGAAGACTATTATCAATCCCCTTTTTATAAGTTATCTCAAAATCAAAAGGTGCAAGATGAGATTGCCATCTAGCAAACATATGCTTGGAAACATCATGTTTAAAATCTTTGTTAAACATGTATTTGGCTGCATTGGAGTCAGTTTTAATTATAAATTTTTTATTAAATAAATCATCTTGAAATTTTAAAACACATTTGACTATTGCAAGAATCTCTTTTGCAACAGTTGCATAATTCTTTTGGCTTTCATTCCATTTTCTAGAATAAAACCTAAAAAGATATTCTTGTTTATTAATCGGAGATATTTGTTTTAATATGTGACATCCGGTAATTTTCCGTTACCAAACTCCGTTAGTTCCATTAAGTCTTGCATACACGTATCGTGAGAACACACTAGTTGTCGTTGAATGTTGGTGACTTAATAAAAATTAATAATGTTAAACAATAATTTCTATGTTGATTATTGGTTGTGATTATGTGATTTAAATATTAATTGTGAATTTTATCGCGTAACGTGGAAACGTGTGTATTTACTTTGTAAATTTTGTAGCTTGTAAAGATAATACATATAATTGTTACTACTAGTTTATATGTTTATTATTCTAGTTAAAAACATTTTAAAGGAGTGTTTAAAAGCTTAATTTTTTATAAAATACAAATTATAAGGGTTAAAAGGGTAATTATGGATTATTAAATAAAAATAAAATCAAAACCCAACCCTAATAACCCCCCTACGGCCGCGATCGACCTCCCCACATCCACAAACCTGCGATTTCGGCCAAGAACAAGCATTCACATTCGATTTTGGACCGATTTCGGACCGATTTCAAGCATCACAACAAGTTAGAATCATCAATTGCGAGCCATTACATGTTTAAAGGTTAGATTTTTACATGTTTTTGATGATTTTTCATGTTGGCCGAAAGTTCCATTCGAAATCTGCAATTGATGGTCGATTGATGCTTGTTTGTTGTTGTTAATGTGTTTGTTGGGTAGATTACATGTTAATTAACGTCAAGTATGCAATAAAGGTTGGATTTTTACAAGTTCTTATGGGATTTACATTAGGGCCGAAACCCTAATTCGAAAATCTGAAATTGGATGTTAGTTGTTGGTTGTTTGTTGATGCTATTATGTTAGTTGGATTGTATAGATGCTAGTTAACGTCGATTATGCAAGAAAGCTTCGATTTTGATTCATGGTTCATAGGTTACTAAGAATAGTAACTTTATTTTGCATGAATTGATGATTTGATGATGTATGAATGTTATGGATGTGTTTGTGATGATGATTAGATGCTAGGTTGATGATATGAACAATTTAAAATCGAGAAGATGTCTTATAGTTCATACATTGCTTAAAATAGTAACTTTTGGTGTTGAATGTTGATAAATCATGATGATTAGGTGTTGTTGATCATGTTTAGATGTTGTCATGGATTTGGATTGGTATATAATTGATGAATTCATGAATGTAGTGTGAGTTTGTTGAATTTGGGATGAACTTTCCCAAAAGGGAAACTTTATTTGTGCAAATCCTTGAATTGGATGATTTGAGCATGTTTGGGGATATTAGGACCATGCTAGTGTGTTCATGGATGGTTTCTAAGGTGATTAAATGTGTTGTTTAGGTTGTATGAATGTTGATTTGGTTTGTTACCTGTTTTGGCCTGTTTGTGGAAAAATCATGGTATGAGTTATATAGGTAAGCTAGGACTTTTGTGGATTGATGATTGATTAAGAATGAACATTTTAGATGTTATGAGCATGATAATAGTTGAGATTCGCATGACTTGTATGATATCAAATTGTATGTTGATCATGTATGATATGCTGTTGTGTTGGTATTATCAAATTATCACCTATAATGTCACCAACGGGTCAAACGGGTCAACTGGGTCAAATGTGTCTTGTCTTTCTTAAACCTTGAGTTCCTTGGTTTGTAGAGCACTTAGGGTTTCATATTGATTCTGTGTACACGTGCTTATGTACTTTTGTGTTCTAGGTGACCTTTGAAGGTTGTATTTCCCCTCTTTCTTTCAGGTTAAGCTCTAAGTTAATTCTTGCGCGTATCAGGTGAGTTCTTGCCCCACTCATTTTTCATAATCTCTTTTGGGGGAGATAGCATACTGTTGATCACAAACGCTTTTATATATGAGGGTGTATAATATTGATATAGTGTTGTTTACCATGGAAAGTCCTCACACTTTCGGATTGTTAATATTGACTAGCGGGGAAATTTTGGGTAGTACTACTGGGTCTGACGAGCCCCACCTGTGTGACTCGAGGTCATACGGGTGCAATTTTGTCCTAACATATATTCGTCACGACCTGGTAAGTCGTGACGGGAGGCACAAACTATCACAGTCAGCTTCAATCATGAAATCACTATGATTAATATTTTTATGTTAATAGACTAGCTATCTATTGCAATACACTACTTATGATTTGAAAACGGTTTATCGGTTTACCTATTAACGCAAACTCTTGAACTCACCAACCATGTGTTGACTTGTTTAGTATGCAATTCTCAGGTTAAGGTTGCCAGTTGCCTAGGAGCACGCACGTCAGCATTGTTGAGTTGTCTACATTTGCCTTGTTTACAAATTTGGGATTATTTTCATATTAAACAATTGTGTTTGGGGCGCGTATGTTTTGCGCATTCTCTTTACATACTACTTGTTTTGGGTTTTCTGGTTTTAAAAACGCTTTCGCAGTATTTTAAACGTTAACTCTGGTTTTGTTTATTAATCATATAGAGTCGTTCTTGGTAACTAATGACTGAGATCCTGGTATGTCACGCGCCTCGCGGTAAAACCCCGCACGCGGATTTTGAGGGTGTGACATAATATACCTCCATATCCTATATCTGAGGCATCAGTTTCTACAATCTTTTCCCATTCTGGGTTTGCAATCATTAAGCATGGAATGTTTTGAACCTTTTGCTTAATCTTTTGAACTGCTTTAGTATGATTGACAGACCATGGCTTAGGATTATTCCTCAGCCTATCATATAGTAAAGCAGCATCTTCTGCTAAGTTTTTATAATAAGGAAGAATATAATTTAAACTTCCAAGAAATCTCTGTAATTGGATTTTATCCAGAATCTCATCTGGAAATCTAAAACCAAATTCGATACTTCTATTAATTGGAATTATATTTCCTTGGTTAATATTGTGACCTAAAAATCTGACTTTAGTTTGAAAGAGCAACATCTTTGGTCTAGATATAACTAAACCATATTTTAAGATTATATTTTTGAATATTTCTAAATGTTTAAAATGAGTTTCAATATCCTTTGAAAATACAAGGATATCATCAATATAAACAATAATGAATTCACTGTAAGGAATGAAAATATCATTCATAATATTTTGAAATTCTGATGGGGCATATTTTAATCCAAATGGCATAACATTCCATTCGTAATGCCAAATAGGGAATGTAAAAGCAGTTTTATACTTGTCTTTTTTATCAATTTGTATTTGCCAGTATCCTGACTTTAGATCAAATTTAGAAAATATATTTGACTCGTATAACTTGTCTAATAAATCCTTTTTATTAGGTATAGGATACCTAATCCATTTTAAAATCTTATTTAGCGGTTTATAATTAATTACTAATCTTGGTACGCCTCTTTCTTGTTCAGATTGTTTATTAACATAAAAGGTTGTACATGACCATGGAGACTTTAAATTTCTTATTAAGTTCTTGTTTAAAAGTGATTTTATCTCTTGTTTACATAATTCCATATATTCAGAATTCATTTGACAAGGCCGAGCCTTGGTCGGAATCTGACTTTCATTAAAATTTTCTTCATATGGAAGTGAAACAATATGTTTCTTTCTATCCCAGAAAGCATTGGGAATATCATTACATATTTGTAGGCTAAATTGGTGTTCTATTAATTTAATCTTTTCTTGTAATTTTGGATTATTTAATCTTTCTTGAATGTTTAAAGAAAATACTTCTTTTTGTAAAAATTTAATTTGATTTATTTTTGCTTTTAGCAATTCATCCTTTAAATTGTTTAATGTTCTTGTTATAGGATTAGAAAGAAATCTAAAAACAATTTCTTTTCCTTCATACGTACCAGTTATTCCAGTATGGTCTACGTTTTTTAAAGGAAATATTTTATCAAAGAAAGGGCTTCCAAGTATCACTTGGTTTCTAAGATTCTTAACCAATACAAAGCTTGTATTAATACAGGTATTATTTTAACAAATAAAAGCTTGAGGGATTTTATAATTTACCTCTAATTTACCTTTCCCAGCATGACTGAGAGTATGAGTAGTTTTATAATAATACTTCGTAGGAATTAATCCTTCCTGTATACAATTTAAATCTGCACCGCTATCAAAGAGTGTAATTACCTCTATTAAGAAATCATTTCCTATTAATAGCTTAATTTTTCCATGCTATTTTTGAGAAGTAATAATTTCTCTTATATTTTTCAGATATAATTCTGATTCTTCTATTTGTTGAATATTTAATTTATCTTTTTCTAGACATATTATTCTATTGTCTAATTCTTTATTATTTTGTTGTAAAATCTTTATTTCTGATTTTAAATTATCAATTTCCTTTTTTAATTGTTGTATATCAACGGGTTTTTTATCTTTATTTCTCTGGTTTAATTGAATTTTTAACTCAGGCCGAGAAAATAGTATTTGATCTTTAGAATTTAAACAAGAAGGACCTTCTTCTTGTTTTCCCATATATGAAGAGATTATTTTCTCTTTAATCTGTGGATCATCTATCACTTTTAATAATTCTATAATTTCACTTGTTAATACATTTATTTCCATATTTTGAAATTGAGAAATTATTTGATAAATATTTTCTTCTTCTTCTGAAGTATTATCACAGCAATTATTTTTGCAACAGTTTTCTTCTTCAGAGGAAGAGTATAGACCTTCATTTTCTAAAATATTTAAATCTTCATTAGAAGATTGATCAGATTCAATTTCTGATTCTAATAGTATTTTTGATATTTGATTTCTTAAATCTTCATCTTCTAGCTTATTAAGCTTCTTTCTAACCCAACAAGTTCTTGCCATGTGACCTATTTTTTCACATTTCTTACAAATCAATTTTGACTTATATGTCTTATACGAAGGTTTATTTTTCTCGTATTTTTTAATTCTTTTATTCTTTCTATCTTCCCTTTTTCTTTTTCTTTTCTGATGTTGGTAGGGGTTTGATTTTTTAATTTTCTTAGAATTTCTTGAGGTTCCTTCTATACCAAATTGACTACAGAATTCACCTAATTATTTCTTCTTATTCAAAGAATGTTTTTTAATTTGTTGGTTTAATTTAATTTAATTACATAAATTTAAACCTTCTTGAATACAAGTTCCTATTAACTTGTCATAAGTATAATCATCATAATTTATACTAATTCCTCCTTTTCTAAGGTTATTTCTAACCCTTTCTGCAAATAGATGTGGGTGGCCATCTACGAATTTTGACTTCCAATGTGAGCTATTAGACTCAGGGAGTTCCATTACTCTACTTAGGAAAGTATCTTTATACCACCTAAAAGATGTTAGGGTTCTACACTTAAGATTTTGTAGAAGAGTCCTAATATTCTTCGAATTTTCAGACCATCTGCCTGTAAAATGTTCTATAATATTAACTATCAAAGTATAGGCTGAGTTGTTATCTACAACGCCATTATCCTCTTTTGTACTATTGAGGATTTCTTCTCTATCTGAATCTGATAGATAATTATCCCACCAGCCTTTGAGTTGGCTTGTAAATCCTGATATAATCATTTGAGCTATTGTCTTAGTCATATTCTTATTATTCTGACAAATAGTGCTATAAGCATCCTATGGACAGTATTATAAATCTGCCCTTTTGTTTGACCATCTATGTTTCATTCATAGATCATTTTTCCACTATACGAATTACTGATTATGTATTCCTGTTCTTCTATTAGAACATCCTGTAGAGTAGGCCTAGGATAGTAATACATCCTTTGAGTTGGCTTATTCGCAAACTTAGATAATTTCCTGATTTCATCATTAATCTTCTGCTTATAATCTTCTTCTTTTAGACTATCTTCAAAATCCGATAATGTATTTATTTTTAAATTTTTCAAAATATTAATTGAATCATTTAATGTTTGCATTAGATTTTCTTCAGATTTCGTTTTGAAATCTGTTACCTTAGGAGGTAATTGAATATTAGAAGTAGCAATAGATTCTTTTTTTTTTAACCGGTAATTTATTATGACGCTTTGTTTTCCTTTAAAATGGCATAGGATTTTATCCATTTTATTTGAAATATCTTGAAGTTGTTCTCCAATTATTATCAAATAAAGATTTGAATAATTTTGTTATTTTATTAAACCATTTATATGGGAAATCGTTATCTGCAAGGTTTCACCTTCCAGATGTTTTTGAAAAGCTTGATAGTATATTTCCTCTCCTTGTTTTTCAATTTTAAAACCATTAGTAGGAGGGAAAACATTTGATACTATGTTTCTATTAATATTAAAATTTCTTTCTATAACAGAAACAATACTATTAGTATATTTTTCAATAAACCATGGAATAAAATGTATGATCTCTTGTTTTTCATTTAATTCATTATAATATTCTTCATTAAAAAATTCTTTATCTGTTTTTTTCAAAATTTTTGAAAACCCATGTTCTGAATAATTCCCATTTAGGTTGAAGAAACTCATTAGAGATTTCTTCTCTTACCGGTGATCCCGGAGTAAAATCCAATTTTTCTTTTGGACTCATATTTATACAAAATTTATTTCTGATTCGGTTAGTTCCGGATCTACTCTAATTCCTCGAATTATATTTTCCGAGTTTATTCTCAATTCATCTATTTTTCTTTCAGGAAATTCTTCTCTGATTCTAGATGTTGATGCCCTATAATAATAATAATAAATGATAATAAAATTATTATCAAAAAGAGATTTACAAAAATATAAAAAAGAATATAAATTTATTCATATCGGCCTTGTGCAAATTGCATTTAAGCCTCTAACTTTAGAAGGCTTACCAGAAAGTTTTTTAGCAGCTCTTAGAGATGCTAGAAACTTAAATTGGAAACAATCCCTTATGGGAATTGTTCAATCTAGCCTGGCTCATGGTCCAGTCTATTTTAATGTTTATCCTAACCTGCAATTATCATTGTCTGATGTCAATATTTTAGATGCTTTAACTTTGAATGTTAAAACGCATGGTTACAATTATGTACCAGGATCAGAGGTAATATGTATCTGTTACAGGATTTATTATAAGCCTTTATTTACGCTTAATCCTCACTGTAAAATGGTAGATAAACCTTTGAATGAAACGATTCTAATAGAAACTGATTTTAGTAAAGCTAATATTACAACTAGAAGAAAAATAAAATGAGAAGAAATTAATTTTCCAGAAAATTGGGTACTAGATAAAGCAAGCCCATCTCAACAATACGTGGATAATAATCCAATAAATATTTCACAAACTAATGAAGGGTCGGTTCAAATACAATTTGAAAATAATAAAATAAAATATGAACCCTCTATGTCTAAATCGGTGTCATCACACTATTATGTTTCTCCTGTAGATTACACAGTTAAAAGTCCTTCTAGGGCATCAACATCTAGGATTAGGGTAGAATTTCCTGAAAGAAAAATAGATGAATTAAGAATAAACTCGGATAATATAGTTCGAGGAATTAGAATAGATCCGGAACTAACCGAATTAGAAATAAATTTTGTATAAATATGAATCAAAAAGAAAAATTAGATTTTACTCCGGGATCACCGGTAAGAGAAGAAATTTCTATAGAATTTCTCCAACCCAAATAGGAATTATTCAAAAAAAGGTTTTCAAAAATTTTGAAAAAACAAATAAAGAATTCTTTAGAGAAGAATATTATAATGAATTAAACGAAAAACAAGAGATCGTACCTTTTGTTCCATGGTTTATTGAAAAATATACTAATAGTATTATTTCTGTCATAGAAAGAAATTTTAATATTAATGAAAACATAGTATCAAATGTTTTCCCTCCTACTAATGGTTTTAAAATAGAAAAACAAGGAGAGGAAAGATACTATCAAGCTTTTCAAAAGCTTCTGGAAGGTGAAACCTTGCAGACAACTATTTCTCATATAAATGGTTTAATAAAACAACAAAATTATTTAAATCTTTATTTGATAATAATTGGAGAACAACTCCAAGACATTTCAAAGAAAATGGATAAAATATTATGCCATTTCAAAGAAAAATAAAGTGTCATAATAAATGACCAGATAAAAAATAAAAAGTCTATTGCTACTCCTAGTATTCAATTACCTCCTGAGGTAACAGATTTCAAAACAAAGTCTGAAGAAAATCTTATGCAAGCATTAAATGATTCAATTAATATTTTGAAAAATCTAAAACTAAATACATTATCAGATTTTGAAGATAGTCTAAAAGAAGATGATTATAAGTAGAAAATTAATGATGAAATCATGAAATTATCTAAGTTTGCTAATAAGCCAACTCAAAGGATGTATTATTATCCTAGGCCTACTCCACAGGATGTTCTAATAGAAGAACAAGAATATGTAATTAGTAATTCGTATAGTGGAAAAATGATCTATGAATGGAACATAGATGGTCAAACTGAAGGGTAGATTTATAATACTGTCCATAGGATGCTTATGTATAGCACTATTTGTCAAAATAATAAAAATACGACTAAGACAATAGCTCAGATGATTATATCAGGTTTTACAGGCCAACTTAAAGGTTGGTGGGATAATTATCTATCAGATTCAGATAGACAAGAAATCCTCTGTGACATCCGGTAATTTTCCATTACCAAACTCCGTTAGTTCCGTTAAGTCTTGCATACACGTGTCGGGAGCACACACTAGTTGTCGTTGAACGTTGGTAACTTAATAATAATTAATAATGTGAAACAAATAATTAATATGTTGATTATTAGTTGTGGTTATGTGATTTAAATGTTTATTGTAAATTTTATCGCATAACGTGGAAACGTGTGTATTTAATTCGTGCATTGTGTGACTAGTAAAGATAAAGCATATAATTGTTATTATTAGTTCATATGTTTATTATTTTGGTTAAAAACATCTTAAAAGGGTGTTAAAATCTTAATCTTTATAAAATACAAAGTGCAAGGGTTAAAAGGTAATTATGCAAAACTTAATTGATTAAAACACAAAAACCAAACCATAGAACACCTTGATCGGCCGCGACTTCACCTTCAAACACACACACACACTTCGATCATCAACCAAGAACAAGCAAATACCACGATTTGGGTTTGGATTCAAGCAATACATCAAGTTAGAAGCATCAAAGTTCCATTCTTTCTTCGAATTTAAGGGTAATTTCGTGTTTCTTTGGATGTTTTGTAGTTAGCCGAGGGTTTGTGGTTTGAAATCTGCAATTGATGGTTAATTAATGCTTAGTTGTTGATGTTAATGTGTTTACTAGATAGATTACATGTTATTTAACGTCAAGTATGCATAAAGATTGGATTTTTGGTTGTTCTTTCGGGTGATGAACCCTTAGCCGAAAGTTTGATGCAATTTTGATCAAATTGGATGTTGAATGTTGGTTGTTTGATGTTGTAATGATGCTAGTTAGGTTGTATGCATATTAGTTAACGTCGATTTTGCAAGAAAGCTTCGATTTAGATTCATGGTTCATAGGTTACTAAGAATAGTAACTTTATTTTGCATGAAATGTTGAATTGATGATGAATTGGTGTTATGGATATGCTTATGATGATGATTAGATGCTAGATTGTTGATATGAACGTTAGGAAATCAAGAAGATGCTTGGTAGTTCATACATTGCTTAAAATAGTAACTTTTTGATGTTGAATGTGATGAATCATGATGATTTGGTGTTTTGATCATGCTAGATGTTGTTATGAACTTGAATTAGTAAGTGATTGATGGATTCATGAATGTTTTACGTGTTTGATGGATTTGGGATGAACTTTCCCAAAAGGGAAACTTTAATTGTGAAATCTCTTAAATATGATGATTTGCGCATGTTTGGGACATTAGGACCATGCTAGTGTGTTCATGGATGGTTTCTAAGGTGATTAAATGTGTTGTTTAGGTTATATGAATGTTGATTTGGTTTGTTACCTGTTTTGGCCTGTTTGTGGAAAAATCATGGTATGAGTCATATAGGTAAGCTAGGACTTTTGTTGATTGATGGTTGATTAAGAATGAACATTTTGGATGATATGAGCTATGGAAATTGGTATGTTAATGATCATCATACATACGTGTGAATCTGAGGCCCCTACTTAGTAGGATTGGCAGGGTTTAGGGTGTGAAATCATGAGTGGCTTCACATGGCATGTGATGCGTGATTTGATCCTTGTATGGTGTATTATTTGTGTTATAGATGTTATGAGCATGATAATAGTTTGAGATTCGCATGACTTGTATGATATCTGGCGGTATGATGATCTAATTTGTATATGTGGTTAATGAAGTGTTATATGTAATCTGTTTGTATGTTAATCATGTGTGATAGGCTGTTATGCTTGTTTGAATGGAATTTCACCTATAATGTCACCAACGGGTCAAACGGGTCAACTGGGTCAAATGTGTCTTGTCTTCTAAAACTTTGAGTTCTTTGGTTTGTAAATCACTTAGGGTTTCATTATGATTCTGTGTACACGTACTTATGTACTCTTGTGTTCTAGGTAACCTTTGAAGGGTTGTCTTTGCACCTATCACCAGTTCTCTTTAGTCATTATCTTTACACACCAGGTGAGTTCATGCGCCTCTATTTTTATAAACCTTCTTCTTGGGGGAGGTAGCATACTTGTACTCAAACACTATTTTATTATTGTAAGTTGTGTATGTTTTAACATAGTGCTTAATACCTTGAAAGTACTCACACTTTCGGATCATTAATAATGGTAACTAGCGGGAAATCCTGGGTAGTACTACTGGGTCTGACGAGCCCCACCTGTGTGACTTGAGGTCAAACGGGTGCAATATTGTCCTATACACAAATATCGTCACGACCTGGTAAGTCGTGACAGGAGGCAACAAACGCAACACAGTCAGCTTCGATCGTGAAATCACTATGGTTATTACTTGTGAATATAGACTAGCTATCTATTTCAATGCACTTCTTATGTTATGCAAATGTTATTGTTTATGATAAACGCAAACTCTTGAACTCACCAACCATTGTGTTGACATTTTAGTATGCTATTCTCAGGTCGTTAAATCTGCTTGCCATTAGGAGCACCACACGGGTCCAGCATGCATTCTAAGACTCTATTTTAAAGACATATTTGTTGGTATCTGTTTATGAGTGTTTAAATATTTGGGTTGGCGCATGTTTTGCCAAATATGCATTTTTATATTTTGGGTTTGTCTTATTTACAAAATGCTTCCGCATGGTTTTAAAGTTTGAACTTTGGTTGGTTTTATTTTTAATGTGGCATATAGTGTCGTTCTAAGTAACTATTGACTGTGATCCTGGTTTGTTCACACGCCTCGCGGTAAAACTCCGCACGTGGATTTTGAGGGTGTGACATCCTCAATAGTACAAAAGAGGATAATGGGGTTGTAGATAACAACTCAGTTTATACGTTGATAGTTAATATTATAGAACACTTTACAGGCAGATGGTCTGATAATTCGGAGAATATTAGGACTCTTCTACAAAATCTTAAGTGTAGAACCCTAACATCTTTTAGGTGGTATAAAGATACTTTCCTAAGCAGAGTAATGGAACTCCCAGAGTCTAATAGCTCACAATGGAAGTCAAAATTTGTAGATGGCCTCCCTTATCTATTTGCAAAAATAATAAAATAAAATATGAACCCTCTCTGTCAAAATCAGTGTCATCACACTATTATATCTCTCCTGTAGATTACACAGTTAGAAGTCCTTCTAGGGCGTCAACATCTAGGATCAGGGAAGAATTTCCTGGAAAAAAAATAGATGAATTAAGAATAAACTCGGATAATATAGTTCGAGGAATTAGAATAGATCCGGAACTAACCGCATCAGAAATAATTTTTGTATAATTATGAATACAAAAGAAAAATTAGATTTCACACCGGGATCACCGGTAAGAGAAGAATTTTCTAAAGAATTTCTCCAGCCCAAATGGGAATTATTTAGAATATGATTTTTCAAAAATTTAAAAAAAACAGATAAAGAATTTTTCAGAAAAGAATTTTATAATGAACTAAAAGAGAAACAAGAGATCATACCTTTTGTTCCATGGTTTATTGAAAAATATACTAATAGTATTATTTCTATCATAGAAAGAAATTTTAATATTAATGAAAACATAGTATCAAATGTTTTCCCTCCTATTAATGGTTTTAAAATAGAAAAACAAGGAGAGGAAAGATACTATCAAGCTTTTCAAAAGCTTCTGGAAGGTGAAACCTTGCAGACAACTATTTCTCATATAAATGGTTTAATAAAACAACAAAATTATTTAAATCTTTATTTGATAATAATTGGAGAACAACTCCAAGACATTTCAAAGAAAATGGATAAAATATTATGCCATTTCAAAGAAAAATAAAGTGTCATAATAAATGACCAGATAAAAAATAAAAAGTCTATTGCTACTCCTAGTATTCAATTACCTCCTGAGGTAACAGATTTCAAAACAAAGTCTGAAGAAAATCTTATGCAAGCATTAAATGATTCAATTAATATTTTGAAAAATCTAAAACTAAATACATTATCAGATTTTGAAGATAGTCTAAAAGAAGATGATTATAAGTAGAAAATTAATGATGAAATCATGAAATTATCTAAGTTTGCTAATAAGCCAACTCAAAGGATGTATTATTATCCTAGGCCTACTCCACAGGATGTTCTAATAGAAGAACAAGAATATGTAATTAGTAATTCGTATAGTGGAAAAATGATCTATGAATGGAACATAGATGGTCAAACTGAAGGGTAGATTTATAATACTGTCCATAGGATGCTTATGTATAGCACTATTTGTCAAAATAATAAAAATACGACTAAGACAATAGCTCAGATGATTATATCAGGTTTTACAGGCCAACTTAAAGGTTGGTGGGATAATTATCTATCAGATTCAGATAGACAAGAAATCCTCTGTGACATCCGGTAATTTTCCATTACCAAACTCCGTTAGTTCCGTTAAGTCTTGCATACACGTGTCGGGAGCACACACTAGTTGTCGTTGAACGTTGGTAACTTAATAATAATTAATAATGTGAAACAAATAATTAATATGTTGATTATTAGTTGTGGTTATGTGATTTAAATGTTTATTGTAAATTTTATCGCATAACGTGGAAACGTGTGTATTTAATTCGTGCATTGTGTGACTAGTAAAGATAAAGCATATAATTGTTATTATTAGTTCATATGTTTATTATTTTGGTTAAAAACATCTTAAAAGGGTGTTAAAATCTTAATCTTTATAAAATACAAAGTGCAAGGGTTAAAAGGTAATTATGCAAAACTTAATTGATTAAAACACAAAAACCAAACCATAGAACACCTTGATCGGCCGCGACTTCACCTTCAAACACACACACACTTCGATCATCAACCAAGAACAAGCAAATACCACGATTTGGGTTTGGATTCAAGCAATACATCAAGTTAGAAGCATCAAAGTTCCATTCTTTCTTCGAATTTAAGGGTAATTTCGTGTTTCTTTGGATGTTTTGTAGTTAGCCGAGGGTTTGTGGTTTGAAATCTGCAATTGATGGTTAATTAATGCTTAGTTGTTGATGTTAATGTGTTTACTAGATAGATTACATGTTATTTAACGTCAAGTATGCATAAAGATTGGATTTTTGGTTGTTCTTTCGGGTGATGAACCCTTAGCCGAAAGTTTGATGCAATTTTGATCAAATTGGATGTTGAATGTTGGTTGTTTGATGTTGTAATGATGCTAGTTAGGTTGTATGCATATTAGTTAACGTCGATTTTGCAAGAAAGCTTCGATTTTGATTCATGGTTCATAGGTTACTAAGAATAGTAACTTTATTTTGCATGAAATGTTGAATTGATGATGAATTGGTGTTATGGATATGTTTATGATGATGATTAGATGCTAGATTGTTGATATGAACGTTAGGAAATCAAGAAGATGCTTGGTAGTTCATACATTGCTTAAAATAGTAACTTTTTGATGTTGAATGTGATGAATCATGATGATTTGGTGTTTTGATCATGCTAGATGTTGTTATGAACTTGAATTAGTAAGTGATTGATGGATTCATGAATGTTTTACGTGTTTGATGGATTTGGGATGAACTTTCCCAAAAGGGAAACTTTAATTGTGAAATCTCTTAAATATGATGATTTGCGCATGTTTGGGACATTAGGACCATGCTAGTGTGTTCATGGATGGTTTCTAAGGTGATTAAATGTGTTGTTTAGGTTATATGAATGTTGATTTGGTTTGTTACCTGTTTTGGCCTGTTTGTGGAAAAATCATGGTATGAGTCATATAGGTAAGCTAGGACTTTTGTTGATTGATGGTTGATTAAGAATGAACATTTTGGATGATATGAGCTATGGAAATTGGTATGTTAATGATCATCATACATACGTGTGAATCTGAGGCCCCTACTTAGTAGGATTGGCAGGGTTTAGGGTGTGAAATCATGAGTGGCTTCACATGGCATGTGATGCGTGATTTGATCCTTGTATGGTGTATTATTTGTGTTATAGATGTTATGAGCATGATAATAGTTTGAGATTCGCATGACTTGTATGATATCTGGCGGTATGATGATCTAATTTGTATATGTGGTTAATGAAGTGTTATATGTAATCTGTTTGTATGTTAATCATGTGTGATAGGCTGTTATGCTTGTTTGAATGGAATTTCACCTATAATGTCACCAACGGGTCAAACGGGTCAACTGGGTCAAATGTGTCTTGTCTTCTAAAACTTTGAGTTCTTTGGTTTGTAAATCACTTAGGGTTTCATTATGATTCTGTGTACACGTACTTATGTACTCTTGTGTTCTAGGTAACCTTTGAAGGGTTGTCTTTGCACCTATCACCAGTTCTCTTTAGTCATTATCTTTACACACCAGGTGAGTTCATGCGCCTCTATTTTTATAAACCTTCTTCTTGGGGGAGGTAGCATACTTGTACTCAAACACTATTTTATTATTGTAAGTTGTGTATGTTTTAACATAGTGCTTAATACCTTGAAAGTACTCACACTTTCGGATCATTAATAATGGTAACTAGCGGGAAATCCTGGGTAGTACTACTGGGTCTGACGAGCCCCACCTGTGTGACTTGAGGTCAAACGGGTGCAATATTGTCCTATACACAAATATCGTCACGACCTGGTAAGTCGTGACAGGAGGCAACAAACGCAACACAGTCAGCTTCGATCGTGAAATCACTATGGTTATTACTTGTGAATATAGACTAGCTATCTATTTCAATGCACTTCTTATGTTATGCAAATGTTATTGTTTATGATAAACGCAAACTCTTGAACTCACCAACCATTGTGTTGACATTTTAGTATGCTATTCTCAGGTCGTTAAATCTGCTTGCCATTAGGAGCACCACACGGGTCCAGCATGCATTCTAAGACTCTATTTTAAAGACATATTTGTTGGTATCTGTTTATGAGTGTTTAAATATTTGGGTTGGCGCATGTTTTGCCAAATATGCATTTTTATATTTTGGGTTTGTCTTATTTACAAAATGCTTCCGCATGGTTTTAAAGTTTGAACTTTGGTTGGTTTTATTTTTAATGTGGCATATAGTGTCGTTCTAAGTAACTATTGACTGTGATCCTGGTTTGTTCACACGCCTCGCGGTAAAACTCCGCACGTGGATTTTGAGGGTGTGACATCCTCAATAGTACAAAAGAGGATAATGGGGTTGTAGATAACAACTCAGTTTATACGTTGATAGTTAATATTATAGAACACTTTACAGGCAGATGGTCTGATAATTCGAAGAATATTAGGACTCTTCTACAAAATCTTAAGTGTAGAACCCTAACATCTTTTAGGTGGTATAAAGATACTTTCCTAAGCAGAGTAATGGAACTCCCAGAGTCTAATAGCTCACAATGGAAGTCAAAATTTGTAGATGGCCTCCCTTATCTATTTGCAAAAATAATAAAATAAAATATGAACCCTCTCTGTCAAAATCAGTGTCATCACACTATTATATCTCTCCTGTAGATTACACAGTTAGAAGTCCTTCTAGGGCGTCAACATCTAGGATCAGGGAAGAATTTCCTGGAAAAAAAATAGATGAATTAAGAATAAACTCGGATAATATAGTTCGAGGAATTAGAATAGATCCGGAACTAACCGAATCAGAAATAATTTTTGTATAATTATGAATACAAAAGAAAAATTAGATTTCACACCGGGATCACCGGTAAGAGAAGAATTTTCTAAAGAATTTCTCCAGCCCAAATGGGAATTATTTAGAATATGATTTTTCAAAAATTTAAAAAAAACAGATAAAGAATTTTTCAGAAAAGAATTTTATAATGAACTAAAAGAGAAACAAGAGATCATACCTTTTGTTCCATGGTTTATTGAAAAATATACTAATAGTATTATTTCTATCATAGAAAGAAATTTTAATATTAATGGAAACATAGTATCAAATATTTTCCCTCCTACTAATGGGTTTAAAATTGAAAAACAAGGAGAGAAAAGATACTATCAAGATTTTCAAAAACTTCTGGAAGGTGAAACCTTGCAGACAACAATTTCTCATATAAATGGTTTAATAAAACAACAAAATTATTCAACTCTTTATTTGATAATAATTGGAGAACAACTCCAAGGGATTTCTAAGAAAATGGATAAAATACTATCCCATCTCAAAGAAAAACAAAATGTCATAATAAATGACCAGATAAAAGATAGAGAGTCTATTGCTACTCCTAGTATTCAATTACCTCCTAAGGTAACAGATTTCAAAACGAAATCTGAAGAAAATCTTATACAAACATTAAATGATTCAATTATTATTTTGAAAAATATAAAAATAAATACATTATCGGATTTTGAAAATAGTCTAAAAGAAGATGATTATAAGCAGAAAATTAATGATGAAATCATGAAGTTATCGAAGTTTGCTGATAAGCCAACTCAGAGAATGTATTACTATCCTAGGCATACTCCACAGGATGTTCTTATAGAAGAACAAAAATATGTAATTAGTAATTCGTATAGTGGAAAAATGATCTATGAATGGAACATAGATGGTCAAACAGAAGGACAGATTTATAATACTGTCCATAGGATGCTTATGTATAGCACTATTTGTCAAAATAATAAGAATACAACTAAGACAATAGCCTAAATGATTATATCAGGTTTTACAGGCCAACTTAAAGGTTGGTGGGATAATTATCTATCAGATACAGATAGACAAGAAATCCTTAATAGCACAAAAGAGGATAATGGTGTTGTAGATAACAACTCAGTTTATACTTTAATAGTCAATATTATAGAACATTTTACAGGCAGATGGTCTGATAATTCGGAGAATATTAGGACTCTTCTACAAAATCTTAAGTGTAGAACCCTAATATCTTTTAGGTGGTATAAAGATACTTTCCTAAGCAGAGTAATGGAACTCTCAGAGTCTAATAGCCCACACTGGAAGTCAAAATTCATAGATGGCCTCCCTTATTTATTTGCAGAAAGAGTTAGGAATAACCTAAGAAAAGGAGGTATAAGTATAAATTATGAAGATTATACTTACGGCAAGTTAATAGGAACTTGTATCCAAGAAGGTTTAAATTTATGCAATAATATTAAATTAAACCAACAAATTAAAAAAAACATTCTTTAAATGAAAAGAAACAATTAGGTGAATTCTGTAGTCAATTTGGTATAGAAGGAACCTCGAGTAATTCTAGGAAAATTAAAAAATCAAATCCCTACCAACATCAGAAGAGAAAAAGAAAAAGGGAAGATAGAAAAAATAAAAGAATTAAAAAATACGAGGAAAATAAACCTTCGTATAAGACATATAGGTCTAAATTAATTTGTAAAAAATGTGAAAAAATAGGTCACACAGCAAAAACTTGCTGCGTTAGGAAGAAGCTTAATAAGCTAGAAGATGAAGATCAAATCTCAAAAATATTATTAGAATCAGATACCAAGTCAGATCAATCTTCAAATGAAGATTTAAAAATTTTAGAAAATAAAAGTCTATGCTCTTCCTCTGAAGAAGAAAACTGTTGTAAAACAACTGTTGTAATAATACTTTAGAAGAAGAAGAAGAAAATATTTATAAAATAATTTCACAATTCCAAAATATGGAAATAAATGTATTAACAAGTGAAATTAAGAATTATTAAAAGTGGTAGATGATCCACAGATTAAAGAAAAAATAATCTCTTCATTTATGGGAAAACAAGAAGAAGGTACTTCTTGTTCAAATTCTAAAGAATCAAAACCATTTTCTCTGGCAGAATTAAAAATCCAATTAAACCAGAGAAATAAAGATAAAAAACCCGTTGATATACAACAACTAAAAAAAGAAATTGATAATTTAAAATCAAAAGTAAAAATTTTACAACAAAATAATAAAGATTTAGATAATAGAATAATATGTCTAGAAAATGATAAATTAAATAAACAACCAATAGAGGAATCAGAATTATATCTGAAAAATATAAAAGAGATTATAACTTCTCAAAAATGGCATGGAAAAATTAAATTACTAATAGGAAATGATTTCTTAATAGAAGTCATTGCACTCTTTGATAGTGGCACAGATTTAAATTGTATACAGGAAGGATTAATTCCTACAAAGTATTATTATAAAACTACCCATACTCTCAGTCATGCTGGGAAAGTAAGATTAGAGGTAAATTATAAAATCCCTCAAGCTTTTATTTGTCAAAATAATACTTGTATCAATACAAGTTTTGTTTAGTAAAGAATCTCGGTAACCAAGTTATACTTGGAAGCCCTTTCTTTGATAAAATATTTCATTCAAAAAATGTAGACCGTACTGGAATAACTGGTACGTATGAAGGAAAAGAAATTATTTTTAACTTTATATGCAATCCAATAACAAGGACGTTGAATAATTTAAAAGAAGAATTGCTAAAAGCAAAGATAAATCAAATTGATTTTCTGCAAAAAGAAATATTTTCGTTAAATATTCAAGAAAGGTTAAATAATCCGAAGTTACGAGAAAAGATTAAATTAATAGAACACCAATTTAGTTTACAAATATGTAATGATCATCCTAATGCTTTCTGGGATTGAAAGAAACATATTGTTTCTCTTCCATATGAAGAAAACTTTAATGAAAGACAGATTCCGACCAAGTCTCGACCTTGTCAAATGAATTTTGAATATTTAGAATTATGCAAACAAGAGATAAAATCTCTTTTAAACAAGAATTTAATAAGAAAATCCAAGTCACCATGGTCGTGTACAGCCTTTTATGTTGATAAATGTCACACCCTCAAAATCCGCGTGCGGGGTTTTACCACGAGGCGCGTGACATACCAGGATCTCAGTCATTAGTTACCAAGAACGACTCTATATGATTAATAAACAAAACCAGAGTTAACGTTTAAAATACTGCGGAAGCGTTTTTAAAACAGAAAACCCAAAACAAGTAGTATGTAAAGAGAATGCGCAAAACATACGCGCCCCAAACACAATTATTTAATATGAAAATAATCCCAAATTTGTAAACAAGGCAATGTAGACAACTCAACAATGCTGGCGTGCGTGCTCCTAGGCAACTGGCAACCTTAACCTGAGAATAGCATACTAAACAAGTCAACACATGGTTGGTGAGTTCAAGAGTTTGTGTTAAAATATAAACCAATCAACAGTTTCCAGAGCATAAGTAGTGTATTGCAATAGATAGCTAGTCTATTAACATAAAAATATTAATCATAGTGATTTCGCGATCGAAGCTGACTGTGTTACGTTTGTTGCCTCCCGTCACGACTTACCAGATCGTGACGAATATAAGTTAGGACAAAATTGCACCTGTATGACCTCAAGTCACGCAGGTAGGGCTCGTCAGACCCAGTAGTACTACCCAAAATTTCCCCGCTAGTCAATATTAACAATCCGAAAGTGTGAGGACTTTCCATGGTAAACAGCACTATATCAATATTATACACACTCATATATAAAAGCGTTTGTGATCAATAGTATGCTATCTCCCCCAAAAGAGATTATGTAAAATGAGTGGGGCAAGAACTCACCTGATGCGCGCAAGAATTAACTTAGAGCTTAACTTGAAAGAAAGAGGGGAAAGACAACCATCAAAGGTCACCTAGAACACATGAGTACATAAGTACGTGTACACAGAATCAATATGAAACCCTAAGTGCTTTACAACCCAAAGAACTCAAGGTTTTAGAAAGCCAAGACACATTTGACCCAGTTGACCCGTTTGACCTGTTGGTGACATTATAGGTGATAACTCGTTAATACTAACACAACAGCATATCATACATGTTCACATACAACTTGATTACATATAGCACTTCATTAACCACATGTACTACCTAGATCGTCATACAACTAGATATCACACAAGTCATGCGAATCACAACAGGCCAAAACAGGTAACAAACCAAATCAACATCCCTATAACCTAAACAACACATTTCATCACCTTAGAAACCATCCATGAACACACTAGCATGATCCTAATATCCCAAACATGCTCAAATCATCCAATTCAAGGATTTGCACAATTAAAGTTTCCCTTTTGGGAAAGTACATCCCAATTTCATCAAACACCCAAGACATTCATGGATTCATCAATTATATACCAATCCAAATCCATGACAACATTTAAACATGATCAACAACACCTAATCATCATGATTCATCAATGTTCAACACCAAAAGTTACTATTTTTAGCAATGTATGAACTATAAGACATCTTCTTGATTTTAAATTGTTCATATCATCAACCTAGCATCTAATCACCATCACAAACACATCCATAACATTCATACATCATCCAATCATCAATTCATGCAAAATAAAGTTACTATTATCAGTAACCTATGAACAACGTATCAAAATCATAGCTTTCTTGCATAATCGACGTTAACTAGCATATATACAATCCAACTAACATAATAACAACAACCAACATCAATAAATCGGCCTCCAATTGCAAGTTTCGAATTAGGGTTTCGGTCCTAATGTAATTTCCATAAAAACTTGTAAAAATCCAACCTTTATTGCATACTTGACGTTAATTAACATGTAATCTATCTAGTAAACACATTAACATCAACAACTAGGCATCAATCGACCACCAATTACAGTTTTCGCATGGAACATTCGGCCAACATGAAGAATCATCAAAAACATGTAAAAATCTAACCTTTAAACGTGTAATGGCTCGCAATTGATGATTCTAACTTGTTGTGATGCTTGAAATCGGTCCAAAATCGAATGTGAATGCTTGTTCTTGGCTGAAATCGCAGGTTTGTGGATGTGGGGAGGTCGATCGTGGCCGTAGGGTGGGATTAGGGTTGGAGTTTTTGTTTTATTAATTTAATTTTGCATAAATACCCTTTAAACCCTTGCATTTTGTATTTTTTAAAGATTAGGCTTTTTGAATAGTTTTTAAATAGTTTTTAACTACTAAACACAATTATTATTAGTCACAAATAATAATCATGCATAATTTCCATTTGCCACAAAACACACGAAATAAATATACACGTTTCCATGTTACGTGATAAAATTACAGTTAACATTTAAATCACATAAGCATAACCAATAATCAACATAGAAATTATTGTTTAACATTATTAATTATTATTAAGTCACCAACGTTCAACGACAACTAGTGTGTGCTCCCGACACATGTATGCAAGACTTAACGGAACTAACGGAGTTTGGTAACTGAAAATTACCGGATGTCACATTATCCCCATGTTGAAAGAATTTTCGTCCCAAAAATTGCGTTACATGGTGAGTGTTCCATCACTGGTCTACTGCATTGGCACAAGGAAATCGAAATCATGTGAGTTTTGGATGAGTTGTCACATCATCCCCATGTTGAAAGAAATTTCGTCCCGAAATTTAATCAGTACCTTCGCCGGCTGGCATCGTCCTTTCGAATAGCTGAGGGTACTTAAGCTTCATTTGGTCTTCACGTTCCCACGTGAATTCTGGTCCACGTCTCGAGTTCCAACGAACTTTGACAATGGGTATCTTGCTTTACTTAAGCGTTTTCACCTCACGATCCATCACTTCGACAGGTTCCTTAATGAAACGTAACTGTTCGTCTACTTGAACTTCTTCCAGTGGTACGACCATCGTTTCATCCGTTAAACATTTCTTTAGATTTGAAACATGGAATACATCATGGATTCCAGTCAATGAATCAGGTAAGGCTAGTCGATAAGCCACTGGACCAATTCTTTCCACTATCTCAAATTGTCCAACGTATATCGGATTTAGCTTTCCTCGCTTACCAAACCGAACTACGCCTTTCCACGGTGAGACTTTTAATAAAACCTTGTCACCTGTCTGAAATTCCAAAGGTTTTCGTAGTTTGTCAGCATAGCTTTTCTGTCTGTCTCGCGCTGCGGCCATGCGGTTTCTTATCTGAACAATCTTCTCAGTTGTCTCGTGTACTAACTCGGGACCCGTTAATTGACTATCACCAATTTTAGCCCAGCAAACTGGTGATCTACACTTTCTCCCATACAAAGCTTCAAAAGGTGCTGCCTTTATGCTTGTGTGATAACTGTTGTTGTAAGAAAATTCCACCAATGGTAGGTGAACTTCCCAGTTATTCCCGAAGTCAATCACACAAGCACGTAACATGTCCTCCAAAGTCTGTATAGTACGCTCGCTTTGACCATCAGTCTGTGGATGATAAGCAATACTCATATCCAATCTCTTACCTAAAGCTTTATGCAACGACTACCAGAAGTGTGATGTGAAACGAGAATCGCGATCAGAAATGATTGAGATCGGTACTCCATGCCTCGAAACGATCTCCTTCAGATAAAGTCGGGTTAACTTCTCCATCTTATCTGTTTCCTTTATCGCTAGGAAATGAGCAGATTTTGTCAATCGGTCCACGATAACCCATATTGTATCACAACCCGTAGAAGTACGAGGTAACTTAGTAATAAAATCCATTGATATTTGATCCCACTTCCACATAGGGATCTCGGGTTGTTGTAGTAGACCAGATGGTTTCTGATACTCCACTTTAACCTTCGAGCAGGTCAGACACTTGCTCACATAAGTAGCTACATCTGCTTTCATGTTAGGCCACCAATAGTGCGCCTTCAAATCGTGGTACATCTTGTCAGATCCAGGATGTATAGAATACTTGGACTTGTGAGCCTCACTCATCACCAAGTCTCTCAGATTTCCATGTAGAGGTACCCATAGTCTATCCATGAAGTAACGAATTCCATCCGCTTTTACTTCCGATTGTTTTTCCATACCCCTTAACGATTTAGACCCAATGTTTTCTGCTTTCAAAGCTTCTGTTTGAGCCTCTCAGATTTGTTCAGGTAATTGCGTACTGATCGTTAGTTGCAGAGCTCGCACACGTCAAGGTTTAGCAGTCTCTTTTCTACTCAACGCATCAGCAACTACATTTGCTTTCCCCGGGTGGTACTTAATAGCACAATCATAGTCGTTTAACAATTCCACCCAGCGTCTTTGCCTCATTTTCAACTCCTTTTGCTCAAAGATGTGCTGAAGACTCTTGTGATCGGTGTAGATGGTGCATTTGGTACTGTACAAGTAATGTCTCCAGATCTTTAAGGCAAAAACTACCGCACCCAGTTCCAAGTCATGGGTGGTATACTTCTTCTCATGAATCTTCAATTGTCTAGAAGCATAAGCTATCACTTTATCCCGCTGCATCAGGACGCATCCAAGTCCTTGAATTGAAGCGTCACAATAGACTACGAAATCATCACTACCATCCGGTAACGCTAATATTGGTGTGCTACACAATTTATGTTTCAGCAACTGAAAAGCAGTTTCCTGACTCTCACCCCATTTGTACGTCGTTCCCTTGTGAGTCAAGGCTGTGAGAGGTTGTACAATCTTAGAGAATCCTTCAATGAATCATCGATAATATCCCGCTAATCCAAGGAATTGTCGTATCTCACTTGGTGTCTTAGGAACAGACCAATTCTTTATCGCTTCAATCTTAGCAGGATCAACATGTATTCCTTTCTCGTTGACAATATGACCCAAGAATTGTACCTCACGTATCCAGAAATCACACTTAGAAAACTTTGCATACAGTTGTTCCTCTCTAAGTAATTCCAAGATCAAACGTAAGTTCTCTCCATGTTCCTCCTCGATCCTTGAGTATATCAGTATGTCATCAATAAAGACGATAACAAACTGATCAAGATAGGGTTTGCACACGCGATTCATTAGGTCCATGAATACTGCTGGTGCATTCGTCAACCCAAATGGTATGACCAAAAATTCATAGTGACCATATCGTGTACGGAAAGCAGTCTTCGAGATGTCCTCTTCTCGAACTCTAAGCTGATGATACCCAGAACTCAGATCAATCTTAGAGTAATAGCTTGATCCTTGCAATTGATCAAACAATTCATCGATACGAGGTAAGGGATATCTATTCTTGATAGTAACCTTGTTCAGTTCCCTATAGTCAATGCACATTCCAAATGTACCATCCTTCTTCTTCACAAATAAAACTAGCGCTCCCCAGGGCGACGAACTCGGTCGGATGAACCATTTATCCAACAACTCTTGTAGTTGGACAGATAATTCCGGCAGTTCGTTCGGAGCTAACCGGTACGGTGCTCTCGCAATTGGAGCGGCTCCTGGAGTCAACTCAATCTGGAATTCAACTTGACGATGAGGCGGTAATCCAGGCAGGTCTTCCGGAAACACCTCAGGAAACTCACGAACTACGGGGATATCCTCTATCTTCTTTTCCTCGATCTGTTTATCTGTGAAGAGTGCTAATATGGCCAGTCGACCCTTTCGTAACAACTTCTGTGCTTTCATAAACGAGATGATGCCTATCACCGCACCACTCCTATCACCTCTGACCGTAAGGACTTCTTCACCAAGGGGAATCCGTATGATCTTCTCGTGGCATATGACGTTTGCTTGTTTATCGGAAAGCCAATCCATGCCTACTACCACATCAAAACTTCCTAGTGTAACAGGCATGAGATCTATGGTGAATGTATGACCAGCAAGCTCTATCTTGCAGTCTCTAAGAATTTGCGTTACGTGAATCTGTGTACCGTCAGCTAACTCTACGGTATATTTAGATTCTAAGGCTGAGGGCATATCACTTAAAAGACTACAGAACCTAGTGTACACGAAACTTCTATCAGCTCTGGTATCGAATAATACGGTAGCAAAACAACCATTAACCGAAAATTTACCAGTTACTGTTGTAGGATCGTTTAGAGCCTCACCTGAGCCAATGACGAAGGCTCTTCCTTTGGCTCCATTGTTGTTATTGCCTCCATTGTTGTTGCCATTACCATTGTTGTTGTTATTGTTGTTGCTATTGTTATTATTGCTGTTGTTCCCATTGTTGTTGTTGCCATTACCATTCCTCTTTAGCTGGGGACAGTTGCGTTTGTAATGGCCTTCTTTTCCGCACTCAAAACAACCTTTCGGAGTGTCTTGTGATTGTTGTGGCTTTCTCATCAGTTCACCCCGGCAGTCTTTGGCCGCATGCCCAACTTTACCATAGCATTGGCATCGGAAGTTGTCACACCTGCCGGTGTGATGGTAGTTGCATCGATTGCACTTAGGACTTTTCCCCACATAGCCTCCTTGTCCCTGCGATGCCGAGGATGGCTGATTGGAATTTCGGTTGTTATCAAACCTCCTTTGTTGCTGTGGATGCTGATGCTGCTGAGTGTGCTGTTGTTGCTGCTGATGTTGCTGAGATTGGTTGTTTGACAAAGATCCCTTATTGCCAGAGTTGTCCCAGTTGCGTTTATTGTCAGGCACGCTTGCCATAGCGCCTTGTTTGGGTAGCTTTCCCTGCTCCACTGCTTGGTCAGTAAGCTTGTGAGCCAATCGAATAACCTGCTGGATAGTGGTGAGGTTCACAATATTCACCATGCTTTGTATCTCCGGAACCAAGCCACGCTGATAAAGCTCAATTCATTTGATCGGCGGATTGATCATGCCTGGGCAAAGCGTTGCCAAATCGTGAGACCTCATGGTGTAAACCTCGATCTCAGATTCCTTCCATCTTTAATTGCCAGAAAGCCTCCAACTTCTGGACTTCATCCAGTTCTTCCTCCGGATCTTCTTCTGGTTCTTCCTCATCAGGGTCCACCAAAGGTGCAGGGGCTTCAACAACCTGAAGTGCTGCTAGTTGTGCCTCTAAATCAGCAAACCTATCATCGATCACAACGTTATGGTGATTTTGTGCGTCCATGCGCCCACTAAGTGCTACCACATTGCCTGCCAGCGTATGATGTCCACCAATGGCCATCGAAAGTCGCTCCTGAAGCGTCTCTACCTGGAAACGCAACTGACGCAGAGTTCTCATCAGTGAGTCCTCGGATACGCTGTCGCTCTGTGTCTAGTGTGGCTACTAGGGCTGCAAATGCCTGCTCCAGAGGAATGCTCAAAGTAGGAAGTGTAGGCAAAGTAGAGGCGGTTGATGACCTAGTCCTAGGTCGTGTAGGTGCTACTGGTGGTACGCGTTCTCTATATGCCATACGGTTTATGTAGGTGGGGTAGAAATCCCAGTTCCGCGGAGGATCGAGCTCAGGAGGTATGAAAGGCTGATCCCAGTCTATCTTGCCAGGAGGATAAGGATGTCGAGGCCAGTTAAATCTCCTATCCGGTACGGGAGAAGTAGGAGGTGAATCAGATCGTGCAGGTCTCTTGCCTAAATTTTTGGACGACGATGCCATGCTGCGAAGTACGTGTTGCGTATGCCAATGAGTATACAGTAAGGAGAGTAAGCGATAAGTAACTAACAACTGTGCGGTTATAGTCTAGTGTGTGTATGCAACCTAGTTCCCTATAACCAATGGCTCTGATACCAATCTATCACACCCTCAAAATCCGCGTGCGGGGTTTTACCGCGAGGCGCGTGACATACCAGGATCTTAGTCATTAGTTACCAAGAACGACTCTATATGATTAATAAACAAAACCAGAGTTAACGTTTAAAATACGGCGGAAGCGTTTTTAAAACAGAAAACCCAAAACAAGTAGTATGTAAAGAGAATGCGCAAAACATACGCGCCCCAAACACAATTATTTAATATGAAAATAATCCCAAATTTGTAAACAAGGCAATGTAGACAACTCAACAATGCTAGCGTGCGTGCTCCTAGGCAACTGGCAACCTTAACCTGAGAATAGCATACTAAACAAGTCAACACATGGTTGGTGAGTTCAAGAGTTTGCGTTAAAATATAAACCAATCAACAGTTTCCAGAGCATAAGTAGTGTATTGCAATAGATAGCTAGTCTATTAACATAAAAATATTAATCATAGTGATTTCGCGATCGAAGCTGACTGTGTTACGTTTGTTGCCTCCTGTCACGACTTACCAGATCGTGACGAATATAAGTTAGGACAAAATTGCACCCGTATGACCTCGAGTCACGCAGGTGGGGCTCGTCAGACCCAGTAGTACTACCCAAAATTTCCCTGCTAGTCAATATTAACAATCCAAAAGGTTGAGGACTTTCCATGGTAAACAGCACTATATCAATATTATACACACTCATATATAAAATGAGTGGGGCAAGAACTCACCTGATGCGCGCAAGAATTAACTTAGAGCTTAACTTGAAAGAAAGAGGGGAAAGACAACCTTCAAAGGTCACCTAGAACACATGAGTACATAAGTACGTGTACACAGAATCAATATGAAACCCTAAGTGCTTTACAACCCAAAGAACTCAAGGTTTTAGAAAGCCAAGACACATTTGACCCAGTTGACCCGTTTGACCCATTGGTGACATTATAGGTGATAACTCGTTAATACTAACACAACAGCATATCATACATGTTCACATACAACTTGATTACATATAGCACTTCATTAACCACATGTACTACCTAGATCGTCATACAACTAGATATCACACAAGTCATGCGAATCACAACAGGCCAAAACAGTAACAAACCAAATCAACATCCCTATAACCTAAACAACACATTTCATCACCTTAGAGACCATCCATGAACACACTAGCATGATCCTAATATCCCAAACATGCTCAAATCATCCAATTCAAGGATTTGCACAATTAAAGTTTCCCTTTTGGGAAAGTACATCCCAATTTCATCAAACACCCAAGACATTCATGGATTCATCAATTATATACCAATCCAAATCCATGACAACATTTAAACATGATCAACAACACCTAATCATCATGATTCATCAATATAAATCTTAAACTCGTAACGTGAACGTTGGTGACTTAATGATAATTAATAATGTTGAACAATAATTTCTATGTTGATTATTAGTTGTGATTATGTGATTTAAATATTAATTGTGAATTTTATCGCGTAACGTGGAAACGTGTGTATTTACTTTGTAAATTTTTTAGCTTGTAAAGATAATACATATAATTGTTACTACTAGTTTATATGTTTATTATTCTAGTCAAAAACATTCTAAAAGAGTATTTAAAAGCCTAATCTTTATAAAATACAAATTATAAGGGTTAAAAGGGTAAATATGATTAATTAAGTTACAAAATCAAAAAAATCCTAACCCTAAACACCTAATCGGCCGCGACTTCATCCCCTCTCCCTCTCCCTTTGCGATTTCGGCCAAGAACACCAACAAAGCCACGGTTTTGATCGAGTTCAAGCATCACAACAAGTTAGAATCATCAATTGCGAGCCATTACACGTTTAAAGGTTAGATTTTTACATATTTTTGATGATTCTTCATGTTGGCCGAATGTTCCATGCGAAAACTACAATTGGTGGTCGATTGATGCCTAGTTGTTGATGTTAATGTGTTTACTAGATAGATTACATGTTAATTAACGTCAAGTATGCAATAAAGGTTGGATTTTTACAAGTTTTTATGGAAATTACATTAGGGCCAAAACCCTAATTCGAAACTTGCAATTGGAGGCCGATTTGTTGATGTTGGTTGGTGTTATTATGTTAGTTGGATTGTATATATGCTAGTTAACGTCGATTATGCAAGAAAGCTATGATTTTGATACGTTGTTCATAGGTTACTAATAATAGTAACTTTATTTTGCATGAATTGATGATTGGATGATGTGTGAATGTTATGGATGTGTTTGTGATGATGATTAGATGCTAAGTTGATGATATGAACAATTGAAAAACAAGAAGATGTCTTATAGTTCATACATTGCTAAAAATAGTAACTTTTGGTGTTGAACATTGATGAATCATGATGATTAGGTGTTGTTGATCATGTTTAAATGTTGTCATGGATTTGGATTGGTATATAATTGATGAATCCACGAATGTTTTAGGTGTTTGATGAAATTGGGATGTACTTTCCCAAAAGGGAAACTTTAATTGTGCAAATCCTTGAATTGGATGATTTGAGCATGTTTGGGATATTAGGATCATGCTAGTGTGTTCATGGATGATTTCTAAGGTGATGAAATGTGTTGTTTAGGTTATAGGGATGTTGATTTGGTTTGTTATCTGTTTTGGCCTGTTGTGATTCGCATGACTTGTGTGATATCTAGTTTTATGATGATCTAGGTAGTACATGTGGTTAATGAAGTGCTATATGTAATCAAGTTGTATGTGAACATGTATGATATGCTGTTGTGTTAGTATTAACGAGTTATCACCTATAATGTCACCAACGGGTCAAACGGGTCAACTGGGTCAAATGTGTCTTGTCTTTCTAAAACCTTGAGTTCTTTGGGTTGTAAAGCACTTAGAGTTTCATATTGATTCTGTGTACACGTACTTATGTACTCATGTGTTCTAGGTGACCTTTGAAGGTTGTCTTTCCCCTCTTTCTTCCAAGTTAAGCTCTAAGTTAATTCTTGCGCGTATCAGGTGAGTTGTTGCCCTACTCATTTTACATAATCTCTTTTGGGGGAGATAGCATACTATTGATCACAAATGCTTTTATATATGAGTGTGTATAATATTGATATAGTGCTGTTTACCATGGAAAGTCCTCACACTTTCGGATTGTTAATATTGAATAGCGGGGAAATTTTGGGTAGTACTACTGGGTCTGACGAGCCCCACCTGTGTGACTCGAGGTCATACGGGTGCAATTTTGTCCTAACATATATTCGTCACGACCTGGTAAGTCGTGACGGGAGGCAACAAACGTAACACAATCAGCTTCGATCGCGAAATCACTATGATTAATATTTTTATGTTAATAGACTAGCTATCTATTGCAATACACTACTTATGCTCTAGAAACTGTTGATTGGTTTATATTTTAACACAAACTCTTGAACTCACCAACCATGTGTTGACTTGTTTAGTATGCTATTCTCAGGTTAAGGTTGCCAGTTGCCTAGGAGCACGTACACCAGCATCGTTGAGTTGTCTACATTTGTTTGTTTACAAATTTGGGATTATTTTCATATTAAACATTTGTGTTTGGGGCGCGTATGTTTTGCGCATTCTCTTTACATACTACTTGTTTTGGGTTTTCTGTTTTTAAAAACGCTTCCGCAGTATTTTAAACGTTAACTCTGGTTTTGTTTATTAATCATATAGAGTCGTTCTTGGTAACTAATGACTGAGATCCTGGTATGTCACGCGCCTCGCGGTAAAACCCTGCACGCGGATTTTGAGGGTGTGACAATTTGGTATAGAAGGAATCTCAAGTAATTCTAAGAAAATTAAAAAATCTAATCCCTACCAACATCAAAAGAGAAAAAGGAAAAGGGAAGATAGAAAGAATAAAAGAATTCAAAAATACGAGGAAAATACACCTGCGTATAAGACTTATAGGTCAAAGCTAATCTGTAAGAAATGTAGAAAAATAGGTCACACAGTAAAAACTTGCTGGGTTAGGAAGAAGCTTAATAAGCTAGAAGATGAAGATTTAAAAAATCAAATCTCAAAGATACTTTTAGAATCAGATACTAAATCTGATCAATCTTCTAATAAAGATTTAAATATTTTAGAAAATGAAGATCTATACTCTTCCTCTGAAGAAGAAGATTGTTGTAAAAACAACTGTTGTAATACCACTTCAGAAGAAGAAGAAGAAAATATTTATAAAATAATTTCACAATTTCAAAATATGGAGATAAACGTATTAACAAGTGAAATACTTGAATTATTAAAAGTGGTAGATGATCCACATATTAAAGAGAAAATAATCTCTTCGTTTATAGGGAAACAAGAAGAAAGTCCTTCTTGTTCAAATTCTAAAGAATCAAAACCATTTTCTCTGGCAGAATTAAAAATTCAATTAAACCAGAGAAATAAAGATAAAAAACCTGTTGATATACAACAATTAAAGAAAGAAATTGATAATTTAAAATCAGAAGTAAAGATTTTACAACAGAATAATAAAGATTTAAACAATAGAATAATATGTCTAGAAAAAGATAAATTAAATATACAACCAATAGAAGAATCAGAATTATATCTGAAAAATATAAAAGAAATAATTACTTCTCAAAAATGGCATGGAAAAATTAAATTACTAATAGGTAATGATTTCTTAATAGAAGTAGTTGCACTCTTTGATAGTGATGCAGATTTAAATTGTATACAGGAAAGATTAATTCCTACAAAGTATTATTATAAAACTACTCATACTCTCAGTCATGCTGGGAAGGGAAAATTAGAGGTAAATTATAAAATCCCTCAAGCTTTTATTTGTAAGAGTAATACTTGTATTAGTACAAGTTTTGTACTAGTAAAAAATCTCGGTAACCAGGTTATACTTGGAAGCCTTTTCTTTGATAAAATATTTCCTTTAAAAAATGTAGACCGTACTGGAATAACTGGTATGTATGAAAGAAAAGAAATTATTTTTAAATTCATTTCTAATCCAATAACAAGAACATTAAACAATTTAAAAGAAGAATTGCTAAAAGCAAAGATAAATCAAATTGATTTTATGCAAAAAGAAATATTTCTTTAAGTATTCAAGAAAGATTAAATAACCCGAAATTACAAGAAAAAATTAAACTTATAGAACACCAATTCAGTTTATAAATATGCAATGATCATCCCAATGCTTTCTGGGATAGAAAGAAACATATTGTTTCACTTCCATATGAAGAAGATTTTAATGAAAGACAGATTCCGACCAAGGCTAGACCTTGTCAAATGAATTCCGAATATATGGAATTATGTAAACAAGAGATAAAATCTCTTTAAACAAGAATTTAATTAGAAATTCAAAGTCTCCATGGTCATGTACTGCCTTTTATGTTAATAAACATTCCGAACAAGAAAGAGGCATACCAAGACTGGTTATTAATTATAAACCGCTAAATAAGGTTTTAAAATGGATTAGGTATCCTATACCTAATAAAAAGAATTTATAAGATAAATTATACGAATCAAATATATTTTCTAAATTTGATTTAAAGTCAGGATACTGGCAAATTCAAATCTATGAAAAAGACAGGTATAAAACTGCTTTTACAGTACCTGTTGGGCATTATGAATGGAATGTTATGCCATTTGGATTGAAAAATACCCCATCAGAATTTCAAAATATTATGAATGACTTTTTATCCCTTATAGTGAATTCATCATCGTTTATATTGACAATATCCTTGTATTTTCAAAGGATATTGAAACTCATTTTAAACATCTAGAAATATTCAAAAATATAATTTTAAAAAATGGTTTAGTTATATCTAGACCAAAAATGTCTCTTTTCCAGACTAAAGTCATATTTTTAGGACATAATATTGATCAAGGAAATATAATTCCAATAAATAGAAGTATTGAATTTGCATCTAAATTCCCAGATGAGATTTTAGATAAAACTCAATTACAAAGATTTCTTGGAAGTCTAAATTACATTCTTCCTTATTATAAACATTTAGCAAAAGATACGGCTTTATTATACGATAGGCTAAGGAAGAATCCTAAGCCATGGTCTATCGATCATACTAAAGCAGTACAAAAGATTAAGCAAAAGGTTCAAAACCTTCCTTGCTTACCAATAACAAACCCAGAATGAGAAAAAATTGTTGAAACTGATGCCTCAGATATAGGCTATGGGGGTATATTAAACAAATATCTCCAATTAATAAACAAGAATATCTTGTTAGATTTCATTTTGGAAAATGGAATGAAAGCAAGAAGAATTATGCAACTGTTGCAAAGAAATTCTTGCAATAGTAAAATGTGTTTTAAAATTTCAAGATGATTTATTTAATAAAAAATTTATAATTAAAACTGACTGTAATGCAGCCAAATATATGTTTAATAAAGATTTTAAACATGATGTTTCTAAGCAGATGTTTGCCAGATGGCAATCACATCTCGCACCATTTGATTTTGAAATAATTTATAAGAAAAGAGCTGATAATAGTCTTCCTGATTTTCTTACCAGGGAATATTTAAATTAATGAGTCATTCAAGAGGAATAATGCGCATGGCGATATTTGAAATTATTGAAAAAACAATTAATATTCAGATCCAGTTAATAGGATTATATGATAATATTCAAGAAATAAAAGAAAATCCATTTATATCGGATAAAGCTAAAGATTATGCTATTAAACAAATTGAATATGGAATACGATCTTTAAATAAACAACTTAAAGATCTAAAATATAAAGAAATAATACTTTCTTGTGGATAAATATTTTAATCTTTTTGTTTAAGTAGTCAGGAATGATCCTCTGGGAAAGGGGAAGAGGCCGTGGAAGATCTTCCTCTTATAGGGGAAGAGGAGCAGGCAGAGTTATCCATCAAATGGGTAACAAAAAGCTTATAGCTTTTAACAATGCGTCAACTTCATCAAATATACTTGATGAAGATGCAGTAAAGGAATTTTTAGCCTTTAAAGCTTCTCAGGGACATAACCCAGAAGAAGTAGCTTCATATGCTAAAACCCTCATTAATGAAAGTGAGGATGAAGGATGGGTTAATACACCCAATAAAGAAGTCATACTTCTTTTAGATCATAAAGATCAAAAATGGAAAGATCAACCTTGGCTCATAGTCAAGAGATATTTTGATCAGGGATACTATCCAACGAGACATATAAGTCTCGAATATATTATGAAGAAATATTAAAAGCAGAATCCTGCGAAATAACCCATTATACTGGGAATAATAAAGCTCATAGCTTCAGTAAAATCATTATTAAACAGATCATATCTGTGGAAACTTGGGGAACATCACCCCTAAGAGACAGGGAAATTTTACACCTGAAACAAAAACTCCCATTAGATATAACTATTGGGATTATGTTAAAGCTTTTCAAAGGGCATTCTTATATGAAAACCCTAATCATAACACTCATGGTTCATAAAAATTTGTCATACAAATTATGAATCAGAAATACCAGTATGGTTTTATCAATGGTGGCAGTCATACGGTCCATCTATTGATATTTTTATAAATGAATCTAAAAAATTCAAAGATTTATATACCCAATGGGTAGAACTTTCTCCAGCCTTAATAGAGGCACAACATAATAATACTTTTATAGAGGGAATGGCTTCTTACATTATTTTGTCCAGTTCAGTATCCTTTGGATATGGAAATGGATTCTAGAGACTGGTTATACGAGTGAAAATATTTTCTGTTTAAAAAGAGCTTATATGATTAAGTTCTGGAAAAAATGATGGATAAGGAAGAAGATGGTAAAATCAAATGCCAAGACACTCTGGATCAAATCCAGAAAACAATTGATCTATATATAAGACAGCAGCAGATAAAGCAGCAGAGGGAATCTCCAAGTCCATTCCAACACATTGTTAGAAAAATTAAAATGATTAAAGGCACGGATGATATAAGTGATCAAGATATGATGAAATATTATTTGAAAGAAGTTAAGAAGGATATAGCCAAGAACTTCAAAAGAAAAGATGAATCATCTTCAACAAGGGCAGAATCAAGCTCTTCCCAGATAAATCAAGAAGACTCCCAGTTATACCAGGACAGTCACGATGAAAATGAATCTATTGATGATGAAACTTATGCCAAAATGATGGCAGAATTAGATGTAGAATTCGGTCCGGTTGATACACCAGAAAAAACAAAAAACAAGAGGACACAATAGGCCACACAAGGAAGAAAAGAAGGATCAATAATTCACCTTCATAATTGGCCGACAAACAATTTTGTTTGCATGTTACATTATTGTAGCTTTTACTATTTACTTTTTGACTTGTAATACGAAATGCGTCATACACAATTATAAGCGAATATTCGCTAAGATATTCGGTGCTAGAACCTCTATATAAAGAGGACTTAATGTTAGGTTAGAGGCACCGGTTTTCAAAACCACTCCTCTCTTCTCTTGTACTCTCTCTTGTAATAAATCTTTCAAAAATAATATTTGAAGTTTAGAGTTTCAAGTCTTCAATTCTGGTAATCTTTTATTTTTTAATTGATATTTATATTTGTGTATGATCGCCTCACTTAGAGGCTAAACCTCTAAGTGTTGAAACATCACCATGCTCAACAGATTATCATAATAAAAAAGAGATATTAAAACTCAGATGAAGGTAAAAATTTAAGAGGAATCGTGGGATAGGGTTACAGCCCATCTAAGATGTTAATGTGGGAGATTGACCGCCTGGGGACCCGTTTAAGCCAAAAAGCCAAGAAGGCGTGGGGCGTTTTGGGTCTGACCTTTACTCATCACATATTAACATCCTGGACAATGGCTGTGTAAAATCACCAACGTTCCATCGCTTCTTTAATCTTCTGCCTTTGTCTGATTTTTATGGTTTTCCTCTCTTTTGCCATATAAGGTCCTGCCTTTTAATAATATAATAATAATAATAATAATAATAATAATATAATAATAATAATAATAATAATAATAATAATAACAATAATAATAATAACAATAATAATAATAACAATAATAATAATAATAATAATAATATAATAATAATAATAATAATAATAATAAAAATAATAATAATAATAATAATAATAATACTAATAATAATAATAGTAATAATAATAATAATAATAATAATAATAATAATAATAATAATAATAATAATAATATTAATAATATATTAATAATAATAATAATAATAATAATAATAATAATAATAATAATAATAATAATAATAATAATAATAACAACAACAATAATAATAAGAATCAAGCCCTTAGATTCTGGTAATCTTACACTCTCTTCTCTTATACTCCTCTCTTGTAAAAATCCTTCAGCAATAATAATATCTGAAGTTTAAAGTTTCAAGTTTCTAGTCTTTATTTCTGGTAATTTTAAACTTTTTATATTATATTGTGTATGATCGCCTCAATAAAAGGCTAAACACATAAGTGTTGAAACATCACCCTGCTCAACAGATTATCATAATAAAAAAAAGATCTTAAACCCCAGATAAGGGTAAACAATTTAAGAGGAATTATGGGATAGGGTTACAGCCCATCTAAGATGCTAATGTGGGCGGTCGACCGCCTGGGGACCCGTTTAAGCCAAAAAGCCAAGAAGGCGTGGGGCGTTTTGGGTCTGACCTTTACTGGCCACATGACATGTTAGCATCCTGGATAACGACTCACCAACGTTCCATCTTTTCTCTTGATCTTCTGCCTTCGTCTGAGTTTTATGGTTTTCTCCTCTTTTCCCATAAAAGGTCCTGCCTTCTATGGTATCAGAGCCATAGTATTCTGTTTGATGTATGTGTGTATGTTTCAACACTTAAATCTGATATTCAAATATGAATATTTTAAGATCTGAAGAAACTCTTAAAAACAGTATGGAGGAGAAGAACATGATATTCCTCATAATTTAGATTTATTAAATAAATGGACTATTCCAAAAATTGATTACAAACTAATTTATAAATTAGGAACTTTTAAAAATTGGAATTAAAACAAGTTGTTAAAACAACTGAGGAAACATTTTCCTTAAACACAGATGAAATGATAATAAAATTATTATCAAAAGGAGATTTACAGAAATATAAAAAAGAATATAAATTTATTCACATAGTGCTAGTGCAAATTGCATTTAAGCCTTTGACTCTAGAAGGCTTACCAGAAAGTTTTGTAGCAGCTCTTAGAGATGCTAGAAACTTAAATTGGAAACAATCCCTTATGGGTATTGTTTAATCAAGTCTGGCCCATGGTCCAGTATATTTTAATATTTATCCTAACCTGCAATTATCATTGTCTGATGTCAATATTTTAGATGCTTTAACTTTGAATGTTAAAACGCATGGCTACAATTATGTACCAAGATCAGAGGTAATATGTATCTGTTGTAGGATTTATTATAAGCCTTTATTTATGCTTAATCCTCATTGTAAAATGGTAGATAAACCTTTAAATGAAACAATTCTAATAGAAAATAATTTTAGTAAAGCTAATATTACAACTAGAAGAAAAATTAAATAGAAAGAAATTAATTTTCCAGAAAATTGGGTTTTAGATAAAGCAAGCCCATCTCAATAATATGTGGATAATAATCCAATAAAATTTCATAAAAATGAAGGGTCAGTTCAAATACAATTTGAAAATAATAAAATAAAATATGAACCCTCTTTGTCCAAATCTGTGTCATCACACTACTATATTTCTCCTGTAGATTATACAGTTAGAAGTCCTTCTAGGCATCAACATCTAGGATTAAGAAAGAAGAATTCCTGAAAGAAAAATAGATGAATTAAGAATAAACTCAGATAATATGTTCGAGGAATTAGAGTAGATCCGGAACTAACCGAATCAGAAATAAATTTTGTATAAATATGAATCAAAAAGAAAAATTAGATTTACTCCGGGATCACCGGTAAGAGAAGAAATTTCTAACGAATTTCTCCAACCCAAATGGGAATTATTTAGAACATGGTTTTTCAAAAATTTTGAAAAAACAGATAAAGAATTTTTCAGAGAAGAATATTATAATGAATTAAATGAGAAACAAGAGGTTATACATTGTGTTCCATGGTTTATTGAAAAATATACTAATAGTATTATTTCTGTTATAGAAAGAAATTTTAATATTAATGGAAACATAGTATCAAATGTTTTCCCCCCTACTAATGGTTTTAAAATTGAAAAACAAGAAGAGGAAATATACTATCAAGCTTTTCAAAAACTTCTGAAAGGTGAAACCTTGCAGATAACGATTTTCCATATAAATGGTTTAATAAAACAACAGAATTATTCAAATCTTTATTTGATAATAATTGGAGAACAACTCCAAGACATTTCAAAGAAAATGGATAAAATACTATGCCATTTCAAAGAAAAACAAAGTGTCATAATAAATGACCAGATAAAACATAAAGAGTCTATTGCTACTCCTAGTATTCAATTACCTCCGAAGGTAACAGACTTCAAAATAAAATCTGAAGAAAATTTAATGCAAACATTAAATGATTCAATTAATATTTTGAAAAATCTGAAAATAAATACATTATCGGATTTTGAAGATAGTCTAAAAGAAGAAGATTATAAGCAAAAAGTCAATGATGAAATTATGAAGTTATCTAAGTTTGCCAATAAGCCAACTCAGAGGATATATTATTATCCTAGGCCTACTCCACAGGATGTTCTAATAGAAGAACAAAAATATGTAATTAGTAATTCATATAGTGGAAAAATGATCTATGAATGGAACATAGATGGTCAAACAGAAGGGCAGATTTATAATAATGTCCATAGGATGCTTATGTATAGCACTATTTGTCAGTGTGACATCCGGTAATTTTCCGTTACCAAACTTCGTTAGTTCCGTTAAGTCTTGCATACACGTGTCGGGAGCACACACTAGTTGTCGTTGAACGTTGGTGACTTAATAATAATTAATAATGTTAAACAATAATTTCTATGTTGATTATTAGTTGTGATTATGTGATTTAAATGTTTATTGTGAATTTTATCGCGTAACGTGACAACGTGTATATTTATTTCGTGTGTTTTGTGAAAAATGGAAATTATGCATGATTGTTATTTGTGACTAATAATAATTGTGTTTAGTAGTTAAAAACTATCTAAAAACTATTCAAAGAGTCTAATTTTTATAAAATACAAATTACAAGGGTTAAAAGGGTAATTATGGATTATTAATTAAAACAAAATATAAAAAAAAACCCTAATCCCCTAACCCCAATCGGCCGCGACCTCACTCCCTCTCCCTCTCCCTTGCGATTTCGGACAAGAACACCCACAAAGCATCGGTTTTGGATCGATTTCAAGCTCCACAACACATTGGAACATCGATTCTTGTTTTCTTTCGCGAATTAAAGGTTAGTTTTGGTGTTTTCATGCATTTTGGTGTTAGCCGAAACCCTAATTCGAAATTGATGATGTGGAGGTCGATTCTTGTTTGTTTGGTGATGTTAATATGTTAGTTGGATTGTATATATGCTAGTTAACGTTGATTATGCAAGAAAGTTTGGATTTTGGTTGTTTGTTCATATGATCATCTTTGGCCGAGAGGTTGAGGTGATTTTGGATCAAATTGGATGTTGAATGTTGGTTGTTTGATGTTGTAATGATGCTAGTTAGGTTGTATACATTTGGTTAACGTCGATTTTGCTAGAAAGCTTCGATTTTGATTTATGGTTCATAGGTTACTAAGAATAGTAACTTTATTTTGCATGAATTGATGATTTGATGATGTATAATGTTATGGATGTGTTTGTGATGATGATTAGATTCTAAGTTGATGATATGAACAATTGAAAAACAAGAAGATGTCTTATAGTTCATACATTGCTAAAAATAGTAACTTTTGGTATGAACGTTGATGAATCATGATGATTAGGTGTGTTGATCATGTTTAGATGTTGTCATGGACCTGAATTGGTATGTAAATGATGAATCCATAAATGTCTTGGGTGTTTGATGAAATTGGGATGTACTTTCCCAAAAGGGAAACTTTATTTGTGCAAATTTTTGAATTGGATGATTTGAGCATGTTTGGGATATTAGGACCATGCTAGTGTATTCATGGATGGTTTCTAAGGTGATTAAATGTGTTGTTTATGTTGTATGAATATTGATTTGGTTTGTTACCTGTTTTGGTCTGTTTGTGGAAAAATCATCGTATGAGTTATATAGGTAAGCTAGGACTTTTGTGGATAGATGTTTGGTTAAGAATGAACATTTTGGATGTTATGAGCAAGATAATAGTTGAGATTCGCATGACTTGTATGATATCTAGTTGTATGATGATCTAGGTAGTACATGTGGTTAATGAAGTGTTATATGTAATCAAGTTGTATGTTGATCATGTGTGTTGTACTGTTATGCTTGTTTGAATGAAATTTCACCTATAATGTCACCAACTGGTCAAACGGGTCAACTGGGTCAAATGTGTCTTGTCTTTCTAAAACCTTGAGTTCTTTAGTTTGTAGAGCACTTAGGGTTTCATGTTGATTCCGTGTACACGTACTTATGTACTCTTGTGTTTTAGGTGACCTTTGAAGGTTGTCTTTCCCCTCTTTCTTTCAAGTTAAGCTCTAAGTTAATTCTTGCGCGCATCAGGTGAGTTCTTGCCCCACTCATTTTACATAATCTCTTTTGGGGGAGATAGCATACTGTTGATCACAAACGCTTTTATATATGAGTGTGTATAATATTGATATAGTGCTGGTTACCATGGAAAGTCCTCACACTTTCGGATTGTTAATATTGACCAGCGGGGAAATTTTGGGTAGTACTACTGGGTTTGACGAGCCCCACCTGTGTGACTCGAGGTTATACGGGTGCAATTTTGTCCTAACATATATTCATCATGACCTGGTAAGTCGTGACGGGAGGCACAAACTATCACAGTCAGCTTCAATCGCGAAATCACTATGTTTAATATTTTCATGTTAATAGACTAGCTATCTATTGCAATACACTACTTATGCTCTGGAAACTGTTGATTGGTTTATATTTTAACTCAAACTCTTGAACTCACCAACCATGTGTTGACTTGTTTAGTATGCTATTCTCATTGTTAAGGTTGCCAGTTGCCTAGGAGCACACATGTCAGCATTGTTGAGTTGTCTACATTTGCCTTGTTTACAAATTTGGGATTATTTTCATATTAAACAATTGTGTCTGGGGCGCGTATGTTTTGCGCATTCTCTTTACATACTACTTGTTTTGGGTTTTCTGGTTTTAAAAACGCTTCCGCAGTATTTTAAACGTTAACTCTGGTTTTGTTTATTAATCATGTAGAGTCGTTCTTGGTAACTAATGACTGAGATCCTGGTATGTCACGCGCCTCGCGGTAAATCCCCGCACGCGGATTTTGAGGGTGTGACAGATTGGTATCAAAGCCATTGGTTATAGGGAACTAGGTTGCATACACACACTAGACTATAACCGCATAGTTGTTAGTTACTCATCGCTTACTATCCTTACTGTATACTCATTGGCATACGCAACACGTACTTCGCAGCATGGCATTGTCGTCAAGAAATTTAGGCAAGAGACATGCACGATCTGAGTCACCTCTTACTTCTCCTGTACTGGATAGGGGATTTAACTGGCCTCGACATCCTTATCCTCCTGGCGAGATAGACTGGGATCAGCCTTTCATACCTCTTGAGCTCGATCCTCCGCGGAACTGGGATTTCTACCCCACCTACATAAACCGTATGGCATGTAGAGAACGCGTACCACCAGTAGCACCTACACGACCTAGGACTAGGTCATTGACCGCCTCTATTTTGCCTACACTTCCTACCTTGAGCATCCCTCTGGAGCAGGCATTTGCAGCCCTAGTAGCCACACTGGACACAGAGCGACAGCGGATTAGAGGACTCACTGATGAGAACTCTGCATTACGATCTGAGATGCGTCAGCTGCGTTTCCAGGTAGAGACGCTTCAGGAGCGACTCTCGATGGCCATTGGTGGACATCATACTCTGGCAGGCAACGTTGTAGCACTTAGTGGGCGCATGGACGCAGAGGATCACCATAACGTTGTGATCGATGATAGGTTTGCTGATTTAGAGGCACAACTAGCAGCACTTCAGGTTGTTGAAGCCCCTGCACCTTTGGTGGACCCTGATGAGAAAGACCCAGAAGAGGAACCCGAGAAAGCCCCCGAAGAAGAACCAGCAAAGATGGATGAGGACAGTGACGGATCTGACGTACTGGACTGATCCTACTTTAAATGACTTTGACTATGTAGTGTTTTTTTTTGAACCTATGTGGGAAGGGTGTTTCCCACCCAACTGACAAACTTAAATTTTGACATTGATGGAATATTTTGTGACTCAATTGCAATTATTTATCTTTGATTATATTTCTATTATAAATGTTGTGGTTGTGGTGAATACATTATTTCTTATTGTTTACTGTACCTTGATGAGATTAATGTGTTGGATGTTACTCATTATTGTAATTGTGAATTGTAAAGTGAAATATGGATCGCACGTGGAAGAGGACGTGGGCGTGGTCGTGGACGTGGCGCCGGAGGTCGTGGAGCCGGAGCCATAAACATGACGCCTGCGGAATTGGCGGCATTATTAACGAACATGTTCAGCGGCAGTGGCTGCTGCCCAACAGGGACAACCAGCAGGTAAATGATAACAAGAGGTTAAACTAGTTATTCTAGTTAATTGCCTAGGATATCTGACTAATGTTGGGATTGTCAAAACAGGACCACCACCATGTACCTACAAGTCTTTCATGGACTGTAACCCCATACCTACAGCGGCGAAGGAGCTGTAGGGCTTGTAAGGTGGTTTGAGAAGACAGAGTCTGTCTTCGCAAAATGCAACTGCCCGCCTGCTGATCAGTGAAGTATGCCACCGGGACATTGAAGGCGCAACACTTTCCTGGTGGAATGCCCAGGTGCAAATGCTAGGTCAAGCCATGGCCAATGAACTACCTTGGGATGAGTTTAAGGGAGTTATGACCAAGAATACTGCCCCCGAAATGAATGCAGAAACTGAGAGATGAGTTCTGGCAACTCAAAATGCAAGGCTCAGAAATTGAAGCCTACACGACTCGTACTCATGAGTTAGCCACTTTATGCCCAGGGATGGTGAATGATACACAAGAGGGTGAGCATTATATACGGGGATTGGTGCCCGAAATTCAAAGTATGGTAACTGCCTCTAACCCCACTACCATACAACAAGCAATCCGACAGCCCACAGGCTGACTGACCAGGCAGTTGAGCAAGGACGGTTACCCAAACGGGGTGCGGTGGCAAGCGTGCCCGACCAGAAATGCAAGTGGGATGGTTCAAGCAACAAGGATCGTCATCCAGCAGCCAATCTCAACCTCAACAACAGCAGCAAAGTCAGCATAGCAACGGAAGTTTGATAACAATCGAAGCTTAAACCAGGAGACTCCCTCAAATCAAGACCCGGTGGGTATGGCGGAAGACAGCCGAAGTGCAACCGTGTAACTACCACCATACGGTCGATGTGATAACTTCAAGTGCCAACGTTGTGGGAAATTGGTCATGCAGCCAAAGACTGTCGGGGTGAACTGAGAAAAAGCCACAACAATCACAAGAAACTCCGAAAGGTTGTTTTGAGTGCGGAAAAGAAGGCCATTACAGACGCAACTGTCCCCAGCTTAAGAGGATGGTAATGGCAACAACAATAATGGGAACAACAACACAATAACATGGCAACAACATAACAACAACAATGGTAATGGAAACAACAATAGAGGCAATAACAACAATGGAGCCAAAGGAAGAGCCTTCGTCATTGGCTCAGGTGAGGCTCTAAACGATCCTACAGCAGTAACTGGTAAATTTTCGGTTAATGTTGTTTTGCTACCATATTATTCGATACCGGAGCCGATAGAAGTTTCGTGTCCACTAGGTTCTGTAGTCTTTTAAGTGATATGCCCTCAGCCTTAGAATCTAAATACACCCGTAGAGTTAGCTAACGGCACACAGATTCACGTAACGCATATTCTTAGAGACTGCAAGATAGAGCTTGCTGGTCATACATTCACCTTAGATCTCATGCCCTGTTACACTAGGAAGCTTTGATGTGGTAGTAGGCATGGATTGCTTTCCGATAAATAAGCAGAAGTCATATGCCACCAGAAGATCATACGGATTCCCCTTGGTGAAGAAGTCCTTACGGTCAGAGGTGATAGGAGTGGTGCGGTGATAGGCATCATTTCATTCATGAAGGCACAAAAGTTGTTACGAAAGGTCGACTAGCCATATTGGCACTCGTCACAGATAAACAGATTGAGGAAAAGAAGATAGAGGATATCCCCGTAGTTCGTGAGTTTCCCGAGGTGTTTCCGAAAGACCTGCATGGATTACCGCCTCATCGTCAAGTTGAATTCCAGATTGAGTTGACTCCAGGAGCCGCTCCAATTGCGAGAGCACCGTACCGATTAGCTCCGAACGAACTGCAGGAATTATCCGCTCAACTACAAGAGTTGTTGGATAAAGGGTTTATCCGATGTAGTTCGTCGCCCTGGGGAGCGCCAGTTCTATTTGAAGAAGAAGGATGGTACATTTCGAATGTGCATTGACTATAGGGAACTGAACAAGGTTACTATCAAGAATAGATATCCCTTACCTCGTCGATGATTTGTTTGATCAACTGCAAGGATCAAGCTATTACTCTAAGATTGATCTGAGGTCTGGATATCATCAGCTGAGAGTTCGAGAAGAGGACATCTCGAAGACTGCTTTTCATACACGATATGGTCACTATGAATTTTTGGTCATGCCATTTGGGTTGACGAATGCCCAGCAGTATTCATGGACCTCATGATCACGTGTGCAAACCCTATCTTGATCAGTTTGTTATCGTCTTTATTGATGATATACTGATATACTCAAAAGGATCGAGGAAGAACATGGAGAGCACTTATGTTTGATCTTGAATTACTTAGAGAAGAACAACTGTATGCAAAGTTTTCTAAGTGTGATTTCTGGATACGTGAGGTACAATTCTTGGGTCATATTGTCAACGAGAAGGAATACATGTAGATCCTGCTAAGATTGAAGCGATAAAGAATTGGTTTGTTCCTAAGACCCAAGTGAGATACGACAATTCCTTGGATTAGCGGGATATTATCGATGATTCATTGAAGGATTCTCTAAGATTGCACAACCTCTCACAGCCTTGACTCACAAGGGAACAACATACAAGGGGTGAGAGTCAGGAATCTGCTTTTTAGTTGCTGAAACATAAATGTGTAGCGCCCCAATATTAGCGTTACCGGATGGTAGTGATGACTTCGTAGTCTACTGCTGTGCATCTATTCAAGGACTTGGATGCGTCTTGATGCAGCGGGAAAGTGATAGCTTACGCCTCTAGACAATTGAAGATTCATGAGAAGAACTATACCACCCATGACTTGGAACTGGGTGCGGTAGTTTTTGCCTAAAGATCTGGAGACATTACTTGTACGGTACCCAATGCACCATCTACACCGATCACAAGAGTCTTCAGCATATATTTGAGCAAAAGAGTTGAACATGAGGCAAAGACGCTAGGTGGAATTGTTAAAAGACTATGATTGTGCTATTAAGTACCACCCGGGGAAAGCAAATGTAGTTGCCGACGCGCTGAGTAGGAAAGAAACTACTAAGCCTTGACATGTGCAAGCTCTGCAACTAACGATTAGTACGCAGTTACCTGAACAAATCCGAGAGGCTCAGATAGAAGCTCTGAAAGCAGAAAACATTGGGTCTGAATCGTTAAGGGGTATGGAAAAACAATTGGAAGTAAAAGCGGATGAAATTCATTACTTCATGGATAGACTATGGGTACCTCTACACGGAGACCTGAGAGACTTGGTGATGAGTGAGGCTCACAAGTCCAAGTATTCTATACATCCTGGATCTGACAAGATGTACCACGATTTGAAGGCGCACTATTGGTGGCCTAACATGAAAGCAGATGTAGCTACTTATGTGAGTAGTGTCTGACCTGCTCGAAGGTTAAAGTGGAGTATCAGAAACCATCTGGTCTACTACCGAGATCCCTATGTGGAGTGGGATCAGATATCAATGGATTTTATTACTAAGTTACCTCGCTACTTCTACTGGTTGTGACCAATATGGGTATCGTGGATCGATTGACAAAATCTGCTCATTTCCTCGCAATAAAGGAAACGGATAAGATGGAGAAGTTAACCCGAATTTATCTGAAGGAGATCGTTTCGAGGCATGGAGTACCAATCTCGAACATTTCTGATCGCGATTCTCGTTTCACTTCACACTTCTGGCAATCACTGCAGAAATCTTTGGGTACGCGATTGGATATGAGTACTACTTATCATCCACAGACTGATGGTCAAAGCGAGCGTACTATACAGACTTTGGAGACATGCTACGTGCTTGTGTGATTGACTTCGGAATAACTGGGAAGTTCACCTACCATTGGTGGAATTTTCTTACAACAACATTATCACACTAGCATAAAGGCGGCACCTTTTGAAGCTTTATATGGAGAAAGTGTAGATCACCAGTTTGCTGGGCTGAAATTGGTGATAGTCAATTAACGGGTCCTGAGTTGGTACACGAGACAACTGAGAAGATTGTCCAGATAAGAGACCGCATGGCCGCAGCGCGAGACAGACAGAAAAGCTATGCTGACAAGCGACGAAAACCCTTAGAGTTTCAGATAGGTGACAAGGTTTTATTAAAGGTTTCACCATGGAAAGGCGTAGTTCGGTTTGGTAAGCGAGGAAAGCTAAATCCGAGATTTGTTGGACCATTTGAGATAGTGGAAAGAATTGGTCCATGGCCTATCGACTAGCCTTACCTGATTCATTGAGTGGAATCCATGATGTATTCCATGTTTCAAATCTAAAGAAATGTTTAACGGATGAAACGATGGTTGTACCACAGGAAGAAGTTCAAGTAGACGAACAGTTACGCTTCATTGAGGAACCTGTCGAAGTGATGGATCGTGAGGTGAAAACGCTTAAGCAAAGCAAGATACCCATCGTCAAAGTTCGTTGGAACTCGAGACGTGGACCAGAATTCACGTGGGAACGTGAAGACCAAATGAAGCTTAAGTACCCTCAGCTATTCGAAAGGCCGATGCCAGCCGGCGAAGGTATTGATTAAATTTCGGGACGAAATTTCTTTCAACAAGGGGATGATGTGACAACTCATCCAAAACTCACACAATTTCGATTTCCTTGTGCCAATGCAGTAGACCAGTGATGGAACACTCACCATGTAACGCAATTTTCGGGACGAAAATTCTTTCAACATGGGGATAATGTGACATCCGGTAATTTTCCGTTACCAAACTCCGTTAGTTCCGTTAAGTCTTGCATACACGTGTCGTGCACACACACTAGTTGTCGTTGAACGTTGGTGACTTAAAAATAATCAGTAATGTTAAATTGATGATAATTAAGTAACAATGTGATTATTAAGTTATGCTTGTGTGATTTAAATGTTAACTGTAATTTATCGCGTAACGTGAAATCGTGTATATTTATTTCGTGTGTTTTGTGATAAATGGAAATTATGCCTGATTATTATTTGTGATTAATAATAATTGTGTTTAGTAGTTAAAAACTATTTAAAAACTATTCAAAAAGCCTAATCTTTATAAAATAGAAATTATTAGGGTTAAAAGGGTAATTATGGATTATTAAATAAAATAAAATCAAAACCCAACCCTAATCCCACCCCATCGGCCGCGATCGACCTCCCCTCTCCCCTCCTCTTCGAATTCAGCCTAGAACAAGCAATCATCTTCGGTTTTGGTCGATTACAAGGCGTAGAACACGTTGGAATCATCAATTGCAAGCCATTACACGTTTAAAGGTTAGATTTTTTTACATGTTTGTGATGATCTTTCATGTTGGCCGAAAGTTCCATTCGAAATCCGCAATTGATGGTCGATTGATGCTTGTTTTTTGTTGTTAATGTGTTTGTTAGATAGATTGCATGTTAATTAACGTCAAGTATGCAATAAAGGTTGGATTTTTACAAGTTCTTATGGGATTTACATTAGGGCCGAAACCCTAATTCGAAACTTGCAATTGGAGGCCGATTTATTGATGTTGGTTTATGTTATGTTGTTGATTGTATATATGCTAGTTAACGTCGATTATGCAAGAAAGCTATGATTTTGATACGTTGTTCATAGGTTACTAATAATAGTAACTTTATTTTGCATGAATTGATGATTGGATGATGTATGATTGTTATGGATGTGTTTATGATGGTGATTAGATGCTAGGTTGATGATATGAACAATTTAAAATCCAGAAGATGTCTTATAGTTCAACATTGCTAAAAAAGTAACTTTGGTGTTGAACGTTGATGAATCATGATGATTAGGTGTTGTTGATCATGTTTAGATGTTGTCATGGACTTGAATTGGTATGTAAATGATGAATCCATGAATTCTTGGGTGTTTGATGAAATTGGGATGTACTTTCCCAAAGAGAAACTTTATTTGTGCAAATTCTTTAATTGGGTGATTTGAGCATGTTTGGGATATTAGGATCATGCTAGTGTGTTCATGGATGGTTTCTAAGGTGATGAAATATGTTGTTTAGGTTATAGGGATGTTGATTTGGTTTGTTACCTGTTTTGGCCTGTTGTGATTCGCATGACTTGTATGATATCTAGTTGGATGATGATCTAGGTAGTACGTGTGGATAATGAAGTGCTATATGTAATCAAGCGGTATGTTGATCATGTATGATATGCTGTTGTGTTAGTATTAACGAGTTATCACCTATAATGTCACCAACGGGTCAAACGGGTCAACTGGGTCAAATGTGTCTTGTCTTTCTAAAACCTTGAGTCCTTGGGTTGTAAAGCACTTAGGGTTTCATGTTTATTCTGTGTACACGTGCTTATGTACTCTTGTGTTCTAGGTGACCTTTGAAGGTTGTCTTTCCCCTCTTTCTTTCAAGTTAAGCTCTAAAGTAATTCTTGCGTGCATCAGGTGAGTTCTTGCCCCACTCATTTTACCTAATCTCTTTTGGGGGAGATAGCATACTGTTGATCACAAACGCTTTTATATATGAGTGTGTATGATATTGATATAGTGCTGTTTACCATGGAAAGTCCTCACACTTTCGGATTGTTAATATTGACTAGCGGGGAAATTTTGGGTAGTACTACTGGGTCTGACGAGCCCCACCTGTGCACTCGAGGTCAAACTGGTGCAATTTTGTCCTAACATTTATTCATCACGACCTGGTAAGTCGTGACGGGAGGCAACAAACGTAACACAGTCAGCTTCGATCGCGAAATCACTATGATTAATATTTTTATTTAATGACTAGCTATCTATTGCAATACACTACTTATGCTTTGAAACTGTTGATTGGTTTATATTTTAACGCAAACTCTTGAACTCACCAACCATGTGTTGACTTGTTTAGTATGCTATTCTCAGGTAAGGTTGCTAGTTGCCTAGGAGCACGCACGTCAGCATTGTTGAGTTGTCTACATTTGCCTTGTTTACCAATTTGGGATTATTTTCATATTAAACAATGTCTTTGGGCGCGTATGTTTTGCGCATTCTCTTTACATACTACTTGTTTGGGTTTTCTAATTTTAAAAACGCTTCCGCAGTATTTTAAACGTTAACTCTGGTTTTGTTTATTAATCATATAGAGTCGTTCTTGGTAACTAATGACTGAGATCCTGGTATGTCACGCGCCTCGCGGTAAAACCCCGCTCGCGGATTTTGAGGTGTGACAATTTTCTGATCGCTATTCTCGTTCACATCACACTTCTGGCATCACTGCAGAAAGCTTTAGGTACGCGATTGGATATGAGGACTGCTTATCATCCACAGACTGATGGTCAAAGCGAGCGTACTATACAGACTTTGGAGGACATGTTACGTGCTGGTGTGATTGACTTCGGGAATAACTGGGAAGTTCACCTACCATTGGTGGAATTTTCTTACAACTACAGTTATCACACTAGCATAAAGGCGGCACCTTTTGAAGCTTTATATGGGAGAAAGTGTAGATCACCAGTTGTTGGGCTGAAATTGGTGATAGTCAATTAACGGGTCCTGAGTTAGTACACGAGACAGCTGAGAAGATTGTTCAGATAAGAACCGCATGGCCGCAGCGCGAGACAGACAGAAAAGCTTTGCTGACAAACGACGACTAAACCTTTGGAATTTCAGATAGGTGACAAAGTTTTATTAAAAGTCTCACCATGGAAAGGCGTAGTTCAGTTTGGTAAGCGAGGAAAGCTAAATCCGAGATACGTTGGACCATTTGAGATAGTGGAAAGAATTGGTCCAGTAGCTTATCAACTAGCCTTACCTGATTCATTGAGTGGAATCCATGATGTATTCCATGTTTCAAATCTAAAGAAATGTTTAACGAATGAAACGATGGTCGTACCACTGAAGAAGTTCAAGTAGACGAACAGTTACGCTTCATTGAGGAACCTGTCGAAGTGATGGATCATGAGGTGAAGACACTTAAGCAAAGCAAGATACCCATTGTCAAAGTTTGTTGGAACTCGAGACGTGGACCAGAATTCACGTGGGAACGTGAAGACCAATGAAGCTTAAGTACCCTCAGCTATTTGAAAGGACGATGCCAGCCGGCGAAGGTACTGATTAAATTTCGGGACGAAATTTCTTTCAACATGGGATGATGTGACAACTCATCCAAAACTCACACGATTTTGATTTCCTTGTGCCAATGCAGTAGACCAGTGATGGAACACTCACCATGTAACGCAATTTTCGGGACGAAAATTCTTTCAACATGGGGATAATGTGACATCCGGTAATTTTCCGTTACCAAACTCCGTTAGTTCTTAAGTCTTGCATACACGTGTCGGGAGCACACACTAGTTGTCGTTGAACGTTGGTGACTTAATAATAATAATAATGTTAAAAATAATTTCTATGTTGATATTATTTGTGATTATGTGATTTAAATGTTTTATTGTGGATTTTTTCGCGTAACGTGACAACATGTATATTTATTTCGTGTGTTTGTGATAAATGGAAATTATGCATGATTGTTATTTGTGACTAATAATAATTGTGTTTAGTAGTTAAAAACTATCTAAAAACTATTCAAAGAGTCTAATTTTTATAAAATACAAATTACAAGGGTTTAAAAGGGTAATTATGGATTATTAATTAAAACAAAATAAAAAAAAAACCCTAATCCCTAACCCCAATCGGCCGCGACCTCACTCCCTCTCCCTTTGCGATTTCGGCCAAGAACACCCACAAAGCATCGGTTTGGATCAATTTCAAGCTCCACAACACATTGGAACATCGATTCTTGTTTTCTTTCGCGAATTAAAGGTTAGTTTTGGTGTTTTCATGCATATTGGTGTTAGCCGAAACCCTAATTCGAAATTGATGATGTGGAGGTCGATTCTTGTTTGTTTGGTGATGTTAATATGTTAGTTGGATTGTATATATGCTAGTTAACGTTGATTATGCAAGAAAGTTTGGATTTTGGTTGTTTGTTCATATGATCATCTTTGGCCGAGAGGTTGAGGCGATTTTGGATCAAATTGGATGTTGAATGCTGGTTGTTTGATGTTGTAATGATGCTAGTTAGGTTGTATGCATATTGGTTAACGTCGATTTTGCTAGAAAGCTTCGATTTTGATTTATGGTTCATAGGTTACTAAGAATAGTAACTTTATTTTGCATTAATTGATGATTTGATGATGTATGAATGTTATGGATGTGTTTGTGATGATGATTAGATGCTAAGTTGATGATATGAACAATTGAAAAACAAGAAGATGTCTTATAGTTCATACATTGCTAAAAATAGTAACTTTTGGTTTTGAACGTTGATGAATCATGATGATTAGGTGTTGTTGATCATGTTTAGATGTTGTCATGGACCTGAATTGGTAGGTAAATGATGAATCCATGAATGTCTTGGGTGTTTGATGAAATTGGGATGTACTTTCCCAAAAAGGAAACTTTATTTGTGCAAATTCTTGAATTGGATGATTTGAGCATGTTTGGGATATTAGGACCATGCTAGTGTATTCATGGATGGTTTCTAAGGTGATTAAATGTGTTGTTTATGTTGTATGAATGTTGATTTGGTTTGTTACCTGTTTTGGCCTGTTTGTGGAAAAATCATGGTATGAGTTATATAGGTAAGCTAGGACTTTTGTGGATAGATGTTTGGTTAAGAATGAACATTTTGGATGTTATGAGCAAGATAATAGTTGAGATTCGCATGACTTGTATGATATCTAGTTGTATGATGATCTAGGTAGTACATGTGGTTAATGAAGTGTTATATGTAATCTAGGTAGTACATGTGGTTAATGAAGTGTTATATGCTTGTATGATATCTAGTTGTATGATGATCAAGTTATATGTAATCAAGTTTTCTGGTTTTAAAAACGCTTCCGCAGTATTTTAAACGTTAACTCTGGTTTTGTTTATTAATCATGTAGAGTCGTTCTGGTAACTAATGACTGAGATCCTAGTATGTCACGCGCCTCGCGGTAAAACCCCGCACGTGGATTTTGAGGGTGTGACAGTCAGAATAATAAGAATACAACTAAGACAATAGCCCAGATGATTATATCAGGTTTTACAGGCCAACTTAAAGGTTGGTGGAATAATTATCTATCAGATTCAGATAGACAGAAATCCTCAATAGTACAAAAGAGGATAATGGGGTTGTAGATAACAACTCAGTTTATACGTGATAGTTAATATTATAGAACACTTTACAGGCAGATGGTCTGATAGTTAATATTAAACCAACAAATTAAGAAACATTCTTTGAATGAGAAGAAACAATTAAGTGAATTCTGTAGTCAATTTGGTATAGAAGGAACCTTAAATAATTCTAAGAAAATTAAGAAATCTAATCCCTACCAACATCAGAAAAGAAAAAGGAAAAGGGAAGATAGAAAAAAACAAAAGAATGCAAAAATACGAGGAACATAAGCCTTCGTATAAGACATATAAGTCTAAATTAATATGTAAGAAATGTGAGAAAATAGGTCACACAGCAAATACTTGCTGGGTTAGAAAGAAACTTAATAAGCTAGAAGATGAAGTTTTAAAAAATCAAACATCAAAAATACTATTAGAATCAGATATTGAATCTGATCAATCTCCTAATGAAGATTTAAATATTTTAGAAAATGAAAGTTTATACTCTTCCTCTGAAGAAGAAAACTGTTGTAAAAACAATTGCTGTAATAATACTTCAGAAGAAGAAGAAGAAGAAAATATTTATCAAATAATTTCACAATTTCAAAATATGGAAATAAACATATTGACAAGTGAAATACTTGAATTATTAAAAGTGGTAGATGATCCAAAAATTAAAGAGAAAATAATCTCTTCTTATATGGAGAAACAAGAAGAAGGTACTTCTTGTTCAAATTTTAAAGATCAAAAACCGTTTTTCTGGCGGAATTAAAAATTCAATTAAATCAGAGAAATATAGATAAAAAACCTGTTGATATACAACAATTAAAAAGAGAAATTGATAATTAAAATCAGAAGTAAAAATTTTACAACAAAATAATAAAAATTAGACATAGAATAATATGTCTAGAAAAAGATAAATTAAATATACAACCAATAGAAGAATCAGAATTATATCTGAAAAATATAAGAGAAATTATTACTTCTCAAAAGTGACATGGGAAAATTAAACTACTTATAGGAAATGATTTTTTAATAGAAGTAATTGCACTTTTCGATAGTGGTGCAGATTTAAATTGTAGGAAGGATTAATTCCTACAAAGTATTATTATAAAACTACTTATACTCTCAGTCATGCTGGAAAAGGTAAATTAGAGGTAAATTATAAAATCCCTCAAGCTTTTATTTGTCAAAATAATACCTGTATTAATACAAGCTTTGTATTGGTAAAAAATCTCGGTAACCAAGTTATACTTGGAAGCCCTTTCTTTGATAAAATATTTCCTTTAAAAAATATAAACCGTACTAGAATAACTGGTACGTATGAAGGAAAAGAAATTGTTTTTAAATTCATTTCTAATCCAATTACAAGAACATTAAATAATTTAAAAGATGAATTGCTAAAAGCAAAGATAAATCAAATTGATTTTTTACAAAAAGAAATATTTTCTTTAATTATTCAAGAAAGATTAAATAATCAAAAATTACAAGAAAAAATTAAACTTATAGAACACCAATTCAGTTTACAAATATGTAATGATCATCCCAATGCTTTCTGGGATAGGAAGAAACATATTGTTTCACTTCCATATGAAGAAAGCTTTAATGAAAGACAGATTCCGACCAAGGCCCGACCTTGTCAAATGAATTCTGAATATTTAGAATTATGTAAACAAGAGATAAAATCTCTTCTAAACAAAAAATTTATAATTAAAACTGACTGCATACAGCTAAATATATGTTTAATAAAGATTTTAAACATGATGTTTCTAAGCAAATATTTGCTAGATGGCAATCACATCTTGCGCCATTTGATTTTGAAATCATATATAAAAAGGGAACTGATAACAGTTTGCCTGATTTTCTTACCAGAGAATATTTAAATTAATGAGTCATTCAAAAAGAATTTTGTGTATCTCAAGATTCCAAATTATTGAAAAAAGAATTGATACTCAGATTGAGTTAATAGGATTATATGATAATATTTGAGAAATAAAAGAAAACACATTTATATCAGATAAAGCAAAAAATTATGCTATTAAACAGATTGAATATCGGATAAGATCCTTAAATAAGCAACTAAAGGATCTAGAATATAAGGAAATAATACTTTCTTGTGGATAGATATTTCTAATCCTTATGTTTAAGTTTTCAGGAATGATCCCCTGGGAAAGGGGAAGAGGCCGCGGAAGAACTTCCTCTTATAGAGGAAGAGGAGCAGGTAGAGTTATCCATCAAATGGGTAATAAAAAGCTTATAGCTTTTAACAATGCATCAACTTCATCAAACATACTTGATGAAGATGCAGTAAAGGAATTTTTAGCCTTTAAAGCTTCTCAGGGACATAACCCAGAAGAAGTAGCATCATATGCTAAAACCCTCATTAATGAAAGTGAGGATGAAGGATGGGTTTATACACCCAACAAAGAAGTCATACTTCTTTTAGATCATAAAGATCAAAAATAGAAAGATAAACCCTGGCTCATAGTCAAGAGATATTTTGATCAGGGATACTATCCCAAGGAGACATAAGTCTCGAATATATTATGAAGAATACTAAAAGGAGAATCCTGTGAAATTACCCATTATACTGGGAATAATAAAGCTCATAGCTTTAGTAAAATCATTATTAAGCAGATCATATCTGTGGAAACTTGGGGGACATCACCCCTAAGAGACAGGGAAATTTTACACCCTGAAACAAAAACTCCCATTAGATATAACTATTGGGATTATGTTAAACCTTTTCAAAGGGCATTCTTATATGAAAACCCTAATCATAAACACTCATGGTTCATAAAAATTTGTCATACAAATTATGAATCAGAAATACCAGCATGGTTTTATCAACGGTGGCAATCATACGATCCATCTATTGATATTTTTATAAATGAATCTAAAACATTTAAAAATTTATATACCCAATGGGTAGAACTTTCTCCAGCCTTAATAGAGGCACAACATAATAATACTTTTATAGAGGGAATGACCTCTTTACATTATTTTGTCCAGTTCAGTATCCATTGGATATGGAAATGGATTCCGGAAACTGGTTATACCAGTGAAAATATTTTTTGCTTAAAAAGAGCTTATATGACTAAGTTCTGGAAAAAAATAATGGATAAGGAAGAAGATGGCAAAGTCAAAAGCCAAGACACTCCGGATCAAATCTAGAAAACAATTGATCTATATAAAAGACAGCAGCAGATAAAGCAGCAGAGGAAATCTCCAAGCCCATTCCAACACATTGTTAGAAAAATTAAAATAATTAAAGGCACGGATGATATAAGTGACCAAGATATGATGAAATATTATCTGGAAGAAGTTAAGAAGGATATAGCCAAGAACTTCAAAAGAAAAGATGAATCATCTTCAACAAGGGCAGAATCAAGCTCTTCCCAGATGAATCAAGAAGACTCCCAGTTATACCAGGACAGTCAAGATGAAAATGAATCTATTGACGATGAAACTTATGCCAAAATGATGGCATAATTAGACGAAGAATTCGGTCCGGTTGATACACCAGACAAAACAAAAAACAAGAGGACACAATAGGCCCTACAAGAAAAAAAAAAAGGATCAATAATTCACTTTCATAATTGGCCGACAAACAATTTTGTTTGCATGTTACATTATTGTAACTTTTTGTCACACCCTCAAAATCCGCGAGCGGGGTTTTACCGCGAGGCGCGTGACATACCAGAATCTCAGTCATTAGTTACCAAGAACGACTCTATATGATTAATAAACAAAACCAGAGTTAACGTTTAAAATACTGTGGAAGCGTTTTTAAAACCAGAAAACCCAAAACAAGTAGTATGTAAAGAGAATGCGCAAAACATACACGCCCCAAATACAAATGTTTAATATGAAAAAAAAATATCCCAAATTTGTAAACAAACAAATGTAGACAACTCAACAATGCTGACGTGCGTGCTCCTAGGCAACTGGCAACCTTAACCTGAGAATAGCATACTAAACAAGTCAACACATGGTTGGTGAGTTCAAGAGTTTGCGTTAAAATATAAACCAATCAACAGTTTCCAGAGCGTAAGTAGTGTATTGCAATAGATAGCTAGTCTATTAACATAAAAATATTAATCATAGTGATTTCGCGATCGAAGCTGACTGTGTTACGTTGTTGCCTCCCGTCACGACTTACCAGGTCGTGACGAATATATGTTAGGACAAAATTGCACCCGTTTGACCTCGAGTCGCACAGGTGGGGCTCGTCAGACCCAGTAGTACTACCCAAGATTTCCCCGCTATTCAATATTAACAATCCGAAAGTGTGAGGACTTTCCATGGTAAACAACACTATATCAATATTATACACACTCATAAATAAAAGCGTTTGTGATCAACAGTATGCTATCTCCCCCAAAAGAGATTAGGTAAAATGAGTGGGGCAAGAACTCACCTGATACGCGTAAGAATTAACTTAGAGCTTAACTTGAAAGAAAAAGGGGAAAGACAACCTTCAAAGGTCACCTAGAACACAAGAGTACATAAGTACGTGTACACAGAATCAACATGAAACCCTAAGTGCTCTACAAACCAAAGAACTCAAGGTTTAAGAAAGACAAGACACATTTGACCCAGTTGACCCGTTTGACCCGTTGGTGACATTATAAGTGATAACTCGTTAATACTAACACAACAGTATGTCATACATGATCAACATACAACTTGATTACATATAGCACAACATTAACCACATGTACTACCTAGATCATCATACAACCAATTATCATACAAGTCATGCGAATCACAACAGGCCAAAACAGGTAACAAACCAAACCACCATTCATATAACCTAAACAACACATTTAATCACCTTAGAAATCATCCATGAACACACTAGCATGGTCCTAATATCCCAAACATGCTCAAATCATCCAATTCAAGGATTTGCACAAATAAAGTTTCCCTTTTGGGAAAGTTCATCCCAAATTCATCAAACTCACACAACATTCATGAATTCATCAATTATATACCAACTCAAGTCCATGACAACATCTAAACATGATCAACAACACCTAATCATCATGATTCATCAACTTTCATACCCAAAAGTTACTATTTTTAGCAATGTATGAACTATAACACATCTTCTTGATTTTCAATTGTTCATATCATCAACCTAGCATCTAATCATCATCACAAACACATCCATAACATTCATACATCATCCAATCATCAATTCATGCAAAATAAAGTTACTATTCTTAGTAACCAATGAACAATCCATCAAAATCATGGCTTTCTTGCATAATCAACGTTAACTAGCATCAACCTAACCCAACTAACATCACAACATCAACAAACAACATGTAATCGACCTCCAAATCACCAAAATCGAACCTACCATTCGGCCATATTCAAATACACGAAAGGAACACCAAAAACTAACCTTTAATCGTGTAATGGCTTGTATTTGATGCTTGCTAACTTGTTGTAATGCTTGAACTCAATCAAATCGATGTTTAATTGGATGATCTTAGCCGAAATCGCAAGGGAGAGGGAGAGGGAGGTCGCGGCCGATTATGGGGAGGTTAGGGTTTGGGATTTTGATTTTTATTTTATTAAATAATCCATAATTACCCTTTTAACCCTTATAATTTGTATTTTATAAAAATTAAGCTTTTTGAATAGTTTTAAATAGTTTTTAACTACTAAACACAATTATTATTAATCACAAATAACAATCATGCATAATTCCCATTATCACAAAACACACGAAATAAATATGCACATTTCACGTTACGCGATAAAATTACAGTTAACATTTAAATCACATAAGCATAACTTAATAATCACATTGTTAACTTAATTATCATCAATTTTACATTACTAATTATTGTTAAGTCACCAACGTTCAACGACAACTAGTGTGTGTGCACGACACGTGTATGCAAGACTTAACGGAACTAACGGAGTTTGGTAACGGAAAATTACCGGATGTCACACTTTTACTGTTTACTTTTTGACTTGTGATACAAAACGCGTCATACGCAATTATAGGCGAATATTCGCTACAATATTCGGTGCTAGAGCCTCTATATAAAGAGGACTTAGTGTTAGGTTAGAGGCACCGGTTTTTAGAACCACTCCTCTCTTCTCTCCTCTCTTGTAAAAATCCTTCAGCAATAATAATATCTGAAGTTTAAAGTTTCAAGTTTCAAGTCTTCATTTCTGGTAATTTTAAATTCTTTATATTTATATTTATGTATGATCGCCTCAATAAGAGGCTATACACATAAGTGTTGAAACATCACCATGCTCAACAGATTATCATAATAAAAAAAAGATCTTAAACCCTAGATAAAGGTAAACAATTTAAGAGGAATTATGGGATAGGGTTACAGCCCATCTAAGATGCTAATGTGGGCGGTCGACCGACTGGGGACCCGTTTAAGCCAAAAAGCCAAGAAGGCGTGAGGCGTTTTGGGTCTGACCTTTACTAACCACATGTTAGCATCCTGGATAACGACTGTGTAAAATCACCAACGTTCCATCTTTTCTCTTGATCTTCTGCCTTCATCGATCAGAGGTAATATGTATATGTTACAGGATTTATTATAAGCCTTTATTTACGCTTAATCCTCACTGTAAAATGGTAGATAAACCTTTAAATGAAACGATTCTAATAGAGACTAATTTCAGTAAAGCTAATATTACTACTAGAAGAAAAATAAAATGGAAAGAAATTAATTTTCTAGAAAATTGGGTATTAGATAAAGCAAGCCCATCTCAACAATATGTGCATAATAATCTAATAAATATTTCACAAACAAATGAAGGGTGAGTTCAAATACAATTTGAAAATAATAAAATAAAATATGAACCCTCCTCGTCAAAATCTGTGTCATCACACTATTATATTTCTCCTGTAGATTATACTGTTAGAAGTCCTTCTAGGGCATCAACATCTAGGATTAAGGAAGAATTTCCTGAAAGAAAAATAGAAGAATTAAGAATAAACTCAGATAATATAGTTCGAGGAATTAGAGTAGATCCGGAACTAACCGAATCAGAAATAAATTTTGTATAAATATGAATCAAAAAGAAAAATTAGATTTTACTCCGGGATCACCGGTAAGAGAAGAAATTTCTAAAGAATTTCTCCAACCCAAATGGGAATTATTTAGAACATGGTTTTTCAAAAATTTTGAAAAAACAGATAAAGAATTTTTCAGAGAAGAATATTATAATAAATTAAATGAGAAAACAAGAGGTTATACATTTTGTTCTATGGTTTATTGAAAAATATACTAATAGTATTATTTCTGTTATAGAAAGAAATTTAAATATTAATGGAAACATAGTATTAAATGTTTTACCTCCTACTAATGGTTTTAAAATTGAAAAACAAGGAGAGGAAAGATACTATCAAGCTTTTCAAAAACTTCTGGAAGGTGAAACCTTGCAGATAAAGATTTCCCATATAAATGGTTTAATAAAACAACAAAATTATTCAAATTTTTATTTAATAATAATTGGAGAACAAACTCCAGGATATTTCTAAGAAAATGGATAAAATATTATGCCATTTCAAAGAAAAACAAATTGTCATAATAAATGACCAGATAAAATATAAAGAGTCTATTGCTACTCCTATTATTCAATTACCTCCTAAGGTAACAGATTTCAAAATAAAATCTGAAAAAAATTTAATGTAAACGTTAAATGATTCAATTAATATTTTGAAAAATCTAAAAATAAATACATTATCGGATTTTGAAGATAGTCTAAAAGAAGAAGATTATAAGCAAAAGATCAATGATGAGATTATGAAGTTATCTAAGTTTGCTAATAAGCCGACTCAAAGGATGTATTATTATCCTAGGCTTACTCCACAGGATGTTCTAATAGAAGAACAAGAATACGTAATTAGTAATTCATATAGTGGAAAAATGATCTATGAATGGAACATAGATGGTCAAACAGAAGGGCAGATTTATAATACTGTCCATAGGATGCTTATGTATAGCACTATTTGTCAGAATAATAAAAATACAACTAAGACAATAGCTTAGATGATTATATCAGGTTTCACAGGCCAGCTTAAAGGTTGGTGGGATAATTATCTATCAGATTCAGATAGGCAAGAAATCCTCAATAGTATAAAAGAGGATAATGGTGTTGTTGAAAACAACTTAGTTTATACTTTGATAGTCAATATTATAGAACATTTTACAGGCAGATGGTCTGATAATTCGGAGAATATTAGCACTCTTCTACAAAATCTTAAGTGTAGAACCCTAACATCTTTTAGGTGGTATAAAGATACTTTCCTAAGTAGAGTAATGGAACTCCCTGAGACTAACAGCTCACATTGGAAGTCAAATATCGTAGATCGCCTCCCTCATCTATTTGCAGAAAGGTTTAGAAATAACCTAAGAAAAGGAGGAATAAGTATAAATTACGATGATTATACATATGGCAAGTTAATAGGAACTTGTATTCAAGAAGGTTTAAATTTATGCAATGAAATTAAATTAAACCAAAAAATTAAAAAACATTCTCTAAATGAGAAGAAACAATTAGGTGAATTCTGTAGTCAATATGATATAGAAGGAACCTCAAATAATTTTAAGAAAATTAAAAAAATCAAATCCCTACCAACATCAGAAAAGAAAAAGGAAAAGGGAAGATAGAAAGAATAAAAGAATGCAAAAATACGAGGAACATAAGCCTTCGTATAAGACATATAGGTCAAAATTAATATGCAAGAAATGTGGGAAAATAGGTCACACAGCAAAAACCTGCTGGGTTAGAAAGAAGCTTAATAAACTAGAAGATGAAGATTTAAAAAATCAAATATCAAAAATATTATTAGAATCAGATACTGAATCTGATCAATCTCCTAATGAAGATGTAAATATTTTAGAAAATGAAAGTCTATACTCTTCATCTGAAGAAGAAAATTGTTGTAAAAACAACTGTTGTAGTAATACTTCAGAAGAAGAAGAAGAAAATATTTATCAAATAATTTCACAATTCCAAAATATGGAAATAAATGTATTAACTAGTGAACTAATTGAATTGTTAAAAGTGGTAGATGATCCACAGATTAAAGAGAAAATAATCTCTTCATTTATGGAAAAACAAGAAGAAGGTACTTCTTGTTCAAATTTTAAAGATCAAAAACCGTTTTCTCTGGCAGAATTAAAAATTCAATTAAATAAGAGAAATAGAGATAAAAAACCTTTGATATACAACAATTAAAAAGAGAAATTGATAATTTAAAATCAGATATAAAGATTTTACAACAAAATAATAAAGAATTAGACAATAGGATAATATGTCTAAGATAAATTGAATATACAACCAATAGAAGAATCAGAATTATATCGGAAAAATATAAGAGAAATTATTACTTCTCAAAAATGGCATGGGAAAATTAAACTACTAATAGGAAATGACTTCTTAATAAAAGTAGTTGCACTCTTTGATAGCGGTGCAGATTTAAGTTGTATACAGGAAGGATTAATTCCTACAAAGTATTATTATAAAACTACTTATACTCTCAGTCATGCTGGGAAAGGAAAATGGAGGTAAATTATAAAATCTCTCAAGCTTTTATTTGTCAAAATAATACTTGTATTAATACAAGTTTTGTACTAGTAAAAAATCTCGGTAACCAAGTTATACTTGGAAGCCCTTTCTTTGATAAAATATTTCCTTTAAAAAATGTAGACTGTACAGGAATAACTGGTACGTATAAAGGAAAAGAGTTTGTTTTTAAATTCATTTCAAATCCAATAACCAGAACATTAAACAATTTAAAAGAAGAATTGCTAAGAGCAAAGCTAAATCAAATTGATTTTCTACAAAAAGAAATATTTTCTTTAAAAATTCAAGAGAGATTAAATAATCCAAAATTACAAAAAAAAAATTAAATTAATAGAACACCAATTCAGTTTACAGATATGTAATGATCATCCCAATGCTTTCTGGGAAAGAAAGAAACATATTGTTTCACTTCCATATGAAGAAAACTTTAATGAGAGTCAGATTCCGACCAAGGCTCGACCTTGTCAAATGAATTATGAATATATGGAATTATGTAAAGAAGAAATAAAATCTCTTTTAGACAAGAATTTAATTAAAAATTCAAAGTCTCCATGGTCATGTACAGCCTTTTATGTTAATAAACATTCCGAACAGGAAAGAGGCGTACCCAGATTGGTTATTAATTATAAACCGCTAAATAAGGTTTTAAAATGGATTAGGTATCCTATTCCTAATAAAAAGGATTTATTAGACAAATTATACTAGTCAAATATATTTTCTAAATTTGATTTAAAGTCAGGATACTGGCAAATACAAATTGATGAAAAAGACAGGTATAAAACTGCTTTCACAGTACCTGTTGGGCATTACGAATGGAATGTTATGCCATTTGGATTAAAAAATGCCCCATCAGAATTTCAAAATATTATGAACGATATTTTCATTCCTTATAGTGAATTCATTATTATTTATATTGATGATATCCTTGTATTTTCAAAGGATATTGAAACTCATTTTAAACATTTAGAAATATTTAAAAATATAATTTTAAAAAATGGTTTAGTTATATCTAGACCAAAGATGTCTCTTTTCCAAACTAAAGTCAGATTTTTAGGTCATAACATTAATCAAGGAAATATAATTCCAATAAATAGAAGTATTGAATTTGGTTCTAAATTTTCAGATGAAATTCTAGATAAAACCCAATTACAAAAATTTCATGGAAGCCTAAATTATATTCTTCCTTATTACAAAAATTTAGCAGAAGATACTGCTTTATTATACGAAAGGCTAAGGAAGAATCCTAAGCCATGGTCTATCGATCATACTAAAGCAGTCCAAAAGATTAAGCAAAAGGTTCAAATCCTTCCTTGCTTAATGATTGCAAACCCAGAATGGGAAAAATTATTGAAACTGATGCCTTAGATATAGGCTACGGAGGTATATTAAAACAGATGTCTCCAATCAATAAACAAGAATATCTTGTTAGGTTTCATTCTGGAAAATGGAATGAAAGTCAGAAGAATTATGCAACTGTTGCAAAAGAGATTCTTGCAATAGTTAAATGTGTTTTAAAATTTCAAGATGATTTATTTAATAAAAAATTTATAATTAAAACTGACTGCAATGCAGCCAAATATATGTTTAATAAAGATTTTAAACATGATGTTTTTAAACAGATGTTTGCCAGATGGCAATCACATCTTGCACCATTTGATTTTGAGATCATATATAAAAAGGGAACTGATAACAGTTTGCCTGATTTTCTTACCAGTGAATATTTAAATCAATGAGTCATCCTAAAGGAGTTTTGCGAAAGGCAATATTTATGATTATTAGAAAAAAGGATGAAATCCAATTAGAATTAATTGTAGTAAATGATAATATTCAGGAAATAAGAGAAATTCCATTTTAATCAAATGAAGCAAAAAATTATGCTATTAAACAAATTGAATATCGGATAAGATCCTTAAATAAGCAACTAAAGGATGTAGAATATAAAGAAATAATAATTTCTTGTGGATAAATATTCTAATCCTTATGTTTAAGTTTTCAGGAATGATCCCCTGGGAAAGGGGAAGGGGTCGTGGAAGAACTTCCTCTTATAGAGGAAGAGGAACAGAAAGAATTATCCATCAAATGGGTAATAAAAAGCTTATGGCTATGGATGGTTCATCATATGCATCATCCTCCTCAAAACCTCTATTTGATGAAAAAACTTATAAAGAGTTTTTAGCTTATAAAGCATCACAGGGACATATCCCTGAAGAAACAGCATCATATGCACAGGTCACAATAAATGAAAGTGAAGATGAAGGATGGATTAATAATCCCAAAAAGGATGTTATACTTCTTTTAGATCAAAAAGATAAAAAATGGAGTGATCAGCCTTGGTTTATAATCAAAAGATATTTTGATTCAGGATTCTATCCTTCTGAGACATATAAGTAACTCCTCAAAACAGAATTCTACGAAATTACTCATTATATGGGCAGTAACAAAATTATAAGTTTCAGCAAAATAATCGTTAAATAGATCATATCTGTTGAAAACTGGGGAATATCTCCTCTAAAGGACAGGGAAATTTACACCCTGAAACCAGAACTCCCATTAGATATAACTATTGGGATTATATCAATGCTTTTAATAAAGTATTTCTAATTGATAATCAGAATCACAAACATTCGTGGTTTATAAAAATTTGTTCTAAAGTATATGAATCGGATATTCCGGTTTGGTTTCATAAATGGTGGCAGTCATACGGTCTATCTATTGAAATCTTTATGGGAGAATCCCAACAATTTAAAACCTTATATTCTCTGTGGGTGGAATTATCACCTGCTTTAATAGAAGCTCAACATGAAAACAATGTTATTGAGGGAATGGCCTCAGTACATTATTTTGTTCAATTCAATATTCCATGGATATGGAAATGGACTCCAGAAACTGGTTATACCAGTGAAAATATTTTTTGTATCAAAAGGACTTATAAAACAAAATTTTGGAAACAAATGATGAAGAAAGAAGATGGCAAAATCAAATGCCAAGATACTCTGGATCAAATCCAGCAAACAATAGAGCTTTATAACCAGCAACAACAAATTAAACAGCAAAGAGAAGCTCCTAGCCCTTTTCAACACATTGTTAGAAAACTGAAAATGACGAAAGGCACTGGTAATATCAGTGAGGAAGAAATAATGCCAATACATTGCAGAAATAAAAAAGGACATAGCCAAGAATTTCAGGAAAGAAGAGGCTTCTTCAAGCTCAAGAATGTTTGAATCAGACTCTTCATAGATAGGAGAAGACACTCAAATTCTACAAGATAGCCAAGAAGATAAACCCTTGGATGATGAAGCCTATGAGCAAATGATGGTAGAATTGGATAAAGAATTTGCACCAGCAAAATCGGCTGGAAAGTCAAAAGTTCAATCAAAACAATAGGCCCTACAAGGAAGAAAAGAAGGGATCAATAATTCACTTCCATAATTGGCCGACAAACAATTTTGTTTGTATGTTATATTATTGTAGCTTTCACTGTTTACTTTTTGACTTATGATACAAAGCGCGTTATACGCAATTATAAGCGAATATTCGCTGTAGTATTCGGTGCTAGAGCCTCTATATAAAGAGGACTTAGTGTTTAGTTGAAGGCACCGGTTTTCAGAACCACTCCTCTCTTCTCTTACTCTCTTGTAAAAATATTCATCAATAATATTTGAAGTTTAAAAGAATCAAGCCCTTAGATTTTGGTAATATTACATTCTCTCATTTATATATATATTTGTGTATGATCGCCTCACTTAGAGGCTAAACCTCTAAGTGTTGGAACATCACCATGCTCAACAGATTATCATAATAAAAAAGAGATCTTAAAACCTGGATGAAGGTAAAAATTTAAGAGGAATTATGGGATAGGGTTACAGTCCATCTAAGATGCTAATGTGGGCGGTCGACCGCCTGGGGACCCGTTTAAGCCAAAAAGCCAAGAAGGCTTGGGGCGTTTTGGGTCTGACCTTTACTAATCACATGTTAGCATCCTGGATAACGACTGTATAAAATCACCAACATTCCATCTTTTCTCTTGATCTTCTGCCCTTGTCTGAGTTTTATGGTTTTCTCCTCTTTTCCCATAAAAGGTCCTGCGGCCTATGGCCCAGTATATTTTAATGTTTATCCTAGCCTGCAATTATCATTGTCTGATGTCAATATTTTAGATGCTTTAACTTTGAATGTTAAAACGTATGGCTACAATTATGTACCAGAGGTAATATGTATCTATTATAGGATTTATTATAATCCTTTATTTACGCTTAATCCTCATTGTAAAATGGTAGATAAACCTTTAATTGAAACAATTCTAATAGAAACTAATTTTAGTAAAGCTAATATTACAACCAGAAGAAAAATTAAATGGGAAGAAATTAATTTTCTAGAAAATTGGATTTTAGATAAAGCAAGCCCATCTCAATAATATGTGGATAATAATCCAATAAATATTTCATAAACAAATGAAGGGTCAGTTCAAATACAATTTGAAAATAATAAAATAAAATATAAACCCTCTTTGTCCAAATCTGTGTCATCACACTACTATATTTCCCCTGTAGATTATACAGTTAGAAGTCCTTCTAGGGCATCAACATCTGGGATTAAGGAAGAATTTCCTGAAAGAAAAATAGATGAATTAAGAATAAACTCGGATTATATAGTTCGTAGAATTAGAGTAGATCCGGAACTAACCGAATCAGAAATAATTTTTGTATAAATATGAATCAAAAAGAAAAATTAGATTTTACTCCGGGATCACCGGTAAGAGAAGATATTTCTAATGAATTTCTCCAACCCAAATAGGAATTATTTAGAACATGGTTTTTCAAAAATTTTGTAAAAACAGATAAAGATTTTTTTAGAAAAGAATATTACGATGAATTAACTGAAAAACAAGAGATCATACCTTTGTTCCATTTTTATTGAAAAATATACTAATAGTATTATTTCTGTTATAGAAAGAAATTTTAATATTAATGGAAATATAGTATCAAATGTTTTCCCTCCTACTAATGGTTTTAAAATTGAAAAACAAGGAGAGGAAAGATACTATCAAGCTTTTCAAAAGCTTCTGGAAGGTGAAACCTTGCAAATAACTATTTCTCATATAAATGGTTTAATTAAACAACAAAATTATTCAAATCTTTATTTAATAATAATTGGAGAACAACTCCAGGATATTTCTAAGAAAATAGATAAAATATTATGCCATTTCAAAGAAAATCAAAGTGTCATAATAAATGACCAGATAAAAGATAGAGAGTCTATTGCTACTCCTAGTATTCAATTACCTCCTAAGGTAACAGATTTCAAACGAAGTCTGAAGAAAATCTTATGCAAACATTAAATGATTCAATTAATATTTTAAAAAATCTAAAAATAAATACATTATAGGATTTTGAAGATAGTCTAAAAGAAGATGATTATAAGCAGAAGATCAATGATGAAATCATGAAGTTATCTAAGTTTGCTAATAAGCCAACTCAGAGGATGTATTACTATCCTAGGCCTACTCCACAGGATGTTCTAATAGAAGAACAGGAATACGTAATTAGTAATTCGTATAGTGGAAAAATGATCTATGAATGGAACATAGTGTGACATCCGGTAATTTTCCGTTACCAAACTCCGTTAGTTCCGTTAAGTCTTGCATACACGTGTCGGGAGCACACACTAGTTGTCGTTGAACGTTGGTGACTTAATAATAATTAATAATGTGAAACAAATAATTACTCTATTGATTATTAGTTGTGATTATGTGATTTAAATATTTATTGTAAATTTTATCGCATAACGTGGAAACGTGTGTGTTTAATTCGTATGTTTTGTATTTAGTAAAGATAAAACATATAATTGTTATCATCAATTTATATGTTTATTATTGTTGTTAAAAACATTTAAAAGAGTGTTTAAAAGTCTAAATTTTATAAAATACAAAGTGCAAGGTTTAAATGGTAAATATGCTATATTATGGTAATTAAAATAAAAATCCTAACCCTAAAAGCAACCATCGGCCGTGACACCTTCTTCACACACACACACAATTCGAATTCGGTCAAGAACAGCCACAAAGCTACGGATTTGATCAAGTTCCAAGCAATTCAACAAGCTAACAACATCAAACCTTGTTCCTTTTGCGATTTAAAGGTTAGAATTCGAGTTCTTTGATGGGTTTGGTGTATAGCCGAAAGTTTTAGTCAATTTTGATGATTTGGTGGCCGATTGATGCTTGTTTGCTGTTGTTAATGTGTTTGTTAGATAGATTACATGTTAATTAACGTCAAGTATGCAATAAAGGTTGGATTTTTACAAGTTCTTATGGGATCTATGTTAGGGCCGAAACCCTAATTCGAAAATCTGAAATTGGATGTTAGTAACGGTTGTTTGTTGATGTTAATATGTTAGTTGGATTGTATATATGCTAGTTAACGTCGATTGTGCAAGAAAGTTAGGATTTTGATGGATTGTTCATTGGTTACTATGAATAGTGACTTTATTTTGCATGAATTGATGATGGGATGATGAATTGGTGTTATGGGTATGCTTACGATGATGACTAGATGCTAGATGGTTGATATGAATGTTAGAAACCTTGGATTGAATGTTGTAGTTCATACCTTGCCAAAAGTGGAAACTTTTGGGTATGAAAGTTGATGTAACATGATGGTTAGATGTTGTTGATCATGTTTAGTTATTGTCATGAGCTTGAATTGGTATGCAAATGGTAAATTCATGAATGTAGTGTGAGTTTGATGAATTTGGGATGTACTTTCCCAAAAGGGAAACTTTATTTGTGCAAATCCTTGAATTGGATGATTTGAGCATGTTTGGGACATTAGGACCATGCTAGTGTGTTCATGGATGGTTTCTAAGGTGATTAAATGTGTTGTTTAGGTTGTATGAATGTTGATTTGGTTTGTTACCTGTTTTGGCCTATTTGTGGAAAAATCATGGTATGAGTCATATAGGTAAGCTAGGACTTTTATTGATTGATGGTTGATTAAGAATGAACATTTTGGATGATATGAGCTATGGAAATTGGTATGTTAATGATCATCATACACACGTGCGAATCTGAGGCCCCTACTTAGTAGGATTGGCAGGGTTTAGGGGGTGAAGTCATGAGTGGCTTCACATGGCATGTGATGCGTGATTTGATCCTTGTATGGTGTATTATTTGTGTTATAGATGTTATGAGCATGATAATAGTTTGATATTCGCATGACTTGTATGATATCTGGCTGTATGATGATCTAATTAGTACATATGGTTAATGAAGTGTTATATGTAATCAGTTTGTATGTTAATCATGTGTGATAGACTATTATGTTTGTTTGAATGGAATTTCACCTATAATGTCACGAACGGGTCAAACGGGTCAACTGGGTCAAATGTGTCTTGTCTTCTAAAACTTTGAGTTCTTTGGTTTGTAAAGCACTTAGGGTTTCATTATGATTTTGTGTACACGTACTTATGTACTCTTGTGTTTTAGGTAACCTTTGAAGGGTTGTCTTTGCACCTAACACTAGTTCTCTTTAGTCATTATCTTTATACACCAGGTGAGTTCATGCCCCTCTATTTTTATAAACCTTCTTCTTGGGGGAGGTAGCATACTTGTACTCAACACTATTTTATTATTATAAGTTGTGTATGTTTTAACATAGTGCTTAATACCTTGAAAGTCCTCACACTTTCGGATCGTTAATAATGGTAACTAGCGGGAAATCTTGGGTAGTACAACTGGGTCTGACGAGCCCCACCTGTGCGACTCGAGGTCAAACGGGGGCAATATTGTCCTAGACACAAATATCGTCACGACCTGGTAAGTCATGACGGGAGGCAACAAACGCAACACAGTCAGCTTCGATCGCGAAATCACTATGGTTATTACTTGTGAATATAGACTAGCTATCTATTTCAATGCACTTCTTATGTTATGCAAATGTTATTGTTTATGATAAACACAAACTCTTGAACTCACCAACCATTGTGTTGACATTTTAGTATGCTATTCTCAAGTCGTTAACTCTGCTCACCATTAGGAGCACCACACAGGTCCGGCATGCATTCTAAGACTCTATTTTAAAGACATATTTGTTGGTTTTTATTTATGAGTGTTTAAATATTTGGGTTGGCGCATGTTTTGCCAAATGTGCATTTTTATATTTTGGGCTTGTCTTATTTACAGAACGCTTCCACATGGTTTTAAAGTTTGAACTTTGGTTGGTTTTATTCTAAATGTGGCATATAGTGTCATTCTGAGTAACTATTGACTGTGATCCTGGATTGTTCATACACCTCGCGGTAAAACTCCACACGTGGATTTTGAGGGTGTGACAGATTGGTATCAGAGCCATTGGTTATAAGGAACTAGGTTGCATACACACACTAGACTATAACCGCATAGTTGTTAGTTACTTATCGCTTACTCTCCTTACTGTATACTCATTGGCATACGCAACACGTACTTCGCAGCATGGCATCGTCGTCCAGAAATTTAGGCAAGAGACCTGCACGATCTGAGTCACCTCCTGCGTCTCCCGTACCTGATAGGGGATTTAACTGGCCCCAACATCCTTATCCCCCTGGCGAGATAGACTGGGATCAGCCTTTCATACCTCCTGAGCTCGATCCTCCGTGGAACTGGGATTTCTACCCCACCTACATAAACCGTATGGCTTATAGAGAGCATGTACCACCAGTAGCTCCGACACGACCTAGGACTAGGTCATCGACCGCCTCTGCATTGCCTACACTTCCTACCTTGAGCATCCCTCTCAAGCAGGCGTTTGCAGCTTTGGTAGCCACTCTTGACACGGAGCGACAGCGGATTAGAGGACTCACTAATGAGAACTCTGCCTTACGATCTGAGATGCGTCAGTTGCGTTTCCAGGTAGAGACGCTTCAAGAGCGACTCTCGATGGCCATTGGTGGACATCATACCCTGGCAGGCAACATTGTTGCACTTAGTGGGCGCATGGACGCACAGGATCACCATAACATAGTGATCGATGATAGGTTTGCTGATCTAGAGGCATAGCTAGCAGCACTTCAGGTTGTTGAAGCCCCTGCACCTTTGGTGGACCCTGATGAGGAAGACCCGGAAGAGGAACCCGAGGAAGCCCCCGAAGAAGAACTAGCAGAGATGGATGAGGAGAGTGACGGATCTAACGTACAGGACTGATTCTACTTTTAAATGACTTAGACTATGTAGTGTTTCTTTTCTTTGAAACCTATGTAGGAAGGGTTGTTTCCCACCCAACTGACAAACTTAAATTTTGACATTGATGGAATGTTTTGTGACTCAATTGCAATTTATTTATCTTTGGTTATTATTTCTGTTATAAATGTTGTGGTTGTGGTGAATGCATCATTTCTATTTGTTTACTGTACCTTGATAAGATTAATGTGTTGGATGTTACTCATTACTGTAATTGTGAATTGTAAAGTTAAATATGGACGCACGTGGAAGAGGACGTGGCCGTGGTCGTGGACGTGGAGCCGGAGGCCGTGGTGCCGGAGCCATAAACATGATGCCTGTGGAATTGGCGGCATTAATTAACGAACATTTTCAGGCAGCAGTGACCGCTGCCCAGCCGGGACAACCAGCAGTTAAATGATAACAAGAGGGTAAACTAATTATCCTAGTTAATTGTCTAGGATATCTGACTAATGTTTGGGTTGTCAAAACAGGACCACCACCATGTACCTACAAGTCCTTCATGGATTGTAAACCCCATACCTACAGCGGGACGGAAGGGGTTGTAGGGCTTGTAAGGTGGTTTGAGAAGACAGAGTCTGTCTTTACAAAATGCAACTACCCGCCTGCTGATCAGGTGAAGTATGCCACCGGGACATTGGAAGGCGCAGCACTTTCCTGGTGGAATGCCTAGGTGCAAATGCTGGGTCAAGCCATGGCCAATGAACTACCTTGGGATGAGTTTAAGGGGATTATGACCGAAGAACACTGCCCCCGAAATGAAGTGCAGAAACTGGAGATTGAGTTCTGGCAACTCAAAATGCAAGGCTCGGAAATTGAAGCCTACACGGCCCGTACTCATGAGTTGGCCACACTATGCCCTGGAATGGTCAATGAAATGCACAAGAGAGTCGAGCACTACATATGTGGACTGGTGCCCGAAATTCAGAGTATGGTAACTGCTTCCAACCCTCCTACCATACAGCAGGCTATCCGGACAGCCCACAGGCTGACTGACCAGGCAGTTGAGCAAGGACGATTACCCAAACAGGGCGCGGTTGCTAGTGTGTCTGACAACAAACGAAAGTGGGAGAACATTAGTAACAATGGTTCATCCTCCAGCAACCAGTCACAATAATAGCAACAACAGGTACAGCAGCAGCAACAACCTCCCCAGCAACAAAGGAGGTTTGATAACAACCGAAATTTTAATCGGACATCCTTGGCATCGTAGGGACAAGGAGGCTATGTAGGGAAAAGTCCTAAGTGCAATTGATGCAACTACCATCACACCGGCAGGTGTGACAACTTCCGATGCCAACGCTGTGGTAAAGTTGGGCATGCGGCCAAAGACTGTCGGGGTGAACTGATGAGGAAGCCTCAACAATCACAAGAAACTCCGAAAGGTTGTTTTGAGTGCAGAAAAGAAGGCCATTACAAACGCAACTGTCCCCAGCTTAAGAGGAATGGAAATGGCAACAACAACAATGGAAACAACAGTAACAACAATAATGGCAACAACAATAACAACAACAATGGTAATGGCAATAACAATGGTGGAAACAACAATGGAGCCAAAGGAAGAGCCTTCGTCATTGGCTCAGGTGAGGCTCTAAACGACCCTACAACTGTAACTGGTAAATTTTCGGTTAATGGTCGTTTTGCAACCGTATTATTCGGTACCGGAGCCAATAGAAGTTTCGTGTCAACTAAGTTTTGTAGTCTTTTAAGTGATATGCCCTCAGCCTTAGAATCTAAATATAGCATAGAGTTAGCTGACGGTACATAAATTCACGTAACGCATATTCTTAGAGACTACAAGATAGAGCTTGCTGGTCATACATTCACCATAGATCTCATGCCTATTACGTTAAGAAGCTTTGATGTGGTGGTAGGCATGGATTGGCTTTCCGATAAACAAGCGAAAGTCATATGCCACGAGAAGATCATACGGATTCCCATTGGTGAAGAAGTCCTTACGGTCAGAGGTGATAGGAGTGGTGCGGTGATAGGCATCATCTCATTTATGAAGGCACAGAAGTTATTACGAAAGGGTCGACTGGCCATATTGGCACTCGTCACAGATAAACAGACCGAGGAAAAGAAGATAGAGGATATTCCCGTAGTTCGCGAGTTTCCCGAGGTGTTTCCGGAAGACCTTCCTGGATTACCGCCTCATCGTCAAGTTGAATTCCAAATTGAATTGACTCCAGGAGCCGCTCCAGTTGTGAGAGCATCGTACCGGTTAGCTCCGAATGAACTGCAGGAATTATCCGCCCAACTACGAGAGTTGTTGGATAAAGGGTTTATCCGACCGAGTTCGTCGCCCTGGGGAGCGCCAGTTCTATTTGTGAAGAAGAAGGATGGTACATTTTGAATGTGCGTTGAGTATATGGAACTGAACATGGTTACTATCAAGAATAGATATCCCTTAACTCGTATCGATGACTTGTTTGATCAACTGCAAGGATCAAGCTATTACTCTAAGATTGATCTAAGGTCTGTGTATCATCAGCTGAGAGTTCGAGAAGAGGACATCTCGAAGACTGCTTTCCGTACACGATATAGTCACTATGAATTTTTGGTCATGCCATTTGGGTTGATGAATGTACCAGTAGTATTCATGGATCTTATGAACCACGTATGCAAACCCTATCTTGATCAGTTTGTTATTGTCTTTATTGATGACATACTGATATACTCAAGGACTGGGAAGAACATGGAGAGCACTTACGTTTAATCTTGGAATTACTTAGAAAGGAACAACTGTATGCAAATTTTTCTAAGTGTGATTTCTGGATACGTGAGGTGCAATTCTTAGGTCATATTGTCAACGAGAAGGGAATACATGTTGATCCTGCAAAGATTAAAGCGATAAAGAATTGGTCTGTTCCTAAGACACCGAGTGAGATACGACAATTCCTTGGATTAGCGGGATATTATCGACGATTCATTGAAGGATTCTCTAAGATTGCACAACCTCTCACAGCCTTGACTCACAAGGGAACAACATACAAGTGGGGAGAGAGTCAGGAATCTGCTTTCTAGTTGCTGAAACAGAAACTGTGTAGCGCACCAATATTAGCGTTACCGGATGGTAGTGATGACTTCGTAGTCTACTGCGATGCGTCCATTCAAGGACTTGGATGCATCTTGATGCAGCGAGATAAGGTGATAGCTTACACCTCTAGACAGTTGAAGATTCATGAGAAGAACTATACCACCCATGACTTGGAACTGGGTGCGGTAGTTTTTGCCTTAAAGATCTAGAGACATTACTTGTACGGTACCAAATGCACTATTTACACCGATCATAAGAGTCTATAGCACATCTTTGAGCAAAGGAATTGAACATGAGGCAAAGGCGCTGGGTAGAACTACTGAATGACTATGACTGTGCTATTAAGTACCACCCAGGGAAGGCAAATGTAGTTGCTGACGCGCTGAGTAGGAAAGAAACTGCTAAGCCTCAACGTGTGCGAGCTTTGCAGCTTACCATTAGCACATAGTTACCGGAACAAATCCGAGAGGCTCAGACAGAAGCTTTGAAAACAGAAAACATTAGGTCTGAATCGTTAAGGGGAATGGAAAAACAATTGGAAGTAAAAGCGGATGGAATTCGTTACTTCATAGATAGACTTTGGGTACCTCTACACGGAAATCTGAGAGACCTGGTCATGAGTGAGGCACACAAGTCTAAGTACTCTATACATCCTGGATCTGACAAGATGTATCATGATCTGAAGGCGCACTATTGGTGGCCTAATATGAAAGCGGGTATAGCTACATATATGAGCAAGTGTCTGACCTACTCAAAGGTTAAAGTGGAGTATCAGAAACCGTCTGGACATGTACAACAACCTGAGATCCCTATGTGGAAGTGGGATCAGATATCAATGGATTTTATTACTAAGTTACCTCAAACTTCTACCGGTTGTGATACAATATGGGTTATCGTGGATAGATTAACAAAGTTTGCTCATTTCCTAGCGATAAAGGAAACAGATAAGATGGAGAAATTAACCCGACTCTATTTGAAGGAGATCATATCGAGGCATGGAGTACCGATCTCAATTATTTCTGACCGCGATTCTCGTTTCACATCACACTTCCGGCAGTCGTTGCAGAAAGCTTTAGGTACGCGATTGGATATGAGTACTGCTTATCATCCACAGACTGATGGTCAAAGCAAGCGTACTATACAGACTTTGGAGGACATGCTACGGGCTTGTGTGATTGACTTCAGGAATAACTGGGAAGTTCACCTACCATTTGTGGAATTTTCTTACAACAACAGTTATCACACTAGCATAAAGGCGGCACCTTTTGAAGCATTGTTTGGGAGAAAATGTAGATCACCAGTTTGTTAGGCTGAAATTGGTGACAGTCAGCTAACAGGTGCTGAGTTAGTACACGAGACCACTGAAAAGATTATGCAAATAAGGAACTGTATGGCTGCAGCGCGCGACAGACAGAAAAGTTATGCTGACAAGCGACGAAAACCTCTAGAATTTCAAGTTGGTGACAAAGTCTTATTGAAAGTCTCACCATGGAAAGGCATGATTCGGTTTGGTAAGCGAGGAAGGCTAAATCCGAGATACGTTGGACCATTTGAGATCTTGGAAAGAATAGGTCCAGTGGCTTATCGATTAGCCTTACCTGATTCGCTAAGTGGAATCCATGATGTATTCCATGTTTCAAATCTGAAGAAGTGCCTAACGGATGAAACTATGGTCGTACCGCTGGAAGAAGTTCAAGTAGACGAACAGTTACGCTTCATTGAGGAACCGGTTGAGGTGATGGATCGAGAGGTAAAGACACTTAAGCAAAGCAAGATACCTATTGTCAAAGTTCATTGAAACTCGAGACGTGGACCAGAATTCTCGTGGGAACGTGAGGACCAAATGAAGCTTAAGTATCCTCAGCTGTTTGAAAAGATGATGCCAGCCGGCGAAGGTACTGATTAAATTTCGGGACGAAATTTCTTTCAACATGGGGATGATGTGACAACTCACCCAAAACTCACTCGATTTTGATTATGTTATGCTAATGCAGTAGACCAGTGATGGAACACTCACCATGTAACGCAATTTTCGGGATGAAAATTCTTTCAACATGGGGATAATGTGACATCCGGTAATTTTCCATTACCAAACTCCGTTAGTTTCGTTAAGTCTTGCATACACGTGTCGGGAGCACACACTAGTTGTCGTTGAACATTGGTGACTTAATAATAATTAATAATGTGAAACAAATAATTACTCTGTTGCTTATTAGTTGTGATTATGTGATTTAAATGTTTATTGTAAATTTTATCGCATAACGTGGAAACGTGTGTGTTTAATTCGTATGTTTTGTATTTAGTGAAAACATATAATTGTTATCATCAATTTATATGTTTATTATTGTGGTTAAAAACATTTAAAAGAGTGTTTAAAAGTCTAAATTTTATAAAATACAAAGTGCAAGGTTTAAATGGTAAATATGCTATATTATGGTAATTAAAATAAAAATCCTAACCCTAAAAGCAACCATCGGCGGTGACACCTTCTTCACACACACACACAATTCGAATTCGGTCAAGAACAGCCACAAAGCTATGGATTTGATCGAGTTCCAAGCAATTCAACAAGCTAACAACATCAAACCTTGTTCCTTTTGCGATTTAAAGGTTAGAATTCGAGTTCTTTGATGGGTTTGGCGTATAGCCGAATGTTTTAGTCGATTTTGATGATTTGGTGGCCGATTTATGCTTTTTTGTTGTTGTTAATGTGTTTGTTAGGTAGATTACATGTTAATTAACGTCAAGTATGCAATAAAGGTTGGATTTTTACAAGTTCTTATGGGATCTATGTTAGGGCCGAAACCCTAATTCGAAAATCTAAAATTGGATGTTAGTAACGGTTGTTTGTTGATGTTAATATGTTAGTTGGATTGTATATATGCTAGTTAACGTCGATTGTGCAAGAAAGTTAGGATTTTGATGGATTGTTCATTGGTTACTAAGAATAGTAACTTTATTTTGCATGAATTGATGATGGGATGATGAATTGGTGTTATGGGTATGCTTACGATGATGACTAGATGCTAGATGGTTGATTTGAATGTTAGAAACCTTGGATTGAATGTTGTAGTTCATACATTGCCAAAAGTGGAAACTTTTGGGTATGAAAGTTGATGTAACATGATGGTTAGATGTTGTTGATCATGTTTAGTTACTGTCATGAACTTGAATTGGTATGCAAATGGTAAATTCATGAATGTAGTGTGAGTTTGATGAATTTGGGATGTACTTTCCCAAAAGGGAAACTTTATTTGTGCAAATCCTTGAATTGGATGATTTGAGCAAGTTTGGGACATTAGGACCATGCTAGTGTGTTCATGGATGGTTTCTAAGGTGATTAAATGTGTTGTTTAGGTTGTATGAATGTTGATTTGGTTTGTTACCTGTTTTAGCCAGTGGAAAAATCATGGTATGAGTCATATAGGTAAGCTAGGACTTTTGTTGATTGATGGTTGATTAAGAATGAACATTTTGGATGATATAATCTATGGAAATTGGTATGTTAATGATCATCATACACACGTGCGAATCTGAGGCCCCTACTTAGTAGGATTGGCAGGGTTTAGGGTGTGAAGTCGTGAGTGGCTTCACATGGCATGTGATGCGTGATTTGATCCTTGTATGGTGTATTATTTGTGTTATAGATGTTATGAGCATGATAATAGTTTGAGATTTGCATGACTTGTATGATATCTGGCTGTATGATGATCTAATTAGTACATATGGTTAATGAAGTGTTATATGTAATCAGTTTGTATGTTAATCATGTATGATAGACTGTTATGTTTGTTTGAATGGAATTTCACCTATAATGTCACCAACAGGTCAAACGGGTCAACTGGGTCAAATGTGTCTTGTATTCTAAAACTTTGAGTTCTTTGGTTTGTAAAGCACTTAGGGTTTCATTATGATTCTGTGTACACGTACTTATGTACTCTTGTGTTTTAGGTAACCTTTGAAGGGTTGTCTTTGCACCTATCACCAGTTCTCTTTAGTCATTATCTTTACACACCAGGTGAGTTCATGCCCCTCTATTTTTATAAACCTTCTTCTTGGGGGAGGTAGCTACTTGTACTCAACATTATTTTATTATTATAAGTTGTGTATGTTTTAACATAGTGCTTAATACCTTGAAAGTCCTCACACTTTCGGATTGTTAATAATGGTAACTAGCGGGAAATCTTGGGTAGTACTACTGGGTCTGACGAGCCCCACCTGTGCGACTCGAGGTCAAACGGGTGCAATATTGTCCTAGACATAAATATCATCACGACCTGGTAAGTCATGACGGGAGGCAACAAACGCAACACAGTCAGCTTCTATCGCGAAATCACTATGGTTATTACTTGTGAATATAGACTAGCTATCTATTTCAATGCACTTCTTATGTTATGCAAATGTTATTGTTTATGATAAACACAAACTCTTGAACTCACCAACCATTGTGTTGACATTTTAGTATGCTATTCTCAAGTCGTTAACTCTGCTCACCATTAGGAGCACCACACAGGTCCGGCATGCATTCTAAGACTCTATTTTAAAGACATATTTGTTGGTTTTTATTTATGAGTGTTTAAATATTTGGGTTGACGCATGTTTTGCCAAATGTGCATTTTTATATTTTGGGCTTGTCTTATTTACAGAATGCTTCCGTATGGTTTTAAAGTTTGAACTTTGGTTGGTTTTATTCTAAATGTGGCATATAGTGTCGTTCCGAGTAACTATTGACTATGATCCTGGTTTGTTTATATGCCTCGCAGTAAAACTCCACACGTGGATTTTGAGGGTGTGACACATAGATTGTGACATCCGGTAATTTTCCGTTACCAAACTCCGTTAGTTCCGTTAAGTTTTGCCTACACGTGTCGTGAGCACACACTAGTTGTCGTTGAACGTTGGTGACTTAATAAAATTAATAATGTTAAACAATAATTTCTATGTTGATTATTGGTTGTGATTATGTGATTTAAATATTAATTGTGAATTTTATCGCGTAACGTGGAAACGTGTGTAGTTACTTTGTAAATTTTGTAGCTTGTAAAGATAATACATATAATTATTACTACTAGTTTATATGTTTATTATTCTAGTTAAAAACATTTTAAAGGAGTGTATAAAAGCTTAATTTTTTTATAAAATACAAATTATAAGGGTTAAAAGGGTAATTATGGATTATTAAATAAAAATTAAATCAAAACCCCTCCCTAATAACCCCCGTACGGCCGCGATCGACCTCCCCACATCCACAAACCTGCGATTTCAGCCAAGAACAAGCATTCAGATTCGATTTTGGACCGATTTCAAGCATCACAACAAGTTAGAATCATCAATTGCGAGCCATTACACGTTTTAAGGTTAGATTTTTACATGTTTTTGATGATTTTTCATGTTGGCCGAAAGTTCCATTCGAAATCTGCAATTGATGGTCGATTGATGCTTGTTTGTTGTTGTTAATGTGTTTGTTGGGTAGATTACATGTTAATTAACGTCAAGCATGCAATAAAGGTTGGATTTTTACAAGTTCTTATGGGATTTACATTAGGGCCGAAACCCTAATTCGAAAATCTGAAATTGGATGTTAGTTGTTGGTTGTTTGTTGATGCTATTATGTTAGTTGGATTGTATAGATGCTAGTTAACGTCGATTATGCAAGAAAGCTTCGATTTTGATTCATGGTTCATAGGTTACTAAGAATAGTAACTTTATTTTGCATGAATTGATGATTTGATGATGTATGAATGTTATGGATGTGTTTGTGATGATGATTAGATGCTAGGTTGATGATATGAACAATTTAAAATCGAGAAGATGTCTTATAGTTCATACATTGCTAAAAATAGTAACTTTTGGTGTTGAATGTTGATGAATCATGATGATTAGGTGTTGTTGATCATGTTTAGATGTTGTCATGGATTTGGATTGGTATATAATTGATGAATTCATGAATGTAGTGTGAGTTTGATGAATTTGGGATGAACTTTCCCAAAAGGGAAACTTTATTTGTGCAAATCCTTGAATTGGATGATTTGAGCATGTTTGGGGATATTAGGACCATGCTAGTGTGTTCATGGATGGTTTCGAAGGTGATTAAATGTGTTGTTTAGGTTGTATGTTGATCATATATGATATGCTGTTGTGTTAGTATTATCGAATTATCACCTATAATGTCACCAACGGGTCAAACGGGTCAACTGGGTCAAATGTGTCTAGTCTTTCTTAAACCTTGAGTTCCTTGGTTTGTAGAGCACTTAGGGTTTCATATTGATTCTGTGTACACGTGCTTATGTACTCTTGTGTTCTAGGTGACCTTTGAAGGTTGTCTTTCCCCTCTTTCTTTCAGGTTAAGCTCTAAGTTAATTCTTGCGCGTATCAGGTGAGTTCTTGCCCCACTCATTTTACATAATCTCTTTTGGGGGAGATAGCATACTGTTGATCACAAACGCTTTTATATATGACTGTGTATAATATTGATATAGTGTTGTTTACCATGGAAAGTCCTCACACTTTCGGATTGTTAATATTGACTAGCGGGGAAATTTTGGGTAGTACTACTGGGTCTGACGAGCCCCACCTGTGTGACTCGAGGTCATACGGGTGCAATGTCCTAACATATATTTGTCACGACCTGGTAAGTCGTGACGGGAGTCACAAACTATCACAGTCAGCTTCAATTGCGAAATCACTATGATTAATATTTTTATGTTAATAGACTAGCTATCTATTGCAATACACTACTTATGATTTGAAAACGGTTTATCGGTTTACCTATTAACGCAAACTCTTGAACTCACCAACCATGTGTTGACTTGTTTAGTATGCTATTCTCAGGTTAAGGTTGCTAGTTGCCTAGGAGCACGCACGTCAGCATTGTTGAGTTGGCTACATTTGCCTTGTTTGCAAATTTGGGATTATTTTCATATTAAACAATTGTGTTTGGGGCGCGTATGTTTTGCGCATTCTCTTTACATACTACTTGTTTTGGGTTTTCTGGTTTTAAAAACGCTTCCACAGTATTTTAAACGTTAACTCTGGTTTTGTTTATTAATCATATAGAGTCGTTCTTGGTAACTAATGACTGAGATCCTGGTATGTCACGTGCCTCGCGGTAAAACCCCGCACGTGGATTTTGAGGGTGTGACAGATTGGTATCAGAGCCATTGGTTATAGGTAACTAGGTTGCATACACACACTAGACTATAACCGCACAGTTGTTAGTTACTCATCGCTTACTCTCCTTACTGTATACTCATTGGCATACGCAACACGTACTTCGCAGCATGGCATTGTCGTCCAGAAATTTAGGCAAGAGACCTGCACGATCTGAGTCACCTCCTACTTCTCCCGTACCTGATAGGGGATTTAACTGGCCCCAACATCCTTATCCTCCTGGCGACATAGACTGGGATCAGCCTTTCATACCTCCTGAGCTTGATCCTCCGCGGAACTGGGATTTCTACCCCACCTACATAAACCGTATGGCTTATAGAGAGTGCGTACCACCAGTAGCTCCTACACGACCTAGGACTAGGTCATCGACCGCCTCTACTTTGCCTACACTTCCTACTTTGAGCATCCCTCTGGAGCAGGCATTTGCAGCCCTAGTAGCCACACTGGACACAGAGCGACAGCGGATTAGAGGACTCACTGATGAGAACTCTGCATTACGATCTGAGATGCGTCAGTTGCGTTTCCAGGTAGAGACGCTTCAGGAGCGACTCTCGATGGCCATTGGTGGACATCATACTCTGGCAGGCAACATGGTGGCACTTAGTGGGCGCATGGACGCACAGGATCACCATAACATTATGATCGATGATAGGTTGGCTGATTTAGAGGCACGACTAGCAGCACTTCAGGTTGTTGAAGCCCCTGCACCTTTGGTGGACCCTGATGAGGAAGACCCAGAAGAGGAACCCGAGGAAGCCCCCGAAGAAGAACCAGCAGAGATGGATGAGGACAGTGACGGATCTGACGTACTGGACTGATCCTACTTTTAAATGACTTAGACTATGTAGTGTTTCTTTTCTTTGAAACCTATATGGGAAGGGTTGTTTCCCACCCAACTGACAAACTTAAATTTTGACATTGATGGAATATTTTGTGACTCAATTACAATTTATTTATCTTTGATTATTATTTCTGTTATAAATGTTGTGGTTGTGGTGAATGCATTATTTCTTATTGTTTACTATACCTTGATGAGATTAATGTGTTGGATGTTACTCATTATTGTAATTGTGAATTTTAAAGTGAAATATGGACGCACGTGGAAGAGGATGTGGGCGTGGTCGTGGACGTGGCGCCGGTGGCCGTGGAGCCGGAGCCATAAACATGACGCCTGCGGAATTGGCGGCATTAATTAACGAACATGTTCAGGCGGCAGTGGCTGCTACCCAACCGGGACAACCAGCAGGTAAATGATAACAAGAGGTTAAACTAATTATCCTAGTTAATTGCCTAGGATATCTGACTAATGTTTGGGATTGTCAAAACAGGACCACCACCATGTACCTACAAGTCCTTCATGGACTGTAAACCCCATACCTACAGCGGGACGGAAGGAGCTGTAGGGCTTGTAAGGTGGTTTGACAAGACAGAGTCTGTTTTCGCGAAATGCAACTGCCCGCCTGCTAATCAGGTGAAGTATGCCATCGGGACATTGGAAGGCGCAACACTTTCCTGGTGGAATGCCCAGGTGCAAATACTGGGTCAAGCCATGGCCAATGAACTACCTTGGGATGAGTTTAAGGGGATTATAACCGAAGAATACTACCCCCGAAATGAAGTGTAGAAACTGGAGATTGAGTTCTGGCAACTCAAAATGCAAGGCTCAGAAATTGAAGTCTACACGACTCGTACTCATGAGTTAGCCACTTTATGCCCAGGGAAGGTGAATGAAATGCATAAGAGGGTGGAGCATTATATACGGGGATTGGTGCCCAAAATTCAAAGTATGGTAACTGCCTCTAACCCCACTACCATACAACAAGCTATCCGAACAGCCCACAGGCTGACTGATCAAGCAGTCGAGCAACGTCGATTACCTAAGCGGGGCGTGGTGGCAAGCGTGCCCGACCAGAAACGCAAGTGGGATGGTTCAAGCAACAAGGGATCGTCATCCAGCAGCCAATCGCAACCTCAACAACAGCAACAAAGTCAGCAACAGCAACGGAAGTTCGATAACAATCGAAGCTTCAACCAGGCGACTCCCTCAAATCAAGGACCCGGTGGGTATGGCGGAAGACAGCCGAAGTGCAACCGGTGTAACTACCACCATGTGGGTCGATGTGATAACTTCAAGTGCCAACGTTGTGGGAAGATTGGTCACGCAGCCAAAGACTGCCGGGGTGAACTGATGAAGAAGCCTCAACAATCACAAGAAACTCCGAAAGGTTGTTTTGAGTGCAGAAAAGAAGGCCATTACAGATGCAACTGTCCCCAGCTTAAGAGGAATGGTAATGGCAACAATAACAATGGGAACAACAGCAACAATAACAATGGCAACAACAATAACAACAATAATGGTAATGGCAACAACAATGGTGGAAACAACAATGGAGCCAAAGGAAGAGCCTTCATCATTGGCTCAGGTGAGGCTCTAAACGATCCTACAACAGTAACTGGTAAATTTTCGGTTAATGGTTGTTTTGCTACCATATTATTCGATACCGGAGCCGATAGAAGTTTTGTGTCCACTAGGTTTTGTAGTCTTTTAAGTGATATGCCCTCAGCCTTAGAATCTAAATACACCGTAGAGTTAGCTAACGGTACACAGATTCACGTAACGCATATTCTTAGAGACTACAAGATAGAGCTTGCTGGTCATACATTCTCCATAGATCTCATGCCTGTTACGTTAGGAAGTTTTGATGTGGTAGTAGGCATGGATTGGCTTTCCGATAAACAAGCGGAAGTCATATGCCACGAGAAGATCATACGGATTCCCCTCGGTGAAGAAGTCCTTACGGTCAGAGGTGATAAGAGTGGTGCGGTGATAGGCATCATTTCATTCATGAAGGCACAGAAGTTGTTACGAAAGGGTCGACTGGCCATATTGGCACTCGTCACAGATAAACAGACCGAGGAAAAGAAGATAGAGGATATCCCCATAGTTCGTGAGTTTCCCGAGGTGTTTCCGGAAGACCTGCCTGGATTACCGCCTCATCGTCAAGTTGAATTCCAGATTGAGTTGACTCCAGGAGCCGCTCCAATTGCGAGAGCACCGTACCGGTTAGCTCCGAACGAACTGTAGGAATTATCTGCCCAACTACAAGAGTTGTTAGATAAAGGGTTCATCCGACCGAGTTCGTCGCCCTGGGGAGCGCCAGTTCTATTTGTGAAGAAGAAGGATGGTACATTTCGAATGTGCATTGACTATAGGGAACTGAACAAGGTTACTATCAAGAATAGATATCCCTTACCTCATATCGATGATTTGTTTGATCAACTGCAAGGATCAAGCTATTACTCTAAGATTGATCTGAGGTCTGGGTATCATCAGCTGAGAGTTCGAGAAGAGGACATCTCGAAAACTGCCTTCCGTACACGATATGGTCACTATGAATTTTTGGTCATGCCATTTGGGTTGACGAATGTAGCAGCAGTATTCATGGACCTCATGAATCGTGTGTGCAAACCCTATCTTGATCAGTTTGTTATCGTCTTTATTGATGACATACTGATATACTCAAGGACCGAGGAAGAACATGGGAAGCACTTACGTTTAATCTTGGAATTACTTAGAAAGGAACAGTTGTATGCAAAGTTTTCAAAGTGTGATTTCTGGATACATGAGGTACAATTCTTGGGTCATATTGTCAACGAGAAGGGAATACATGTTGATCCTGCTAAGATTGAAGCGATAAAGAATTGGTCTGTTCCTAAGACACCAAGTGAGATACGACAATTCCTTGGATTAGCGGGGTATTATCGACGATTCATTAAAGGATTCTCTAAGATTTCACAACCTCTCACAGCCTTGACTCACAAGGGAATGACGTACAAATGGGGTGAGAGTCAGGAATCTGCTTTTCAGTTGCTGAAACATAAATTGTGTAGCGCACCAATATTAGCGTTACCGGATGGTAGTGATGACTTCGTATTCTACTGTGATGCGTCTATTCAAGGACTTGGATGCGTCCTGATGCAGCAGGATAAAGTGATAGCTTACGCCTCTAGACAGTTGAAGATTCATGAGAAGAACTATACCACCCATGACTTGGAACTGGGTGCGGTAGTGTTTGCCTTGAAGATCTGGAGACATTACTTGTACGGTACCAAATGCACTATCTACACCGATCACAAGAGTCTTCAGCATATATTGGAGCAAAAGGAGTTGAATATGAGGCAAAGGCGCTGGGTAGAGTTGTTGAATGACTATGATTGTGCTATCAAGTATCATCCGGGAAAAGCAAATGTAGTTGCTGATGCGCTGAGTAGAAAAGAGACTGCTAAACCTCGACGAGTGCGAGCTCTGCGGCTAACGATTAGTACGCAATTACCTGAACAAATCCGTGATGCACAAACTAAAGCTCTGCAGGTAGAAAATATGAGTTTAGAAGGGTTACGGGGAATGGAAAAGCAACTAGAAGTAAAGGCAGATGGGATTCGTTACTTCATGGATAGACTATGGGTACCTCTACACGGAGACCTGAGAGACTTGGTGATGAGTGAGGCTCACAAGTCCAAGTATTCTATACATCCTGGATCTGACAAGATGTACCACGATTTGAAGGCGCACTATTGGTGGCCTAACATGAAAGCAGATGTAGCTACTTATGTGAGCAAGTGTCAGACCTGCTCGAAGGTTAAAGTGGAGTATCAGAAACCATCTGGTCTACTAAAATAACCCGAGATCCCTATGTGGAAGTGGGATCAGATATCAATGGATTTTATTACTAAGTTACCTCGCACTTCTACGGGTTGTGATACAATATGGGTTATCGTGGATCGATTAACAAAATCTGCTCATTTCCTAGCGATAAAGGAAACAGACAAGATGGAGAAATTAACTCGACTCTATTTGAAGGAGATCGTTTCGAGGCATGGAGTACCGATCTCAATTATTTCTGACCGCGATTCTCGTTTCACATCACACTTCTGGCAGTCATTGCAGAAAGCTTTAGGTACGCCATTGGATATGAGTACTGCTTATCATCCACAGACTGATGGTCAAAGCGAGCGTACTATACAGACTAGCCTTACCAGATTCATTGAGTGGAATCCATGATGTATTCCATGTTTCAAATCTAAAGAAATGTTTAACGGATGAAACGATGGTCGTACCACTGGAAGAAGTTCAAGTAGACGAACAGTTACGCTTCATTGAGGAACCTGTCGAAGTGATGGATCGTGAGGTGAAGACACTTAAGCAAAGCAAGATACCCATTGTCAAAGTTCGTTGGAACTCGAGACGTGGACCAGAATTCACGTGGGAACGTGATGACCAAATGAAGCTTAAGTACCCTCAGCTATTCGAAAGGACGATGCCAGCCGGCGAAGGTACTGATTAAATTTCGGGACGAAATTTCTTTCAACATGGGGATGATGTGACAACTCATCCAAAAACTCACTCGATTTCGATTAATTTGTGCCAATGCAGTAGACCAGTGATGGATCACTCACCATGTAACGCAATTTTCGGGACGAAAATTCTTTCAACATGGGGATAATGTGACATCCGGTAATTTTCCGTTACCAAACTCCGTTAGTTCCGTTAAGTCTTGCATACACGTGTCGTGAGCACACACTAGTTGTCGTTGAACGTTGGTGACTTAATAAAAATTAATAATATTAAACAATAATTTCTATGTTGATTATTGGTTGTGATTATGTGATTTAAATATTAATTTTGAATTTTATCGCGTAACGTGGAAACGTGTGTATTATTTTGTAAATTTTGTATCTTGTAAAGATAATACATATAATTGTTACTACTAGTTTATATGTATATTATTCTAGTTAAAAACATTTTAAAGGAGTGTATAAAAGCTTAATTTTTTTTATAAAATACAAATTATAAGGGTTAAAAGGGTAATTATGGATTATTAAATAAAAATAAAATCAAAACCCAACCCTAATAACCCCCCTACGGCAGCGATCGACCTCCCCACATCGACAAACCTGTGATTTCAGCCAAGAACAAGCATTCACATTCGATTTTGGACCGATTTCAAGCATCACAACAAGTTAGAATCATCAATTGCGAGCCATTACACGTTTAAAGGTTAGATTTTTACATGTTTTTGATGATTTTTCATGTTGGCCGAAAGTTCCATTTGAAATCTGCAATTGATGGTCGATTGATGCTTGTTTGTTGTTGTTAATGTGTTTGTTGGGTAGATTACATGTTAATTAACGTCAAGTATGCACTAAAGGTTGGATTTTTACAAGTTCTTATGGGATTTACATTAGGGCCGAAACCCTAATTCGAAAATCTGAAATTGGATGTTAGTTGTTGGTTGTTTGTTGATGCTATTATGTTAGTTGGATTGTATAGATGCTAGTTAATGTCGATTATGCAAGAAAGCTTCGATTTTGATTCATGGTTCATAGGTTACTAAGAATAGTAACTTTATTTTGCATGAATTGATGATTTGATGATGTATGAATGTTATGGATGTGTTTGAGATGATGATTAGATGCTAGGTTGATGATATGAACAATTTAAAATCAAGAAGATGTCTTATAGTTCATACATTGCTAAAAATAGTAACTTTTGGTGTTGAATGTTGATGAATCATGATGATTAGGTGTTGTTGATCATGTTTAGATGTTGTCATGGATTTGGATTGGTATATAATTGATGAATTCATGAATGTAGTGTGAGTTTGATGAATTTGGGAGGAACTTTCCCAAAAGGGAAACTTTATTTGTGCAAATCCTTGAATTGGATGATTTGAGCATGTTTGGGGATATTAGGACCATGCTAGTGTGTTCATGGATGGTTTCTAAGGTGATTAAATGTGTTGTTTAGGTTGTATGAATGTTGATTTGGTTTGTTACCTGTTTTGGCCTGTTTGTGGAAAAATCATGGTATGAGTTATATAGGTAAGCTAGGACTTTTGTGGATTGATGATTGATTAAGAATGAACATTTTAGATGTTATGAGCATGATAATAGTTGAGATTCGCATGACTTGTATGATATCAAATTGTATGTTGATCATGTATGATATGCTGTTGTGTTAGTATTATCGAATTATCACCTATAATGTCACCAACGGGTCAAACGGGTCAACTGGGTCAAATGTGTCTTGTCTTTCTTAAACCTTGAGTTCTTTGGTTTGTAGAGCACTTAGGGTTTCATATTGATTATGTGTACATGTGCTTATGTACTCTTGTGTTCTAGGTGACCTTTGAAGGTTGTCTTTCCCCTCTTTCTTTCAGGTTTAGCTCTAAGTTAATTCTTGCGCGTATCAGGTGAGTTCTTGCCCCACTCATTTTACATAATCTCTTTTGGGGGAGATAGCATACTGTTGATCATAAACGCTTTTATATATGAGTGTGTATAATATTGATATAGTGTTGTTTACCATGGAAAGTCCTCACACTTTCGGATTGTTAATATTGACTAGCGGGGAAATTTTGGGTAGTACTACTGGGTTTGACGAGCCCCACCTGTGTGGGAGGCACAAACTATCACAGTCAGCTTCAATCGCGAAATCACTATGATTAATATTTTTATGTTAATAGACTAGCTATCTATTGCAATACACTACTTATGATTTGAAAACGGTTTATCGGTTTACCTATTAACGCAAACTCTTGAACTCACCAACCATGTGTTGACTTGTTTAGTATGCTATTCTTAGGTTAAGGTTGCCAGTTGCCTTAGAGCACGCATGTCAGCATTGTTGAGTTGTCTACATTTGCCTTGTTTACAAATTTGGGATTATTATCATATTAAACAATTGTGTTTGGGGCGCGTATGTTTTGCGCATTCTCTTTACATACTACTTGTTTTGGGTTTTCTGGTTTTAAAAACGCTTCCGCAGTATTTTAAACGTTAACTCTGGTTTTGTTTATTAATCATATAGAGTCGTTCTTGGTAACTAATGACTGAGATCCTGGTATGTCACGCGCCTCGCGGTAAAACCCCGCACGCGGATTTTGAGGGTGTGACATAGATGGCTCTGATACCAATCTGTTATTGTTATTGTTATTGTTATTGTTATTATTATTGTTATTGTTATTTTGAGGGCCTATTGTGTCCTCTTGTTTTTTTGTTTTTTCTGGTGTATCAACCTGACCGAATTCTTCGTCTAATTCTGCCATCATTTTGGCATAAGTTTCATCATCAATAGATTCATTTTCATCTTGACTGTCCTGGTATAACTGGGAGTCTTCTCGATTCATCTTGGAAGAGCTTGATTCTGCCCTTGTTGAAGATGATTCCTCTTTTCTTTTGAAGTTATTAGCTATATCATTCTTAACTTCTTCCAGATAATATTTCATCATGTCTTGGTCACTTATATCATCCATGCCTTTAATCATTTTAATTTTTCTAACAATGTGTTGGAATAGGCTCAGAGATTCCTTCTGCTGCTTTATCTGCTGCTGTCTTTTATATAGATCAATTGATTTCTAGATTTGATCCAGAGTGTCTTGGTATTTGATTTTGCCATCTTCTTCCGATTTTCTCCAGAATTTAGTCATATAAGTTCCTAGTTAACAATAACAATAATAATAATAATAATAATAATAATAATAATAATAATAATAATAATAATAATAACAATAACAATAATAATAACAATAACAATAACAATAACAATAACAATAACAATAACAATAACAATAACAATAACAATAACAATAACAATAACAATAACAATAACAATAACAATAATAATAATAACAATAATAATAATAACAATAATAATATAATAATAATAATAATATAATAATAATAATAATAATAATAATAAATAATAATAAAATAATAATAATAATAAAAAAATAATAATAAAAAATAATAATATAATAATAATAATAATAATATAATAATAATAATAATATAATAATAATAATAAAATAATAAAAAAATGATAATAATAATGATAATGATAATGATAATGATAATGATAATGATAATGATAATGATAATGATAATGATAATGATAAAGATAATGATAATGATAATGATAATGATAATGATAATGATAATAATAATAATAAAAATAATAATAAATAATAATAAAAATAATAATAAAATAATAAAAATAATAATAAAAATAGCAATAATAATAATAATAATAATAATAATAATAATAATAATAATAATAATAGTAATAGTAATAATAATAGTAATAATAATAATAGTAATAGTAATAATAATAATAATAATAATAATAATAATAATAATAATAATAATAATAATAATAATAATAATAATAATAATAATAATAATAATTGTCACACCCTCAAAATCCGCGTGCGGGGTTTTACCGCGAGGCGCGTGACATACCAGGATCTCAGTCATTAGTTACCAAGAACGACTCTATATGATTAATAAACAAAACCAGAGTTAACGTTTAAAATACTGCGGAAGCGTTTTTAAAACCAGAAAACCCAAAACAAGTAGTATGTAAAGAGAATGCGCAAAACATATGCGCCCCAAACACAATTGTTTAATATGAAAATAATCCCAAATTTGTAAACAAGACAAATGTAGACAACTCAACAATGCTGACGTGCGTGCTCCTAGGCAACTAGCAACCTTAACCTGAGAATAGCATACTAAACAAGTCAACACATGGTTGGTGAGTTCAAGAGTTTACGTTAATAGGTAAACCGATAAACCGTTTTCAAATTATAAGTAGTGTATTGCAATAGATAGCTAGTCTATTAACATAAAAATATTAATCATAGTGATTTCGCGATTGAAGCTGACTGTGATAGTTTGTGCCTCCCGTCACGACTTACCAGGTCGTGACGAATATATGTTAGGACAAAATTGCACCCGTATGACCTCGAGTCACACAGGTGGGGCTCGTCAGACCCAGTAGTACTACCCAAAATTTCCCCGCTAGTCAATATTAACAATCCGAAAGTGTGAGGACTTTCCATGGTAAACAACACTATATCAATATTATACAACCTCATATATAAAAGCGTTTGTGATCAACAGTATGCTATCTCCCCCAAAAGAGATTATGTAAAATGAGTGGGGCAAGAACTCACCTGATACGCGCAAGAATTAACTTAGAGCTTAACCTGAAAGAAAGAGGGGAAAGACAACCTTCAAAGGTCACCTAGAACACAAGAGTACATAAGCACGTGTACACAGAATCAATATGAAACCCTAAGTGGTCTACAAACCAAGGAACTCAAGGTTTAAGAAAGACAAGGCACATTTGACCCAGTTGACCCGTTTGACCCGTTGGTGACATTATAGGTGATAATTCGATAATACTAACACAACAGCATATCATATATGATCAACATACAATTTGATATCATACAAGTCATGCGAATCTCAACTATTATCATGCTCATAACATCTAAAATGTTCATTCTTAATCAATCATCAATCCACAAAAGTCCTAGCTTACCTATATAACTCATACCATGATTTTTCCACAAACAGGCCAAAACAGGTAACAAACCAAATCAACATTCATACAACCTAAACAACACATTTAATCACCTTCGAAACCATCCATGAACACACTAGCATGATCCTAATATCCCCAAACATGCTCAAATCATCCAATTCAAGGATTTGCACAAATAAAGTTTCCCTTTTGGGAAAGTTCATCCCAAATTCATCAAACTCACACTACATTCATGAATTCATCAATTATATACCAATCCAAATCCATGACAACATCTAAACATGATCAACAACACCTAATCATCATGATTCATCAACATTCAACACCAAAAGTTACTATTTTTAGCAATATATGAACCATAAGACATCTTCTCGATTTTAAATTGTTCATATCATCAACCTAGCATCTAATCATCATCACAAACACATCCATAACATTCATACATCATCAAATCATCAATTCATGCAAAATAAAAGTTACTATTCTTAGTAACCTATGAACCATGAATCAAAATCGAAGCTTTCTTGCATAATCGACGTTAACTAGCATCTATACAATCCAACTAACATAATAGCATCAACAAACAACCAACAATTAACATCCAATTTCAGATTTTCGAATTAGGGTTTCGGCCCTAATGTAAATCCCATAAGAACTTGTAAAAATCCAACCTTTATTGCATACTTGACGTTAATTAACATGTAATCTACCCAACAAACACATTAACAACAACAAACAAGCATCAATCGACCATCAATTGCAGATTTCGAATGGAACTTTCGGCCAACATGAAAAATCATCAAAAACATGTAAAAATCTAACCTTTAAACGTGTAATGGCTCGCAATTGATGATTCTAACTTGTTGTGATGCTTGAAATCGGTCCAAAATCGAATGTGAATGCTTGTTCTTGGCTGAAATCGCAGGTTTGTCGATGTGGGGAGGTCGATCGCTGCCGTAGGGGGGTTATTAGGGTTGGGTTTTGATTTTATTTTTATTTAATAATCCATAATTACCCTTTTAACCCTTATAATTTGTATTTTATAAAAAAATTAAGCTTTTATACACTCCTTTAAAATGTTTTTAACTAGAATAATAAACATATAAACTAGTAGTAACAATTATATGTATTATCTTTACAAGCTACAAAATTTACAAAGTAAATACACACGTTTCCACGTTACGCGATAAAATTCACAATTAATATTTAAATCACATAATCACAACCAATAATCAACATAGAAATTATTGTTTAACATTATTAATTTTTATTAAGTCACCAACGTTCAACGACAACTAGTGTGTGCTCACGACACGTGTATGCAAGACTTAACGGAACTAACGGAGTTTGGTAACGAAAAATTACCGGATGTCACATTATCCCCATGTTGAAAGAATTTTCGTCCCGAAAATTGCGTTACATGGTGAGTGATCCATCACTAGTCTACTGCATTGGCACAAATTAATCGAAATCGAGTGAGTTTTTGGATGAGTTGTCACATCATCCCCATGTTGAAAGAAATTTCGTCCCGAAATTTAATCAGTACCTTCGCCGGCTGGCATCGTCCTTTCGAATAGCTGAGGGTACTTAAGCTTCATTTGGTCATCACGTTCCCACGTGAATTCTGGTCCACGTCTCGAGTTCCAACGAACTTTGACAATGGGTATCTTGCTTTGCTTAAGTGTCTTCACCTCACGATCCATCACTTCGACAGGTTCCTCAATGAAGCGTAACTGTTCGTCTACTTGAACTTCTTCCAGTGGTACGACCATCGTTTCATCCGTTAAACATTTCTTTAGATTTGAAACATGGAATACATCATGGATTCCACTCAATGAATCAGGTAAGGCTAGTTGATAGGCCACTGGACCAATTCTTTCCACTATCTCAAATGGTCCAACGTATCTCGGATTTAGCTTTCCTCGCTTACCAAACCGAACTACGCCTTTCCATGGTGAGACCTTTAATAAAACCTTGTCACCTATCTGAAATTCTAAGGGTTTCCGTCGCTTGTCAGCATAGCTTTTCTGTCTGTCTCGCGCTGCAGCTATGCGGTTTCTTATCTGGACAATCTTCTCAGTTGTCTCGTGTACTAACTCAGGACCCGTTAATTGACTATCACCAATTTCAGCCCAGCAAACTGGTGATCTACACTTTCTCCCATACAAAGCTTCAAAAGGTGCTGCCTTTATGCTAGTGTGATAACTGTTGTTGTAAGAAAATTCCACCAATGGTAGGTGAGCTTCCCAGTTATTCCTGAAGTCAATCACACAAGCACGTAACATGTCCAACAAAGTCTGTATAGTACGCTCGCTTTGACCATCAGTCTGTGGATGATAAGCAGTACTCATATCTAATCGTGTACCTAAAGCTTTCTGCAATGACTGCCAGAAGTGTGATGTGAAACGAGAATCGCGGTCAGAAATAATTGAGATCGGTACTCCATGCCTCGAAACGATCTCCTTCAAATAGAGTCGAGTTAATTTCTCCATCTTGTCTGTTTCCTTTATCGCTAGGAAATGAGCAGATTTTGTTAATCGATCCACGATAACCCATATTGTATCACAACCCGTAGAAGTGCGAGGTAACTTAGTAATAAAATCCATTGATATCTGATCCCACTTCCACATAGGGATCTCGGGTTATTGTAGTTGACCAGATGGTTTCTGATACTCCACTTTAACCTTCGAGCAGGTCTGACACTTGCTCACATAAGTAGCTACATCTGCTTTCATGTTAGGCCACCAATAGTGCGCCTTCAAATCATGGTACATCTTGTCAGATCCAGGATGTATAGAATACTTGGACTTGTGAGCCTCACTCATCACCAAGTCTCTTAGGTCTCCGTGTAGAGGTACCCATAGTCTATCCATGAAGTAACGAATTCCATCCGCTTTTACTTCCAATTGTTTTTCCATTCCCCTTAACGATTCAGACCCAATGTTTTCTGCTTTCAGAGCTTCCGTCTGAGCCTCTCGGATTTGTTCAGGTAATTGCGTACTAATCGTTAGCTGTAGAGCTTGCACTCGTTGAGGTTTAGCAGTCTCTTTTCTACTCAGCGCGTCAGCAACTACATTTGCTTTTCCCGGATGATACTTGATAGCACAATCATAGTCATTCAACAACTCTACCCAGCGCCTTTGCCTCATATTCAACTCCTTTTGCATCCTATATATGCTGAAGACTCTTGTGATCGGTGTAGATAGTGCATTTGGTACCTGTCACACCCTCAAAATCCGCGTGCGGGGTTTTACCGCGAGGCACGTGACATACCAGGATCTCAGTCATTAGTTACCAAGAACGACTCTATATGATTCATAAACAAAATCAGAGTTAACATTTAAAATACTGCGGAAGCGTTTTTAAAACCAGAGAACCCAAAACAAGTAGTATGTAAAGAGAATGCGTAAAACATACGCGCCCCAAACACAAATGTTTAATATGAAAATAATCTCAAATTTGTAAACAAGCAAATGTAGACAACTCAACAATGCTGACGTGCGTGCTCCTAGGCAACTGGCAACCTTAACCTGAGAATAGCATACTAAACAAGTCAACACATGGTTGGTGAGTTCAAGAGTTTGCGTTAAAATATAAACCAATCAACAGTTTCCAGAGCATAAGTAGTGTATTGCAATAGATAGCTAGTCTATTAACATAAAAATATTAATCATAGTGATTTCGCGATCGAAGCTGACTGTGTTACGTTTGTTGCCTCCCATCACGACTTACCGTGTTATGACGAATATGTGTTAGGACAAAATTGCACCCGTTTGACCTCGAGTCGCACAGGTGGGGCTCGTCAGACCCAGTAGTACTACCCAAAATTTCCCCGCTAATCAATATTAACAATCCGAAAGTGTGAGGACTTTTCCATGGTAAACAGCACTATATCAATATTATACACACTCATATATAAAAGCGTTTGTGATCAACGGTATGCTATCTCCCCCAAAAGAGATTATGTAAAATGAGTGGGGCAAGAACTCACCTGATACGCGCAAGAATTAACTTAGAGCTTAACTTGAAAGAAAGAGGGAAAGACAACCTTCAAAGATCACCTAGAATACAAGAGTACATAAGCACGTGTACACAGAATCAACATGAAACCCTTAGTGCTCTACAAACCAAGGAACTCAAGGTTTAAGAAAGACAAGACACATTTGACCCAGTTGACCCGTTTGACCCGTTGGTGACATTATAGGTGATAACTCGTTAATACTAACACAACAGCATATCATACATGTTCACATACAACTTGATTACATATAGCACATCATTAACCACATGTACTACCCAGATCATCATACAACCAATTATCATACAAGTCATGCGAATCACAACAGGCCAAAACAGGTAACAAACCAAACCACCATTCATATAACCTAAACAACACATTTAATCACCTTAGAAACCATCCATGAACACACTAGCATGGTCCTAATATCCCAAACATGCTCAAATCATCCAATTCAAGGATTTGCACAATTAAAGTTTCCCTTTTGGGAAAGTTCATCCCAAATTCATCAAACTCCCACTACATTCATGAATTCATCAATTATATACCAATTCAAGCCCATGACAACATTTAAACATGATCAACAACACCTAGTCATCATGATTCATCAACTTTCATACCCAAAAGTTACTATCTTTAGTAAGGTATGAACTACAACATGCATTCTTGAATTCCTAACATTCATATCAACCATCTAGCATCTAAACATCATTACAAACACATCCATAACATTCATACATCAACCAATCATCAATTCATGCAAAATGAAGTTACTATTATTAGTAACCTATGAACAATGTATCAAAATCATAGCTTTCTTGCATAATCGACGTTAACTAGCGTATATACAATCCAACTAACATCATTACAACATCAAACAACCAACATTCAACATCCAGTTTGATCCAAACTCGCCTCAAACTCACGGCCAAGATGATCATATGAACAAACAACCAAAATCCAAACTTTCTTGCATAATCAACGTTAATTAACATGTAATCTATCTAACAAACACATTAACATCAACAAACAAGCAACATTCGGCCTCCCATTCATCCAAATCGCAAATAACTTTCGGCTAGAACAAAATACATGAAAGAAACATGAATTTACCTTCTAAATCGCGAAAAGGAACGAGATTGGATGCTTCTAGTGCGATGTATGCCTTGCAATCGGTCCAAAATCACAGGTTTGTGCTTGATCTCAATCGATTTTCGCAAGGGAGAGGGAGAAGAGAGTTGGTCGCGGCCGGGGGGGGGGGGGGGGGGGTTTAGGGTTGGGAATTTCATTTTGTAACTTAATTTTTCACAATTACACTTTACACCTTGTAATTTGTATTTTTTTATCAAATTAATCTTTTAAATACTTTTTAAAATAGTTTTTAACTACTAAACACAATTATTATTAATCACAAATAACAATCATGCATAATTCCCATTTATCACAAAACACACGAAATAAATATGCACGTTTTCACGTTACGCGATAAAATTACAGTTAACATTTAAATCACATAAGCATAACTTAATAATCACATTGTTAACTTAATTATCATCAATTTAACATTACTGATTATTGTTAAGTCACCAACGTTCAACGACAACTAGTGTGTGCTCCCGACACGTGTATGCAAGACTTAACGGAACTAACGGAGTTTGGTAACAGAAAATTACCGGATGTCACATATCACCTAGACATGCTCAACACCATCAAATCATCACAATTAACAATTCCCATAACCAAAAAGTTTCTACTTTTAGCAAGGTATGAACTACATGATCAATTCATAGACTTTCTTGCATAACAATTACAATCCAACATTCACACAACATCATTAGCATCATAACATCATCAATTCATCATCAAATCAACAAGTTCATGCACAAAAGTTACTATTAATAGTAATGTATGAACAACGCATCAAAATCGCAAATTTCTTGTACAATCGACGTAAACTAGCATCAATACAATCTAACTAACATCACATAATCATCAAACATCAAGAATTCGACATTTTGAACATCAAGATCGACTAGGATTCGGCCAAAGCATAAAAACCATGAAAAACTTCAAAAAAACTAACCTTTAATCGTGTATTGGACAAGATTTGATGTTGTTAACGTGTTGTATGCAAGAATTAACGGAACTAACGGAGTTTGGTAACGGAAAATTACCGGATGTCACATTATCCCCATGTTGAAAGAATTTTCGTCCCGAAAATTGCGTTACATGGTGAGTGTTCCATCACTGGTCTACTGCATTGGCACAAGGAAATCGAAATCGTGTGAGTTTTGGATGAGTTGTCACATCATCCCCATGTTGAAAGAAATTTCATCCCGAAATTTAATCAGTACCTTCGCCGGCTAGCATCGTCCTTTCGAATAGCTGAGGGTACTTAAGCTTCATTTGGTCTTCACGTTCCCACGTGAATTCTGGTCCACGTCTCGAGTTCCATCGAACTTTGACAATGGGTATCTTGCTTTGCTTAAGTGTCTTCACCTCACGATCCATCACTTCAACAGGTTCCTCAATGAAACGTAATTGTTCATCAACTTGAACTTCTTCTAGTGGTACGACCATCGTTTCATCCCTTAAACATTTCTTTAGATTTGAAACATGGAATACATCATGGATTCCACTCAATGAATCAGGTAAGGCTAGTCGATAAGCCACTAGACCAATTCTTTCCACTATCTCAAATGGTCCAACGTATCTCGGATTTAGCTTTCCTCGCTTACCAAACCGAACTACGCCTTTCCACGGTGAGACTTTTAATAAAACCTTGTCACCTATCTGAAATTCCAAAGGTTTTCGTCGTTTGTCAGCATAGCTTTTCTGTCTGTCTCGCGCTGCGGCCATGCGGTTTCTTATCTGAACAATCTTCCCAGTTGTCTCGTGTACTAACTCGGGACCCGTTAACTGACTATCACCAATTTCAGCCCAGCAAACTGGCGATCTACACTTTCTCCCATATAAAGCTTCAAAAGGTGCTGCCTTTATGCTAGTGTGATAACTGTTGTTGTAAGAAAATTCCACCAAGTGTAGGTGAACTTCCCAGTTATTCCCGAAGTCAATCACACAAGCACGTAACATGTCCTCCAAAGTCTGTATAGTATGCTCGCTTTGACCATCAGTCTGTGGATGATAAGCAGTACTCATATCCAATCGCGTACCTAAAGCTTTCTACAACGACTGCCAGAAGTGTGATGTGAAACGAGAATCGCGATCAGAAATGATTGAGATCGGTACTCCATGCCTCGAAACGATCTCCTTCAGATAAAGTCAGGTTAATTTCTCCATCTTGTCTGTTTCCTTTATCGCTAGGAAATGAGCAGATTTTGTCAATCGGTCCACGATAACCCATATTGTATCACAACCCGTAGAAGTGCGAGGTAACTTAGTAATAAAATCCATTGATATCTGATCCCACTTCCACATAGGGATCTCGGGTTGTTGTAGTAGACCAGATGGTTTTTGATACTCCACTTTAACCTTCGAGCAGGTCAGACACTTGCTCACATAAGTAGCTACATCTGCTTTCATGTTAGGCCACCAATAGTGCGCCTTCAAATCGAGGTACATCTTGTCAGATCTAGGATGTATAGAATACTTGGACTTGTGAGCCTCACTCATCACCAAGTCTCTCAGGTCTCCGTGTAGAGGTACCCATAGTCTATCCATGAAGTAACGAATCCTATCCGCTTTTACTTCCAATTGTTTTTCCATACCCCTTAACGATTCAGACCCAATGTTTTCTGCTTTCAAAGCTTCTGTTTGAGCCTCTCGGATTTGTTCAGGTAATTGCGTACTAATCGTTAGTTGTAGAGCTCGCACACGTCGAGGTTTAGCAGTCTCTTTTCTACTCAACGCATCAGCAACTACATTTGCTTTCCCCGGGTGGTACTTAATAGCACAATCATAGTCGTTTAACAATTCCACCCAGCGTCTTTGTCTCATGTTCAACTCTTTTTGCTCAAAGATGTGCTGAAGACTCTTGTGATCGGTGTAGATGGTGCATTTGGTACCGTACAAGTAATGTCTCCAGATCTTTAAGGCAAAAACTACCGCACCCAGTTCCAAGTCATGAGTGGTATAGTTCTTCTCATGAATCTTCAATTGTCTAGAGGCGTATGCTATCACTTTATCCCGCTGCATCAGGACAAATCCAAGTCCTTAAATAGAAGCGTCGCAGTAGACTAGGAAATCATCACTACCATCCGGTAATGCTAGTATTGGTGCGCTACACAATTTATGTTTTAGTAACTGAAAAGCAGATTCCTGACTCTCACCCCATTTGTACGTCGTTCCCTTGTGAGTCAAGGCTGTGAGAGGTTGTGCAATCTTAGAGAATCCTTCAATGAATCGTCGATAATATCCCGCTAATCCAAGGAATTGTCGTATCTCACTCGGTGTCTTAGGAACAGACCAATTCTTTATCGCTTCAATCTTAGTAGGATCAACATGTATTCCCTTCTCGTTGACAATATGACCTAAGAATTGTACCTCACGTATCCAGAAATCACACTTAGAAAACTTTGCGTACAATTGTTCCTCTCTAAGTAATTCCAAGATCGAACGTAAGTGCTCTCCATGTTCTTCCTCGGTCCTTGAGTATATCAGTATATCATCAATAAAGACGATAACAAACTGATCAAGATAGGGTTTGCACACGCGATTCATGAGGTCCATGAATACTGCTGGTGCATTCGTCAACCCAAATGGCATGACCAAAAATTCATAGTGACCATATCGTGTACGGAAGGCAGTTTTTGAGATGTCCTCTTCTCGAACTCTCAGCTGATGATACCCAGACCTCAGATCAATCTTAGAGTAATAGCTTGATCCTTGTAGTTGATCAAACAAATCATCGATACGAGGTAACGGATATCTATTCTTGATAGTAACCTTGTTCAGTTCCCTATAGTCAATGCACATTCGAAATGTACCATCCTTCTTCTTTACAAATAGAACTGGCGCTCCCTAGGGCGACGAACTCGGTCGGATGAACCCTTTATCCAACAACTCTTGTAGTTGAGCGGATAATTCCTGCAGTTCGTTCGGAGCTAATCAGTACGGTGCTCTCGTAATTGGAGCGGCTCCTGGAGTCAACTCAATCTGGAATTCAACTTGACGATGAGGTGGTAATCCAGGAAGGTCTTCCGGAAACACCTCAGGAAACTCACAAACTACGGAAATATCCTCTATCTTCTTTTCCTCAGTCTGTTTATCTGTGACGAGTGCCAATATGGCTAGTCGACCCTTTCGTAACAACTTTTGTGCCTTCATGAACGAAATGATGCCTATCACCGCACCACTCCTATCACCTCTGGCCGTAAGGACTTCTTCACCAAGGGGAATCCGTATGATCTTCTCGTGGCATATGACTTCTGCTTGTTTATCGGAAAGCCAATCCATGCCTACTACCACATCAAAACTTCCTAGTGTAACAGGCATGAGATCTATGGTGAATATACGACCAGCAAGCTCTATCTTGCAGTCTCTAAGAATATGCGTTACGTGAATCTGTGTACCGTCAGCTAACTCTACGAAGTATTTAGATTCTAAGGCTGAGGGCATATCACTTAAAAAGACTACAAAACCTAGTGGACACGAAACTTCTATCAGCTCCGGTATCGAATAATACGGTAGCAAAACAACCATTAACCGAAAATTTACCAGTTACTGTTGTAGGATCGTTTAGAGCCTCACCTGAGCCAATGACGAAGGCTCTTCCTTTGGCTCCATTGTTGTTATTGCCTCCATTGTTGTTGCCATTACCATTGTTGTTGTTATTGTTGTTGCCATTACCATTCCTCTTAAGCTGGGGACAGTTGCGTTTGTAATGGCCTTCTTTTCCGTACTCAAAACAACCTTTCGGAGTTTCTTGTGATTGTTGAGGCTTCTTCATCAGTTCACCCCGACAGTCTTTGGCTGCATGACCAATCTTCCCACAACGTTGGCACTTGAAGTTATCACATCGACCCACATGGTGGTAGTTACACCTGTTGCACTTCGGCAGTCTTCCACCATACCCACCGGGTCCTTGATTTGAGGGAGTCGCCTGGTTGAAGCTTCGGTTGTTATCGAACTTCCGATGCTGTTGCTGACTTTGCTGCTGTTGTTGAGGTTGAGATTGGCTGCTGGATGACGATCCCTTGTTGCTTGAACCATCCCACCTGCGTTTCTGGTCGGGCACGCTTGCTATCGCGCCCCGCTTAGGTAATCGACCTTGCTCGACTGCTTGATCAGTCAGCCTGTGGGCTGTTCGGATAGCTTGTTGTATGGTAGTGGGGTTAGAGGCAGTTACCATACTTTGAATTTCGGGCACCAATCCCCGTATATAATGCTCCACCCTCTTGTGCATTTCATTCACCATCCCTGGGCATAAAGTGGCTAACTCATGAGTTCGAGTCGCGTAGGCTTCAATTTCTGAGCCTTGCATTTTGAGTTGCCAGAACTCAATCTGCAGTTTCTGCACTTCATTTCGGGGGCAGTATTCTTCAATCATAATTCCCTTAAACTCATCCCAAGGTAGTTCATTGGCCATGGCTTGACCCAGCATTTGCACCTGGGCATTCCACCAGGAAAGTGCTACGCCTTCCAATGTCCCGGTGGCATACTTCACCTGATTAGCAGGCGGGCAGTTGCATTTCGCGAAGACAGACTCTGTCTTCTCAAACCACCTTACAAGCCCTACAGCTCCTTCCGTCCCACTGTAGGTATGGGGTTTACAATCCCTGAAGAACTTGTAAGTACATGGTGGTGGTCCTGTTTTGACAATCCAAATGTTAGTCAGATATCCTAGACAAATAACTAGGATAATCAGTTTAACCTCTTGTCATCATTTACCTGCTGGTTGTCCCGGTTGGGCAACAGCCACTGCCGCCTGAACATGTTCGTTAATTAATGCCGCCAATTCCGCAGGCGTCATGTTTATGGCTCCGGCTCCACAGCCTCCGTTGCCACGTCCACGACCACGCCCATGTCCTCTTCCACGTGCGTCCATATTTCACTTTAAAATTCACAATTAAAATAATGAGTAACATCCAACACATTAATCTTATCAAAGTATAGTAAACAATAAGAAATAATGCATTCACCACAACCACAACATTTATAACAGAAATAATAATCAAAGATAAATAAATTGCAATTGAGTCACAAAATATTCCATCAATGTCAAAATTTAAGTTTGTCAGTTGGGTGGGAAACAACCCTTCCCACATAGGTTTCAAAGAAAAGAAACACTAAATAGTCTAAGTCATTTAAAAGGTAGGATCAGTCCATTACATCAGATCCGTCACTATCCTCATCCATCTCTACTGGTTCTTCTTCGGGGGCTTCCTCGGGTTCTTCTTCTGGGTCTTCCTCATCAGGGTCCACCAAAGGTGCAGAGGCTTCAGCAACCTGAAGTGCTGCTAGTTGTGCCTCTAAATCAGCAAACCTATCATCGATCACAACGTTATGGTGATCCTGTGCGTCCATGCGCTCACTAAGTGTTACCACGTTGCCTGCCAGCGTATGATGTCTACCAATGGCCATCGAAAGTCGCTCCTGAAGCGTCTCTACCTGGAAACGCAACTGACGCATCTCAGATCGTAATGCAGAGTTCTCATCAGTGAGTCCTCTAATTCGCTGTCGCTCTGTGTCCAGTGTGGCTACTAGGGCTGCAAATGCCTGTTCCAGAGGAATGCTCAAAGTAGGGAGTGTAGGCAAAGTAGAGGTGGTTGATGACCTAGTCCTAGGTCGTGTAGGTGCTACAGGTGGTACGCGTTCTCTATAAGCCATACGGTTTATGTAAGTGGGGTAGAAATCCCAGTTACGCGAAGGATCGAGCTCAGGAGGTATGAAAGGCTGATCCCAGTCTATCTCGCTAGGAGGATAAGGATGTCGAGGCCAGTTAAATCCCCTATCCGGTACGGGAGATGTAGGAGGTGAATCAGATCGTACAGGTCTCTTGCCTAAATTTCTGGACGACGATGCCATGTTGCGAAGTACGTGTTGCGTATGCCAATGAGTATACAGTAAGGAGAGAAAACGATGAGTAACTAACAACTGTGCGGTTATAGTCTAGTGTGTGTATGCAACCTAGTTCCCTATAACCAATGGCTCTGATACCAATCTGTCACACCCTCAAAATCCGCGTGCGGGGTTTTACCGCGAGGCGCGTGACATACCAGGATCTCAGTCATTAGTTACCAAGAACGACTCTATATGATTCATAAACAAAACCAGAGTTAACGTTTAAAATACTGCGGAAGCGTTTTTAAAACCAGAGAACCCAAAACAAGTAGTATGTAAAGAGAATGCGTAAAACATACGCACCCCAAACACAAATGTTTAATATGAAAATAATCCCAAATTTGTAAACAAGCAAATGTAGACAACTCAACAATGCTGACGTACGTGCTCCTAGGCAACTGGCAACCTTAACCTGAGAATAGCATACTAAACAAGTCAACACATGGTTGGTGAGTTCAAGAGTTTGCGTTAAAATATAAACCAATCAACAGTTTCTAGAGCATAAGTAGTGTATTGCAATAGATAGCTAGTCTATTAACATAAAAATATTAATCATAGTGATTTCGTGATCGAAGCTGACTGTGTTACGTTTGTTGCCTCCCGTCACGACTTACCGTGTCGTGACGAATATGTGTTAGGACAAAATTGCACCCGTTTGACCTCGAGTCGCACAGGTGGGATGTTCAAAATGTCGAATTCTTGATGTTTGATGATTATGTGATGTTAGTTAGATTGTATTGATGCTAGTTTACGTAGATTGTACAAGAAATTTGCGATTTTGATGCGTTGTTCATACATTACTATTAATAGTAATGTATGAACAACGCATCAAAATCGCAAATTTCTTGTACAATCTACGTAAACTAGCATCAATACAATCTAACTAACATCACATAATCATCAAACATCAAGAATTCGACATTTTGAACATCAAGATCGACTAGGATTCGGCCAAAGCATAAAAACCATGAAAAACTTCAAAAAAACTAATCTTTAATCGTGTATTGGACAAGATTTGATGTTTTTTACGTGTTGTATGCAAGACTTAACGGAACTAACGGAGTTTGGTAACGGAAAATTACCGGATGTCACATTATCCCCATGTTGAAAGAATTTTCGTCCCGAAAATTGCGTTACATGGTGAGTGTTCCATCACTGGTCTACTGCATTGGCACAAGGAAATCGAAATCGTGTGAGTTTTGGATGAGTTGTCACAGTACCGTACAAGTAATGTCTCCAGATCTTCAAGGCAAACACTACCGCACCCAGTTCCAAGTCATGGGTGGTATAGTTCTTCTCATGAATCTTCAACTGTCTAGAGGGGTAAGCTATCACTTTATCCCGCTGCATCAGGACGCATCCAAGTCCTTGAATAGATGCATCCCAGTAGACTACGAAGTCATCACTACCATCCGGTAACGCTAATATTGGTGCACTACACAATTTATGTTTCAGCAACTGAAAAGCAGATTCCTGACTCTCACCCCATTTGTACGTCGTTCCCTTGTGAGTCAAGGCTATGAGAGGTTGTGAAATCTTAGAGAATCCTTCAATGAATCGTCGATAATACCCCGCTAATCCAAGGAATTGTCGTATCTCACTTGGTGTCTTAGGAACAGACCAATTCTTTATCGCCTCAATCTTAGCAGGATCAACATGTATTCCCTTCTCGTTGACAATATGACCCAAGAATTGTACCTCACGTATCCAGAAATCACACTTAGAAAACTTTGCACACAACCGTTCCTTTCTAAGTAATTCCAAGATTAAACGCAAGTGCTTCTCATGTTCTTCCTCGGTCCTTGAGTATATCAGTATGTCATCAATAAAGACGATAACAAACTGATCAAGATAGGGTTTGCACACACGATTCATGAGGTCCATGAATACTGCTGGTGCATTCGTCAACCCAAATGGCATGACCAAAAATTCATAGTGACCATATCGTGTACGGAAGGCAGTTTTCGAGATGTCCTCTTCTCAAACTCTCAGCTGATGATACCCAGACCTCAGATCAATCTTAGAGTAATAGCTTGATCCTTGCAGTTGATCAAACAAATCATCGATACGAGGTAAGGGATATCTATTCTTGATAGTAACCTTGTTCAGTTCCCTATAGTCAATGCACATTCGAAATGTACCATCCTTCTTCTTTACAAATAGAACTAGCGCTCCCCAGGGCGACGAACTCGGTCGGATGAACCCTTTATCTAACAACTCTTGTAGTTGGGCAGATAATTCCTGCAGTTCGTTCGGAGGTAATCGGTACGGTGCTCTCGCAATTGGAGCGGCTCCTGGAGTCAACTCAATCTGGAATTCAACTTGACGATGAGGCGGTAATCCAGGCAGGTGTTCCGGAAACACCTCGGGAAACTCACAAACTACGGGGATATCCTCTATCTTCTTTTCCTCGGTCTGTTTATCTGTGACGAGTGCCAATATGGCCAGTCGACCCTTTCGTAACAACTTCTGTGCCTTCATGAATGAAATGATGCCTATCACCGCACCACTCCTATCACCTCTGACCGTAAGGACTTCTTCACCGAGGGGAATCCGTATGATCTTCTCGTGGCATATGACTTCCGCTTGTTTATCGGAAAGCCAATCCATGCCTACTACCACATCAAAGCTTCCTAACGTAACAGGCATGAGATCTATGGTGAATGTATGACCAACAAGCTCTATCTTACAGTCTCTAAGAATATGCGTTACGTGAATCTGTGTACCGTCAGCTAACTCTATGGTGTATTTAGATTCTAAGGCTGAGGGCATATCACTTAAAAGACTACAGAACCTAGTGGACACAAAACTTCTATCGGCTCCGGTATCGAATAATATGGTAGCAAAACAACCATTAACCGAAAATTTACCAGTTACTGTTGTAGGATCATTTAGAGCCTCACCTGAGCCAATGACGAAGGCTCTTCCTTTGGCTCCATTGTTGTTTCCACCATTTTTGTTGCCATTACCATTGTTGTTGTTATTGTTGTTGCCATTGTTATTGTTACTGTTGTTCCCATTGTTGTTGTTGCCATTACCATTCCTCTTAAGCTGGGGACAGTTGCGTCTGTAATGGCCTTCTTTTCCGCACTCAAAACAACCTTTCGGAGTTTCTTGTGATTGTTGAGGCTTCTTCATCAGTTCACCCGGCAGTCTTTGGCTGCGTGACCAATCTTCCCACAACATTGGCACTTGAAGTTATCACATCGACCCATATGGTGGTAGTTACACCGGTTGCACTTCTGCTGTCTTCCGCCATACCCACCGGGTCCTTGATTTGAGGGAGTCGCCTGGTTGAAGCTTCGATTGTTATTGAACTTCTGTTGTTGTTGCTGACTTTGCTGCTGTTGTTAAGGTTGAGATTGGCTACTGGATGACGATCCCTTGTTGCTTGAACCATCCCACTTGCGTTTCTGGTCGGGCACGCTTGCCACCGCGCCCCGCTTAGGTAATCGACCTTGCTCGACTGCTTGATCAGTCAGCCTGTGGGTTGTTCGGATAGCTTGTTGTATGGTAGTGGGGTTAGAGGCAGTTACCATACTTTGAATTTTGGGTACCAATCCCCGTATATAATGCTCCACCCTCTTATGCATTTCATTCACCATCCCTGGGCATAAAGTGGCTAACTCATGAGTACGAGTCGTGTAGACTTCAATTTCTGAGCCTTGCATTTTGAGTTGCTAGAATTCAATCTCCAGTTTCTGCACTCATTTCGGGGGCAGTATTCTTCGGTCATAATCCCCTTAAACTCCTCCCAAGGTAGTTCATTGGCCATGGCTTGACCCAGCATTTGCACCTGGGCATTCCACCAGGAAAGTGTTGCGCCTTCCAATGTCCCGGTGGCATACTTCACCTGATCAGCAGGCGGGCAGTTGCATTTTGCGAAGACAGACTCTGTCTTCTCAAACCTCCTTACAAGCCCTACAGCTCCTTCCGTCCCGCTGTAGGTATGGGGTTTACAGTCCATGAAGGACTTGTAGGTACATGGTGGTGGTCCTGTTTTGACAATCCCAAACATTAGTCAGATATCCTAGGCAATTAACTAGGATAATTAGTTTAACCTCTTGTTATCATTTACCTGCTGGTTGTCCCGGTTGGGCAGCGGCCACTGCCGCCTGAACATGTTCGTTAATTAATGCCGCCAATTCCACAGGCGTCATGTTTATGGCTCCGGCTCCACGGCCTCCGGCACCACGTCCACGACCACGCCCACGTCCTCTTCCACGTGCGTCCATATTTCACTTTAAAATTCACAATTACAATAATGAGTAAAATCCAACACATTAATCTCATCAAGGTACAGTAAACAATAAGAAATAATGCATTCACCACAACCACAACATTTATAACAGAAATAATAATCAAAGATAAATAAATTGTAATTGAGTCACAAAATATTCCATCAATGTCAAAATTTAAGTTTGTTAGTTGGGTGGGAAACAACCCTTCCCACATAGGTTTCAAAGAAAAGAAACACTACATAGTCTAAGTCATTTAAAAGTAGGATCAGTCCAGTACGTCAGATCTGTCACTGTCCTCATCCATCTCTGCTGGTTCTTCTTCGGGGGCTTCCTCGGGTTCCTCTTCTGGGTCTTCCTCATCAGAGTCCACCAAAGGTGCAGGGGCTTCAACAACCTGAAGTGCTGCTAGTTGTGCCTCTAAATCAGCAAACCTATCATCGATCACAACGTTATGGTGATCCTGTGCGTCCATGCGCCCACTAAGTGCTACCACGTTGCCTCCCAGAGTATGATGTCCACCAATGGCCATCGAGAGTCGCTCCTAAAGCGTCTCTACCTGGAAACGCAGCTGACGCATCTCAGATCGTAATGCAGAGTTCTCATCAGTGAGTCCTCTAATCCGCTGTCGCTCTGTGTCCAGTGTGGCTACAAGGGCTGCAAATGCCTACTCCAGAGGGATGCTCAAGGTAGGAAGTGTAGGCAAAGTAGAGGTGGTCGATGACCTAGTCCTAGGTCGTGTTGGAGCTACTGGTGGTACGCGCTCTCTATATGCCATACGGTTTATGTAGGTGGGGTAGAAATCCCAGTTCCGCGGAGGATCGAGCTCAGGAGGTATGAAAGGCTGATCCCAGTCTATCTCGCCAGGAGGATAAGGATGTCGAGGCCAGTTAAATCCCCTATCCGGTATGGGAGAAGTAGGAGGTGACTCAGATCGTGCAGGTCTCTTGCCTAAATTTCTGGACGACGATGCCATGCTGCGAAGTACGTATTGCGTATGCCAATGAGTATACAGTGAGGAGAGTAAGCGATAAGTAACTAACAACTGTGCGGTTATAGTCTAGTGTGTGTATGCAACCTAGTTCCCTATAACCAATGGCTCTGATACCAATCTGTCACACCCTCAAAATCCACGTGCGGGGTTTTACGGCAAGGCGCGTGACATACCAGGATCTCAGTCATTAGTTACCAAGAATGACTCTATATGATTAATAAACAAAACCAAAGTTAACGTTTAAAATACTGCGGAAGCGTTTTTAAAACCAGAAAACCCAAAACAAGTAGTATGTAAAGAGAATGCGCAAAACATACACGCCCCAAACACATTTGTTTAATATGAAAATAATCCCAAATTTGTAAACAAGACAAATGTAGACAACTCAACAATGCTGACGTGCGTGCTCCTAGGCAACTGGCAACCTTAACATGAGAATAGCATACTAAACAAGTCAACACATGGTTGGTGAGTTCAAGAGTTTGCGTTAATAGGTAAACCGATAAACCATTTTCAAATCATAAGTAGTGTATTGCAATAGATAACTAGTCTATTAACATAAAAATATTAATCATAGTGATTTCGCGATTGAAGCTGACTGTGATAGTTTGTGCCTCCCGTCACGACTTACCAGGTCGTGACGAATATATGTTAGGACAAAATTGCACCCGTATGACCTCGAGTCACACAGGTGGGGCTCGTCAGACCCAGTAGTACTACCCAAAATTTCCCCGCTAGTTAATATTAACAATCCGAAAGTGTGAGGACTTTCCATGGTAAACAACACTATATAAATATTATACAGACTCATATATAAAAGCGTGTGATCAACAGTATGCTATCTCCCCCAAAAGAGATTATGTAAAATGAGTGGGGCAAGAACTCACCTGATACGCGCAAGAATTAACTTAGAGCTTAACCTGAAAGAAAGAGGGGAAAGACAACCTTCAAAGGTCACCTAGAACACAAGAGTACATAAGCACATGTACACAGAATCAATATGAAACCCTAAGTGCTCTACAAACCAAGGAACACAAGGTTTAAGAAAGACAAGACACATTTGACCCAGTTGACCCGTTTGACCCGTTGGTGACATTATAGGTGATAATTCGATAATACTAACACAACAGCATATCATACATGATCAACATACAATTTGATATCATACAAGTCATGCGAATCTCAACTATTATCATGCTCATAACATCTAAAATGTTCATTCTTAATCAATCATCAATCCACAAAAGTCCTAGCTTACCTATATAACTCATACCATGATTTTTCCACAAACAGGCCAAAACAGGTACCAAACCAAATCAACATTCATACAACCTAAACAACACATTTAATCACCTTAGAAACCATCCATGAACACACTAGCATGGTCCTAATATCCCCAAACATGCTCAAATCATCCAATTCAAGGATTTGCACAAATAAAGTTTCCCTTTTGGGAAAGTTCATCCCAAATTCATCAAACTCACACTACATTCATGAATTCATCAATTATATACCAATCCAAATCCATGACAACATCTAAACATGATCAACAACACCTAATCATCATGATTCATCAACATTCAACACCAAAAGTTACTATTTTTAGCAATGTATGAACTATAAGACATCTTCTCGATTTTAAATTGTTCATATCATCAACCTAGCATCTAATCATCATCACAAACACATCCATAACATTCATACATCATCAAATCATCAATTCATGCAAAATAAAGTTACTATTCTTAGTAACCTATGAACCATGAATCAAAATCGAAGCTTTCTTGCATAATCGACGTTAACTAGCATCTATACAATCCAACTAACATAATAGCATCAACAAACAACCAACAACTAACATCCAATTTCAGATTTTCGAATTAGGGTTTCGGCCCTAATGTAAATCCCATAAGAACTTGTAAAAATCCAACCTTTATTGCATACTTGACGTTAATTAACATGTAATCTACCCAACAAACACATTAACAACAACAAACAAGCATCAATCGACCATCAATTGCAGATTTCGAATGGAACTTTCGGCCAACATGAAAAATCATCAAAAACATGTAAAAATCTAACCTTTAAACGTGTAATGGCTCGCAATTGATGATTCTAACTTGTTGTGATGCTTGAAATCGGTCCAAAATCGAATGTGAATGCTTGTTCTTGGCTGAAATCGCAGGTTTGTGGATGTGGGGAGGTCGATCGCGGCCGTAGGGGGGTTATTAGGGTTGGGTTTTGATTTTATTTTTATTTAATAATCCATAATTACCCTTTTAACCCTTATAATTTGTATTTTATAAAAAATTAAGCTTTTAAACACTCCTTTAAAATGTTTTTAACTAGAATAATAAACATATAAACTAGTAGTAACAATTATATGTATTATCTTTACAAGCTACAAAATTTACAAAGTAAATACACACGTTTCCACGTTACGCGATAAAATTCACAATTAATATTTAAATCACATAATCACAACCAATAATCAACATAGAAATTATTGTTTAACATTATTAGTTTTTATTAAGTCACCAACGTTCAACGGCAACTAGTGTGTGCTCACAACACGTGTATGCAAGACTTAACGAAACTAACGGAGTTTGGTAACGGAAAATTACCGGATGTCACAATAATAATAATAATAATAATAATAATAATAATAATAATAACAATAACAATAACAATAACAATAACAATAACAATAACAATAACAATAACAATAACAATAACAATAACAATAATAATAATAATTCTCCTTCACATTTAGTTTGGATTTTAGATTCTATGGTTTTTTAGGTGAGAATTATGAAAGAAAATAGAGATAAAAGATAGAAAGGACCGATGAAATATATGCATAATCCTTTCACATTTATTTACGCCTCTGAATGTTTTTTTCTTTTTACTAGAATAGCATCATTGCTTTTAAACCATAGATCAAATAATCATATGTTTGAGATTTTTGTTCTAAATATTCTCACAAATTTTAGTCATTTTAAATCGTAGTTCATTCTATGCATATATAACTTGTATGACGGTAATGATGCTGACTTGCGAGCATTCAATGCTCAAAAATTCTTTTTGTTTTTTTGTTTCTTCAAGTCAGGATGAAAAAAGGACGTGGGTTTGGAAATTGATCGAATTGCTCACCTCGTTGGTATTAACCTAATAATAAAACATCTAAGGTAAGTCTTAGTTTGGTAAATAACATATATAAAATTGCAGTTGCTTTTACTAACTAACCTTGGTGTATACAACAAATTTTTAATTATTCTAAATACTAACCAAAGGCTATGAAGAGGCATACAACTAAGCCCGAATTGCTATTGTAAATTAAAAAAAGTATCACTAACGGATCATGTCTTTTGCTATATATGAAATGGGTCAATGTTATCATTTATAATGTTCCTTTTTTGTGTTTGATCATTATCAGAAGATAACAATTTTAGAATTGTGATATTTATTGTTTTTCTTGAGAAAAGATAAGGAGAATATATTCTCTTAATTCTCTTAACAATATTAAAAAAAAACACATTATTAAACATCATATAAATAGCCTCACCCCACAAACTTCCTTAGAATAGTGCTTTTTAGGGTATGTTAAATCACCAACTTGAGCATATTTGAGAAATAAGAATGTTTTAACCAAGGACAAACAAAAAGCACCTGGCTAGGCAAAAAATCTTAGAACATATGCTCTTTTTCTTTACTAAGGATCTTATCAAGTGTCAACATCCAATCAGCATCAAATTCAATCTTTAAATTGACAGCCAAACATCAATACAAAATAAGGTCTTCAACATCACCAACAGGATTTGGGTTGTGTAATCTTCGTACAGAATCGGGCATGTTGTTATCCCCACCAACAGATTTGACATCAACATCATATGACATCGTTGTAGTGCGATCGTGATGATTCTCATCTTTCCAGCACGTCTCATTGACCTAGAAAATAACGCATTATAATACGGATAAATTATTAGTTAGTTTATTTAATTAGGTAAACTTTTTTTTGGAATTTCAACTAAATCCACATCGCTTTCATTCTATTTGTAGTTCCATTTCTCTTTCTAGTATATCACGACTATAATCACATTTTTGCAATTTTTTTCTATCCCATCTTCCAAATAATTTCTTTTTTGTTCAAAGAACACTTAGAGTCGAATGTAAAAAGATTGTGTAGTCAACGTTTGTAGTTCCTATCCTTGTTTCTTTCACGATCGATTTCTTCTTACTTGTCACACGCATTTAACGTGTCAAAAAATTTGAACGGTTATGAAATTTGGTTATAAATTCGGGTTGCTAGTCAAATGTGTTGAGAAATTGATTCAAATAAACCTGATGATCTGAGTGTCGTGAAAAACACTTTCAGATTGAAACTATTTGGGGTTCAATCCAAACTTTCAATCGGATAAAATTCAGAAATTTAAGAACGATATTGGAGAGTTTCTTGAAACAGAAATTAAAAGAAGAAGTATCGATCATGCTTCAAACTCGCATTTTACAGGGATGCGGTTAACTGCCGAATGCAGTTTTCATGTTTAAAAACACTCATTTTTCCCCTAGTTTCACATGTGAAACTTTGAAAAAATTAATTTTTAATGTGTTTTTAATAAAGCAATTTTTACAGAGATGGGCTCTACCCCTTGGACCCCGCCCCTAGGGGCGCTGCCCTCAGACCCCCGCCAAGGGGGCGTTGCCCTCTTGGAACCCCCATTGCTTAGAGGCTTCTCCCCTAAAAAGATACTAATATCGAAGATCATAATAAACTCAAACAAGTGTGCACTCCGTACCTCCTGACTTGTTTAATAGATATCGTAATCACATTGATCGACTAGTCAATTCAATTATACTAAAATATATAACAAAATGAAATTTAGTCACATGGAATAAAGAATATGGGTTTTAAGGCTGTTCAGGAGTTGAATCGAGCCGAGCCAGGGAAAGATCGAACTCGGCTCGAATGTAAACCAAACCAGCTCGGTTCGGTTCAGAACTAAAACTGACCCGGAAATCTCAGCTTGAGCTCCGCTCGGTTTTTAACCAAGTTGGCTCATCTCTGCTCGTTTTGTCTCAGTTTTAATTCATAGACTAAATTAAAAAATAAGATGTAAAATAAATTCAATATAAGACGCAACTCATACCGGTTTATATCATGTTTCACTCAATATAAATTAAATTAAAGATTCTAAGTTCAACTTCAACAAAATACAAATAATTTCATAATCATCTGAACCGAAGAAACCAAACCCACAACACTACAGAATATCTGGTAATCAATTGTTTAGTAAAAAATTAAAAGTATGGTTAAATAATTAATTCTAATATATAAAATTATAGAAGCAACATATAAAGCAATCCAATACAAACATTATACCTTAATATTTTGGCATTAGAAATAGTTAAAATAATATATATTATACTCTTAACAAATAAGTATATATCATGATATATATTATTGTTGGATCATATGAGGCTGGTGTTACTAAAACTAACACTTAGAAGATTTTGATGTACAACTGAAGTGGTCTTCCGAAGACAAAAGCTGCTCTTTCGAAGACAAGTTAAAGATCTTCCAAAGCTCAAAGTATGAAGAACTTCCAAAGAGAGAAGTTAGTCTTCCGAGACAAAGTAGTTCTACTTCTGAAATATATAACTTAGAAGATTCTAAGGACAAAGTCTTCCGAAGAATAAAGTCCAGATGACTTGCAGAAGACTTGGAAGAAGTTGATTCTTCCGAAGTATAAATGGCCTCGGAAGAACTTATTCTTCCGAAGCCATTTTAGCTTCGGAAGAACCAACTATGAACCAGTGGACATAAGTATGGTCTATCTAACAGTTCGTTGCAAACTCTGATATACTGCATGGCACTTTCCCACGCCCATGTAGTTGACCATACTTTAATCCACTGTTCACCCATTATCAGTTAGTACAGTTACCAATCTTAGTTGGTGACAAAAGGTATGTCATAGACCTGTCATGACTACCTAATCTAGGATAGTATTTTATCTTAGATACTTTACTTCTAGTAATTTAGTATTTGTGTAGTCTTAGATTCCAGCTGGTTTTCCAAGTATAACCGGCTGTAGATAGTAGTATATATAGTTTCTCATTATAACTTAAGTAATTATGCTTGTAAGAGTTTTGTAATACTGAGTTGAGAAGTAATATATACAAGTATCTTGAAAACCATTCATGTGTTCTTGTTTTCATTAACTTATTATATTACTTGTGAACTTAGTTGAGATTCTGCTTCATCTAACCGAGTGATATTAAGTAAGTTTGTGAGAGTATCTTGTGTTGTGAGACAAATACCGATCCTGTAATTGGTATCAGAGCTTTTTAGGCTCTTGATTATGAGATCTTACCATCCTAAATCACCCTCGTTTCTTCACACTTACTCACTTCACTCAAATAGCTCTTAACCATTAATTTTCTGAGTCTGAAATGGGAACCATGACCAAGGCTCCTATCATCACTCCTAATGATTTTAGAACCTGGTGCAAATGTATTGAAGGCTTTATCAAGTATCAAGACAGCCGCATGTGAAGATCAGTTACTCATGGTACATACAAACCAAAGGTGGAATCCCTAACTGGTAATGGTGCCATGATTGAGAAGGCTGTTGAAGACTACTCTGATGAAGACTTTAAGAAGATGGACATTGACTGTAAAGCCATGAATGTTTTGCTTACGGCTATACCAAACTCCATAATGGTAGGCTTTTAGCAATGTGAGACAGCCAAAAAACTCTTTGATGCTTTGAAGCTGATGTACCCTGGTTCTGCTGAATCCAAAGAGTCCAAGAAAGATGTGCTAAAGCAGAAGTTTGAGAACTTCACATACATTAGGCTTGATATTATATTTGTTGAAAGTTTGGTGAATAAGTATCTAAGTAATCCTGGTAAGCAGCTTTACGAATGTTTTAAGTGAATCATGAGGTATCTTAAGGGTACTAGAAAGTTGGGTGTTTTTTTGGCAACCATAATGATCAAGATCCTGTGCAGGACCGTGCAAGGGGATGGTCAATACAATCAGTTTCATAATGAGAGAGATTTAGAACAATTAACATTTAAATAGGGAACCGGGTTTGAGAATGATGATACAAAGAACACAAGTAAGTAGTGAGATAGAACTAAGAACAAGAATATATAAGTATGGTTTTCAAGGATGCTGTATATTGCTCTAAAGTTCTATTACAAGTGTTACAAAGCATAAAAAAATTACAAGGACTTAAGACACTTTATACTACATCTTATAACCGTCAATACTTAGAAAGACAGTTGGAAATAGTAATCTAGATAACAAGATCAATGTAGAATCAAAAGGCAGATTGACTTTTGATTAGTGACTATGACATGCCATAGCTCACATCCTTTTCTAATATAAAAAGGTTTACAGGTATAATAGTAGGAAGTTACAAACAAAGACCTTAATCTACAGTTTACAAAAGCATGGATTTTTCACCAACTCATGCAAGTTGGTGAGTCATCAGAGTTATAGCGGAAAGTGTGTAAGCTTTATGTAAAATAGATCAGAGAAAGCATGTTTTCTCTATCTTCGGAAGAAATCAGTCTTCACAGCAAATTGGCTTAGGAAGACTTTGTATTTGAAGCTTTGGAAGACTTCATCTTTGGCTTCGAAAGATTTGGATCTTGGCTTCGAAAGATTTTACACTTAGTATTTTTTTGTGTGGAGAGTGTAAAACTTTCGAAGCAACTTCTTCCTTATACGTCCAGTGCATGCATGCAGGAAGACTCTTGGTTGTTTTGGTTTCTTTGGTTGCATCAGCCTTATAATCTTTTGATATTACCTTACAAACTCCCCCTAGGCTGATGCTACCAAAACAGAGAAGTTCTTCAGATGTTGACAGTCCTCATTAGGATCAAGACCATGCCTTTCTTTATCATATGGTCAGGATCCCTCAGACTTTCATAGTATCTTCTCATGTCATAGAGATCATGTAGAGGAAGATTGAGCATGTCTTGCCAGAAGTAGACATCTTGACCTCCTTGATCTCTGATGACATACCATCTGTCCGGACTAGCAGCAAAACTCCAGGACAAGATTGGTCTTCTAATTGCAAGAGGCTCTACTTGAATAGGAGTTGGTTGAGCAGCCTCATCATGTACTATCTCAGGATGCTCTGACTCATCCTAAGCTGTAGAGGTGGATGCCTTTGTCTTCTTCTTCATTGAAACACTTTTCCTGGCCATCCTTTTCCTCCTCTTTGAAGTCTTTAACAGAGAGGACTGGTCTTCAGCACCAGATTGTTCTGTTGTGTCTCTTTAGTTGGGTTCTTTTCTCTCATAGGTTCAGAAGGAGAGAGAAGAGGATCCTGCTGTGGATCAAAAGATGAAGTTGGTTGCAATGAAACTCTAGGTTCAGGTTGTGTTGTCTCAGGGGGTTCAACCTTCACCTCAACTTCAGGTTGAGCTGGACTTGGTGGAGAATGCAAGTCAACAAGCTCTCCCTTTTTAATCTTCTACTTGATCACTCTGATATGCTCATCCATGGTGGATAGAGACATAGGACAAAGCCTCTTTTCGGAGAATCCATACAGCTTTAAGAAGCTCATCATCCTTTGTCTGCCATCAGACTTCTTTTGGCTTTTATGGATGATGGATCTTGACTTTGCAACTTCTTCCCTTAACTTTCTCTTAGCAGCTTTTCCTTCTTTTGTAGATTGTTCCTCCAGCTTCTTGAGATATTCAAATTCAATATACTCAAATGATAAGGGAAGAAGTGCAGATGGCTGATAGAGTCCTATGGCACTCAGGTAGTTGATCATGTTCATCCTTTCAGCTTTCTTATCTACCTGAGGTTGTGCAGTTGCCACAGTCTCTTCCTCAGGACTTTCTTGAACTGGGGAGAGGATAGGAGCATGTTTATAGAGCCTTTTCAGCCTCCTTTCATCTTTGATCTTGAGGAGCAATGCTACATCCTTTGCCTCCTTCCTCTTCTTTGACAACTTATTGTTAGCCAGTTCATTTATCTCATCTAAGGGGAGAGATATGAGTTCATCAATGTTATAGTTCCCGGTCCCTAAGTAGTTTAGCCTGGTTGCCCTCAACTCATCATCTTAAGTGTTTGGCCTGGGGGCAGCCTGGATAGCAGCTTCCATAAAGCCTGGAGACCCTCTTCCTCTTTCTCTTCTCCTCCTCTATCTCTTCAGAGGCATCTTCTTTTTTTGTTTATCACGCACAGGCTTTGGTGACTCAGGGTGGAGAGAGCTTTGGACTTTAATGCTTGGTTCAGTAGTTAGCTCTGGCCAGAGAGAGGATATGAAGCACCTTCACCAGCTGGTGCCTCACTGAGGGTACTAGGTGCTGAAGGAGATCCTGTCTCAAGGTTCACAGGTTTAACTTCTGGGCCTTCAGTCAAGGCTTCCCCTTTGAAGCTAATCTTAGGGTCCACCTCAACATCCAGTTGACCAAAAATATCACCTGCTAGCTTCTGTCTATATAATCTTGATCACACATCTTGAACTCTTCTAGCACCCTTTCTTGAATCCAATCTGCTAATCTTTCAACTTATCTATTTTGGCTTGGGTTGACAAGTGGAAGATCAACCAAATGGATGCACTCATAGAAACTCAGGTTTGAAAACTTAAAGATTTCCTGTTGACCTTGAGCTCTAGGGATGACAAGAGCCCTTCTTTCTCTGTCATACCTCCATCCCATGATTAGGTTCTCAGAGTGAAGAGATGGGGTAGGCATGGCTCTGGGTATACCCTCCTCAAACAGGTTATGTATGAGTAAGTCTACATCCATGTAGACTTGAGGAGGTTACTGAGTATGGACAATTGCAAGTGAGGGTGGTGAGTACTCAAAGTCCATACTCTGAGAAGAACTCCCAGGTTCTGTGATTGCTTGGACTTCTTTTAGCTTTTCTAATCAAGTTCTTCCTTTTAGACTTGGTCATCCCAGATTCTATCCTCTCCTTAGAAGAATAGTGAACCTTATTAGGATGATCTTATTCACTCTTCTTAGAATCATCCTTCACTATCTTCTCTTCATCCTCTTCATCAATAGGGTCTATGGAAGCTCATCTTTATAAGTTCCACACCTTGGAGATCTTACAGACAATAGAGTGTGTGGAGGAGCTATCTCAGTAGATCCCAGTCCCTGCTTATTCTGATAACAAACTTTTTCATGCAAGGATGAGGATATCATGTTCTTCAAGGTCTCTTCTTCAAGAACATAGTTTTCTACCCTGGCTTTGCTGATCACAAGCTCAGCCTGGTATTTAGTTAACTTAGTCACGAGATCTTTTATCTGAGTTCTGTAGTTGGTAGTTCATGCTTTAGAGTTGAAAATGGTTTTCTGTAAATCTTTTGAGACTTAATTGATTTTGGAAGAAAATTTTCCTTCAAATACATGCAAGTACTTAGAAGCATATTTAAGCTTGAAAGATATCACAGAGGTAAATTTCTTATAAGTAGTTATTTGACTTGAAGACATAATTTTCTTCCGAAGGCAACTTGAATCTTCCAAAAGAAAATATGTTTTTGAAAATTTTCAAATAGTTTAAGGAATATCATTTTTAGCTCTTTTGAAATCACCTTTTAAAATGTTTAAAGACTCAAGATCAGTTCTTATCTCTAAGTTATAGGACCTATATCAGTTAACTTTAGCAATACATTTAGGTGTACAAAGATGTTCCAATACCTTGACTTCTTCATGATCTACAATCAGTGCTTGCTTTGAAGATGCATCCTCAACCTGAAAGCTCCGGTCAAAGACTCCTTCAATAGCAACTGCAGCTTGCTGCTTGGCTTTCTCATTCTAGGGAGCTCCATCAGTGTTGTTTGGTCTGGTTTGTGCTTGGTCACCACTTATTCTTGGTGCCTTGCACTCTCTAGCAAAGTGTCCCATTTGGTTACAGTTGTAACACTTAACTTTGCTTTTGTCCAACCTAAACTTTTCACTGGTTTCATTGCTAGGAAACTTCCTCCCTATCCTCTTGTAAAACTTTATGGCTCTGTGAGTGAGAAGAGCCATCTGCTGGACTATTTCCATGTACTTCAGATCATCTGGATGGATACAGTAAATGTCTTCAAGGGTGAAGAGAAAGTTTCCTATGCTTTCATCAGTAGACATAAAGGCTTGTGAAGAGCTTGTCTCTTGGAATGGGCTTCCTTGGATATAGCTCTCTCTTGGTGTCTTTCGGAAGGTGATGAAAGGACCCTTTTATGAGTTTTCGGGGTACCAGATAAGATGATGCTGTGGTTCTCTGCAATCCCTTTCAACCATATGAAGGGCTGAACTCTACTGATTATTGGAGTTACCAGATGGATTTTGCATGTTCATCTCCATCTAGTAGCCACTGAGGATACCATACAACTCAGTGAGAGTAAGGATCTTGAGATTTTTAGCCCTCTTAATGACCACACAGTAGTGTGTCCATTTTTTGGGAAGAGAGGACATGAACTTCCTCACAATGTCCCTGTTCTCAAGAGTTACTCTAATATCCATTAGAGTATCCACAATCTCAACCCCTACCTAAAGTATTATTGTGTCATGGTTTCACCTGTTTTGAAGGTGAAATTCTCAAACTGCTGCTTCAAGAAGTCCTTCTTGTTCTCTTTTGCTTCATTTGACCCCTCATACATCAGCTTCAGTGCATCCCATAGTTGCTTGGCAGTCTTGCACTTCTTGATGACTCTATAGATAGAGTTTGGAAGAATAGTTTGGAGGGCGGTCATGGCCTTCCGATCTATGTTTATCTTCTTCCAGTCTTTATCAGAATAGTCTACCACTTCCTTTGGTATCATACCACCACTAGTAGCAGCTGAGGAGGTGGCTGGTACATGAGGTCCAGAGGTAATAGATCTCCACATCCTGAAGTCTTGAGACTTGATGAAGCCTTACATTCTTTGGCACCAAGTATCAAAGTCCTCAGGAGTGATCAGTGGAGATTTTGTCATAGTACCGGTTTCCATATCAGCCTTTGTGATAACTGCCATTTGAGATGTTAAGCGTTTTGTGAAACTGAAGGGATTTAAGATGCTGACATCTTACAATCAAGAGACTAGAAAGCTCTGATCCCAATTGCAATATAGTGCTCCCAGGACTACTTAGCAAAATAGTGTTGCTAAGAGGAGAAACAGGACACTTATTCAGGCTGCAAGAACCATGCTGTCTGACTCTAAACTGCCTATCACCTTCTGGATAGAGGCTGTTAACATAGCCTGCTATGTGTAGAACAAAGTTTTAGTAGTTAAGACTCCTTATGAGTTGTGGCACAAAAGGAGACCATTCATTCATTTCCTCAGGTCATTTGGATGTCCCTGCACCATCTTAAATACCAAAGATCAGGTAGCCAAGTTTGCTGAGAAATCAGATGATGGACATTTTATTGGATACTCTTCCCAAGCTAAGGCTTATAGAGTATACAATCTCAGAACTAGAGTAGTTGAGGAGTCAGCCAATGTGACCTTCAATGAGCACACTCCTAGTGTGAAAGGTTCTGGCCCAGATTGGCTATTTGATCTTGATTTAGTTACCAACTGTTTTAACAAATCTTGTGAGAATATTTCATGATCTATATGTAACTTATAAATAGGAGATCTTGACCCAAGATTTAAGTTGAGAAGACCAAGTAAGCATTTTTCCTAAGCTCTAGTGGTAACTAACCCTGCAAGTGAAGATCAACACTAACATGAAAAATTCAGCTGATACATCTGAGATGCCTACAAATTCCAGCTCAGAGGGTTAGAACTCAGGTGAAGGAGCTTTAAATGTAGGATGAAATAAAGGTGGTGACAGTGATCAAGAATTTATTGATGCTGATAACCACTCCATAAAAGACAACATAAATGATATCACACACTTATTGGATCAAGTCTCTCTTGATAAGTGTGCTGATGTGGTGGGTGATACTCCATTGCCTAATCTAAATTTCTCAAATTTAGATCTTTCCAATCAACTTACTATGATCCCTCAACTCAGGATCCACAAGTCACACCCACCACAAACATCATTGGAAATGTTGATACAGGGGTGAGAACAAAAAGGACAAACCCATGACAAAAATGCATTTCTATACTCTTGCTTCTTGTCCTAGGTAGAGCCAAAGAAAGTTGATGAGGCTTTGAAGGATGGAAGTTGGGTTGAAGCAATGCAAGAGGAACTACTTCAATTCAAAAGACAAAAGGTTTGGAACCTATGTCCTTTTCCTCAATGGAAGACTACCATAGGAACCAAGTGTGTTTTTAGAAACAAAAAGGATGATAGAAGACTTGTCATCAAGAATAAGGCAAGACTAGTTGTTCAAGGGTATACATAAGATAAGGGAATTGACTACACAGATGTTTTTGCTCCTGTGGCAAGACTTGAAGCTGTAAGAATATTCCTAGCTTTTGCTGCATCCAAGGATTTCAAGGTCTACCAACTTGATGTCAAGTGTGCTTTTCTGTATGGGGTAATTGATGAAGAGGTGTATGTCAAACAACCACCTGGCTTTGTAGACCCAGATAATCCTAATTATGTTTGCAAGCTTGATAAAGCTCTTTATGGGCTGTACTAAGCTCTAAGAAAGTGGTATGAGACACCATCTCAGTATCTCTATCAGCATGGCTACAAAAGGGGTACTATAGATGGAACTCTCTTCATCAAAGGAACAGGGAATGACTTAATGCTGGTTCAAGTATATGTAGATGACATTATTTTAGGTCAACTAATCCAAAGCTCTGCAAAGACTTTAAGAGGCTGATGAAGAATAGATTTGAAATGAGTTCCATGTGGGAACTCAATTTCTTTCTAGGTATTCAAGTGAAGCAAGTTGACAATGGCATCTTCATAAGTTAGTCAAAGTATGTACAAGACATACTTACAAGATTCAACATGATTGATTGTAAGGTTTCAAAGACACCTATAGCCAGAAACCAATCCCTTGGACCTGATCTTGAGGGGGAGTGTGTGGATGAATATCTCTACATGGCTATGATTGGGTCTTTTATGTATCTCACAGCCAGCAAGCCTAATATCATGTTTGCCACATGCATTTATGCAAGGTATCAAGCCAACCCCAAGATGTCACACCTGGTTGCTGTCAAGAGGATTCTTAGATATGTCAAAGGTGCTCCCAAGCTAGGCCTTTGGTATCCAAAGAATTCTGACTTCAATCTGTATGCTTATACAAATAGTGACTATGGTGGTTGCAACATGACTGCAAAGTCTACATCTAGGGGATGTCAATTCCTTGGTAGAAGGATAGTCTCTTGGCAATGCAAGAAACAATCCTGTGTGTCTGCATCAACTACTGAAGTTGAATACATTGTTGCTGCAAGCTGCTATGCTCACATGCTTTGGATTCAGAATCAGATGTTGGACTATGGATTTAACTTCAAAGAGACTCCCATCCACATAGACAACAACAGTGCTATCTCTATTACAGGGAATCCTGTGCAGCACTCAAGGACCAAACACATCAACATTAGGTATCATTTGATTAGAGATAACTTTGAGAAGGGATTAATCAAACTAGTCAAAGTTAACACAAGTGAACAATATGCTGATCTGTTTACTAAGGCTTTTGATGAACAGAGATTCAAATATCTTGTATTAGCTATTGGGATGATTAACTTTAAGTAGATTTTCTTAAAACTTAAATCAACTTTATTTTTAAAACCTATGTGTCCTAAGTTGTCTATTTTATCACCTTCATAAGCCCAGTTATTTTGGAAGAAAATCTTTTAAAGATATTCCTTAGATTTTTGAAAATTTTTCAAACATACTTTCTTTCAGAATATTTCAAATTGTCTTCGAAAGAAAATTATGTCTTCAAATCAACTAATTACTTATAAGAAATTTACCTTAGGAAGAAATTCTAAAAATATCTTTCGAAGCTTAAATATGCTTCTAAGTACTTACATGTATTTGAAGGACAAATATCTTGTGAAAGCAATTAACTCTCGAAAGACTTATTCTCTTTAGAATAAAACTCCCAAGTCTTAATATCTTCCGAAACCAAATATGTGTCGGAAGAAAAATTCGCTAAGTATTTTTCTTCCGAAGCCTAATTTTCACAACTCTTAAGAATATCTTCCAAAGCCAAATTGGCTTCGGAAGCTTTTTCTCAAAAAAAAAAAAAAACTTCCGAAGACAAAATTACCTTCGGAAGATTTTCAACTTCCAAGAAAACTACATTTTTGGGCACTTTTTCAGAGGTGGGACCGACTTTCGGATTTCAAAGTTTATTCTTTCGCATTAACTTTGTCTCAAATCCATTTCGTATATATTCTCTCAACGGTTCCCCCTCTTCTCACTATCCTCTTCATATGCATTTTTCTCTAACCTAAATTCACCCCCAAATCAACCTTGTTCTTATCTTCCTCCAACAAAAAGCTACATCAAATGGCCAACCCTGAACGTAGAAACCAACCCGATTTCTCCATGCATCTTCACAGGCAACATAATCAGTTTACTCTGTTAGACTCTGAGAAAGATCCTGGTTTCTCAGAGGTTTGTCGTTTTCTTTCTTTGAGAAACTACTTCACCTCCCTTACCATTGATCCTCCACTCTATGCGGATCAACTTTTGGCATTCTGGAGGATCTGCCAAGAGGTCACCATGGATGGGGAGAAGGCACTGTCTGCCACATTGCAGGGGAGGACAATCTTTATCACTCCAGCCTCTATAAACACCCACCTTTAGCTGGATGATGAAGAAGGCAATTTGTCCTTTCCCAAATCTGCTGTTAACCACTCCTTTAAGCAGATAAGCTATGAAGGTGACTTCTCAATCAGGATCATCAGGAAGGGGATAGTCTCCACTCAGTGGAAGTACCTCCTCCATGTGGTTATCCACAGCTTATCCAACAAGCATGGAGGTTGGGACCAGATTCCAGAAGATCTTTCCTATATAGTCCATGGGATGGTTCAAGGGGTCAAGTTTAGGTATTCATAATTTGTTTATACCAATTTACTTGCTAACTTAGACTCCTTAGAATATTACATGTTCCCTAGATATGTCCAGCACATTCTCAACTATGAACTGGGCTCACAGTTGAGGGGAACAGGTAAGGTTCTAAAATTGGGACAGATGAAGCCCGACATCTTCAAAACTATAAGGAAGCCAACTGTTGGCTTCTCAGGGGTAGAAACAACCCTTGTCCCAAAAATGTTAGAGCTCATTGCTCAAGGTGACAACCTAGCAGCACCCGCTAGTGTTGAACTCACACCTTGTACTTCCCAACCACCAATACAGCCTAAAATAACCATCACCTACCAAAGAAAAATCCAAACGAACCCCTGCACATGCTATTCATCTTGTGCAGGCCCCTATAACATCACCTATACAGGAGGAAGTGGACACTAGAGCTCCTACTTCTCCAGAGGAGCAAACCACTCCCATCTCACCATTGATTAGTGCTGAGGTTCCTTATGCTCAGCCTGATGAGCTCACAACCCCAACAGCCTTAAGCCTTCACTCAGAGTCTCAACACTCTAGTGAACAACTTTCTGGGGATAGTTACCATCCCCAGCCACTGGATCTAAACCAACCAATTCCCAGCCTTGACTTCTATGATGATGAAGACATGGGCTTTAGTGAGTACCATGAGTCTCTTTTCTCTACCTCTACTAAAGGAAAGATGAGTACTCTTGCCTCACTCATGACTAGCCTATATCATCCACCCATGACTGAGGTGGATCTCCCTGAACCTGTTTAGGAGATCCATATGGAAGAGGCTCTCACTTTAGAAAGTGATTACATCATTCAGACGTCAACCGTGGCAACCCAGCCTCTTGACATTTCTCTTGAAGTTGTCATGATGCAGGGGAAATCCAGCAGCCAATAACAAAGTGCTGGTGATGAGGAAGAAGACCTTGGTCCTATTCTCTCATCCCCCCATGATTCTTCTGATGAAGATAAGGGGAGTCTAAAACTAAAGGTGCACAAACTGACCAAAACATGCACCTATTTAGTCTCTAAGATCAATCACCTAGGATCTCAGGAGACTGTCTTATAAAGGAGGGTCAATGACCAGCAACTTGAGATCACCGATCTCAAAGGAAAGTTAGTTGAGAAACCACTCAGAAGTTCTCAACCAGGTCCACAAGAACCTGTGGATGTGACAAACCTAACCCCAAGCTCACTTATGCAAGAAGGTGATGCTACCAAAAATGGGGAGAAAGTCTAAGAAATCATAGAACCTGGGAGTTCTTCTCAGAGTATGAACTTTGAGGACTCACCACCCTCACTTGCAATGGTCCATACTCAGTATCCTTCTCAAGTCTACATGGATGTAGACTTACTCATACATAGCCTGTTTGAGGAGGGTATACCCAGAGCCATGCCTACCCCATCTCTTCACTTTGAGAACCCAATTGTGGGATGGAGGTACGACATAGAAAGATGGGCTCTTGAAATCTCTAGAGCTCAGGGTCAACAAGAAATCTTCAACTTTTCAAACATGAGTTTCTATGAGTGCATCCATCTGGTTGATCTTCAACTTGTCAACCCAAGCCAAAACAGACAAGCTGAAAGATTAGCAGATTAGATTCAAGAAAGGGTGCTAGAAGAGTTCAAGATTATATAGACACAGGCTAGCAGGTGAGATTTTTTGTTAAATGGATATTGAGGTGGACCCTAATATTAGCTTCGAAGAGGAAGCCTTGATTGAAGGCCCAGAAGTTGAACCTATAAACCTTGACACAGGATCTCCTTTAACACCCAGTACCCTTAGTGAGGAACCAACTAGTGAAGGTGCTTCATATCCTCTCTCTGGCCAGAGCTTGACTATTGAACCAAGCAATAAAGGCCAAAGCTCTCTCCACCCTGAGTCACCAAGGTCTGTGTGTGGCAAAGGGAAGAGGAAGATGACCTTTAAGGAGATAGAGGAGGAGAAGAGAGAGAGAGAGGAAGAAGAAGCTAAGGGGAGAGAGTTTAAGAGGATCTCCAGGCTTTATGGAAGCTGCTATCCAGGCTGCCCCCAGGCCAAACACTCAAGATGATGAGTTGAGGGCAACCAGGCTAAACTACCTGGGGACTAGGAACTATAACATTGATGAACTCATATCTCTCCCATTGGAAGAGTTGAATGAACTGGCTGATAATGAGTTGTTAAAGAAGAGGAAGGAGGCAGAGGATACAGCATTGCTCCTCAAGATCAAGGAAGAAAGAAGGCTGAAAAGGCTCTACAAACATGCTCATATCCTCTCCCCATTTCAAGAAAGTCCTGAGGAAAAGACTGTGGCAACTGCACAACCTTAGGTAGATAAGGAAGCTGAAAGGATGAACACGATCAACTACCTGAGTGCCACAGGACTCTATCAGGCATGTAAACTTCTTCCCTTATCATTTAAGTATATTGAATTTGAATATCTCAAGTAGCTAGAGGAATAAGCTACAAAAGAAAGAAAAGCTGCTAAGAGAAAGTTAAGGGAAGAAGCTGCAAAGTTAAGAGCCATCATCCACAAAAGCCAAAAGAAGTATGATGACGAACAAAGGATGATGAGCCTCTTAAAGCTGTATGGATTCTCTGGAAGGAGGCTTGGTCCTATGTCTCTATCCACAATGGATGAGTATATTAGAGTGATCAAGTAGGAGATTAAAAAAGGAGAGCTTGTTGACTTGCATTCTTCACCAAGTCCAGCTCAACCTAAAGTTGAGGTGAAGGTTGAACCCCCTGAGACAACACAACCTGAACCTAGAGCTGCATCTCAGCCAACTTCGTCTTCTGATCTACAGCAGGGTCCTCTTCTCTCTCCTTTTGAACCCATGAGAGAAGTGAACCCAATTGAGAGAGACACAATAGAACAATCTGGTGCTGAAGACCAGTCCTCTCAGTTAAAGACTTCAAAGAGGAGGAAAATGATGGCTAGGAAAAGTGTTTCAAAGAAGAAGAAGACAAAGGCATCCACCTCTACACCTTAGTACGAGTCAGAGCATCCTAAGGTAGTGCATGATGAGGCTGCTCAACCAACTCGTATTCAAGTAGAGCCTGTTGTAATTGGAAGACCAATCTTGTCCTGGCGTTTTGCTGCTAATCCAAACAGATGGTATGTCATTAGAGATCAAGGAGGTCAAGATGTCTACTTCTGGCAAGACATGCTTGATCTTCCTTTACATGATCTCTATGACATGAGAAGATACTATGAAAGTCTGAGGGAGCCTGACCATATGAGGAAGAGAGGCATGGTCTTGATCCTAATGAGGACTATCAACATCTGAATAACTTCTCTGTTTTGGTAGCATCAGCCTAGGGTGAGTTTTAAAGGTAATATCAAAAGATTATAAGGCTGATGCAACTAAAGAAAACAAAACAACCAAGAGTCTTCCAGCATGCATGCATTGGACGTACAAGGAAGAAGTTGCTTCTGAAGTTTTACACTCTCCACAGAAAAAAATACTAAATGTAAAATCTTTCGAAGCCAAATTCCAAATCTTACGAAGCCAAAGATGAAGTCTTCCGAAGCTTCAGAGACAAAGTCTTCCGAAGCCAATTTCTTGTGAAGACTGATTTCTTCCAAAGATAGAGAAAACATACTTTCTCTGATCTACTTTACATAAAGCTGAGACACTTTCCGCTACAACTCTGATGACTCATCATCTTGCATGAGTTGGTGAAAAGTCCATGCTTTTGTAAACTGTGGATTAAGGTCTTTGTCTGTAACTTCCTACTATTGTACCTGTAAACCTTTTTATATTAGAAAAGGATGTGAGCTATGGCATGTCATAGTCACTAGTCAAAAGACAATCTGCCTTTGACTCTACATTGATCTTGTTGTCTAGATTACTATTTCCAACTGTCTTTCTAAGTATTGACGGTTGTAGGATGTAGCATAAAGTGTCTCAGGTCCTTGTAATTCTTTTATACTTTGTAACACTTGTAATAGAACTTGAGAGCAATATACAGCATCCTTGAAAACCATACTTATCTGTTCTTGTTCTTTGCTCTATCTCACTACTTACTTGTGTTCTTAGTATCATCATTCTCAAACCTGGTTCCCTATTTGAACTCTTAAGTGTTCTAAATCTCTCCTCATTGTGAAACTGATTCTATTAACCATTCCCTTACACGGTCCTGCAACATGGTTTTGTTGATTCTGATTTTGCTAAAGATTTAATTGAAGGTTAATTACAGGGTATGTGTTCAATGTTCTTAGTGGAGTAGGGAACTGGAAAGCCTTTTTGGCACATGTTGCGGACTTGTCAACCATAAAAGGTGATTTTATTGCTTTGACTAAGGCTATGAAAGAGTCAAATTGGTTGAAATATTTTCTATATGATATTTGAATTGGTGTTTCAGACGTAGTGGTTAAATATGATAATTTGGGGGCATTTCGATCATCTAAGCACAAAGTGATTCATGAGAGGTCTAAACATATCAGTGTTAAAATTCATTTATCCAGATATAATGAATTCTAAATAGATTAGATTAGAGCCTGTGAATACCATTGATAGTGCAGGTGATATGCTAACAAAGTCATTGGCCGGTCCTAAGTTTGTGAATTTTCTTGATTTGCATAACATCTGTTAAGTTATTTTACTAAGACAGAGACTGTGAAATAAAGTATTAGACAAGTCAAAGTCTCTATTCTATTTAATATAGTATGTCTTGGTCAAAAGTACTAAAGTTTGAAGTTTTTTCTTGTCGTAGTCGTTTAGTTTGAAGACTAATTGTGTCAAATTGTAAACTTAGTTGTTAACTTCTTGTTAATCGCTAAGATTAGGATATATTAGCTTGATACCGGTAACCATTGGTCTAATTCAATTTAATTTTTATTCTTGGTGTAACTATTTTCTTCGCATACTTGAGGGTGAAATCGATTGAGTTGAAATCATTGTTTTGATCCTAATTTCATGAGTCTTAATAGTTCAATTCCCTTATTTTCTTTAACAACTTTTACAGAAAAAGCTTTTTAAAACTTATTATTTCTTTTGTGTTAAAAGATATTGTAATCCATGTTGTTAACCTAGATTCTCACTATTCTGATGTAAATGTTTATTTTTTCTTCCTTTAATTTTTTAAAATATTATTTAATTTTCTTTAATAATTTGTAATATTCTATATAAGCAAATATTGTATTTTATTAAATTTTGATGTAAAATATATATAAAACCAAGTCGTATGTGTAAAAGTATTTTCTGAAATTGGATATGTGAGTAGATGCATGAAGTGATGGTTCCGCTTTATATCAACATAACCGAGACATCTATGTTAAACTAATAATAATACAAATAATCTAACGTAACCTACGTCTAATAATGTAGTTAGGCTAATATCCCCCCTCCCCACCTCTCCCTCCCTCACTATTTTTTTGATTTTCTTGTCTAAGATCTTTGAATTCAATTAGGCTCCTCATCTCTACGAAATTGATCATCGGTATGCTTTTGTGAGTATATCATCTCTTTGCATTTCTCCACTCATATGCTTAACTTGAATTTGCTCCTTTTCTATGTATTTTTAATAAAGTGGTATCGCATGTAGATATGCTTTAATCTTTGATGAAACATGCGATTTTTCATGAATAATCTTACAAATTTGTTATGAACTACTATGGGTATCTTTTTTGATTCTTCTATTTTAAGTTCGCTTAGAAGTTCTAGAAGCCATAATGCTTAACGTGCTTCTGATGCAGCTGTCATATATTCTGATTTACAAGATAATTATGCTACTGTCTTTTGCTTATGACTTGACCATGTAATAGGTTATTCATTGTAGTGAAATTTTGTTTTTATGTACTCTATTCCCTAGTCTAGTGCCTCCATGATGTATCTTATGTTGGGCTGTGAAGGCTTTAGGCCGAACCGGGCTTGGTTCGAGCATGTTTTGCTGCAGACAGAAACAAGGGGAGTCGGCCCTAAGGCAATTAGGGTTATTTAGTTAATTCTAGGAGCCTAAGTTATTGCTTTAATTACTAACCTGATCTAGCATTATAAATATACCCATTGATTTAATTGTATTCTTTTGAGCACAATAATAATATAAACCCTAGTTTAAAATTAGATGTAGGTCACCTAGACCGAACCACTATAAATCACGTGTGTAATTTTTCTATTGTGTGATTATGTGTGTTTGATTGCTTCCGCTAGAACCTACTCTGATTATGATACCTTACAAGTGGTATCAGAGCTTAGGTTCTGAAACACACCTGGTTGACACACTGAAATTGTAGAAGGCTGTTCGAAAAAGCTATTGTTTATCTTTTGCTGTTGGTTTAAAATCAAGGGCTGATGTTTGGATCCCTAGGGTCACCGCCATCCAAGAAGATAACAGGGTTGTTTTTCGACTCATTTTTTGAGTGTTTTGCATTTAGGTTTTCGGTTTTTAACTCCTTGAAATCATTGGTTACATTCGGTTCTGTGGGTGAAGCTGTCGGTACAGGTATATTCGAGTTTTAGGGTTTTATTGGAGGTGTGCTTGGCTTCGGTTAGCTTTGGTTCTTTGGCTTTCTCTTCAAAGGTTAATCTTTTCTCATGGTGTTCATCAACTTCAGTTTTTGTTTCGTGATTGTATTCGTTTCTCGTTTGCAATGGAGTTCAAATTGAAAAGTTTAACGGGACAGACTTTGCTTGGTGGAAGATGCAAATAGAAGCATTGCCTAATGAAAAAGATTTGGAAGTAGTATTGGAAGAAAAGTTGGCTACAATGAATATAACTAAAGAAGCAGTTTGGAACTCAAAGGACAAGAAGTTTAGAGGGGCTATTACATTTTCTTTGATGAGGAGCATTGCATTTAATGTTATGCATGAAACCATGGCTCATGGTATAATGACGGCTCTGTTAAATATGTATGAAAAGCTGTCTACTGCTAATAAGATGTTCTTGATGAGGGAGTTATTCATGACTCAAATGAATAAGGGAACTTTGTTTTTGGAGCATATTAATGATCTCAACTCGATCATGTCCAGGTAAGCTTCTGCGGGTATGAAGTTATTACTATCTTCTTTGCCAGGTAGTTGGTCTAGAACTATAACGGCTATTACTAGTTCTGTGGGAACTGATGGGTTAACATTTGACGGGGTCCGAAACATTGCGCTAGGTGAGGAAACTCGCCGGAAAAGCACTAGTGGTGGATCATCTTCTGGTTTGTTATATGTTGGCAGGGGAAAGGAAAATAACAGAAGCAGTGGGAGTTGAGGGAGGAGTTCGATTAAAGCTCGAAAAACTATGAAGTGCTGGAGTTGTGATGAGATTGTGCATGTTAAGAGTCAATGTCCAAACCGTAAGCATGAAAAATATAGTGAGGTAAACATTACTGCTGAGGATGAATGTGGTGATGACACGTTACTACTTGAGATGAAAACAGTGTGGACTCTAGGGTTATGGATTCTGGATCTTCATTTCATGCGATCCATAGCGGGGAGACGGTGAATCTAATAGTTGGCAACTTTGGGAAGGTACGAATAGCAAATGGTAATATTCTTGATGTTACGGGCATAGGTGATGTTAATCTGTTACCTCCATTGGGAACCTACTGGACCTTGAAGAATGTTAGGGTGATTCCAGCTTTGAAGAGAAATCTTATCTCTTAGTCAACTAGATGAACAGGGACAAGAACTGTAGGGATTGAACCTAGAGGCTCGGAAAATCAAATCAAGATTATGAAGATCAAGTCGCGCGAGAACCTGAAGTTGTCGAGCGAGAAGTTGCATCTCGCGCGAGAACTTGGAAGTCACGTGAGAACTTCTAGTTTAGTATAAATAGTTGTTTTGAGATGTAATTTAGAGAGCTTTTGTCATTTCTTAATTTCACTTATGCTTTCTATCTTTCAAATCAGAGAGCAATATAAATTGAAGTTTATTTACACTTGTGTTTGTTGGACCATGAATGGATCATACATGCCAATTCAAGAGGTGGTAGAAGGTTGTTCTGGTTGGTAGAATCTTAGCACGTCCAAGAAGTAATACGGGTGAGACAATAGAAGAAAAAGACCAAGTGTCGGCTGTCTGCATTAGTCAATGCTAATGAGCAAGAACAAATACGGCCAATCATTTGTTCATCCGCATTTACTAATACGGATAAGCAGAACCAAATGCGACTAAGTTTTTGTTAATCAGCATTGGTCAATGCGGATGACATACTTAATTCTGATGCACAACTAAAGGAATGCTTATGAAGATTATCACATCTGCATTAACTAATGCTAATGTTCATTAAAAATGCTAATAAAGATTTTATACTTAAACTAGTATTTTGATGTCTAGTTGTCAGGGTAGTTTAGTCATTTTGTACAGACATTGTATCAGCCTATAAATAGAATAGTATACACTTTATTAAGGGTTGATTGGTAAGCTTTTGTTTTGTGCTGCAAACCCTAGCATACTTTGTATCTTATTTACCAATATCAATATACAAAGCATATATTAGTATTTTCAGCATTAAATGTTCTTTGATTCTGTATTTCCGCTACTTAATCATTGAATCAATCATCATATTCTATCCTAGTTGAGTCACATCAACTCAGATTACATCTAGGACCCGATCAATTGGTATTAGAGCCTCGGCTCTTGAATTCATCTCATAAATCAGCACAGATCTTGAACGAAAATCGATTGGACTGTTGATTGAGTTGTTTATTAGCATGTTTCAGACTTCTAATAAACATTCTTACTAAAAATAGTTAGAGCTACATCAACCGTCGATGTTCTTCTAATTGAAAAACTCAAGAACACTGTCCGATTGTTGATTCTCAACAAAGTTAGACAAAAACCACTCATAATCACTAAATATTGACCAAAAATCAACCTAAAATCAGCTTTACTGCTGCTGCTGTCACCAAATATAGACAAGAAACTCTTGACTTTAGACTGTTTGAACATTCTGGACATAAAAATCAACTTAATTAATATTCAAACCACCTAAAATCACTTTTATTCTAATGGATTCTGTTAACTTTTTTGAACATGGTCATGCATCTAAACCTCCAATGCTTAAACACAAGTCTGAGCTTAAGCAGTGGAAAATAAGATTTAGAAACTACATTACAGGTATGGATCCCGACTACTGGATATCCATTTGCAAAGGACCCTACATTCTTGTGTCTCTTAATGCTGATCAAGCTGCTCAGTACAGAACTGCTAGAATTCCTATTGAGGATCCTAATCTAAATCTTGATGATGAGGAATACAAGAAAATCAAGATAGACCTCAAAGCCTACTCTATTCTAACTTAGGCTTTGAAAATGGATGTACTCAAAAGACTAGAAAAGTAGGGGACAACCAAAGGTGTCTGGGATGCACTGCAGATTATGTGTGAAGGAAGCAGTGAGGTGACATAAATAAACAAAGACAAACTGGTGAACCAATATGAAACCTTTCATCATACCAAGGGTGAATCAATCTCCAAGTAGCTACATCATTTTTTACAGTTGGTGAATGATTTGGAAATCATGAGGGTAATTTATAAAGAGAAGGAGATGAACAAGAAGATGCAGCACAATCTGCCAGAAAACTAGAAGCATAATGTATAATGCTGAAGAACACTCTTGACTTGGAGAGCACCAGCTTAGACATCATGATTGCTAAGATTGAAGCTCTTGAGTTAGATGAGAGGAGCAGAAATCTTAGTGGACTGCTTTGTTAGCGGAAATTCAAACTGCTGAAGACCATGTTGATGAAAATATACTTGTTGGGTTTGTGTCTGATGACTTGATGAAGGGTAATTTTGCTGAAGAAGTATGTGAGAATGTTGAAAAGGTGCTAAAAGAAGAAGCTGTTGAGATTACTCCAGCTTAATTAAAAGTGACTTTAGAAGGAAAGAAAGAAGTTAAAGAAGAAGCTGTTGAGTTTACTCCAGCTAAAGATGAAAAGACTGTGAATGCTTTTGAGGAAACTCCGGCAACTGCTTGTGATGACACTGTCAATACTGTTGAGATTACTCCAGCACCCAAAGCAAAAGAAAAGAAGGAACTGAAAGCCTTCAAGGTAAATGTCATACCTGAAGAGAAGAACAAGAAAGAAGAGACTAAAGAGGTGCATACTAATCTTTGTTCAAATACATGTATAGAAAAGGTTCAAAGATATAGAGTTCACAATGAGCGCTTGATTTTAGAAGTTGAAAAACTTCAATATCAAGCTCGCAAATATAAAAATGATGAGAAATTTTTTAAAGAAAAGATAGAAGGATTAAACAAATCAATTTATCAATCAAAATTGAGTCTTCTTGATAAAGACTGTAACATAAAAGATTTGACACACATAGCAATGAACTATCTTTTGAAATCAATAAACTTAACAGTGAACTCTGATCTGCAAAATTTACCATTGAAAAATTTGAGATGTCCTCAAATATGATTGAAGGTATAATCAAGTCTCAAATGACTTAGAATATTAATTGTGGTAAAAATGGAGTTGGATATTCTAACATAGCACCACCAATTAATCATGATTATACATGTTTATCATCGTCAAATACTACTTCAGATGAAGAGACGTATGGATTAGGTTTTCAACCTAAGTCAAACTTAATACGTCGAGTCAATATTTCACTGACTGTTGACCATGTCATAAAAGCTAAAATTAAAATTAATCATGAAAATTCTTTTATAGAAAGTGTGAAGAAAGAAGGGTTGGTTGAAGATTGGGAAAGTGATGATGAAATAGATTCTAAGGAAAATAAAAGTTGTAATGAAAAATCTTCGTGTAGCTAATCATCAATTATCAATGAACTTTCAGATGTTTTTATTTCTACAAATGTTTGTTCAAAGATGTCTAAAATATTAGTATCTAACTTGAAAACTAATTTCATGAACAGATTTGTTTCAAAAGGTAACATTGATAAGGAACATCGCATTTTTAAAGAAACCAATGCCAGTTTCTTTAAAAATAAGTCTCATATTATTGCTAACTCTATGAAACAAGATGTTTGTAGATCAGGTATCAAAGACACTGGTCCCATTCCAGTACCTAGGACTCAAAAGGTTAAAGCTACAGTTCATGCCTCATCGGCTTAAGATATGGATCAAAAAGTTCGGAGATACCTCAATTCCTCCTAAATCATCTAGAATAATTCTTAATGAAATAGAGAAAAAAGAGACTATTAATGAATCACAAGGCCAAAGAAATACTAAAGCCAGATTCTATGATAACTGTGGAAGTTATCATAAACAGTTTGTGCGAAATACACGAGAATCAAATACATATCATAGAATGGGTTGTTATGTATGTGGCAAGCCAAATCATAGGGCTAGAAATTGCCATCATCAACATCCACTGTCAAGCAAACAAATATTTCACAATTCAATTTCAAATAATAGAAAAAAATTCTTTTTAAATGCCAAATTTAAAAGGAATACAAATCAGTCAAATTCTTTTGTCGATAAAATAAATCATCAAATCAAAATAGATTTGCATAAAGAAATTTCAAACAAGAAATCTTTACTTATTAATGAGAGCAATTTTACTCCAATTCAGACCACTTTAAGGAAAATGGTTACACATCTGATCAAACCAATTCAAAAGTTAAAAATAAAAGAAAAACAATTTGAGCCTGATATTGTTGAAAATTCTATTTTCAGTGATAGAAGAGATATGATATTGAAGTCTGTAGCATATTTGGATGAAAACAATATGCTCAAGTAAACCATGGGTTGGGTTCCTAAACATGAATAAATCATTCATATGTGAAGGAACAATCAAGACATGTTATCAACAATGTTTGGCATGTTGATAGTGGTTGTTCAAGACACTTGACTGGTAATATATCTTTGTTAAGCAACATACAACCTTACAACGAAGGATATGTTATATCTGTAGGTGATAAAGATGGTAAGCTTTCAAAGAAAGGTACAGTGTCTAATGATGTGTTAAGTTTTGAAGATGTCAATTTTGTTGAGGAACTTATTAAGTGTGTATTGAATTTGTGACAATAGGTATTCAACACATTTCATTGATAAATAATGTCTCATTCTAAAACCTGGATTTGTAATTCCTGATGAATGGATTTTGTTGAGAACACAGAGAGACAAAGACACATACTTACTTTGCATGAATGGTTCACATTCATTTGTACCTGTGTCTTGTTTGTTATCTAAAGCTTTGAAAAGTGATTCAATGTTATGGCATTGTTGTCTTGACCTTGTAAATATAAAAAATATGACAAGTTGGTTAGAGGAAATCATGTTATAGGCCTACCATTGAAAGAATTTCAACATACTCAACATTGTCTATCATATTCAAAAGGCAAACAACATAAACTTCCTCATAAACCAGTTGCTCATACCAAAATTGAGTCCATCCTTCAACTGTTGCACATGGATTTATTTGGTCCAGTTAATGTTTTGAGTTTAGGACGTCGTGCATACTGTTTGGTTATTACTGATGATTTCTCCTGATTTACATGGGTTTTCTTTTTAGCAAACAAAGACAAGACTCCATATTTATTGATAAAGTTCATGACCCTAGTGGAGAATCAGGCAGACAAAACCATCAAATGCATTCGAAATGATAATGGAACAGAGTTTTGCAATCATAATCTGAATGAATTTTGTGATACTAAGGGGATAGCTAGACAATTTAGCTCTACGGGAACTCTAAAACAAAATGGAGTTTTTGAAAGATGAAACAAAACTTTAATTGAAGCTTTTAGAACAATGTCTTCCTCTTGATGAATATCATTATCAACAGATAAATCTTTTAATAGAACTTGATTGGTATCAATTGGATCATCTTGAGTAGAAGAAGAACTCTGATCAGAAATCTACGGAGGTTGTTGAACAACTGGATCAAAATAAGGCATTGAAGATTAAGAAACTAATTGTGGAACAGCTGAAACATTTGAAGAAGAGGGTATGTCTGAAAATCATCTTATAACTGAAGATGACATAGGTCCAACATCATCAGCAAAATATCTTGAATTGATGATGATAAAGGTGGATTAGCTGTAGAAACAACAGAAGATCGATTAAAAGTTTCAAATAATGAAGCATAATCGTATATCCATGAAGGAGAATAACATGCATTTGTTTTGTTAGATTCTTGGCAATGTGTATCAAATGACATAATTATTTGTTTAAACCTTTTATTATAAACCCGGTATGCACCTTTGTTGGCTGAATATCCAACAAAATAACATTCATCAACTTTTTAATCAAATTTTGATTTAGAATCAGATGTGTTTAACAAAGTACAACAACATCCAAATGTTTTAAAATATTTGACTTTGGGTTTATGTTTGAATAAGATATCACAAGGAGTCATAATTTGTTGTTTATTGATTAACACATGATTCTGAACATAACATGCAGTGACAACAGCTTCAGCCCAAAAGAATGATGGTAATTTGGTTGCTGATAATCACAGTTTTATTGATTATCCATAAACCCTTTCAAAATACTATTTTCTATTAATTTTAGTTAAAATTGTTATTTTCATTGAAGATAATCACAATTTTATGGGAAGAAAATACGAAAATGTCTCGAAAAAATTTTATTCTTAGGGGGAGTAAATGAAAATTTACAAAAATATTTTGTTTTACACATTGTGAAAAATTAAATTTTCAAGTATTTATAGGAAATGATAGTACATTTCTTGATTTTTAGGCTTAAAATAAAATGACATGGATTATGTTAATATTTTGATAGGCTTGACTTTGAAGATTGAAAAGCACTATGATTTGTGATACGCTAAAAGTAAATTCCTAATGACTGAAGTGGATTACTAATCAAGGGTTTGTGGTAACACCGATTCCATGCTAAAACAGAATGAGAGTTATAGTCTAGTCATATTCAAGCCAGGTATTATCTGATTCAGTATCTTTCAGAAGAAATATGTATATGTAAATATCAAACGGTGAAATAGATATGAAAAGAAAAAAACAAAAGGGAAAATAAACATAAACAAATAGAGCAAAAAGTTGCCAAAAGGCCATACAGGAATAAAAGATGCCAATAAGTACAATAACAAAAGATATGTCATAGACATACATACTCATAAATATTTTTCTTTTTGAGAATATGTTCTGACATAGGAGGCAAAATCAAAAGATAGGGCATGTAAGTCTGACTTGACATTTAAGACCTAAACATCTTGTGAGGGTAAAACATAAGTACGAATAGCAGTTAATAAGTCCTAAAACTTATTAATATTATGTGTTCAAAAACGTTTCTTAGGATATTTATGCTTTAAATAGATATTATATTTGAAAAGAAAAATAATTCTGAAAAGGCTGATCCGAGGTAAAAGGTTTAACTCAAGTTGGGGGTGACTTGAAATCTCAAAAGTGTCTTGAAGCTGGATAAGGGTTCTACTGAATTTTTGATTGAGAGATTCACAGATTTCTTATAAAACAATCTAAACATGATAAATATCACAGAATATGTGTCCAAGTAAATATTGAAGTCCAAGTTTAAGATGGATACAACATATTAACAATCAACTTCACCTGTCTTTTTTAAATAAAGCTAGATGATGTTAATGATTGATTTCATAAGAAATATGATCCTATAGTTGAAAATTTTCAAAACGATTACATGTACAAAATTTTGTGTTACATGGGTTTTCTTTTTAGCAACCAAAGATGAGACTCCTTATTTATTGATAAAGTTCATGACCCTAGTGGAGAACCAGATAAACAAAACCATCAAATATAATTCGAAATGATAATGGAACAGAGTTTTAAAATCATAATCTGAATGAATTTTATGATACTAAGGGGATAGCTAGACAATTCAGCTCTACAGGAACTCTAAAACAAAATGGTGTTTCTGAAAGACGAAATAGAACTTTAATTGAAGCTTCTAGAACAATGTTATCACTAACCAAATTACCGTCATTCTTTTGGGCTGAAGCTGTTGACACTGCATGTTATGTTCAGAATCGTGTGTTGATTAATAAACAACAAAATATGACTCCTTATGATATCTTTTTCAAACATAAACCCATAGTCAAATATTTTAAATCATTTGGATGTTGTTGTACTTTGTTAAACACATCTGATTCTAAATCAAAATTTGATGAAAAATCTGATGAATGTTATTTTGTTGGATATTCAGCCAACAAAGGTGCCTACCTGTAAGGCCCCGTTCCCGGAATGCTTACAGCTGGTCAATCATTGCACACAAAGCATAAAACATACATTAACTTTACCAAAATATTGCCGAATTCTTTTAAACAAAATATTGCAAAATAATACATTTTAGTTAACTGTTACAAAATATCACTCGTTGCATTACATCACAAAAACATTATAATTCAAACAACGGATGCCATCCAAAAATGCCAAGTAGCTGCCCCGTGCCATCCTTAGCAACGTTACCTGCCAACTGGAAATTACACAAAAGTCAGCGTTGCTGAGTGAGTTCTTGTTTTATAAATAAAATACTTTTCTTTCGATTAAAACCGTACTTTACTTTCGTAAGCGATCATACATCATACGTACAAATAGATAATCTCATTATTATCTTTCATCATCGTCAACTTACATTCATTCATTCTCTTTCCTATCATACATTTCATTTGATCATTATTACTTTCACTTCTCTATGCTCCAGGCTAATGCCTCGAGCTATACCCCAAACATCATGCACAAGGCGGGTACTGGACCGAAGACTATAAATAGACTTCAAACATCATGCCCGAGGCGGGCCCAGCACCGGGGTATCATCATTTGGACCAATGCCATGTGCTATACCCCAAACATCATGCACAAGCCGGGTACTGGGCCGAAGACTATAAATAGACTTCAAAAATCATGCACAAGGCGGGCCCACATCGGGGTAAGCGGCAATGGTCCCGTACGTATGGTCAGTCACAAAGACGAGACCCCAGTGTGCATCCTTCTGGGGTAGCTAACCCGCACACCGTTTAGCTAACACCCTTCATTGGGTGTGAACCTCCTTACAGTGCTTGCAAGACTTTCTTACTTTCGATCGTTCATTAATGCATGCATTCATTCTTACTTCTCTTAAGTTATCTTCCACTTTCGTTAAGTACTACTTTATATAAGCATATTCATACGTCACACCACGTAAGGTCACGACATAAACATAACATGGAACAACATCATCACAACAGCATACAAAGCATGCAAATTGTAAACAAGCACAGTCCCCCCATAAAACCTCCTTTCTTAACACTTAAGCTCTACAACCCAAAATCTCAGAAAACTCTGTCTCCTTAAAGAAATACGGATGAGCAAACAAATGCTGATGAACAGACAAATGCGGATGAAAAAACAAATTCGGATGAGTAACCAAATGCGGATGAATAGGCAAATGCGGATGAGTAACCAAATGCGGATGAATACCTCAGAAAATATTCTAAGTGTCCCAAAGAAATGCGCATGAACCAAATGCGGATGACTGAAGCAAATGCGCATGGACAAGACAAATGCGGATGAACATACAACAAATGCGGATGAACACTTAACAAATGCGGGTGAACAAAATAGTCGATGTGTTCATCAAATGCGGATGAAGACTTAACTAATGCGGATGAACAACACATGTAAATATGCAAACTTAATGCGGATGATCAACTAACCTGAAACCGCATCTTACACTATAATCAATTCCCAATCCACATCCTTATACATTCATCGCACCGATCTAGCATGCTAATCTCTTAGAACAAGCATACAACCACATAAATCGAGCAAAACATGCAGGCCCTAAAACACCCACTAAAAGAACAGGGCCAAACTTACGGTACAAAATACTGGACATATTTAAAAGTTAGTTGCATCCAATTCCAGGCCCAAAACAGGTTTAAAACATAGAAACCGGAGATCTAGAACTCACCTTATGAAATCTTTTGGGCAAGACTTCCTTCAATCCCGAATGCAATGAGTTCACACACCTAAAACCCAACAAAACACAACCCAAACACAAACAAACACACATAAGCATGCAACCGAGGCATAGGCCGGCCAAGAACAACTTAAAATGATGAATTCTTATATTGAATTCGGTTTTCCTCTTCTTCTTCTCCAAAACCCGAGAGCTCAGCTCTTTCTCTCTCTAAAATATGGTGAAAAGAAGATATGCAGAGAAGAGTGGGCGGCCATGCCCACTTTATGCACCCACTTTTAATCTTTTTGTCCTTTTGACACATTTAGCCCCTCAACTTAGGTTAAATTGTGTTTTCTTCTTTTCTTCACTTTTATTCCTCTTTCTCGTCTTTTAAAATTTTCCGGGTTTTACAATACCGGGTTTATAATAAAAGGTCTAAACAAATAATTGTGTCATTTGATATAGATTGCCATGAATCTAACAAAACAAATGCAAGTTCTACTCCTTCATGGATATACGATTATGCTTCATTATTTGAAACTTTTAATCGATCTTCTATTGTTTCTACAGCTAATCCACCTTTGTCATTATCAATTTAAGATATTTTTACTGATGATGTTGGACCTATGTCATCTTCAGCTATAGGAAGATCTTCAGACATACCCTCTTCTTCAAATGTTTCAATTGTTCCACAATCTGTTTTTGAATCTTTAATGCCTTATTTTGATCCAGTTGTTCAACAATCTCCTTAGATTTCTGATAAGAGTTCTTCTTCTACTCAAGATAATCTAATTGATACCATTCAAATTCCATTTGAAGATTTATCTATTGATAATGATATTCATCAAGAGGAAGATATTGTGTATCAACCAGAAGTAGGAAACAATGTTGACAAATCAGTGGGTCATATGTCTAATTAAGACGAAGTTATTTCCGAAGATACAATTCCTCAGTTGAGAATTCATAAGGAGCATCCACTGAAGCAATCATTGGTCCGTTATCACAAGGCATCCAAACTCGAAGTCAGTCTGGTTCTATAAATACATGATTGTATTCATGCTTCATTTCTCAAATCGTGCCAAAGAACATTGAGATGGCATTAAAAGAAAACCAATTGGGTTGAGGCTATGCAAGATGAACTGATACGATTCTAGAAGTTAAATATGTGACATATGTGTGAACTTCCAAAGGGTAAGTTGCCGATTGGTACAAAATGATATTCAAATACAAAACGGATGAAAAAGATGTGATTGTTCGCAACAAAGCCAGACTTGTTGTTCAAGGATTCTATCAGGTTGAAGGACTTGAATATGAAGAAGTATATGCTCCAGTTGCAAGACTAGAAGCTATACGAATTTTTCTGGCTTATGCTTCATACAAGAACTTCACTGTGTATCAAATGGATGTCAAAATTGTATTCTTATATGCTTCAGTTGCAAGACTGGAAGCTACATGAATTTAGCTTATTCTTCATACAAGAACTTCACTATGTATCAAATGGATGTCAAATTTGTATTCTTGTATGGCAAGATGAAAGAAGAAACCTATGTTTGTCAACCACCTGGTTTTAAAGATCCAGATCATCCAGATTATGTTTATAAGTTGGACAAAGCACTCTATGGCTTACATCAAGCACCCCATGTTTGGTATGCCACCCTCACTGAACATTTTCTTGCAAATGGTTATACATGAGGTGCTATTGATCAAACTTTATTTTTACAGAAGACTGATGATAATCTTATTCTTGTTCAAGTTTATGTCTATGATATTATCTTTGGATCTACCAATGTTGATTTCTGCAAGGAATTTGAAGCTGTAATGAAAAAGAAATTTAAGATGAGTTCTCTTGGGGAAATGTTGGTTTTCTTGGGTATCCAAGTTAAAAAAGATAATAAGGGTATACTGATACATCAAGAAAAATACATTCACAGTATCTTGGACAAATATAAATTTCAAGACTCCATGACAGCTCCCACTCCAATGACTTCTTGTCGTACTTTAACTCCTGATCTCACAGGGGAAGATGTTAATCAGCATTTTTATCGATCAATGATTGGATCTCTAATGTATCTCACTGCCAGCAGGCCAGACATTATGTTTCCTGTCTATCAGTGTGCGCGTTATCAAAGTAATTTGAAGGAATCTCACATGAAAGCTGTCTAGTAGATTTTCAAATATCTCAAGGGTCAACCAACACTCGACCTTTGGTATCTTAAAAATTCCAATTTCAATTTATATGCTTATACTGACTGTGATTATGCAGGATGTAACTTGGACATGAAATCATCAATAGGTGGCTGTCAATTTTTTTGAAATAGGTTGATTTCTTGGCAATGCAAGAAGCGCAAATGGTATCCACATCCACTGCAGCGGTTGAATATGTGGCAATATCAAGTTGTTATTCTTAGATTGTTTGGATTCAACAACAACTTCTTGATTATGGCCTTAATCTTTATGACACCAAAATTTTGTGTGACAACACTGTAGTGTTAAACATAATGAAGAATCCAATCCAACATTCAAAGACAAAACACATCAACATTTGCATGCACTTTATCCGTGACTGTTTTGATCAAAAACTTATTCATTTGGAATTTGTCTCATCAGATGACAACATTGCTAATTTGTTTACTAAGGCATTTGATCATTCCATATTTGAGTCTTTAGTTCAATCTCTGAATGATAAACTTTTGTTATTCATTATCCATAAACCCTTTCAAAATACTATTTTCTATTCATTTTAGTTAAAATTGTTATTTTCTTTGAAGATAAGCACAATTTTAGGGGAAGAAAATATGAAAATGTCTCGAAAAACATTTTATTCTTAGGGGGAGTAAAAGAAAATTTACAAAAATATTTTGTTTTACACATTGAGAAAATTAAAATTTTCAAGTATTTATAGGAAATGATAGTACATTTCTTAATTTTGATACATTACATCCTAAGGCTTAAAAGAAAATGACACGGATTATATTTAATATGTTGATAGGCTTGACTTTGAACACTAAAAAGCACTATGATTTGTGATACACTAAAAGTAAATTTCTAATGACTGAAGTGGATTACTCATCAAGGGTTTGTGGTAATACTGATTTCATGCTAAAACAGACTGAGAGTTATAGTCTAGTCATACTCAAGCCAGTTATTTTTTGATTCAGTATCTTTCAGAAGAAATATGTATATGTAAATATCAAAAGGTGAAATAGATATGAAAAGAAATAAACAAAAGGGAAAATAAACATAAACAAAAAGAGCAAAAAGATGCCAAAAGGCCATATAGGAATAAAAGATGCCAATAAGCATAATAATAAAAGATATGTCATAGACATACATACTATATGATAAAAATTTTCTTTTTGAGAATATGTTCTGACATAGGAGGCAAAATCAAAAGATGGGACATGTAAGTCTGACTTGGCATGTAAATGCTAAACGTCTTGCGAGGGTAAAACATAAGTACGAATGGCAGTTAATAAGTCCTAAAACTTGTTAATATTATGTGTTCAAAAACGTTTCTCAGGATAGTTATGCTCTAAATAGATATTATATTTGAAAAGAAAAATAATTCTGAAAAGGCTGATCAGAGATAAAAGGTTAAACTCAAGTTGGGGTGACTTGAAATCTCAAAAGTGTCTTAAAGCTGGATAAGGGTTCTACTGAAATTTTGATGGTGGGATTCACAGATTTCATACAAAACAATCTAAACATGATAAATATCACAGAATATGTGTCCAAGTAAATATTGAAGTCCAAGTTTAAGATGGACACAACATATTGACAATCAACTTAACCAGTCTTATTTTAAATAAAGCTAGATGATGTTAATGATTGATTTCATAAGAAATATGATCCTATACTTGAAAATTTCCAAAACAATTGCAAGTAAAAAATTTTTGTGTTAATTTGTGTTTGTTTTTTTGTTACACTTTGTTTTTGATTTTCAAAATTTTATAAAAATTATAGGTTCTTGGATAATTGTAAACACTTAGCTAAACATACTTTTACTTATAACAAATCAAATAGCTCAACAAGATAAATAAATTTGTTGAAACTTTTAGAAGTTCAAATTCAAATGTGCGAAAAGTTATGCAACTAGTTGAACTAGTCGCATGCGAGAAGGTCAATGAAGCGAAAAGTCTGAGTGTGTGAAGTTCTAACTTCTCGCGCGAGAAGTTAGAAGGATATAAATGTAGGGATTAAACCTAGAGGATCGAAAAATCAAATCAAGATTATGAAGATCAAGTGGCGTGAGAACCTGAAGTTGCCACGCGAGAACTTGCATCTCGCGCGAGAACTTGGAAGTCTAGCAAGAACTATGTGAGAGCTTCCTAGTTTAGTATAAATAGATGTTTCATAATGTAGCTTAGAGCTTTTGCAATTTCCTAATTTCATTCTCACTTGTAGACATTCAAAGTCCGACAGGAATAGAATCGTGAAGTTTATTTACATTCATGTTCTTCATTTACTATTTAATCTTATTCCATGATGTTAACATTCTGCATTCTTATCATGAGACCGATCTTATTTGTATTATGAGATTCACAGATTTCATACAATTCAATCTAAAAATGATAAAATCACAGAACATGTGTCCAGGTAAATGTTGAAGTCTAAGTTTAAAAGTGGACACAACATATTGACAATCAACGTAACCAGTCTTATTTAAATAAAGCTGGATGATGTTAATGATCGATTTCATAAGAAATATGATCCTATACTTGAAAATTTACCAAAAATATTTAAGATATAAGTATAAAGAAAATATCAATTTGCTTTATGTTAAAGTTGACTGGGTTCGAGATGTGAATCTCAGTTGATGTGACTCAACTTAGGATCGAATATGATGATTGAGTCAGTGATTAAGTCGCGGAAATACTAAATCACAGAACATTAATTACTGAAAGAATACTAATAAATGCTTTATATATTGATGAAAGTGAACAAGAAACAAAGTGTGCTAGGGTTGCTGGTGAAACCTTTTTAATGTTTTTGTTCTCCTCTCTAAAATTAGGTTATACTGACCTATTTATAGGCAGATACATTGTCTGTACAAAATGACTAAAATACCCTGACAACTATACATCAGAATACTAGTCTAAGTACAAAATATCATCAGCATTTGCAAGTGTTCATCCACATTAGTTAATGCGGATGAGAAGTCTTCATCAGCATTTCTTCTATTTGTCTTCAGCATTGACCGGGTCATCCACATTAGTTAATGAGGATGAACAAAAACTTGGCTACATTTGTGTTCCTTTTCTACATTAGTAAATGCGGATGAACAAATACTTGATCGCATTTGTTCTTTGGTCTTCCGCATTTACTAATGCGGATAACCAACACTTGGTCTTTTTCTTCTATATCTTCAGCCTTATTTCTTCATGATCTTCCACCCGCATTTCTTCTTGGACTTGGAGGGATTTCCAACCAGAACAACCTTCAACCACTTCTTGAATTGGCTTGTATGATCCTTTCAGGGTCTAACAAAAGTTTGTTTTTTTGTTACACTTATTTTTTGATTTACCAAATTTTACAAATTAAGGGTTCCTAGATAATTGTACACACTTAGTTAAACATATTTTTACTCAAAACAATTCAAATATTTTAACAAGATAAATAAATTTGAAAAATTGAAAATTTTAAAAGTTCAAACGAAATTGAACTTCTCGCGTGCAAGAAGTTCAAATGGTGTGAAATGTTATGCGACTAGTTGAACTAGTCGCATGCGAAAAGTACAAAGAAGCGAAAACTCTGTGTGTGACAAAACTCTGACTTCTCGCACGAGAAGTCAAATGGGTATAAAAGGTACATTGTGCGAGAAGTGCATCATTTGCATGAAACTCTCTTTCGTTCACTCTCTCAAAATTCTAAGTGTTCGATCCATATTTGTCTCGATATTATTGCTCATTATGGTCGTTTTTTGATTCTAAAGTGATTGATAAGGTATTTTGATGATAATAGATTAGATTTAAATGTGTTTGATTCTTGAACGAAAGTTAAATAACTCACACACTTAAAATTGAACAAAATTAAATATCTTAAACCTTAATAATGACTTAATCGACACCTAATGAACATGTATTGACTGTTAAAACACTCTGAAATACAACAATTTGAAAAACTGAAATCACAGAACTATTCGTATGCGAATAGTTTCTGAAAATGAACAGACACAATAACTTTTAAATTCGCACAGAACTTGTCGCTTGAACTTGTCGCGTGGAAACTTTTACTAGTCGCGCGAAAAGTTGACTTTTGTCAAAACTCAGATTCATGCGAGTACTTGAGTTTTCGCGCCAGAAGTTTAAATCTTTCAAAATTTTTCTAAGTCTGAAAATTCTGAAAATTATATTGTGTACTTATACAAGTTTGTCTAATTTTTTAGATTGGCAAGACCAATGGTTTTTAACAAGAATCATAATGCAGTAGCTTATCTTGGAGATGTTCTAGAGGATAAGGTTTTGTTTAGATCACTGATTGATGTACTTAAGACATCCAGGATTCATCATGCTATTACTGCTAATCCCACTATCTACACAGATATGGTTGATCAGTTTTGGTTAACAGCAGCCAATGAAAGAGATGAGCAGGGTGAACCATGTATGTCTGCCAATGTTAAGGGCAAGAGAATTATTTTCACTACCAAAGTGATCAACAGTGTTCTACAGTTGGAGGATAAGCCTAATGCATAAGTCAAGTTAAATGATGATATGGCAAGAGATTTTTTTGAAGAGAATGGGATACGATCACAGATATCCGTCGCTAGAGAAGAAGTACTTACCTCCGTTACTAGAAGTACTTATTTCATGTGGTGATACACTATCTCAGCAATCTAAAGGTTGGCATGGATAGCCTTAGGGCAGTGTTCTGATCCCTGCTGATATCACTAGTTGATGATCTACCATACAGCATATCCATAGCTATCTTCTAATAGATGCAGAAGAATGTGATAGCTACTGTGGGGAAAAAGTTCATTATGTACCCTCGGTTTATACAGCTGATAGTGAATGCTGCTCATCCTGAGCTAGCAGTATATGATTCATCTACCTATGTTGTTATGGTGATGAAGAAAGATATATTCACTTACTTATTGGGAGCAAGAAGAAATGCATGGGATGGTACTCACTTTGCCAATCTTGGGAGATTTGTTGAGGGTTATCAGGGAAAAGCTCAACAAGCTGAAGAAGTTGCTCCTCAAGCTGAGCAAGCTGGTCCTTCAACTAGTGTTCCTGAATATAATCCTGGTAGTTATCAACCAGTAGGTATGTCTATAGATGCTGAGATTGACTCATGGTTTAGTTCTAGGAGTGAAACGGATAGTGATCAGAAAGGGAACGTACCTTATGTTTTGCAAGAACGTCCCAGAGTGCAAGAAACACCTGCCAAACGCAATGCTGAGGAACGTGATGCTGATTTTATTCCTGAAGATTCACCGACAACTCGAGGTAGGAAAAAAGGAATGGCCAGGAAAACGGGTGAAAGTCCACGTGGGAGGGGCAGATGACGAGGTGTGTTGCGTAAGCATCGGACCCCAGTGACCACTGTGTCAACTAATGAAGATGTGCTTGTATCGGAGACTCCTATCACAGCTAGTGACGATATTCCTTAAGAGATTCCAGTGATCATTACAGAAACAACCACTGTAACATCATCTGCCATGCCCACCGCTGATGATGTGTTGAGCACTCCTCCCAAAGATCAAGGGTTTGATGAGTCGATTGGAATGGAAAATTTTCTCATTACTCCTCCTACACAAAGACAAGGTGGTAGTGTTTTAACTTGTTAACCTACATCTGTTACTCTTGAACAAAGAGTAAATAATTTAGAGAATGAGATGTTAGAGAAAACCCAGACGATGATGATTTGCAGAGACAGATGTTTGAGAAAGATGAGAGGATCAAGAGTCATAAATATCAACAATAATTCATATTCAACTATGTTCAGATTCTAAAGTAAAACATTAGAGATCTCACTTCCCGTGTTCTATTTTTTTTCTCAACAACGAACCACGGATTTTGGAGAATCAAGCGGACAGCAAACTGCTGATCCCGAAGTTGCTCAGGATCCTGCAAATACTACAGAGCATGATGTTGATCCTATTGTTACAGAAAGGACAACAGAGACTGCTGATGTTGATCAAGAGTCATCTACCACTGTTTATACTACAACTACTAAGGATTAGTTTTCACTAGAGAAGCATTTGTAGAACCAGAGCATGACATACCAATCCATGAGCCTACTATCGATGATGATGATTTAGGGATGATAGATTTTAGTGGTGATAAGGAAGATGATCTTGATTATGATGATGATGATGATGGAGATGATGGGGATGATAATGAGGGTGGTGATAAAGGAGATAAGAAGGATGATGATGATGATCAGGTTGGAGATATGGGTTCAGCTTCTGGCCCTTCTGGATCGTTAGGTACTGCTAATGTCTCTGGAACAAGTCTCGATGACTCAGTTGACTATACACCTTTGGATCCCACTACTGTAGAATCTTATGAGAGAGAATTCTATACATTACAGCAAAAGATTATTGCTAAGAAGTCAGATGAATATTTTGGTCCATTTGATGATTTATAAGAGACAATAGACTATAGAGACATGTTTGGGAATAGTCTTAAGGACTTATTCTCAGATATCTTAGTTGAAGAAGGGGAGATTGTTGGAGAGTCGAGTACTCAAGAAACGGCTGACAAGACAACTGATTTAACGGGTCAAAGTGTTGTAAGTCAGCTCGGAGATCTTACAGTTGCTGCTCCTCCTCCTCCAGCTTATGTTCACACGCTGAGACATTCCAAACCTTTCACAAGGTACAGAAACTCAGAACATATTATTAGCTAGGCATACGATGCATAAAAGAAGATGTATGTGATAAAGAGAAGGGGTGCGGCTATAGAGTATTATTAGGACGAGCATGATTTCCATAAACTCGAAGCGTCAGATTTATATGCTATGGGTTGTGTACCGTTTATTAACCCAAGTAATTATGGAAAAGGGAATTGGATAAAGAAAATGATTTGGAGGCAGAGTAAGACAAACTTCAAAGATTTCAAGACTGCCAAATCTAAAGTGATAGAAGATGAGACGCGTAAGATCCTATTACAAACAAGCCAATGAACATAAGGGTCTATAAGCATCCAAGATACGCGAGGAACGACACTATACACGCTCGTGTGCCGGTTAACAGTTTATCTAAGCTAATGTGGTGGAGTTGTGAGAAGGAGTCGAGACACGCGTTGAAACACCGTGTTGACAAAGATTACCGTATCATTGACCCTATGGATTTGCTCAAGTTTGAAAGAGAATATTTGATAAGGTTGCAGGCTTGTCCAATTGTAGCTAATGAATCTGTTCATTTCATATTAGCATAGTTTGGTTGGTTGATTAGGAAGGCCCTAGACAACAAGATGTATGCTTTTGGGGGCCGTTACAAGGTTGCGGACGTGGACTTCTAAAGACATTGATTATCCAAGCCCAGGGGGAGATTGTAGGGATTGAACCTAGAGGCTTGGAAAATCAATTCAAGATTATAAAGATTAAGTCACGCGAGAACCTGAAGTCGCCACGCAAGAACGCTTGGAAGTCGCGCGAGAACTATACGAAAATTTCCTAGTTTAGTATAAATAGATATTTTGTAATGTAACTTAGAGCTTTTGTAATTTCCTGATTTCATACTCACTTGTAAACATTCAAAGTCAGAGAGCAATAGAATCAAGAAGTTTATTTACATTCATGTTCTTCATTTACTATTCAATCTTATTCCGTGATGTTATGTAAGGCCCCGTTCCCGGGACCGTCATCGCATAAAATATTTAAAGCATACATTACTTTTGCAGCGGAATTTAAAACTTTCATTAATAATTTAAAACATATCATTACATTACATCATTCGTTTACATTTCGAAATACAACATCATATTAAAAATGTGGATGCCAGCCTCAAACGTCCCCAGTAGCGTATGCATCCATGCCTGTAACTCCTCAGCATCAACAAAATACCCGCCAACTATTATGCATACAAAAAGTCAGCAACGCTGAGTGAGTTCTAGTTTTATAAATAAAATACTTTACTTTTGTTAAAAGAACCTTTTTACTTTCAATCGCGATCACCCATCATATGTACACATTGATAATAATTAATTATCTTCATCATCGTTTATCATCAAACAATACATACTTACTATCATCCGAATCCTGCCTCATGTAATACCCCCGGCTCATGTCCGAAGACTGATACTGTGCCGGGGCCTGTAAACAAACCCCCTGACTCATGTCCAAAGACTGAAACAGTACCGGGGTACGCGATAAGGACCCCATCTCGTATGCAACACCCCCGACTCATGTCCAAAGACTGATACAGTGACGGGGCCTGTAAACAAACCCCCGACTCATTTTCGCAGACTGACACAGTACCGGGGCGGGCAACAAGACCTCATCTCTTTCACATGTCATCCTGTCTCATGCAATACCCCCGACTCATGTCCGAAGACTGATACTGTGTCGGGGCCTGTAAACAAACCCCCGACTCATGTCCGAAGACTGACACAATACCGGGGTACACGACAAGGATCTAATCGTACGTTACTTCCATTCTCATCGTTCATTATCTTCCTCGTTTGTTACATAATAATTTACGTACATTCATACATCATACCACATAAAGTCATAACATCATACATAACGTATTACATACCATAATACATACATTTTTAATAACGTATTACATACCATAATACATACATTTTTAAAACCATTAAACATGGAAAGATAACCCATCACACACCACATAATCATCATATCATCATGCATAGCACATCAAACACAAGCCATCACATCACAACAGAACCTATCTCAACCATCTACCTCTAGAAAATCCTCAGAAAACCCTAAGTCCAAAATGGAGAGAAGTTAGACATCTCAGGCGCATGAGCATAAAAATTATAAGGAAAACAGCCTAGGCGCATTACCACTATGCAGGCGCATCAGCCCTGCTTAGGCGCATTAACGCTTAGGCACATGAGCAATTCTGGGCGCATAGGCCACTGTTCAGGCGCATGGCCTACACTTAGGTGCATGAGGTCACTTGGGCGCATGACAATAATTCAGGCGCATGGGAACATTCTGGGCGCATGACCAACAATCTAAAAATATAACCGATGCTACAAACAACACCCAAACATCGACCTAGCACATCCTAACATAGATCTAACATGCTACCAACACTAAACCATGCTAAACATTAAACATAACCTCAAAACAGCCTTAAAAACATACAACCACAGAACAACGGTCGAACAACATGCTGAAAACCCACGGGTACTTAAAAATATTTTGCTCGGTATGCATAATAGCCCCCAAACACTTTAAAAACTAGTAAAAAGAGGGGTTCAAGAACTCACCTGAAGCAACCTTCGAGCAACACACCTCCACCTGCAAATTCAGCTCCTAAAACCCACGAAAACAGGAACTTAGCACCACAAATCTCGGCCTAGAAGCTGAAAATTCAGTTGAAACCGAACATTAACCCAAGAAAACTCACCTTCAAGGAGATTACAGCTTCTTCTCTCTCTAAAACCGTGAACTCTTCTTCTTTATTCCTTGTTCAGCCGAGAACATAGGTGGGTAGTGGGGGCATGGGCGGCCATGCCCTCTCTTTTAAACACAATTATTTTAAAGTTTGCACCTTGCACAACTTTAGTCCTTCAACTTGTGTTATTCCTCATTTCTTTCTTTATACTTTTATTTTCTCTTCTTTTTAATAAAATTCGGGGTGTTACAAGTCCACCCCCCTTATATAGGTTTCGTCCCCGAAACCTGTCACTTCTCGAACAGTTGCGGGTAATGTTGTCTCATCTCTTTCTTGACCTTATATGTAGGCTTTGACCCCTTTTGGGCTCCACTGTACTCGCACACGTGAAACCACTCTTCTCCTTAGCCCGTGTCTCTCTTCTATCAGTAATGGCCACCGGTTTTTCCACGTAGTTAAGTCGTTTGTCCACCTCGGTATCCTCTAGTGGCACTACCATATCCTCCTCGATTGAGCACTTCCTCAGACGAGATACATGGAACATCAGATGAATTCCACTTAACTTATCGGGTAGCTCCAACCTGTAAACCACCCCTCCTGTTCGAGCGATGATTCGGAAAAGCCCAATAGCTTTCCTTGCTTTCAGAATCGGATGATTCCCTTTCCAAGTCAAGGCCTTCATCACTAATCCATCGCCGTAGGTCGGCACCGAACTCTTGTCGGGCGCGATTGATCAAACCACCTTCTTGCAACACTCGGTGTTTGCCTCATAGGCTACTAGCCAATTCTACCAAAGGCACGTATCAATCTACCTACATTCATCCTGAATAGTCTAGCAGGAAACACGTGCTCTTCCAATTCTATCGCACAATCCTCTAGGACATCAGGCGACCTAGTGGACTTACTAATAGCAATTTCAACATCGAAGGGCTCATCGACCTTCCTACTCCTAACGTGCAACTTATCACAGAAGGCAGCAGGAAGGAAACTACTACTAGCACCACAATCAAAGCACAGATGCACAATTTAATTTACCAGAAACGTACCTGATGTCACGTCAAAGTCCGTTCTAGCCTCCTCCCAGTCATAGCGAATGCTCTGACCTTCATCCTCTGCTCCCCTTCCTTGCCCCAGAGCTCTCTGCCCTCGACTTCTTGCAGTCTCTGATCATATGTCCAGTCTCGCCACAGTCGTAACATTTAGCCATGTGGCATTCCCTTGCCCTGTGGCCCTCTTTCCCATACTGGAAGTAGATGTTCAGTCCCCACTTGCACTCCCCCTCGTGGCCTCTACCACACTTCTTGCAAGTTTCTTCTCTCCCTGTTACCATCCACAAATCCACCATCGTTACCCCGCCTTCCATTCCCATTCCTAACATAGCCCCACTCCTTCTTTTCATCCACTATTGCCACCTCCTCTCGCTCGTCATACAACCTCCCTGCTAGGTCGACCACCGACCTAAATGTACCTGGCCGGGCAGCGATCAGATGTTTGTGGATATCTGTCGGCAGACCTTGAATGTACCTCTTGATCTTTCGTGACACATGCGTCACCTGATCTGGCATCAGCCTTGCCATCTCGTTAAACTTCGTTGTATACTTTTGGTGTGTCATCGTTCCCACCTCTAACTGCAGGAACTCTCTCTTAACTTTGTCAAGCTCTCTATGAGGAAAAAACTCCTCAATTACCAACCTTTTCAGCTCATTCCACCTCATCTTCCCGATTGCCCTGGTACCCTCAGCTTGGACAATTTTGTCCCACCAGCACAAGGCCGATTCCACAAATGAGTGGTTAGCGAACTTCACCTTCTGATCATCGCGGCACTAGCTAATATCCAGTACCGCCTCCATCTCCCTCACCCAATGATGAGTAGCTGCCGCACTCCCATTCCCATCAAACGTAGGGGGCTTGCATCTCTGGAATGCCCCGTAGCTGCATCCCTTCACAGTTTCTTGCACACCTTCACCATCCTCCTTATCGTCACTGGAGACAACCATATCAGTCTCTGGTTGCACCCTTCCCCTTAAACCTCCTTCCTCGCCTCCTCTTCTAGCGGTCTTCCTCTTCTCAGCCTCCTTCTTCTCATCCTCCTTCACAGCTTTAATAACCTTGGTCACTACATTCGGCAGAATCATCTGCATGACCTAATGAACCTCCTCAACCACCGCTCCTTCATTGAGGCTCTCAAATTAGCACTCTCATCCTTACCGTCCTGGTGACGGAGCTCTGGCCCTTCAGGAGCCGTCTCAGCAGTCTTAGCCCTGCTCCTCATGACACGCAGTCTAATACCACGTCCACCACGACCTCCTCCTCGTGAAGCTTCAGAAGACCTACTGCTAGCCATCTAAACACTACAAGATTCAAACACCAACACGGTCATTCAAGGTAATAGCTTAGTTGATGTCAAGTATAGTAAGTCCCTAATTATAGTGGCCAGTTGTGATTAGCCACTTACTTTACTCTTCATCCCCCAATCATTTCCTATCCTGACTACATCAGTATGTAAATCTACACAAAAGCATATAAACCACATAACACGAGCACATAATTCCCCTTTTTATTAACTTACATAAAACGTTTACGTAAAACCCTTACCTGCAGGCATGTAGCTACTAGGACTGGCATCCCTTTCCTTTGGTCCCATTCGCAGTTTAAGTTTAGGTTTTAAAAATATTTACCCAATTATCTTAAACTTTGGCTCTGATACCAACTTGTAAGGCTCTGTTCCCGGGACGCTTACAGCTGAACCGTCATCGCATAAAATATTTAAAGCATACATTACTTTTGCAGCAGAATTTAAAACTTTCATTAATAATTTAAAACATATCATTACGTTACATCATTCGTTTACATTTCGAAATACAACATCATATTAAAAACGTGGATGCCAGCCTCAAATGTCCCTAGTAGCGTATGCATCCATGCCTGCAACTCCTTAGCATCAACAAAATACCTGCCAACTATTATGCACACAAAAGTCAGCGATGCTGAGTGAGTTCTAGTTTATAAATAAAATACTTTACTTTCGTTAAAACAACCTTTTTTACTTTCAATCGCGATCACACATCATATGTGCACATTGATAATAAATAATTATCTTTGTCACCGTTTATCATCAAACAATACATACTTACTATCATCCGAATCCTAACTCATGCAATACCCCCGACTCATGTCCGAAGACTGATACTGTGCTGAGGCCAGTAAACAAACCCCCTGACTCATGTCTGAAGACTGACACAATACCTGAGTACGCGACAAGGATCCCATCTCGTATGCAACACCCCCGACTCATGTCCGAAGACTGATACTGTGCTAGGGCCTGTAAACAAACCCCCAACTCATGTCCGAAGACTGACACAGTATCGGGGCGGGCAAAACGACCTCATCTCTTTCACATGCCATCCTGTCTCATGCAATACCCCCGACTCATGTCCGAAGACTAACATAGTACCGGGGTACGCGACAAGGATCTCATCGTACGTTACTTCCATTCTCATCATTCGTTATCTTCCACTTTTGTTATATAATACTTTACGTACATTCATACATCATACCACGTAAAGTCATAACATCATACATAACGTATTACATACCATAATACATACATTTTTAAGACCGTTAAATATGGAAAGATAACCCATCACACACCACATAATCATCACATCATCATGCATAGCACATCAAGCACAAGCCATCACATCACAACAGAACCTATCTCAACCATCTACCTCTAGAAAATCCTCAGAAAACCCTAAGTCCAAAATGGAGAGCAGTTGGACATCTCAGGCGCATGAGCATAAAAATTCAAAGGAAAACAGCCTAAGCTTATTACCACTATGCAGGCGCATCAACCCTACTTAGGCGCATTAACACTAAGGCACATGAGCAATTCTTGGCGCATGGGCACTGCTGGGGCGCATGGGCCACTGTTCAGACGCATGGCCTACACTTAGGTGCATGGGCAACTCTGGGTGCATGGACAACTATTTGGGTGCATGGCCTACACTTAGGCGCATGGGCAACTCTGGGTGCATGTGCCACTGTTTAGGCGCATGGCCTACACCTAGGCGCATGAGGTCACTTGGGCGCATGACAACAATTCAGGCGTATGGGAACATTCTGGGCGCATGACCAACAATCTAAAAATATAACCAATGCTACAAACAACACCCAAACATCGGCCTAGCACATCCTAACACAGATCTAACATGCTACCAACACTAAACCATGCTAAACATCAAACATAACCTCAAAACAGCCTTAAAAACATACAACCACAGAACAACGGTCGAACAACATGCTGAAAACCCACGGGTACTTAAAAATATTTTGCTCGGTATGCATAATAGCCCCAAACACTTTAAAAACTAGTAAAAAGAGGGGTTCAAGAAGTCACCTGAAGCAACCTTCAAGCAACACACCTCCACCTGCAAATTCAGCTCCTAAAATCCACGAAAATAGGAACTTAGCACCATAAATCTCGGCCTAGAAGCTGAAAATTCGGTTGAAACCAAACATTAACCCAAGAAAACTCACCTTTAAGGAGATTCCAGCTTCTTCTCTCTCTAAAACCATGAACTCTTCTTCTTTCTTCCTTTTTCAGCCGAGAACATAGGTGGGTATTGGGGGCATGGGCGGCCATGCCCACTCTTTTAAACACAATTATTTTAAAGGTTGCACCTTGTACAACTTCAGTCCTTCAACTTTTGTTATTCCTCATTTCTTTCTTTATACTTTTATTTTCTCTTCTTTTTAATAAAATTTGGGGTGTTAAATGTTAACATTCCGCATTCTCGTCACGAGATCGATCTTATTTGTATTGTGCTGATCCTTACAATAAAAGCAATAGTTGTGCGATAAGTCCTTCATTCGCATGAAAACTCTCTGACTTTCATTCTCTCAAATTTCTAAGTGTTCAAACATTTTTAATCTTGATATTATTGTTCATTGTGGTTGAATAATTTTATGATAGTGATTGATAAGGTAGATTTCTGGTTTTTGAGTGATTTTATGCGAGTTTGATTCATGGCCAATTGTTTGTAGACAAAAAGACATAAAATTAAATAAAATTAAACATATGAAACCTTAATAATGACTTAATCACCTAATGAACATGTTTTAACTGTTGAAACATCACGAAAATGCCTAATTTGAAAATCTGAAAAACACACAACTTCTCACATGCGAAAAGATTTAGAAAATGAACAGATGCGAAAACATTTGAATTCGCAAAGAACTTGTTGCGTGGAAATTTTGACCTGTCATGCGAAAAGTTGACAATTTGTCAAATGCAATTCATGCGAATACTTGAGTTTTTGCGCGAGACGTTTAAATTTTTCAAAAAAATTCTAAGTGTAAAAAAATTAATTGTTTACTGATACAAGTTTGTTTAATTTTCAAATGGCAAGACCAATGGTTTTTAATAAGAACGATAATGTTGTTGCATTTCTCAGAGATATACCTGAGGACAAGGCTTTTTTCAAATCTATGATTGATGGCCTCAAGACATCACGTATTCATCAAGCTAGCCAATCCCACCATTTATACGTATGTTATTGATCAGTTTTTTCTAACGGCTGCCAATGAGCAAGATGATCAGGGTGAACCGTGTATATCAGCCACAGTTAAGGGAAAGAGGATTGTTATTACTTCTGAGCTAATCAACAGTGTTCTACTGTTGGAAGATCAGCCAAATACGCCAATGATGACATGGCTAGGGATAGCTTGAAGATAATGGGATATGATCACCGATATCCTTCATTAGAGAAGAAGCACTTACCTCTATTTTGGAAGTACATATTTCACGTGGTGATTCATTGTCTAAGAAACTTAAAGGCTGGGATGGATAGCCTTAGTGAAGTGTTCGGATCCCAATTGATATCTCTCATTGTTGATCTACCATACAGTATATCCAAGGCTATTTTCTCAAAGATGCAGAAGAACGTCATAGCTTCTGTGGGGGAAGAAGTTTATTATGTACCCCAGTTTCATACAGTTGATTATGAATGCTGCTCATCCTGAGTTAGCAATATCTGATTCTTCCACCTATGCTGTCATGGTGATGAAGAAAGATATTTTTTTAACTTATCTTTTGGGAGCAAGGGGTAGTGCATGGGATAGTACACACTTTGCCAAACTTGCCAAATTTATTGAGGGATATCAAGGAGAAGCACAATAATCAGAAGATGTGGCCTCTCAAGTTCAGCAAGTTAGTCCATCTATCAGAGTTTTTGATGATACTCCAGGAAGCTCTCAACCAGCTGGCATGTCGGTTGATGATGAGATTGATTCATTGTAAGGCCCCGTTCCCGGGAACCCCACAGTTGATCAATCACAACCTCATTTATAGGATACATATTAAGATTTATTAAGTAAATAAAATATTGCAGTGGAATGATTCATCAAAAACCATTTCATGCTTTAATAAATACATTTGCCAAGTAATATATCATCGTTTAAAAGATTACAAAATGTCACTTAGTTGTATTACAAAACAACATCATTATTATTGCATGAGATGGATGCCAGTCTTGCCCGCCAAGTAGCTTCACCCTCATGCCATCCTCAGCAACAAGCTACCTGCCAGCTGAAAATGCATAAAAAGTCAGCATTGCTGAGTGAGTTCTAGTTTTATATAATAAAATACTTTACCTTTAGTAAAAACCTTTCCTTTACTTTCGTTCATGATCACACAACATACATACATCTTGATAATGTCATTATTATCTTTCAACATTCTTTTCATACTTTTCGTATGTTTCGAACTTTCATTATTATCTTTCACTTTCATCTTGACCAATGTCATATGCTATACCCCAAACATTGTGCACGAAGCTGGTACTGGGCCGAAGTCTATAAATAGACCCAAAACATTGTGCACGAAGCTGACTCCAGTACCGGGGCAAGTGACAAGAGTCCCGTTTTGTACATATTGGTCAATCACAAATATTGACCCCCTGTTTGCATCCTCATGGGTTAGCTAAACCGCACACAGTTGAGCTAACAACCCCTCAATGAGTTATGAACCTCCTTTCATTTGTTTGCAAGACTTTACATTCTTTCATTAGGTTCCACTTCGTTAACGATGTCTTTCACTTTCATTATATAATACTTTACGTACAAGAGCATTAACACACCACGTAAAGTCACGTAATAATACGTAATAAGGAACATCAATAACAGGCCACAACATTGATAACATGAACAAACATAACCCACCAAAACATTCCAGAGCTTAATCATTAATTTCCATTTGTCCCAAAATTTCAAAAAAATTCTAAGGCAACTTAGGCGCATGAGCACTATGTGGGCACTTGGGCACTATGCAGGCGCACGAACAGTTAGGCGGATGGGAACACTTAGCCGTACGGGGAAAAACTTAGACGCATGGGCAAACACTTAGGCGTATGGGTACTATGCAGGCGCATGAGTACTATGCAGGCGCATGGTTACTTGGGCGCATGGGAGAACTTAGGCGCATGAGCAAACACTTAGGCGCATGGGCAAAAAAACTTAGGCGCACAAGTACTATGTAGGCGCATGAGTACTATGCAGGCGCATGGATACTTGGGCGCATGGGCACTATGCCAGTTCTAACTTATGCTAATTTCAGTTCCCGATCATCATCCTAACATATTTCTATCTCAAATCTAGCATACTAAGCTCATAAAACATGCCTACAACCACATAATTCAGTCAAACATTCAAAAATAAACACACCCACTAAAAACAGGGGTAACACCTACGGTTCCAACATACTGGAAGTTATAAAAATGATAATTTATATGCATTTCAGCCCCAAAACCAGTTTAAAATAGAAAAACCGGGGATCTAGAACTCACCTACAGCAGCCTTCAAGTAAAACTCCTCCAAACTCGAGAGCACTTGGAGAGCAAACACCTAAACACACCAAAAACACCCAACCGAACACAGAGGAACACATAAGACCCGGTCCACAAGCTGAAAATTCAGCTGAAACCGTATAAAACACACAAAAACTTACCTTCTAGACGATCTTCTTCTTCTTCTCTCTAAAACCAATGGAAAAACTCTGTTCTTTTTCTTTCTACAGCCGAAGCAGTTAGTGAGCAGGAAGAGTGGGCGGCCATGCCCACCTTTTAAACATAATAATGATAAAGTTTGCCTCTTGTATAACTTTAACCCCTCAACTTAGGTTAATTCACCTTTCTTTCTTTATACTTCTTTTTTCTTTTCTTCTTTTTTTTTTTAAATCCGGGTGTTACAAGTCCACCCCCCTTATATAGGTTTCGTCCCCGAAACCTGTCACTCCTCGAACAGTTATGGATAATACTGTCTCATCTCTTCCTCGATCTCCCACGTAGACTCAGATCCCTTCCTGTGCCTCCACTGTACTCGCACTAGTGGAACCACTTTATTCCGTAATCTCTTCTCTTTTTGGTTAATGATTGCCACTGGTTGCTCTACGTAATTGAGTCATTCATCCACTCCAATGTCCTCTAGTGGTATAATCATATCTTCATCCGCTAGGAACTTTCTCAGATGAGATACATGGAATGTCGGATGAATTCCACTTAGCTCACCGGGTAGCTCCAACCTATAGGCCACCTCTCCTACTCGAGCAATAATTCGGAAAGGTCCTATATACCTCGGGCTCAGCTTACCCCATTTTCTAAACCGAATGATCCCCTTCCAAGGTGAAACCTTCAGCATAACTTTATCACCCACCTTAAATTCAATCGGTCTATGCCTCTTGTCAGCATACGACTTTTGCCTATCTTTTGCCGCCTTCATAAAGGCCTACGGAAAGGTCCTATACGCCTCTTGTCAGCATAACTCGATCATGTCCAGGTAAGCTTCTGCGGGTATGAAGTTATTACTATCTTCTTTGCCAGGTAGTTGGTCTAGAACTATAACGGCTATTACTAGTTCTGTGGGAACTGATGGGTTAACATTTGACGGGGTCCGAAACATTGCGCTAGGTGAGGAAACTCGCCGGAAAAGCACTAGTGGTGGATCATCTTCTGGTTTGTTATATGTTGGCAGGGGAAAGGAAAATAACAGAAGCAGTGGGAGTTGAGGGAGGAGTTCGATTAAAGCTCGAAAAACTATGAAGTGCTGGAGTTGTGATGAGATTGTGCATGTTAAGAGTCAATGTCCAAACCGTAAGCATGAAAAATATAGTGAGGTAAACATTACTGCTGAGGATGAATGTGGTGATGACACGTTACTACTTGAGATGAAAACAGTATGGACTCTAGGGTTATGGATTCTGGATCTTCATTTCATGCTATCCATAGCGGGGAGACGGTGAATCTAATAGTTGGCAACTTTGGGAAGGTACGAATAGCAAATGGTAATATTCTTGATGTTACGGGCATAGGTGATGTTAATCTGTTACCTCCATTGGGAACCTACTGGACCTTGAAGAATGTTAGGGTGATTCCAGCTTTGAAGAGAAATCTTATCTCTTAGTCAACTAGATGAACAGGGACAAGAACTGTAGGGATTGAACCTAGAGGCTCGGAAAATCAAATCAAGATTATGAAGATCAAGTCGCGCGAGAACCTGAAGTTGTCGAGCGAGAAGTTGCATCTCGCTCGAGAACTTGGAAGTCACGTGAGAACTTCTAGTTTAGTATAAATAGTTGTTTTGAGATGTAATTTAGAGAGCTTTTGTCATTTCTTAATTTCACATATGCTTTCTATCTTTCAAATCAGAGAGCAATATAAATTGAAGTTTATTTACACTTGTGTTTGTTGGACCATGAATGGATCATACATGCCAATTCAAGAGGTGGTAGAAGGTTGTTCTGGTTGGTAGAATCTTAGCACGTCCAAGAAGTAATGCGGGTGAGACAATAGAAGAAAAAGACCAAGTGTCGGCTGTCTGCATTAGTCAATGCTAATGAGCAAGAACAAATACGGCCAATCATTTGTTCATCCGCATTTACTAATACGGATAAGAAGAACCAAATGCGACTAAGTTTTTGTTAATCAGCATTGGTCAATGCGGATGACATACTTAATTCTGATGCACAACTAAAGGAATGCTTACGAAGATTATCACATCCGCATTAACTAATGCTAATGTTCATTAAAAATGCTAATAAAGATTTTATACTTAAACTAGTATTTTGATGTCTAGTTGTCAGGGTAGTTTAGTCATTTTGTACAGACATTGTATCAGCCTATAAATAGAATAGTATACACTTTATTAAGGGTTGATTGGTAAGCTTTTGTTTTGTGCTGCAAACCCTAGCATACTTTGTATCTTATTTACCAATATCAATATACAAAGCATATATTAGTATTTTCAGCATTAAATGTTCTTTGATTCTGTATTTCCGCTACTTAATCATTGAATCAATCATCATATTCTATCCTAGTTGAGTCACATCAACTCAGATTACATCTAGGACCCGATCAATTGGTATTAGAGCCTCGGCTCTTGAATTCATCTCATAAATCAGCACAGATCTTGAACGAAAATCGATTGGACTGTTGATTGAGTTGTTTATTAGCATGTTTCAGACTTCTAATAAACATTCTTACTAAAAATAGTTAGAGCTACATCAACCGTCGATGTTCTTCTGATTGAAAAACTCAAGAACACTGTCCGATTGTTGATTCTCAACAAAGTTAGACAAAAACCACTCATAATCACTAAATATTGACCAAAAATCAACCTAAAATCAGCTTTACTGCTGCTGCTGTCACCAAATATAGACAAGAAACTCTTGACTTTAGACTGTTTGAACATTCTGGACATAAAAATCAACTTAATTAATATTCAAACCACCTAAAATCACTTTTATTCTAATGGATTCTGTTAACTTTTTTGAACATGGTCATGCATCTAAACCTCCAATGCTTAAACACAAGTCTGAGCTTAAGCAGTGGAAAATAAGATTTAGAAACTACATTACAGGTATGGATCCCGACTACTGGATATCCATTTGCAAAGGACCCTACATTCTTGTGTCTCTTAATGCTGATCAAGCTGCTCAGTACAGAACTGCTAGAATTCCTATTGAGGATCCTAATCTAAATCTTGATGATGAGGAATACAAGAAAATCAAGATAGACCTCAAAGCCTACTCTATTCTAACTTAGGCTTTGAAAATGGATGTACTCAAAAGACTAGAAAAGTATGGGACAACCAAAGGTGTCTGGGATGCACTGCAGATTATGTGTGAAGGAAGCAGTGAGGTGACATAAATAAACAAAGACAAACTGGTGAACCAATATGAAACCTTTCATCATACCAAGGGTGAATCAATCTCCAAGTAGCTACATCATTTTTTACAGTTGGTGAATGATTTGGAAATCATGAGGGTAATTTATAAAGAGAAGGAGATGAACAAGAAGATGCAGCACAATCTGCCAGAAAACTAGAAGCATAATGTATAATGCTGAAGAACACTCTTGACTTGGAGAGCACCAGCTTAGACATCATGATTGCTAAGATTGAAGCTCTTGAGTTAGATGAGAGGAGCAGAAATCTTAGTGGACTGCTTTGTTAGCGGAAATTCAAACTGCTGAAGACCATGTTGATGAAAATATACTTGTTGGGTTTGTGTCTGATGACTTGATGAAGGGTAATTTTGCTGAAGAAGTATGTGAGAATGTTGAAAAGGTGCTAAAAGAAGAAGCTGTTGAGATTACTCCAGCTTAATTAAAAGTGACTTTAGAAGGAAAGAAAGAAGTTAAAGAAGAAGCTGTTGAGTTTACTCCAGCTAAAGATGAAAAGACTGTGAATGCTTTTGAGGAAACTCCGGCAACTGCTTGTGATGACACTGTCAATACTGTTGAGATTACTCCAGCACCCAAAGCAAAAGAAAAGAAGGAACTGAAAGCCTTCAAGGTAAATGTCATACCTGAAGAGAAGAACAAGAAAGAAGAGACTAAAGAGGTGCATACTAATCTTTGTTCAAATACATGTATAGAAAAGGTTCAAAGATATAGAGTTCACAATGAGCGCTTGATTTTAGAAGTTGAAAAACTTCAATATCAAGCTCGCAAATATAAAAATGATGAGAAATTTTTTAAAGAAAAGATAGAAGGATTAAACAAATCAATTTATCAATCAAAATTGAGTCTTCTTGATAAAGATTGTAACATAAAAGATTTGACACACATAGCAATGAACTATCTTTTGAAATCAATAAACTTAACAGTGAACTCTGATCTGCAAAATTTACCATTGAAAAATTTGAGATGTCCTCAAATATGATTGAAGGTATAATCAAGTCTCAAATGACTTAGAATATTAATTGTGGTAAAAATGGAGTTGGATATTCTAACATAGCACCACCAATTAATCATGATTATACATGTTTATCATCGTCAAATACTACTTCAGATGAAGAGACGTATGGATTAGGTTTTCAACCTAAGTCAAACTTAATACGTCGAGTCAATATTTCACTGACTGTTGACCATGTCATAAAAGCTAAAATTAAAATTAATCATGAAAATTCTTTTATAGAAAGTGTGAAGAAAGAAGGGTTGGTTGAAGATTGGGAAAGTGATGATGAAATAGATTCTAAGAAAAATAAAAGTTGTAATGAAAAATCTTCGTGTAGCTAATCATCAATTATCAATGAACTTTCAGATGTTTTTATTTCTACAAATGTTTGTTCAAAGATGTCTAAAATATTAGTATCTAACTTGAAAACTAATTTCATGAACAGATTTGTTTCAAAAGGTAACATTGATAAGGAACATCGCATTTTTAAAGAAACCAATGCCAGTTTCTTTAAAAATAAGTCTCATATTATTGCTAACTCTATGAAACAAGATGTTTGTAGATCAGGTATCAAAGACACTGGTCCCATTCCAGTACCTAGGACTCAAAAGGTTAAAGCTACAGTTCATGCCTCATCGGCTTAAGATATGGATCAAAAAGTTCGGAGATACCTCAATTCCTCCTAAATCATCTAGAATAATTCTTAATGAAATAGAGAAAAAAGAGACTATTAATGAATCACAAGGCCAAAGAAATACTAAAGCCAGATTCTATGATAACTGTGGAAGTTATCATAAACAGTTTGTGCGAAATACACGAGAATCAAATACATATCATAGAATGGGTTGTTATGTATGTGGCAAGCCAAATCATAGGGCTAGAAATTGCCATCATCAACATCCACTGTCAAGCAAACAAATATTTCACAATTCAATTTCAAATAATAGAAAAAAATTCTTTTTAAATGCCAAATTTAAAAGGAATACAAATCAGTCAAATTCTTTTGTCGATAAAATAAATCATCAAATCAAAATAGATTTGCATAAAGAAATTTCAAACAAGAAATCTTTACTTATTAATGAGAGCAATTTTACTCCAATTCAGACCACTTTAAGGAAAATGGTTACACATCTGATCAAACCAATTCAAAAGTTAAAAATAAAAGAAAAACAATTTGAGCCTGATATTGTTGAAAATTCTATTTTCAGTGATAGAAGAGATATGATATTGAAGTCTGTAGCATATTTGGATGAAAACAATATGCTCAAGTAAACCATGGGTTGGGTTCCTAAACATGAATAAATCATTCATATGTGAAGGAACAATCAAGACATGTTATCAACAATGTTTGGCATGTTGATAGTGGTTGTTCAAGACACTTGACTGGTAATATATCTTTGTTAAGCAACATACAACCTTACAACAAAGGATATGTTATATCTGTAGGTGATAAAGATGGTAAGCTTTCAAAGAAAGGTACAGTGTCTAATGATGTGTTAAGTTTTGAAGATGTCAATTTTGTTGAGGAACTTATTAAGTGTGTATTGAATTTGTGACAATAGGTATTCAACACATTTCATTGATAAATAATGTCTCATTCTAAAACCTGGATTTGTAATTCCTGATGAATGGATTTTGTTGAGAACACAGAGAGACAAAGACACATACTTACTTTGCATGAATGGTTCACATTCATTTGTACCTGTGTCTTGTTTGTTATCTAAAGCTTTGAAAAATGATTCAATGTTATGGCATTGTTGTCTTGACCTTGTAAATATAAAAAATATGACAAGTTGGTTAGAGGAAATCATGTTATAGGCCTACCATTGAAAGAATTTCAACATACTCAACATTGTCTATCATATTCAAAAGGCAAACAACATAAACTTCCTCATAAACCAGTTGCTCATACCAACATTGAGTCCATCCTTCAACTGTTGCACATGGATTTATTTGGTCCAGTTAATGTTTTGAGTTTAGGACGTCGTGCATACTGTTTGGTTATTACTGATGATTTCTCCTGATTTACATGGGTTTTCTTTTTAGCAAACAAAGACAAGACTCCATATTTATTGATAAAGTTCATGACCCTAGTGGAGAATCAGGCAGACAAAACCATCAAATGCATTCGAAATGATAATGGAACAGAGTTTTGCAATCATAATCTGAATGAATTTTGTGATACTAAGGGGATAGCTAGACAATTTAGCTCTACGGGAACTCTAAAACAAAATGGAGTTTTTGAAAGATGAAACAAAACTTTAATTGAAGCTTTTAGAACAATGTCTTCCTCTTGATGAATATCATTATCAACAGATAAATCTTCTAATAGAACTTGATTGGTATCAATTGGATCATCTTGAGTAGAAGAAGAACTCTGATCAGAAATCTACGGAGGTTGTTGAACAACTGGATCAAAATAAGGCATTGAAGATTCAGAAACTAATTGTGGAACAGCTGAAACATTTGAAGAAGAGGGTATGTCTGAAAATCATCTTATAACTGAAGATGACATAGGTCCAACATCATCAGCAAAATATCTTGAATTGATGATGATAAAGGTGGATTAGCTGTAGAAACAACAGAAGATCGATTAAAAGTTTCAAATAATGAAGCATAATCGTATATCCATGAAGGAGAATAACATGCATTTGTTTTGTTAGATTCTTGGCAATGTGTATCAAATGACATAATTATTTGTTTAAACCTTTTATTATAAACCCGGTATGCACCTTTGTTGGCTGAATATCCAACAAAATAACATTCATCAACTTTTTAATCAAATTTTGATTTAGAATCAGATGTGTTTAACAAAGTACAACAACATCCAAATGTTTTAAAATATTTGACTTTGGGTTTATGTTTGAATAAGATATCACAAGGAGTCATAATTTGTTGTTTATTGATTAACACATGATTCTGAACATAACATGCAGTGACAACAGCTTCAGCCCAAAAGAATGATGGTAATTTGGTTGCTGATAATCACAATTTTATTGATTATCCATAAACCCTTTCAAAATACTATTTTCTATTAATTTTAGTTAAAATTGTTATTTTCATTGAAGATAATCACAATTTTATGGGAAGAAAATATGAAAATGTCTCGAAAAAATTTTTATTCTTAGGGGGAGTAAATGAAAATTTACGAAAATATTTTGTTTTACACATTGTGAAAAATTAAATTTTCAAGTATTTATAGGAAATGATAGTACATTTCTTGATTTTTAGGCTTAAAATAAAATGACATGGATTATGTTAATATTTTGATAGGCTTGACTTTGAAGATTGAAAAGCACTATGATTTGTGATATGCTAAAAGTAAATTCCTAATGACTGAAGTGGATTACTAATCAAGGGTTTGTGGTAACACCGATTCCATGCTAAAACAGAATGAGAGTTATAGTCTAGTCATATTCAAGCCAGGTATTATCTGATTCAGTATCTTTCAGAAGAAATATGTATATGTAAATATCAAACGGTGAAATAGATATGAAAAGAAAAAAACAAAAGGGAAAATAAACATAAACAAAAAGAGCAAAAAGTTGCCAAAAGGCCATACAGGAATAAAAGATGCCAATAAGTACAATAACAAAAGATATGTCATAGACATACATACTCATAAATATTTTTCTTTTTGAGAATATGTTCTGACATAGGAGGCAAAATCAAAAGATAGGGCATGTAAGTCTGACTTGACATTTAAGATCTAAACATCTTGTGAGGGTAAAACATAAGTACGAATAGCAGTTAATAAGTCCTAAAACTTATTAATATTATGTGTTCAAAAACGTTTCTTAGGATATTTATGCTTTAAATAGATATTATATTTGAAAAGAAAAATAATTCTGAAAAGGCTGATCCGAGGTAAAAGGTTTAACTCAAGTTGGGGGTGACTTGAAATCTCAAAAGTGTCTTGAAACTGGATAAGGGTTCTACTGAATTTTTGATTGAGAGATTCACAGATTTCTTATAAAACAATCTAAACATGATAAATATCACAGAATATGTGTCCAAGTAAATATTGAAGTCCAAGTTTAAGATGGATACAACATATTAACAATCAACTTCACCTGTCTTTTTTAAATAAAGCTAGATGATGTTAATGATTGATTTCATAAGAAATATGATCCTATAGTTGAAAATTTTCAAAACGATTACATGTACAAAATTTTGTGTTACATGGGTTTTCTTTTTAGCAACCAAAGATGAGACTCCTTATTTATTGATAAAGTTCATGACCCTAGTGGAGAACCAGATAAACAAAACCATCAAATATAATTCGAAATGATAATGGAACAGAGTTTTAAAATCATAATCTGAATGAATTTTATGATACTAAGGGGATAGCTAGACAATTCAGCTCTACAGGAACTCTAAAACAAAATGGAGTTTCTAAAAGACGAAATAGAACTTTAATTGAAGCTTCTAGAACAATGTTATCACTAACCAAATTACCGTCATTCTTTTGGGCTGAAGCTGTTGACACTGCATGTTATGTTCAGAATCGTGTGTTGATTAATAAACAACAAAATATGACTCCTTATGATATCTTTTTCAAACATAAACCCATAGTCAAATATTTTAAATCATTTGGATGTTGTTGTACTTTGTTAAACACATCTGATTCTAAATCAAAATTTGATGAAAAATCTGATGAATGTTATTTTGTTGGATATTCAGCCAACAAAGGTGCCTACCTGTAAGGCCCCGTTCCCGGAATGCTTACAGCTGGTCAATCATTGCACACAAAGCATAAAACATACATTAACTTTACCAAAATATTGCCGAATTCTTTTAAACAAACCATTTCATTATAATTGCTTTTGCAAAATAATACATTTTAGTTAACTGTTACAAAATATCACTCGTTGCATTACATCACAAAAACATTATAATTCAAACAACGGATGCCATCCAAAAATGCCAAGTAGCTGCCCCGTGCCATCCTTAGCAACGTTACCTGCCAACTGGAAATTACACAAAAGTCAGCGTTGCTGAGTGAGTTCTTGTTTTATAAATAAAATACTTTTCTTTCGATTAAAACCGTACTTTACTTTCGTAAGCGATCATACATCATACGTACAAATAGATAATCTCATTATTATCTTTCATCATCGTCAACTTACATTCATTCATTCTCTTTCCTATCATACATTTCATTTGATCATTATTACTTTCACTTCTCTATGCTCCAGGCTAATGCCTCGAGCTATACCCCAAACATCATGCACAAGGCGGGTACTGGACCGAAGACTATAAATAGACTTCAAACATCATGCCCGAGGCGGGCCCAGCACCGGGGTATCATCATTTGGACCAATGCCATGTGCTATACCCCAAACATCATGCACAAGGCGGGTACTGGGCCGAAGACTATAAATAGACTTCAAAAATCATGCACAAGGCGGGCCCACATCGGGGTAAGCGGCAATGGTCCCGTACGTATGGTCAGTCACAAAGACGAGACCCCAGTGTGCATCCTTCTGGGGTAGCTAACCCGCACACCGTTTAGCTAACACCCTTCATTGGGTGTGAACCTCCTTACAGTGCTTGCAAGACTTTCTTACTTTCGATCGTTCATTAATGCATGCATTCATTCTTACTTCTCTTAAGTTATCTTCCACTTTCGTTAAGTACTACTTTATATAAGCATATTCATACGTCACACCACGTAAGGTCACGACATAAACATAACATGGAACAACATCATCACAACAGCATACAAAGCATGCAAATTGTAAACAAGCACAGTCCCCCCATAAAACCTCCTTTCTTAACACTTAAGCTCTACAACCCAAAATCTCAGAAAACTCTGTCTCCTTAAAGAAATACGGATGAGCAAACAAATGCTGATGAACAGACAAATGCGGATGAAAAAACAAATTCGGATGAGTAACCAAATGCGGATGAATAGGCAAATGCGGATGAGTAACCAAATGCGGATGAATACCTCAGAAAATATTCTAAGTGTCCCAAAGAAATGCGCATGAACCAAATGCGGATGACTGAAGCAAATGCGCATGGACAAGACAAATGCGGATGAACATACAACAAATGCGGATGAACACTTAACAAATGCGGGTGAACAAAATAGTCGATGTGTTCATCAAATGCGGATGAAGACTTAACTAATGCGGATGAACAACACATGTAAATATGCAAACTTAATGCGGATGATCAACTAACCTGAAACCGCATCTTACACTATAATCAATTCCCAATCCACATCCTTATACATTCATCGCACCGATCTAGCATGCTAATCTCTTAGAACAAGCATACAACCACATAAATCGAGCAAAACATGCAGGCCCTAAAACACCCACTAAAAGAACAGGGCCAAACTTACGGTACAAAATACTGGACATATTTAAAAGTTAGTTACATCCAATTCCAGGCCCAAAACAGGTTTAAAACATAGAAACCGGAGATCTAGAACTCACCTTATGAAATCTTTTGGGCAAGACTTCCTTCAATCCCGAATGCAATGAGTTCACACACCTAAAACCCAACAAAACACAACCCAAACACAAACAAACACACATAAGCATGCAACCGAGGCATAGGCCGGCCAAGAACAACTTAAAATGATGAATTCTTATATTGAATTCGGTTTTCCTCTTCTTCTTCTCCAAAACCCGAGAGCTCAGCTCTTTCTCTCTCTAAAATATGGTGAAAAGAAGATATGCAGAGAAGAGTGGGCGGCCATGCCCACTTTATGCACCCACTTTTAATCTTTTTGTCCTTTTGACACATTTAGCCCCTCAACTTAGGTTAAATTGTGTTTTCTTCTTTTCTTCACTTTTATTCCTCTTTCTCGTCTTTTAAAATTTTCCGGGTTTTACAATACCGGGTTTATAATAAAAGGTCTAAACAAATAATTGTGTCATTTGATATAGATTGCCATGAATCTAACAAAACAAATGCAAGTTCTACTCCTTCATGGATATACGATTATGCTTCATTATTTGAAACTTTTAATCGATCTTCTATTGTTTCTACAGCTAATCCACCTTTGTCATTATCAATTTAAGATATTTTTACTGATGATGTTGGACCTATGTCATCTTCTGCTATAGGAAGATCTTCAGACATACCCTCTTCTTCAAATGTTTCAATTGTTCCACAATCTGTTTTTGAATCTTTAATGCCTTATTTTGATCCAGTTGTTCAACAACCTCCTTAGATTTCTGATAAGAGTTCTTCTTCTACTCAAGATAATCTAATTGATACCATTCAAATTCCATTTGAAGATTTATCTATTGATAATGATATTCATCAAGAGGAAGATATTATGTATCAACCAGAAGTAGGAAACAATGTTGACAAATCAGTGGGTCATATGTCTAATTAAGACGAAGTTATTTCCGAAGATACAATTCCTCAGTTGAGAATTCATAAGGAGCATCCACTGAAGCAATCATTGGTCCGTTATCACAAGGCATCCAAACTCGAAGTCAGTCTGGTTCTATAAATACATGATTGTATTCATGCTTCATTTCTCAAATCGTGCCAAAGAACATTGAGATGGCATTAAAAGAAAACCAATTGGGTTGAGGCTATGCAAGATGAACTGATACGATTCTAGAAGTTAAATATGTGACATATGTGTGAACTTCCAAAGGGTAAGTTGCCGATTGGTACAAAATGATATTCAAATACAAAACGGATGAAAAAGATGTGATTGTTCGCAACAAAACCAGACTTGTTGTTCAAGGATTCTATCAGGTTGAAGGACTTGAATATGAAGAAGTATATGCTCCAGTTGCAAGACTAGAAGCTATACGAATTTTTCTGGCTTATGCTTCATACAAGAACTTCACTGTGTATCAAATGGATGTCAAAATTGTATTCTTATATGCTTCAGTTGCAAGACTGGAAGCTACATGAATTTTTCTAGCTTATTCTTCATACAAGAACTTCACTATGTATCAAATGGATGTCAAATTTGTATTCTTGTATGGCAAGATGAAAGAAGAAACCTATGTTTGTCAACCACCTGGTTTTAAAGATCCAGATCATCCAGATTATGTTTATAAGTTGGACAAAGCACTCTATGGCTTACATCAAGCACCCCGTGTTTGGTATGCCACCCTCACTGAACATTTTCTTGCAAATGGTTATACATGAGGTGCTATTGATCAAACTTTATTTTTACAGAAGACTGATGATAATCTTATTCTTGTTCAAGTTTATGTCTATGATATTATCTTTGGATCTACCAATGTTGATTTCTACAAGGAATTTGAAGCTGTAATGAAAAAGAAATTTAAGATGAGTTCTCTTGGGGAAATGTTGGTTTTCTTGGGTATCCAAGTTAAACAAGATAATAAGGGTATACTGATACATCAAGAAAAATACATTCACAGTATCTTGGACAAATATAAATTTCAAGACTCCATGACAGCTCCCACTCCAATGACTTCTTGTCGTACTTTAACTCCTGATCTCACAGGGGAAGATGTTAATCAGCATTTTTATCGATCAATGATTGGATCTCTAATGTATCTCACTGCCAGCAGGCCAGACATTATGTTTCCTGTCTATCAGTGTGCGCGTTATCAAAGTAATTTGAAGGAATCTCACATGAAAGCTGTCTAGTAGATTTTCAAATATCTCAAGGGTCAACCAACACTCGACCTTTGGTATCTTAAAAATTCCAATTTCAATTTATATGCTTATACTGACTGTGATTATGCAGGATGTAACTTGGACATGAAATCATCAATAGGTGGCTGTCAATTTTTTTGAAATAGGTTGATTTCTTGGCAATGCAAGAAGCGCAAATGGTATCCACATCCACTGCAGCGGTTGAATATGTGGCAATATCAAGTTGTTTTTCTTAGATTGTTTGGATTCAACAACAACTTCTTGATTATGGCCTTAATCTTTATGACACCAAAATTATGTGTGACAACACTGTAGTGTTAAACATAATGAAGAATCCAATCCAACATTCAAAGACAAAACACATCAACATTTGCATGCACTTTATCCGTGACTGTTTTGATCGAAAACTTATTCATTTGGAATTTGTCTCATCAGATGACAACATTGCTAATTTGTTTACTAAGGCATTTGATCATTCCATATTTGAGTCTTTAGTTCAATCTCTGAATGATAAACTTTTGTTATTCATTATCCATAAACCCTTTCAAAATACTATTTTCTATTCATTTTAGTTAAAATTGTTATTTTCTTTGAAGATAAGCACAATTTTAGGGGAAGAAAATATGAAAATGTCTCGAAAAACATTTTATTCTTAGGGGGAGTAAAAGAAAATTTACAAAAATATTTTGTTTTACACATTGAGAAAATTAAAATTTTCAAGTATTTATAGGAAATGATAGTACATTTCTTAATTTTGATACATTACATCCTAAGGCTTAAAAGAAAATGACACGGATTATATTTAATATGTTGATAGGCTTGACTTTGAACACTAAAAAGCACTATGATTTGTGATACACTAAAAGTAAATTTCTAATGACTGAAGTGGATTACTCATCAAGGGTTTGTGGTAATACTGATTTCATACTAAAACAGACTGAGAGTTATAGTCTAGTCATACTCAAGCCAGTTATTTTTTGATTCAGTATCTTTCAGAAGAAATATGTATATGTAAATATCAAAAGGTGAAATAGATATGAAAAGAAATAAACAAAAGGGAAAATAAACATAAACAAAAAGAGCAAAAAGATGCCAAAAGGCCATATAGGAATAAAAGATGCCAATAAGCATAATAATAAAAGATATGTCATAGACATACATACTATATGATAAAAATTTTCTTTTTGAGAATATGTTCTGACATAGGAGGCAAAATCAAAAGATGGGACATGTAAGTCTGACTTGGCATGTAAATGCTAAACGTCTTGCGAGGGTAAAACATAAGTACGAATGGCAGTTAATATGTCCTAAAACTTGTTAATATTATGTGTTCAAAAACGTTTCTCAGGATAGTTATGCTCTAAATAGATATTATATTTGAAAAGAAAAATAATTCTGAAAAGGCTGATCAGAGATAAAAGGTTAAACTCAAGTTGGGGTGACTTGAAATCTCAAAAGTGTCTTAAAGCTGGATAAGGGTTCTACTGAAATTTTGATGGTGGGATTCACAGATTTCATACAAAACAATCTAAACATGATAAATATCACAGAATATGTGTCCAAGTAAATATTGAAGTCCAAGTTTAAGATGGACACAACATATTGACAATCAACTTAACCAGTCTTATTTTAAATAAAGCTAGATGATGTTAATGATTGATTTCATAAGAAATATGATCCTATACTTGAAAATTTCCAAAACAATTGCAAGTAAAAAATTTTTGTGTTAATTTGTGTTTGTTTTTTTGTTACACTTTGTTTTTGATTTTCAAAATTTTATAAAAATTATAGGTTCTTGGATAATTGTAAACACTTAGCTAAACATACTTTTACTTATAACAAATCAAATAGCTCAACAAGATAAATAAATTTGTTGAAACTTTTAGAAGTTCAAATTCAAATGTGCGAAAAGTTATGCAACTAGTTGAACTAGTCGCATGCGAGAAGGTCAATGAAGCGAAAAGTCTGAGTGTGTGAAGTTCTAACTTCTCGCGCGAGAAGTTAGAAGGATATAAATGTAGGGATTAAACCTAGAGGATCGAAAAATCAAATCAAGATTATGAAGATCAAGTGGCGTGAGAACCTGAAGTTGCCACGCGAGAACTTGCATCTCGCGCGAGAACTTGGAAGTCTAGCAAGAACTATGTGAGAGCTTCCTAGTTTAGTATAAATAGATGTTTCATAATGTAGCTTAGAGCTTTTGCAATTTCCTAATTTCATTCTCACTTGTAGACATACAAAGTCCGACAGGAATAGAATCGAGAAGTTTATTTACATTCATGTTCTTCATTTACTATTTAATCTTATTCCATGATGTTAACATTCTGCATTCTTATCATGAGACCGATCTTATTTGTATTATGAGATTCACAGATTTCATACAATTCAATCTAAACATGATAAAATCACAGAACATGTGTCCAGGTAAATGTTGAAGTCTAAGTTTAAAAGTGGACACAACATATTGACAATCAACGTAACCAGTCTTATTTAAATAAAGCTGGATGATGTTAATGATCGATCTCATAAGAAATATGATCCTATACTTGAAAATTTACCAAAAATATTTAAGATATAAGTATAAAGAAAATATCAATTTGCTTTATGTTAAAGTTGACTGGGTTCGAGATGTGAATCTCAGTTGATGTGACTCAACTTAGGATCGAATATGATGATTGAGTCAGTGATTAAGTCGCGGAAATACTAAATCACAGAACATTAATTACTGAAAGAATACTAATAAATGCTTTATATATTGATGAAAGTGAACAAAAAACAAAGTGTGCTAGGGTTGCTGGTGAAACCTTTTTAATGTTTTTGTTCTCCTCTCTAAAATTAGGTTATACTGACCTATTTATAGGCAGATACATTGTCTGTACAAAATGACTAAAATACCCTGACAACTATACATCAGAATACTAGTCTAAGTACAAAATATCATCAGCATTTGCAAGTGTTCATCCACATTAGTTAATGCGGATGAGAAGTCTTCATCAGCATTTCTTCTATTTGTCTTCAGCATTGACCGGGTCATCCACATTAGTTAATGAGGATGAACAAAAACTTGGCTACATTTGTGTTCCTTTTCTACATTAGTAAATGCGGATGAACAAATACTTGATCGCATTTGTTCTTTGGTCTTCCGCATTTACTAATGCGGATAACCAACACTTGGTCTTTTTCTTCTATATCTTTAGCCTTATTTCTTCATGATCTTCCACCCGCATTTCTTCTTGGACTTGGAGGGATTTTCAACCAGAACAACCTTCAACCACTTCTTGAATTGGCATGTATGATCCTTTCAGGGTCTAACAAAAGTTTGTTTTTTTGTTACACTTATTTTTTGATTTACCAAATTTTACAAATTAAGGGTTCCTAGATAATTGTACACACTTAGTTAAACATATTTTTACTCAAAACAATTCAAATATTTTAACAAGATAAATAAATTTGAAAAATTGAAAATTTTAAAAGTTCAAAGGAAATTGAACTTCTCGCGTGCAAGAAGTTCAAATGGTGTGAAATGTTATGCGACTAGTTGAACTAGTCGCATGCGAAAAGAACAAAGAAGCGAAAACTCTGTGTGTGACAAAACTCTGACTTCTCGCACGAGAAGTCAAATGGGTATAAAAGGTACATTGTGCGAGAAGTGCATCATTTGCATGAAACTCTCTTTCGTTCACTCTCTCAAAATTCTAAGTGTTCGATCCATATTTGTCTCGATATTATTGCTCATTATGGTCGTTTTTTTATTCTAAAGTGATTGATAAGGTATTTTGATGATAATAGATTAGATTTAAATGTGTTTGATTCTTGAACGAAAGTTAAATAACTCACACACTTAAAATTGAACAAAATTAAATATCTTAAACCTTAATAATGACTTAATCGACACCTAATGAACATGTATTGACTGTTAAAACACTCTGAAATACACCAATTTGAAAAACTGAAATCACAGAACTATTCGTATGCGAATAGTTTCTGAAAATGAACAGACACAATAACTTTTAAATTCGCACAGAACTTGTCGCTTGAACTTGTCGCGTGGAAACTTTTACTAGTCGCGCGAAAAGTTGACTTTTGTCAAAACTCAGATTCATGCGAGTACTTGAGTTTTCGCGCCAGAAGTTTAAATCTTTCAAAAATTTTCTAAGTCTGAAAATTCTGAAAATTATATTGTGTACTTATACAAGTTTGTCTAATTTTTTAGATTGGCAAGACCAATGGTTTTTAACAAGAATCATAATGCAGTAGCTTATCTTGGAGATGTTCTAGAGGATAAGGTTTTGTTTAGATCACTGATTGATGTACTTAAGACATCCAGGATTCATCATGCTATTACTGCTAATCCCACTATCTACACAGATATGGTTGATCAGTTTTGGTTAACAGCAGCCAATGAAAGAGATAAGCAGGGTGAACCATGTATGTCTGCCAATGTTAAGGGCAAGAGAATTATTTTCACTACCAAAGTGATCAACAGTGTTCTACAGTTGGAGGATAAGCCTAATGCATAAGTCAAGTTAAATGATGATATGGCAAGAGATTTTTTTGAAGAGAATGGGATACGATCACAGATATTCGTCGCTAGAGAAGAAGTACTTACCTCCGTTACTAGAAGTACTTATTTCATGTGGTGATACACTATCTCAGCAATCTAAAGGTTGGCATGGATAGCCTTAGGGCAGTGTTCGGATCCCTGCTGATATCACTAGTTGATGATCTACCATACAGCATATCCAAAGCTATCTTCTAATATATGCAGAAGAATGTGATAGCTACTGTGGGGAAAAAGTTCATTATGTACCCTCGGTTTATACAGCTGATAGTGAATGCTGCTCATCCTGAGCTAGCAGTATATGATTCATCTACCTATGTTGTTATGGTGATGAAGAAAGATATATTCACTTACTTATTGGGAGCAAGAAGAAATGCATGGGATGGTACTCACTTTGCCAATCTTGGGAGATTTGTTGAGGGTTATCAGGGAAAAGCTCAACAAGCTGAAGAAGTTGCTCCTCAAGCTGAGCAAGCTGGTCCTTCAACTAGTGTTCCTGAATATAATCCTGGTAGTTATCAACCAGTAGGTATGTCTATAGATGCTGAGATTGACTCATGGTTTAGTTCTAGGAGTGAAACGGATAGTGATCAGAAAGGGAACGTACCTTATGTTTTGCAAGAACGTCCCAGACTTTGTCTTCAGCTTTTTCACTTCAGACTTTGTCTTCAGCTCTTTCACTTCAGACTTTGTCTTCAGCTCTTTCACTTCAGACTTTGTCTTCAGCTCTTTCACTTCAGACTTTGTCTTCAGCTCTTTCACTTCAGACTTTGTCTTCAGCTCTTTCACTTCAGACCTTGTTATCAGCTGATGTCTTCAGCTGTTGCAGACTACTTCAGTTGTTGTAATGTCCGTGGGACTTAAAGGTTTTTCTGATCAGGCTCGTTGGTTCTTTTGGTCCAACAGTGATGCTGATTTTATTCCTGAAGATTCACCGACAACTCGAGGTAGGAAAAAAGGAATGGCCAGGAAAACGGGTGAAAGTCCACGTGGGAGGGGCAGATGACGAGGTGTGTTGCATAAGCGTCGGACCCCAGTGACCACTGTGTCAACTAATGAAGATGTGCTTGTATCGGAGACTCCTATCACAGCTAGTGATGATATTCCTTAAGAGATTCCAGTGATCATTACAGAAACAACCACTGTAACATCATCTGCCATGCCCACCGCTGATGATGTGTTGAGCACTCCTGCCAAAGATCAAGGGTTTGATGAGTCGATTGGAATGGAAAATTTTCTCATTACTCCTCCTACACAAAGACAAGGTGGTAGTGTTTTAACTTGTTAACCTACATCTGTTACTCTTGAACAAAGAGTAAATAATTTAGAGAATGAGATGTTAGAGAAAACCTAGACGATGATGATTTGCAGAGACAGATGTTTGAGAAAGATGAGAGGATCAAGAGTCATAAATATCAACAATAATTCATATTCAACTATGTTCAGATTCTAAAGTAAAACATTAGAGATCTCACTTCCCGTGTTCTATTTTTTTTCTCAACAACGAACCACGGATTTTGGAGAATCAAGCGGACAGCAAACTGCTGATCCCGAAGTTGCTCAAGATCCTGCAAATACTACAGAGCATGATGTTGATCCTATTGTTACAGAAAGGACAACAGAGACTGCTGATGTTGATCAAGAGTCATCTACCACTGTTTATACTACAACTACTAAGGATTAGTTTTCACTATAGAAGCATTTGTAGAACCAGAGCATGACATACCAATCCATGAGCCTACTATCGATGATGATGATTTGGGGATGATAGATTTTAGTGGTGATAAGGAAGATGATCTTGATTATGATGATGATGATGATGGAGATGATGGGGATGATAATGAGGGTGGTGATAAAGGAGATAAGAAGGATGATGATGATGATCAGGTTGGAGATATGGGTTCAGCTTCTGGCCCTTCTGGATCGTTGGGTACTGCTAATGTCTCTGGAACAAGTCTCGATGACTCAGTTGACTATACACCTTTGGATCCCACTACTGTAGAATCTTATGAGAGAGAATTCTATACATTACAGCAAAAGATTATTGCTAAGAAGTCAGATGAATATTTTGGTCCATTTGATGATTTATAAGAGACAATAGACTATAGAGACATGTTTGGGAATAGTCTTAAGGACTTATTCTCAGATATCTTAGTTGAAGAAGGGGAGATTGTTGGAGAGTCGAGTACTCAAGAAACGGCTGACAAGACAACTGATTTAACGGGTCAAAGTGTTGTAAGTCAGCTCGGAGATCTTACGGTTGCTGCTCCTCCTCCTCCAGCTTATGTTCACACGCTGAGACATTCCAAAGCTTTCACAAGGTACAGAAACTCAGAACATATTATTAGCTAGGCATACGATGCATAAAAGAAGATGTATGTGATAAAGAGAAGGGGTGTGGCTATAGAGTATTATTAGGACGAGCATGATTTCCATAAACTCGAAGCGTCAGATTTATATGCTATGGGTTGTGTACCGTTTATTAACCCAAGTAATTATGGAAAAGGGAATTGGATAAAGAAAATGATTTGGAGGCAGAGTAAGACAAACTTCAAAGATTTCAAGACTGCCAAATCTAAAGTGATAGAAGATGAGACGCGTAAGATCCTATTACAAACAAGCCAATGAACATAAGGGTCTATAAGCATCCAAGATACGCGAGGAACGACACTATACACGCTCGTGTGCCAGTTAACAGTTTATCTAAGCTAATGTGGTGGAGTTGTGAGAAGGAGTCGAGACACGCGTTGAAACACCGTGTTGACAAAGATTACCGTATCATTGACCCTATGGATTTGCTCAAGTTTGAAAGAGAATATTTGATAAGGTTGCAGGCTTGTCCAATTGTAGCTAATGAATCTGTTCATTTCATATTAGCATAGTTCGGTTGGTTGATTAGGAAGGCCCTAGACAACAAGATGTATGCTTTTGGGGGCCGTTACAAGGTTGCGGACGTGGACTTCTAAAGACATTGATTATCCAAGCCCAGGGGGAGATTGTAGGGATTGAACCTAGAGGCTTGGAAAATCAATTCAAGATTATAAAGATTAAGTCACGCGAGAACCTGAAGTCGCCACGCAAGAACGCTTGGAAGTCGCGCGAGAACTATACGAAAATTTCCTAGTTTAGTATAAATAGATATTTTGTAATGTAACTTAGAGCTTTTGTAATTTCCTGATTTCATACTCACTTGTAAACATTCAAAGTCAGAGAGCAATAGAATCAAGAAGTTTATTTACATTCATGTTCTTCATTTACTATTCAATCTTATTCCGTGATGTTATGTAAGGCCCCGTTCCCGGGACCGTCATCGCATAAAATATTTAAAGCATACATTACTTTTGCAGCGGAATTTAAAACTTTCATTAATAATTTAAAACATATCATTACATTACATCATTCGTTTACATTTCGAAATACAACATCATATTAAAAATGTGGATGCCAGCCTCAAACGTCCCCAGTAGCGTATGCATCCATGCCTGTAACTCCTCAGCATCAACAAAATACCCGCCAACTATTATGCATACAAAAAGTCAGCAACACTGAGTGAGTTCTAGTTTTATAAATAAAATACTTTACTTTTGTTAAAAGAACCTTTTTACTTTCAATCGCGATCACCCATCATATGTACACATTGATAATAATTAATTATCTTCATCATCGTTTATCATCAAACAATACATACTTACTATCATCCGAATCCTGCCTCATGTAATACCCCCGGCTCATGTCCGAAGACTGATCCTGTGCCGGGGCCTGTAAACAAACCCCCTGACTCATGTCCAAAGACTGAAACAGTACCGGGGTACGCGATAAGGACCCCATCTCGTATGCAACACCCCCGACTCATGTCCAAAGACTGATACAGTGACGGGGCCTGTAAACAAACCCCCGACTCATTTTCGCAGACTGACACAGTACCGGGGCGGGCAACAAGACCTCATCTCTTTCACATGTCATCCTGTCTCATGCAATACCCCCGACTCATGTCCGAAGACTGATACTGTGTCGGGGCCTGTAAACAAACCCCCGACTCATGTCCGAAGACTGACACAATACCGGGGTACACGACAAGGATCTAATCGTACGTTACATCCATTCTCATCGTTCATTATCTTCCTCGTTTGTTACATAATAATTTACGTACATTCATACATCATACCACATAAAGTCATAACATCATACATAACGTATTACATACCATAATACATACATTTTTAATAACGTATTACATACCATAATACATACATTTTTAAAACCATTAAACATGGAAAGATAACCCATCACACACCACATAATCATCATATCATCATGCATAGCACATCAAACACAAGCCATCACATCACAACAGAACCTATCTCAACCATCTACCTCTAGAAAATCCTCAGAAAACCCTAAGTCCAAAATGGAGAGAAGTTAGACATCTCAGGCGCATGAGCATAAAAATTATAAGGAAAACAGCCTAGGCGCATTACCACTATGCAGGCGCATCAGCCCTGCTTAGGCGCATTAACGCTTAGGCACATGAGCAATTCTGGGCGCATAGGCCACTGTTCAGGCGCATGGCCTACACTTAGGTGCATGAGGTCACTTGGGCGCATGACAATAATTCAGGCGCATGGGAACATTCTGGGCGCATGACCAACAATCTAAAAATATAACCGATGCTACAAACAACACCCAAACATCGACCTAGCACATCCTAACACAGATCTAACATGCTACCAACACTAAACCATGCTAAACATCAAACATAACCTCAAAACAGCCTTAAAAACATACAACCACAGAACAACGGTCAAACAACATGCTGAAAACCCACGGGTACTTAAAAATATTTTGCTCGGTATGCATAATAGCCCCCAAACACTTTAAAAACTAGTAAAAAGAGGGGTTCAAGAACTCACCTAAAGCAACCTTCGAGCAACACACCTCCACCTGCAAATTCTGCTCCTAAAACCCACGAAAACAGGAACTTAGCACCACAAATCTCGGCCTAGAAGCTGAAAATTCAGTTGAAACCGAACATTAACCCAAGAAAACTCACCTTCAAGGAGATTACAGCTTCTTCTCTCTCTAAAACCGTGAACTCTTCTTCTTTATTCCTTGTTCAGCCGAGAACATAGGTGGGTAATGGGGGCATGGGCGGCCATGCCCTCTCTTTTAAACACAATTATTTTAAAGTTTGCACCTTGCACAACTTTAGTCCTTCAACTTGTGTTATTCCTCATTTCTTTCTTTATACTTTTATTTTCTCTTCTTTTTAATAAAATTCAGGGTGTTACAAGTCCACCCCCCTTATATAGGTTTCGTCCCCGAAACCTGTCACTTCTCGAACAGTTGCGGGTAATGTTATCTCATCTCTTTCTTGACCTTATATGTAGGCTTTGACCCCTTTTGGGCTCCACTGTACTCGCACACGTGAAACCACTCTTCTCCTTAGCCCGTGTCTCTCTTCTATCAGTAATGGCCACCGGTTTTTCCACGTAGTTAAGTCGTTTGTCCACCTCGGTATCCTCTAGTGGCACTACCATATCCTCCTCGATTGAGCACTTCCTCAGACGAGATACATGGAACGTCAGATGAATTCCACTTAACTTATCGGGTAGCTCCAACCTATAAACCACCCCTCCTGTTCGAGCGATGATTCGGAAAACCCCAATAGCTTTCCTTGCTTTCAGAATCGGATGATTCACTTTCCAAGTCAAGGCCTTCATCACTAATCCATCACCGTAGGTCGACACCGAACTCGTGTCGGGCGCGATTGATCAAACCACCTTCTTGCAACACTCGGTGTTTGCCTCATAGGCTACTAGCCAATTCTACCAAAGGCACGTATCAATCTACCTACATTCATCCTGAATAGTCTAGCAGGAAACACGTGCTCTTCCAATTCTATCGCACAATCCTCTAGGACATCAGGCGACCTAGTGGACTTACTAATAGCAATTTCAACATCGAAGGGCTCACCGACCTTCCTACTCCTAACGTGCAACTTATCACAGAAGGCAGCAGGAAGGAAACTACTACTAGCACCACAATCAAAGCACAGATGCACAATTTAATTTACCAGAAACGTACCTGATGTCACGTCAAAGTCCGTTCTAGCCTCCTCCCAGTCATAGCGAATGCTCTGACCTTCATCCTCTGCTCCCCTTCCTTGCCCCAGAGCTCTCTGCCCTCGACTTCTTGCAGTCTCTGATCATATGTCCAGTCTCGCCACAGTCGTAACATTTAGCCATGTGGCATTCCCTTGCCCTGTGGCCCTCTTTCCCATACTGGAAGTAGATGTTCAGTCCCCACTTGCACTCCCCCTCATGGCCTCTACCACACTTCTTGCAAGTTTCTTCTCTCCCTGTTACCATCCACAAATCCACCATCGTTACCCCGCCTTCCATTCCCATTCCTAACATAGCCCCACTCCTTCTTTTCATCCACTATTGCCACCTCCTCTCGCTCGTCATACAACCTCCCTGCTGGGTCGACCACCGACCTAAATGTACCTGGCCGGGCAGCGATCAGATGTTTGTGGATATCTGTCGGCAGACCTTGAATGTACCTCTTGATCTTTCGTGACACATGCGTCACCTGATCTGGCATCAGCCTTCCCATCTCGTTAAACTTCGTTGTATACTTTTGGTGCGTCATCGTTCCCACCTCTAACTGCAGGAACTCTCTCTTAACTTTGTCAAGCTCTCTATGAGGAAAAAACTCCTCAATTACCAACCTTTTCAGCTCATTCCACCTCATCTTCCCGATTGCCCTGGTACCCTCAGCTTGGACAATTTTGTCCCACCAGCACAAGGCCGATTCCACAAATGAGTGGTTAGCGAACTTCACCTTCTGATCATCGCGGCACTAGCTAATATCCAGTACCGCCTCCATCTCCCTCACCCAATGATGAGCAGCTGCCGCACTCCCATTCCCATCAAATGTAGGGGGCTTGCATCTCTAGAATGCCCCGTAGCTGCATCCCTTCACAGTTTCTTGCACACCTTCACCATCCTCCTTATCGTCACTGGAGACAACCATATCAGTCTCTGGTTGCACCCTTCCCCTTAAACCTTCTTCCTCGCCTCCTCTTCTAGCGGTCTTCCTCTTCTCAGCCTCCTTCTTCTCATCCTCCTTCACAGCTTTAATAACCTTGGTCACTACATTCGGCAGAATCATCTGCATGACCTAATGAACCTCCTCAACCACCGCTCCTTCATTGAGGCTCTCAGATTAGCACTCTCATCCTTACCGTCCTGGTGACGGGGCTCTGGCCCTTCAGGAGCCGTCTCAGCAGTCTTAGCCCTGCTCCTCGTGACACGCAGTCTAATACCACGTCCACCACGACCTCCACCTCGTGAAGCTTCAGAAGACCTACTGCTAGCCATCTAAACACTACAAGATTCAAACACCAACACGGTCATTCAAGGTAATAGCTCAGTTGATGTCAAGTATAGTAAGTCCCTAATTATAGTGGCCAGTTGTGATTAGCCACTTACTTTACTCTTCATCCCCCAATCATTTCCTATCCTGACTACATCAGTATGTAAATCTACACAAAAGCATATAAACCACATAACACGAGCACATAATTCCCCTTTTTATTAACTTACATAAAACGTTTACGTAAAACCCTTACCTGCAGGCATGTAGCTACTAGGACTGGCATCCCTTTCCTTTGGTCCCATTCGCAGTTTAAGTTTAGGTTTTAAAAATATTTACCCAATTATCTTAAACTTTGGCTCTGATACCAACTTGTAAGGCTCTGTTCCCGGGACGCTTACAGCTGAACCGTCATCGCATAAAATATTTAAAGCATACATTACTTTTGCAGCAGAATTTAAAACTTTCATTAATAATTTAAAACATATCATTACGTTACATCATTCGTTTACATTTCGAAATACAACATCATATTAAAAACGTGGATGCCAGCCTCAAATGTCCCTAGTAGCGTATGCATCCATGCCTGCAACTCCTTAGCATCAACAAAATACCTGCCAACTATTATGCACACAAAAAGTCAGCGATGCTGAGTGAGTTCTAGTTTATAAATAAAATACTTTACTTTCGTTAAAACAACCTTTTTTACTTTCAATCGCGATCACACATCATATGTGCACATTGATAATAAATAATTATCTTTGTCACCGTTTATCATCAAACAATACATACTTACTATCATCCGAATCCTAACTCATGCAATACCCCCAACTCATGTCCGAAGACTGATACTGTGCTGGGGCCAGTAAACAAACCCCCTGACTCATGTCTGAAGACTGACACAGTACCTGAGTACGCGACAAGGATCCCATCTCGTATGCAACACCCCCGACTCATGTCCGAAGACTGATACTGTGCTAGGGCCTGTAAACAAACCCCCAACTCATGTCCGAAGACTGACACAGTATTGGGGCGGGCAACACGACCTCATCTCTTTCACATGCCATCCTGTCTCATGCAATACCCCCGACTCATGTCCGAAGACTAACATAGTACCGGGGTACGCGACAAGGATCTCATCGTACATTACTTCCATTCTCATCATTCGTTATCTTCCACTTTTGTTATATAATACTTTACGTACATTCATACATCATACCACGTAAAGTCATAACATCATACATAACGTATTACATACCATAATACATACATTTTTAAGACCGTTAAATATGGAAAGATAACCCATCACACACCACATAATCATCGCATCATCATGCATAGCACATCAAGCACAAGCCATCACATCACAACAGAACCTATCTCAACCATCTACCTCTAGAAAATCCTCAGAAAACCCTAAGTCCAAAATGGAGAGCAGTTGGACATCTCAGGCGCATGAGCATAAAAATTCAAAGGAAAACAGCCTAAGCTTATTACCACTATGCAGGCGCATCAACCCTACTTAGGCGCATTAACACTAAGGCACATGAGCAATTCTTGGCGCATGGGCACTGCTGGGGCGCATGGGCCACTGTTCAGACGCATGGCCTACACTTAGGTGCATGGGCAACTCTGGGTGCATGGACAACTATTTGGGTGCATGGCCTACACTTAGGCGCATGGGCAACTCTGGCTGCATGGGCCACTGTTTAGGCGCATGGCCTACACCTAGGCGCATGAGGTCACTTGGGCGCATGACAACAATTCAGGCGCATGGGAACATTCTGGGCGCATGACCAACAATCTAAAAATATAACCAATGCTACAAACAACACCCAAACATCGGCCTAGCACATCCTAACACAGATCTAACATGCTACCAACACTAAACCATGCTAAACATCAAACATAACCTCAAAACAGCCTTAAAAACATACAACCACAGAACAACGGTCGAACAACATGCTGAAAACCCACGGGTACTTAAAAATATTTTGCTCGGTATGCATAATAGCCCCAAACACTTTAAAAACTAGTAAAAAGAGGGGTTCAAGAAGTCACCTGAAGCAACCTTCAAGCAACACACCTCCACCTGCAAATTCAGCTCCTAAAATCCACGAAAACAGGAACTTAGCACCACAAATCTCGGCCTAGAAGCTGAAAATTCGGTTGAAACCAAACATTAACCCAAGAAAACTCACCTTTAAGGAGATTCCAGCTTCTTCTCTCTCTAAAACCATGAACTCTTCTTCTTTCTTCCTTTTTCAGCCGAGAACATAGGTGGGTATTGGGGGCATGGGCGGCCATGCCCACTCTTTTAAACACAATTATTTTAAAGTTTGCACCTTGTACAACTTCAGTCCTTCAACTTTTGTTATTCCTCATTTCTTTCTTTATACTTTTATTTTCTCTTCTTTTTAATAAAATTTGGGGTGTTAAATGTTAACATTCCGCATTCTCGTCACGAGATCGATCTTATTTGTATTGTGCTGATCCTTACAATAAAAGCAATAGTTGTGCGATAAGTCCTTCATTCGCATGAAAACTCTCTGACTTTCATTCTCTCAAATTTCTAAGTGTTCAAACATTTTTAATCTTGATATTATTGTTCATTGTGGTTGAATAATTTTATGATAGTGATTGATAAGGTAGATTTCTGGTTTTTGAGTGATTTTATGCGAGTTTGATTCATGGCCAATTGTTTGTAGACAAAAAGACATAAAATTAAATAAAATTAAACATATGAAACCTTAATAATGACTTAATCACCTAATGAACATGTTTTAACTGTTGAAACATCACGAAAATGCCTAATTTGAAAATCTGAAAAACACACAACTTGTCACATGCGAAAAGATTTAGAAAATGAACAGATGCGAAAACATTTGAATTCGCAAAGAACTTGTTGCGTGGAAATTTTGACCTGTCATGCGAAAAGTTGACAATTTGTCAAATGCAATTCATGCGAATACTTGAGTTTTTGCGCGAGACGTTTAAATTTTTCAAAAAAATTCTAAGTGTAAAAAAATTAATTGTTTACTGATACAAGTTTGTTTAATTTTCAAATGGCAAGACCAATGGTTTTTAATAAGAACGATAATGTTGTTGCATTTCTCAGAGATATACTTGAGGACAAGGCTTTTTTCAAATCTATGATTGATGGCCTCAAGACATCACGTATTCATCAACCTAGCCAATCCCACCATTTATACGTATGTTATTGATCAGTTTTTTCTAACGGTTGCCAATGAGCAAGATGATCAGGGTGAACCGTGTATATCAGCCACAGTTAAGGGAAAGAGGATTGTTATTACTTCTGAGCTAATCAACAGTGTTCTACTGTTGGAAGATCAGCCAAATACGCCAATGATGACATGGCTAGGGATAGCTTGAAGATAATGGGATATGATCACCGATATCCTTCATTAGAGAAGAAGCACTTACCTCTATTTTGGAAGTACATATTTCACGTGGTGATTCATTGTCTAAGAAACTTAAAGGCTGGGATGGATAGCCTTAGTGAAGTGTTCGGATCCCTATTGATATCTCTCATTGTTGATCTACCATACAGTATATCCAAGGCTATTTTCTCAAAGATGCAGAAGAACGTCATAGCTTCTGTGGGGGAAGAAGTTTTTTATGTACCCCAGTTTCATACAGTTGATTATGAATGCTGCTCATCCTGAGTTAGCAATATCTGATTCTTCCACCTATGCTGTCATGGTGATGAAGAAAGATATTTTTTTAACTTATCTTTTGGGAGCAAGGGGTAGTGCATGGGATAGTACACACTTTGCCAAACTTGCCAAATTTATTGAGGGATATCAAGGAGAAGCACAATAACCAGAAGATGTGGCCTCTCAAGTTCAGCAAGTTAGTCCATCTATCAGAGTTTTTGATGATACTCCAGGAAGCTCTCAACCAGCTGGCATGTCGGTTGATGATGAGATTGATTCATTGTAAGGCCCCGTTCCCGGGAACCCCACAGTTGATCAATCACAACCTCATTTATAGGATACATATTAAAATTTATTAAGTAAATAAAATATTGCAGTGGAATGATTCATCAAAAACCATTTCATGCTTTAATAAATACATTTGCCAAGTAATATATCATCGTTTAAAAGATTACAAAATGTCACTTAGTTGTATTACAAAACAACATCATTATTATTGCATGAGATGGATGCCAGTCTTGCCCGCCAAGTAGCTTCACCCTCATGCCATCCTCAGCAACAAGCTACCTGCCAGCTGAAAATGCATAAAAAGTTAGCATTGCTGAGTGAGTTCTAGTTTTATATAATAAAATACTTCACCTTTAGTAAAAACCTTTCCTTTACTTTCGTTCATGATCACACAACATACATACATCTTGATAATGTCATTATTATCTTTCAACATTCTTTTCATACTTTTCGTATGTTTCGAACTTTCATTATTATCTTTCACTTTCATCTTGACCAATGTCATATGCTATACCCCAAACATTGTGCACGAAGCTGGTACTGGGCCGAAGTCTATAAATAGACCTAAAACATTGTGCACGAAGCTGACTCCAGTACCGGGGCAAGTGACAAGAGTCCCGTTTTGTACATATTGGTCAATCACAAATATTGACCCCCTGTGTGCATCCTCATGGGTTAGCTAAACCGCACACAGTTGAGCTAACAACCCCTCAATGAGTTATGAACCTCCTTTCATTTGTTTGCAAGACTTTACATTCTTTCATTAGGTTCCACTTCGTTAACGATGTCTTTCACTTTCATTATATAATACTTTACGTACAAGAGCATTAACACACCACGTAAAGTCACGTAATAATACGTAATAAGGAACATCAATAACAGGCCACAACATTGATAACATGAACAAACATAACCCACCAAAACATTCCAGAGCTTAATCATTAATTTCCATTTGTCCCAAAATTTCAAAAAAATTCTAAGGCAACTTACGCGCATGAGCACTATGTGGGCACTTGGGCACTATGCAGGCGCACGAACAGTTAGGCGCATGGGAACACTTAGCCGTACGGGGAAAAACTTAGACGCATGGGCAAACACTTAGGCGTATGGGTACTATGCAGGCGCATGAGTACTATGCAGGCGCATGGTTACTTGGGCGCATGGGAGAACTTAGGCGCATGAGCAAACACTTAGGCGCATGGGCAAAAAAACTTAGGCGCACAAGTACTATGTAGGCGCATGAGTACTATGCAGGCGCATGGATACTTGGGCGCATGGGCACTATGCCAGTTCTAACTTATGCTAATTTCAGTTCCCGATCATCATCCTAACATATTTCTATCTCAAATCTAGCATACTAAGCTCATAAAACATGCCTACAACCACATAATTCAGTCAAACATTCAAAAATAAACACACCCACTAAAAACAGGGGTAACACCTACGGTTCCAACATACTGGAAGTTATAAAAATGATAATTTATATGCATTTCAGCCCCAAAACCAGTTTAAAATAGAAAAACCGGGGATCTAGAACTCACCTACAGCAGCCTTCAAGTAAAACTCCTCCAAACTCGAGAGCACTTGGAGAGCAAACACCTAAACACACCAAAAACACCCAACCGAACACAGAGGAACACATAAGACCCGGTCCACAAGCTGAAAATTCAGCTGAAACCGTATAAAACACACAAAAACTTACCTTCTAGACGATCTTCTTCTTCTTCTCTCTAAAACCAATGGAAAAACTCTGTTCTTTTTCTTTCTACAGCCGAAGCAGTTAGTGAGCAGGAAGAGTGGGCGGCCATGCCCACCTTTTAAACATAATAATAATAAAGTTTGCCTCTTGTATAACTTTAACCCCTCAACTTAGGTTAATTCACCTTTCTTTCTTTATACTTCTTTTTTCTTTTCTTCTTTTTTTTTTTTAAATCCGGGTGTTACAAGTCCACCCCCCTTATATAGGTTTCGTCCCCGAAACCTGTCACTCCTCGAACAGTTATGGATAATACTGTCTCATCTCTTCCTCGATCTCCCACGTAGACTCAGATCCCTTCCTGTGCCTCCACTGTACTCGCACTAGTGGAACCACTTTATTCCGTAATCTCTTCTCTTTTTGGTTAATGATTGCCACTGGTTGCTCTACGTAATTGAGTCATTCATCCACTCCAATGTCCTCCAGTGGTATAATCATATCTTCATCCGCTAGGAACTTTCTCAGATGAGATACATGGAATGTCGGATGAATTCCACTTAGCTCACCGGGTAGCTCCAACCTATAGGCCACCTCTCCTACTCGAGCAATAATTCGGAAAGGTCCTATATACCTCGGGCTCAGCTTACCCCATTTTCTAAACCGAATGATCCCCTTCCAAGGTGAAACCTTCAGCATAACTTTATCACCCACCTTAAATTCAATCGGTCTACGCCTCTTGTCAGCATACGACTTTTGCCTATCTTTTGCCGCCTTCATAAAGGCCTTGATCTTCTCTAACTTTTCAGTCATAGCCTCGATCACTTTAACACTCCCCAACTCCTTCTGTCCAATGTCACCCCAACATACGGGCGTTCTACACTTCCTACCGTATAGCATCTCATATGGTGGCATACCAATGTTGGCATGATAACTGTTGTTGTATGAGAATTCAGCTAACGTAAGTGTGCGTCCCAACTTCCTCCAAAATCAATGATGCATGCTCGGAGCATATCCTCAAGCATCTGTATAGTTCTCTTTGACTGACCATTTGTCTGAGGATGATAACCCGTACTAATATGCAACCTTGTCCCCATCGCGTCATGAAATTTCTTCCAAAACTTAGATGTAAACCCAGTGTCACGGTCAGACATGATAGACACTGGTACACCATGACGCATCACAATCTCTTTGATGAACAGATCTGCCAACCTCTCAGATGAATATGTCTCGTGGATTGGTAGAAAATGAGCACTCTTCATCAAACGATCAGCTATCCTCAGCAACAAGCTACCTGCCAACTGAAAATGCATAAAAAGTCAGCGTTGCTGAGTGAGTTCTAGTTTTATATAATAAAATACTTTACCTTTAGTAAAAACCATTCCTTTACTTTCGTTCGTGATCACACAACATACATACATATTGATAATATCATTATTATCTTTCAACGTTCTTTTCATACATTTTGTATGTTTTGAACTTTTATTATTATCTTTCATTTTCATCTAGACCAATATCATATGCTATACCCCAAACATTATGCACGAAGCTGGTACTAGGCCGAAGTCTATAAATAGACCCCTAACATTGTGCACGAAGCTGACTCCAGTACCGGGGCAAGCGACAAGGGTCCCGTTTCGTACATATTGGTCAATCACAAAGATTGACCCCTGTGTGCATCCTCATGGGTTAGCTAAACCGCACACAGTTGAGCTAATAACCCCTCAATGAGTTGTGAGCCTCCTTTTAGTTGCTTGCAAGACTTTACATTCTTTCATTAGGTTCCACTTCGTTAACGATGTCTTTCACTTTCATTATATAATACTTTACGTACAAGAGCATTAACACACCACATAAAATCGCGTAATAATACGTAATAAGGAACATCAATAACACAGCCACAACATGAATAACATGAACAAACATAATCGACCAAAACATTCCAGAGCTTAATCATTAATTTCCATTTTTTCCAAAATGTCAGAAAAATTCTAAGGCAACTTAGGCACATGAGCACTATGTGGGCACCTAGGCACTATGCAGGCGCACGGACAGTTGGGCGCATGGGAACACTTGGGCGCATGGGGAAAAACTTAGGTGCATGGGCAAACACTTAGGCGCATGGGTACTATGCTGGCGCATGAGTACTATGCAGGTGCATGGGTGCTTGGGAGCATGGGAGAACTTAGGCGAATGAGCAAACACTTAGGCGTATGGGAAAAAAAACTTAGGCGCATGGGAACTATGCAGGCGCATGGGTACTATGCAGGCGCATGGGTACTTGGGCGCATGAGCACTATACCAGTTCTAACTTATGCTAATTTCAGTTCCCGATCATCATCCTAACATATTCCAAGCCCAAATCTAGCATACTAAGCTCATAAAACATGCCTACAACCACATAATTCAGTCAAACATTCAAAAATAAACACACCCACTAAAAACAGGGGTAACACCTACGGTTCCAACATACTGGAAGTTATAAAAATGATAATTTATATGCATTTCAGCCCCAAAACCAGTTTAAAATAGAAAAACCGGGGATCTAGAACTCACCTACAGCAGCCTTCAAGTAAAACTCCTCCAAACTCGAGAGCACTTGGAGAGCAAACACCTAAACACACCAAAAACACCCAACCGAACACAGAGGAACACATAAGACCCGGTCCACAAGCTGAAAATTCAGCTGAAATCGTATAAGACACACAAAAACTTACCTTCTAGACGATCTTCTTCTTCTTCTCTCTAAAACCGATGGAAAAACTCTGTTCTTTTTCTTTCTACAGCCGAAGCAGTTAGTGAGCAGGAAGAGTGGGCGGCCATGCCCACCTTTTAAACATAATAATAATAAAGTTTGCCTTTTGTATAACTTTAACCCCTCAACTTAGGTTAATTCACCTTTCTTTCTTTATACTTCTTTTTTCTTTTCTTCTTTTTTTTTTTAAATCCGGGTGTTACAAGTCCACCCCCCTTATATAGGTTTCGTCCCCGAAACCTGTCACTCCTCGAACAGTTATGGATAATACTGTCTCATCTCTTCCTCGATCTCCCACGTAGACTCAGATCCCTTCCTGTGCCTCCACTGTACTCGCACTAGTGGAACCACTTTATTCCGTAATCTCTTCTCTTTTTGGTTAATGATTGCCACTGGTTGCTCTACGTAATTGAGTCATTCATCCACTCCAATGTCCTCCAGTGGTATAATCATATCTTCATCCGCTAGGAACTTTCTCAGATGAGATACATGGAATGTCAGATGAATTCCACTTAGCTCACCGGGTAGCTCCAACCTATAGGCCACCTCTCCTACTCGAGCAATAATTCGAAAAGGTCCTATATACCTCGGGCTCAGCTTACCCCATTTTCTAAACCGAATGATCCCCTTCCAAGGTGAAACCTTCAGCATAACTTTATCACCCACCTTAAATTCAATCGGTCTACGCCTCTTGTCAGCATACGACTTTTGCCTATCTTTTGCCGCCTTCATAAAGGCCTTGATCTTCTCTAACTTTTCAGTCGTAGCCTCGATCACTTTAACACTCCCCAACTCCTTCTGTCCAATGTCACCCCAACATACGGGCGTTCTACACTTCCTACCGTATAGCATCTCATATGGTGGCATACCAATGTTGGCATGATAACTGTTGTTGTATGAGAATTCAGCTAACGTAAGTGTGCGTCCCAACTTCCTCCAAAATCAATGATGCATGCTCGGAGCATATCCTCAAGCATCTGTATAGTTCTCTTTGACTGACCATTTGTCTGAGGATGATAACCCGTACTAATATGCAACCTTGTCCCCATCGCGTCATGAAATTTCTTCCAAAACTTAGATGTAAACCGTGTGTCACGGTCAGACATGATAGACACTGGTACACCATGACGCATCACAATCTCTTTGATGAACAGATCTGCCAACCTCTCAGATGAATATGTCTCGTGGATTGGTAGAAAATGAGCACTCTTCATCAAACGATCAGCTATCCTCAGCAACAAGCTACCTGCCAACTGAAAATGCATAAAAAGTCAGCGTTGCTGAGTGAGTTCTTGTTTTATATAATAAAATACTTTACCTTTAGTAAAAACCATTCCTTTACTTTCGTTCGTGATCACACAACATACATACATATTGATAATATCATTATTATCTTTCAACGTTCTTTTCATACATTTTGTATGTTTTGAACTTTTATTATTATCTTTCATTTTCATCTAGACCAATGTCATATGCTATACCCCAAACATTATGCACGAAGCTGGTACTAGGCCGAAGTCTATAAATAGACCCCTAACATTGTGCACGAAGCTGACTCCAGTACCGGGGCAAGCGACAAGGGTCCCGTTTCGTACATATTGGTCAATCACAAAGATTGACCCCTGTGTGCATCCTCATGGGTTAGCTAAACCGCACACAGTTGAGCTAATAACCCCTCAATGAGTTGTGAGCCTCCTTTTAGTTGCTTGCAAGACTTTACATTCTTTCATTAGGTTCCACTTCGTTAACGATGTCTTTCACTTTCATTATATAATACTTTACGTACAAGAGCATTAACACACCACATAAAATCGCGTAATAATACGTAATAAGGAACATCAATAACACAGCCACAACATGAATAACATGAACAAACATAATCGACCAAAACATTCCAGAGCTTAATCATTAATTTCCATTTTTTCCAAAATGTCAGAAAAATTCTAAGGCAACTTAGGCACATGAGCACTATGTGGGCACCTAGGCACTATGCAGGCGCACGGACAGTTGGGCGCATGGGAACACTTGGGCGCATGGGGAAAAACTTAGGTGCATGGGCAAACACTTAGGCGCATGGGTACTATGCTGGCGCATGAGTACTATGCTGGCGCATGAGTACTATGCAGGTGCATGGGTGCTTGGGAGCATGGGAGAACTTAGGCGAATGAGCAAACACTTAGGCGTATGGGAAAAAAAACTTAGGCGCATGGGAACTATGCAGGCGCATGGGTACTATGCAGGCGCATGGGTACTTGGGCGCATGAGCACTATGCCAGTTCTAACTTATGCTAATTTCAGTTCCCGATCATCATCCTAACATATTCCTAGCCCAAATCTAGCATACTAAGCTCAAAAAACAAGCATACAACCACATAATTAAGTCAAACATTCACAAATACACACACCCACTAAAAACAGGGGTAACACATACGGTTCCAACATACTGGAAGTTATAAAAATGATAATTTATATGCATTTCAGCCCCAAAACAAGTTTAAATAGAAAAACCGGGGATCTAGAACTCACCTACAGCAGCCTTTGAGTAAAACTCCTTCAAACTCGAGAGCACTTGGAGTTCAAACACCTAAACACACCAAAAACACCCAACCGAACATAGAGGAACACATAAGACTCGATCCACAAGCTGAAAATTCAGCTGAAACCGAACAAAATACATAAAAACTTACCTTCTAGACGATCTTCTTCTTCTTCTTTCTGTAGCCGAAGCAGTTGGTGAGCAGGAAGAGTGGACGTCCATGCCCACCTTTTAAACATAATAATAATAAAGTTTGCCTCTTGCATAACTTTAACCCCTCAACTTGGGTTATTTCACCTTTTATTCTTTATACTTCTCTTTTCTTTTCTTCTTTTTTTTTAAAAAAAATCCGGGTGTTACATTCATGCTTCAGTTCAAGGAGTGAGACTGACAGTGATCAGATAGGAAATATGTCATATGTATTGCAAGAACGTCCTAGAGTGCATGAAACTCCTACAAAACGCACTGCTGACGAACGAGAAGCTGATTTTGTCCCTAAGGATTCTCCATCATCGTAGAGGAGGAAGAAGAGAATGGCTAGGAAAACTGCTAATAGTCCATGTGGGAGGTGTAGAAGACGAGGTGTTTTGCGTAAACGTCGGACCCCGATGACCAGTGTCTGAGACTCCGGTCATAGCTAGTGAGGCTACAACTATAGAGACTCCAGTGATGGTTATAGAATCAACAACTATAACATCATTTGCCATGCACACTGCTGATGATGTGTTGAGTACTCCACCTAGGGATCAAGGCCCTAATGACATATTTGGCATGGACGACTTTATAAATACTACTCTTGAGGTAAGGCGCAAGGCGAGACTTCTACTGATTCACCTACACGGGTATCACTTGTATAGAGATTTAGTACATTAGAAAAGGAGATGTTGGAGAAGACTCAAACTATTGATGATTTACATAGACAGATGTTTGAGAATGATGAGCAGAGCAAGAATCTTGAACATCATCAACAATTCATATTTAGCTATGTTCAGATTCTAGATCAGAACATTAGAGACCTCACTTCTCGTGTTTCTTTTTCGTTTACACATCAACAAACCATTGAAGTTAGAGAGTCAAGCGGATAGCATTCTGCTGATCCTGAAACTGTTCAAGATCCTATTGATACTATAGAGCATGATGTTGATCATGTTCTTACAAAAAGGACAATAGAGACTACTGTTGTTGATCAACAGCCATCTACCATTGTTCCTACCAGTAGTTTTCACCGGCGAGGTATTTGTAGAGCCTGAGCATGATTTACCAATCCCTGAGCCTACTAATGATGATGATGACTTAGACTTGGTAGATTATGAGCACAATGATAAAGAAGATGGTGAAAATGATAATGATGGAGATGATGGTGATGATGATGAGAAAGATGGAAAGGATAATAAGAAAGATGATGATGATGATGAGGGCGGTGATATGGGTTTAGCTGCTGGTCCTTCTGGATCATCGGGTTACTGCTAATGTCTCCGGACCAAGTCCCGATGATAGAGTTGACTATACACCATTAGATCCCGCTACTGAAGAAGCTTACGAGAATGAATTTTACACATTCCAGCAAAAGATTATTTCTAAGGAATCGGATGAGGAATTTGGTCCCGTTCGATGATTTGGAGGAGACAATAGACTATACAGACATGTTTGAAAATAGTGTTAAGGACTTATTTTCAGATATTTTGATTTAAGAATGAGAGATTATTGGGGAATCTAGTGCTCAAGAAACAACTGACAAGATAGCTGATTTAACTGGTCAAAATGTTGTACGTTAGGTCGAAGATCTTATTGTTGAAGCTCCTCCTCCGCCAGCTTATGTACATACGCTGAGACATTTGAAATCTTTCACAAGGTACGGAAACTCAGAACCTATTCTTAGTTGGGTGTATGATGCTGAGAAGAAAAAGGAGCTATAGAATATTATCAGGAAGAGCACGACTTCCATACACTAAGAGCTTTAGATTTATATGCTATAGGTCGTGTTCTGTTTATCAATCCAAGTAATTATAGAAAGGGGAACTAGATAAGGAATATGATTTGGAGACAAAGTAAGACAAACTTAAAGGACTTTAAAACAGGCAAATCCAAAGTCATTGAAGTTGAGACACTTATAGACCCTAATACTAACAAGCCAATGAAGATAAGGGTTTATAGGCATCCAAGATACACACGGAAGATCCCTATACACGCTTTGGTACCAGTTAACAGCTTGTCGAAGCTCATGTGGTGGAGTTGTGAGAAGGAGACGGTTCATGCATTGATTCATTATGTTGATAAAGATTATCATATCATCGACCCTGTGGATCTGCTCAAGTTTGGAAGAGAAGATTTGATGAGGTTCCAGTCTTGTCCGATTACAGCTGATGAATCTGTTCTTTTCATAGCAACATAGTTTGGTTGGTTGATTACGAAGGCGCTGGACAACAAGATGTATGCTTATGGGGGTAGTTACATGGTTGCAGACGTGGACTTCTAAATGCATTGATTCACCGAGCCAAGGGGGAGATTGTAGGAATTGAACCTAGAGGCTCGGAAAATCAAATCAAAATTATGAAGATCAAGTCGCGCGAGAACCTAAAGTTGTCACGCGAGAAGTTGCATCTCGCGCGAGAACTTGGTAGTCACGGGAGAACTACGCAAGAACTTCTAGTTTAGTATAAATAGTTATTTTAAGATGTAATTTAGAGAGCTTTTGTCATTTCCTGATTTCGCATGTACTTTGTATCTTCCAAATCAGGGAGCAATAGAAATTGAAGTTTATTTACATTTGTGTTCATCCTTTGCTTATTCAATCTTGTTACCATGATGATTACAGTCTGTATTCTTATCACGAGATCAATCTAATTTTTTAAAGTGTTGATCCTTACAAGAAGTAATGTTTGGTGGAGGTAAATGAAAAGTAACAAAAGGAAATCTGGTTATTGCTCGTGGAAACAAATAGGGATCATTATACATGGTGGAAGTACCTACTGAGGAAACTATGAGCATTCCTTGATACAAAGTTAGGTTCGCCAAGTCAAAGGGGCAAAAAAGGGTTCAATTGGCAAGACTGAAGCCTGGTGGCAAGGTGATTCAAGCTAAGCGGATCGGAGGACTATACCAGGTCAGGGGTTTGGTGACAGTGGGAGCATGGGGCTTGTTTCGGATACAGTCATAATACAATGCTGGGTTTTGAAGACCGCTACTTTGATTGTTTAATTCTCTCCTATGGATGTCTTGCTGAATGAGGAGAGTGTTGATGATTCTCTGGTTATCTCTGGAGCTGGTGGATCGTGCATACCAGTTAAGATAGAGAATGGGTTGGAGCTCGAGGGAGCTTCAACTTTCCCCTCATGTACTTGATGAGAGGGGATGCAACTAGGGTTATGATGAAGTCTTAGCTGATGAGTAATGAAGCTTCGAAGACTTTGGATATGAAGAATACTTGAGTTACTGGATCTAGGTTACTTAGACGGTGTTTGTAGACTTTTGCAAAGCATTCAAGTGGGAGATTCTTGGGTTGTGAAGGCTTTGGCCGAACCGAGCTTGGTTCGGGCTTGTTTTGCTACGGACAGAAACAAGGGAAGCCATCCCTAAGGCAATTAGGATTATTTAGTTAATTTTTGGAGCCTAAGTTATTGCCTTAATTACTAACACTAATCTAGCATTATAAATAGACCCATTGATGATTGTATTCTTTTGAGCACAATAATAATATAAACCCTAGTTGCAAAGTGGACGTAGGTCACCTAGACCGAACCATTATAATTCTCTCGTGTCTTCTTTTTCTATTGTGTGATTATGTGTGTTTGATTGCTTCCGCTGGAACCTACTCTGATTGTGATACCTAACATCTTATTAACTGCTTGAATGGTTACATGTGAGTTGCTCTTAATTTTTACAAGCATCTACTCACGTATCCAATTTCATATGTTATAACTGGTGTAGTATGTGTAAAATACCTTCGGTAATCAATTAGTTTTCTATATTCTGTTGCATTGACCTATTCACATGTCTTTAGTAAATCCGGTTGAATTAGTGCCCATAGTGTTTTCGTTTCTTGTGTGTTAATTAGTTGTCTCAGTTTTCAAATTTTGACGAAAAAGTTTGATTATTTAAGTCTAGTGATGAAAAAAGAAAAAAAAAAGTGAAAACAAAAAGGGTGGAAAATTTATATATCAATAATCAATATATAAATTAAGTAATATATAATAACGTAAATAATCCAACAATATTAGATAAGCAAACAATGAAAATTCATATACAATTATTTCATTAAAGAAATACATAATAAACTGAAAATATATACTTAATAGAATCAAATCTCACATCATTTTGACGTTTTGTGTCCCTCCCTTTGTTTTAGTTTCGGCAGCCAACTCACGGAGAGAGAAAAAGTTACAAATATTGTTAAAATATTTGTCTTGAATACAAATTAACATTTTGGTTACCAGACCTTGTAAAATAACTTGTTTTTTAAAAGACTTCTTACCCTAAAAGTGTTTAAGTACTAGTTAATTTAGGAATTAAAGATGTTCCTTATGAATGATTCTAGTTTGATGGTGAATCTTGATATAGATTTATAAGGTTATGTGTGAGCCATTACAAAAAAAAAACAAAACAACAAAAAAACAAAACAAAAAACAAAAAACAAGAAAACAAAAAAAAGAAAAAAGAAAAGTCCTATTTTGATTTCTTTTTCCTTCTTATCTTCGCATTTTCATCTCAATCAAAGCTTTTGTAAGCAGCAATCAACTGATAGCCGACTCGAGAAACTCCAAGATTGTAACTTCAATTTTTTTCTCATTTAACATACTCTGTGACACAAGATCTAGAGGGTCAAACTAAAAACCAACTTCCTCGTTAGGTGATTTTATTTTACAGCATAAAGATATCCATCAAAAATCTTCCCTATGTATATCAACAAAAAATTCAACTATCAAATTCCAATGAAGAAACGTTGGTGGTCGATACATAAATAAACAAAGAAACATCGACTTAAACTATTAGATAACCTACATGAAATGAATAACTTCTAATACGAATTGTCGATTTCTTTACATCAACATTATCACAAGAACAAAGCCTTGTTTGGCTAACACATCATCAATTCATCATCGTGTTAAACAGCATTATCTTGAATCTTAAGTTTTGAAGACACTAGCTTGAGTGATTTGATGCTTCCTAGAATATCCTCCGACTTCCATGGTGATGGACCCTCCCCATTCACACACTTGATCTCTTCAATTGAGTCACACTCCACTACGAGCAAATACTTGCCAAAGAGCCTCAATTATTGCTTCTACCTCAGCTACGTTTGGATAATATACCCACCACCATGTAATTAAAAACATTGATATCAGATTCACATGGGACAATATTATGATTTATTGATTTAAAGCATTATTACAAAGTTCAAATGAACTATTCACAATCAATTAAACCTTTATATCTAACTGTCTTGGGTAGAGAATTGATAAATATTATTAAATTGAATCAAATAATTACTGGCTACTGACCCATTTGCGACCTGCACTACTAGATTTATAGTTATTGGGTGAGAAAATGTAGTGATTGAATCTAAAGGCACGGGAAACAAAACAAAAATTTTAAAGATCAAGTCGCGCGAGACCTTGAATCCACGCAAGAAGTTAGTTCTCGCGCGAGACCTTTTGGTTTTAGTATATATATGTTGCTTAGTTCATTTTGTTTGTAATCTTGAAATTCAACAATTTATGTAATTCATTTTCAAAGAGCAATATACAAAGTTTATATTTACTATTGCTTGTTCTTAATTCTTCTTGTTCTAAATGTGAATCTGTGTATGATTTCATTCCGCGTTTCATACTCGAGATCGATCTATAATGAAATCACGATCTTTACAATTGGTTTCTTCTTGAAAATTGACTTGAGATACTAATTCGGTTTCTTCATGAAAATTGACTTGATTTGATTGTTATTGTTGTTTGAGATCGGAGAAAAGTTAAACAAACTTATTTGACTTTTTGAAGATTTGAAGACGATTTCATGGCTAAAATGGACTAAATTGACTCAATTAGTAACAATTAGGATCAAACTTGAACTTAATTCATTAGTTTGAAGCTCAATTATCAAATATTTAACAAATTGGTGAATAGTTTGAAGTGGAAGAGATTAAAATTGCACTGAATTGAATCTGCGAAAACTCACAAATCGCACACGAAAAGCTTACTATTTGTGTGAAAAGTCTAGGATTCGCAAAATTTTGTTACAGAAAAATTCCTTTCATGCGAGAACCTACACAACTCGCAAAAGTCTGTTACAGAATTCTTCGCGCAAGAAGTGCCACGCAAGAAGTATAGATAATTGTTTCGCGCGAGAAGTTTAAGATTTCAAAAAATTTTGAAAAGTTTGAATTTTGATTTTCAATATGGCAAATTTGAAGAATCTTACTGCTACTTTGAGTCTTGATAACGAGATTGGAACAAGCACTAAGCCTCCAGGACTTCTGAGTGAAGATGATTATCCTGATTGGGTGTATCTTTTTAAGAATCATCTCATTTACACCGAACCAAAGATGTTACGGTTGATCAAATTCGGACCATATATTCTTGTGTATTGAGACAAGGGAGAACTGGTACCAAAACCGAAACACTTATAGGATGAGGAAGATATGAAGAAGCTAGAACTTGATAATAAAGCCTGTGCTGCAATAACTATGGCTTTAACTACTGAAATTGCTCAGAAATTCAAGGAATTTAGAGGAGCAAAAGTGTTATGGGATGCCTTGAAAACTCAGATAATGGGAAACAAGTATATGAGAGAAAGTAAAATGGATATGTTGAATCAAGAACTCAACATGTTTAATCATGTGCTTGGAGAAACTTTGGGGACACAGATATCTAGGTTTGTGAATTTGATTACCAAGTTGAAGAGTGTTGGTATCATTTTGGAGAACATAGCTGTCAACAAGAAGCTATTGAACTCATTGCCATACAGTTTGAACAACAACTGTACTTTATTAAGAGAACCAAAGATTTGTTCACTTTATCTTTTAGTGATCTAATTTACAATCAAATCCTAAGAAATGGACGATAAGCAAAGAGCTGCTAATCACTTGAACTCAATGGGAGCTGAAACAACTGCTTTGTATACAAAGATGGCAAGCAATCCAAATTATTATGTGAGCTATTCTCAAATGTGTGGGTAACAACAATCTGGAAGCCCTGTCATTCCTAATATCCAAGAAACATATGTTCCTCATTTCCAAGTTACTAATCCTAATCAATTCATTCCCATACAATCTCAACACATGTCCTCTCAACGTAAAGCCCACACATACACATCTATTCAGCCTCCACCACAAATCCAAAAAGCTTTTGTTACTAATTCTAACCCATCAAAACAAACCATTTAAGTTGCTGAAGAACATCTTGCATTATTCACTACTTTCATGTCAAGTTATAAAGCTTTCATGGTAGGAAGATTAAGTGCATAAAACATATTGGTTGATGATTTACAGCAAGTTAACCCAAATGACGTTAAAGAAAATGATAGAAAATATCAAATGGTAATAGTGGTTTATAGGGCAAAGAATTTTGCAAGAAGAATGGGTCGACAAATGTTTGGAGTGAACAATTCAAGCAAGATTGGGTTTAACAAGACTAGTTTGAGATGCTATAACTATGACAAACCTGGACATTTTGCTAGGGAATGCACAGAACCAAAGATCAATCAGAATGAAGGGGGTAAAAGAATGGTGACAGTTAAAGTTGAAACCAAGAATGATAAACCAAGTACTTCTAGTAACAAAGCTCTTGTGTCTCAGATCAATGAAGAATATGACTCGTCTAATCAGATAGAAATACTATATCTCAAATTATCTACAACAGTATTTGTAGAGATCAAGATCATTGATGAAAAAGAGGCCACAGGAAATCTATTTGCAAAATTTATGTCAAGTGATATGCTTGAAGGAGTGTTTGATGAAGCTAAGACAAACTAGGATGATGAGATTTTTACGATTGAAAATGTTGTTGAGACTACTCCAGGACTAGTAGAGAAGATTGAAGTTGTTGAGAATATCATTGATGAAAAAGCTGTTGATAAGACTCCAGCTACACAAGAAAAGGAAAGTTTGACTTCTATTACTGTTTAGAAACCTGATTATACTAAAAATGATAAAGTTATCAAGATTACTCCAGCAATATTAGTAGGAGAAGAGATTGGTGAAAGAAAAGAAGATCTAAAAGCCTTTATGGTGAAAAGAGTGACTCAAGATGCTACAACGTCAGAGATCGCAACTGAGGTATATAATGATCTTTTTACTACTTCTTGTTTTGAAAAAGTTCAAAGATACAGAGTTCATGATGAGCACTTGATTTTAGAAGTTCAAAAACATCAACATCAAGCTTGAAAATATAAATCTAATAAAAAGATTTATGAAGAAAAGCTAGAAGGATTAAATAAATTAATTTATCAATTACAACTAAATCTTCATGATAAAGAATGTACAAATACTGATTTGTCAAAACGTAATAATGATCTAGCTTTGAAAATAAATAAACTAAATAGTGAACTCTTATCTACCAAACTCACGGTTAAGAAATTTGAACTTTCTTCAAATATGGTTGAAGCTGTAATTAAATCCCAAAATGACACAAAAGATAAATGGTGGTAAAAGTGGTATTGGATTCTCCAAAATAGCACTACCCATTAATCATTATTATACATTCTTACCTTCATCAGTTACCACAACACATGAAGATATGAGCTATGGTTTGGGATTTCAACCAAAATGTGACTTAATACCTTCAGTCAATATTGCTTTGATTGTTGATCCACTTATAAAAACTAAAATTGAACTCAATGATTTTAACCTTTGTGCATAAAGTGTGAAGAAAGATGGTTTTGTGGAAGATTACAATAGTGATGATGAATTAGATTTTCAAGATAATATTAATAAAAATTGTACTGAAAATTCATCTTCTTGTAATCCATCTCTATCACTTAATGAAAAGTTTGATGTTTTTTTCCCACAAATGATTGTTCCATCGAGTCTACAAAACAAAAAAATTTAAAAGAAAAAATCATTCATAATGAAAAATAAAGAAAACAAATTACAACATCATTATCTAACTTGAAAATTAATTTCAAGAACAGATTTTTTTCAAAAGGCAATATAGATAAGAAATACTGTATTTTTAAAGAAACGAATGCTCGATTCTTTAAAACTAAAATTCCCAATGATGCTAACCCTGTGAAACAAGATGTTTGTAGATTAGGTGTCATGAAAACTGGTCCAACTCCAGTAACAGTCTCTCAAAAGCTTAAAGCTACAATTCATGACTCATCAGCTTCAAAATAAAATAAACCGATAAAGAAAAATACATCAATTCTTTAAGATTCAGCTAGAAACGTTTATGATGAAAGAGAGAAATGAAAGATGGTTAAAGAATCTATGGACAAAAAAAAACTAAAGCCAGTTCTATGATAACTTTAGAGGTTATCATAAACAATTCGAGGGAAATACACGAGTGCATAATGTTTATCATAAATCGTGTTGCTATGTTTGTGGAAAGCCAAATCATAAGGCAAGAAATTGCATTCATCAACATAATTCAACAAACAGACAATGATTTCATAATTATATTTTACTTAATAGAAAACATTTTTTTGTTAATGCCAAGTTTAATAAAAATTCAAATCATTTGAAAACTTTTGTTGCAAAACATAATGTTACGAAAAACAATAACTTGAAAAAAATAAATATGATTAAAAAATTCAAATTATTGATGAAAGCAATCTCAATCTCATAAAAGATACGTTGAAGAAAATTGTCACAAAATTGACAAAACCAATACAAAAATGAACAGTCAAGGTCAAAAATATAGATTCTGACATTTTGATGATTATGTGTTCAATGATAAAAGAGATATGACTTTGAAGACTGTGACATATTTGGATGAAAATAATGTCCTCAAGTCAATAATGGCTTGGGTTCCTAAAATCGATTAAATTCATTCATATGTGCGTGAACAAACAAGGCAAGTCATTAACAGCGTATTCTAGGCACATGACAGGTAACATATGACTGTTAAATAATGTTCAACCTTACAATGGTGGTTATGCTATTTTTTCTGGGGATAAAGGAGGTAAAATTACAAAGAAAGGTACAGTGACAAACGGTGTGTTAAGCTTTGAAGATATAAGTTTTGTTGAAGAACTAAAACACAATCTGTTAAGTGTTTCTCAAATATGTGACAAACATTATTCAACACACTTCACTGATAAATAATGTCTTTTGTAATACCTGATGAATGGATTTTGTTGAGAACTCCGAGAGACAAAGACACATACTTGTTGGATATGAATGATTCACATTCATTTGTAACAACATCTTGTTTTTTTATCAAAAGCCTTAGAAATCGATTTAATGTTTTGGTATCATCATCTTTGACATATTAACATTAAGAATATGAACATGTTGGTATGTGGAAATCATGTTGTAGGTTTACTGTTGAAAGAATTTCAACTTGTTGAATATTGTCTGTTATGTTCCAAAGGTAAATAGCACAAACTTTCTCACAAACCAGTTGTTCATACCAAAATTGAATCAATCCTCCAATTACTACACATAGATTTGTTTGGTCCTGTAAGTGTTTTGGGTTTAGGATGTCATGCATATTGTTTGGTTATTACTGATGATTTTTCCAGATTTACTTGGGTTTTCTTTCTAGCAACAAAAGATGAAACACCTTATTTGTTAATAAAGTTCATGACTCTCATGGAAAATCATAGTGATAAAACAATAAAGTGCATCAGAAGTGATAATGGAACAGAGTTTTGTAATCACATCTTAAATGAATTCTATGATTCAAAGGGGATAACTAGATAGTTCAGTGCAGCAGGAACTCCACAGCAAAATGGAGTTGCTGAAAGACGAAAAAGAACATTGATTAAAGCAGCTAGAATAATGCTTTCTGCAGCCAAACTTCCTTCCTTCTTTTGGGCTAAAGCTTTTAGTACTGCTTGTTATGTTTAGAATCATATCTTAATATAAAAACAACAAAATATGACTGTGTAACACCCGAAAATTTAAGAAAAAGAAAAGAAAAGAAACGTAAGGGAGCAAAAGGGATATTATTTCAAAAGCAAGGGGTTAAAAGCATGTAAGGGCCAAACAGGCCCATAATGGGTTCAAAAAGGGTGATAAGGCCGCCCATGCCCCTCTCTCTCATGCACAACTCTCGGCTGGTAAAAAGAGAAAAGAAGATTCATCAGGTTTTAGAGAGAGAAAATAGAAGTTCTTCAAGAAGGTAAGATTTTCTAGTGTCTTCTACTCGGTTTTCAGTTGGATTTGAACTTCTGGACCAACCTTTATGTGTTTCTATGTGTTGGTTGTGTGTTTAAGTGTTAGAACTCTAGGTTGCTCTCGGGTTTGGAGGTGTTTTGCTTGAAAGTAGTTAGAGGTGAGATCTAGATCCCCTCTTTTACATGTTTTCTATTTGTTTGGGGCTGGTATGTATACTAAACTAAATGTTTCTAAACCAAACTGTGATCTTCCATGAAAAGTACGACAGTTTTTGAAGATGAATGTTTCTAACAGATTTCCATGATGTTGTATGGTTGTTCTAGATGTTTTAAGTATGTAATATGATAGATCTATGCTAAGTATATGTTAGAATGATGTTTGGGGACTAGAAAATTTCATATGATGTACTGCAGGTATGGATTAAAGTGTCCGCTGTGGACACTTAGGATTGTTATAGTGTCCGCTGTGGACACTTGTGATATTTAAGAACTGTCCGCTGTGGACATTAGACTGTCCTTTGTGGACACTTAGAAGGATTCTATGCCATCAACTGTGGACCTGCATGTCTGCTGTGAACTTTGCATGTCCACTGTGGACATTGTTCATCCGCTATGGACTTAGTTCATCCGCTGTGGACATTGTTCATCCGCTGTGAACTTAGTTCATCCGTTGTGGACTTTGTTCATCCACTGTGGATACTTAGAATGTTTTAGCCATCCACTGTGGACTTTGGCTGTCCGCTGTGGACATTATTCATCCGCTATGGACACACTTAGTGTCTTATTCATGCGCTGTGAACTTTAGCTATCCACTGTGGACACTTAGCTTCTAAGCCATCCGCTATATAACTTACTCATGCGCTGTGGACACTTAGAATTATTCTGAAATTTTGGGGATAGAATTTTAATGTTAAGTACTTATGAATAAGGAGAGATTATGCTTGTTTAATGTTTCTAATATTTGATTCCTTTCTTATGGACTGTTGTTATGGATAATAATTATTACTGTTTCATGATATGTGAATTTACGGTAATGAAAATTATAAAAGTATTATTCATAATAAGTGGACACAAAGGAATAAAAGAAGAATAGTGAAACTTAATGAATGTTACCCCCGGGCCCTAATAAAAGGTGAAAAGCCTTGTAAGCTTTTCCAATGGTGGTCACGACCCTGGTGTAACACCCGAAAATTTTAAAAGAAAAGAAAAGAAAAAGAGATGTATATAGAAAGAAAGGTTAAATAACTCGAGTTGAGGGGTTAAAGTGGTGCAAGAGGCAAACTTTAATATTATTATGTTTAAAAAGTGGGCATGGCCGCCCACTCCCTCTGCTCACCAACTGCTCGACCGTAGAAAGAAGAAAAGCAGAGAGCTTCCATCGGGTTTTCTAGAGATAAGAAGAAGAAGATCATCAAGAAGGTGAGCTTTTGTGTGTTTTGTTCGGTTTCAGCTGAATTTTCAGCTTGTAGACCGAGTCTTATGTGTTCCTCTGTGTTCGGTTGGGTGTTTTTGGTGTGTTTAGGTGTTTGAACTCCAAGTGCTCTCGAGTTTGGAGGAGTTTTACTCGAAGGCTGCTGTAGGTGAGTTCTAGAACCCTGAATTTTCTATTTTTAAACTTGTTTTGGGGCTGAAAATGCACGTAAACTATTATGTTGCAACTTTCAGTATGTAACCGTATGTAGTACCCTCTGTTTTATATGGGTAAATGTGTTTGTGAATGTTTGACCGAATTATGTGGTTGTGTGATTGTTTTACCTGCTTAGTATGCTTGATTTGGGGTAAGGATATGTTAGGATGATGATTGGGAACTAAATTTAGTGTCAGTTAGAACTGGTATAGTGCCCATGCGCCCAAACTGCCCATGCGCCTAAGTGTTTGCTCATGCACCTAAGTTTCCCATGCACCCAAGTACTCATGCGCCTGCATAGTACTCATGCGCCTAAGTTTTTACCCATATGCCTAAGTGTAGGCTCATGCGCCTAAGTTTTCCGATGCGCCCAAGTATCCATGCGCCTGCATAGTACCCATGCGCCTAAGTTTTTCCCCATGCGCCCAAGTATTCCCATGCGCCCAACTGATCATGCGCCTTCATAGTGTCCATGCGCCCACATAGTGCTCATGCGCCTAAGTTGCCTTAGAATTTTTCTGAATTTTGGGGAAAATGGAAATTTATGATTAAGCTCTGGAATGTTTTGGGGGTTATGTTTATTCATGTTATGCATGTTGTGGCCTGTTATTGATATTCCTTATTACGTATTATTACGTGACTTTATGTGGTGTGTTAATGCTCGTATGCATAAAGTATTATCATAAAAGAAGTGAAAGATTAAAGATAATTAAAAGTGGAACATAACAAATGAATGAAAGTCTTGCAAGAAAAATTAAAGAGGTTCACAACTCAATGAAGAGTTGTTAGCTCAATTGTGTGCAATATAGCGTGTGATCTTGGCTAACCAATGAGGGTGTACACACAGGGGAGTCAGTCTTGGTGACTGATCAATATGTGCAAAACGGGATCCTTGTCTCTTAACCCCAAGATTGTAGTCGCTTTGTGCACCAATGATGGGGTATAGCTTATGACAGGATCTAAATAGAAGTGAAAGATAATGAAAAAGTGTGAAATGAATGATTATGAACGATGATAAAAGTTAATAATGATATTATCAAGATGTATGTATGTTGTGTGATCACGAACGAAAGTAAAGAAAAGGTTTTTACTAAAGGTAAAGTATTTTATTATATAAAACTAGAACTCACTCAGGAACATTGACTTTTATGCATTTTCAGTTGGCAGGTAGTTTGTTGCTGAGGATGGCACGAGGGTGAAGCTACTTGGCGGGCAAGACTGGCATCCATCTCATGCAATAATAATGATGTTGTTTTGTAATACAACTAATTGCTCTTTTGTAATCCTTTAAACAATGATGTATTACTTGGCAAATGTATTTATTAAAGCATGAAATGGTTTTTGATGAGTTATTCCGCTGCAATGTTTTAAATCTTAATATGTTTTGATATAAATGAGGTTGTGATTGACCAACTGTGGGGTTTCCGGGAACGAGGCCTTACAAGTTGGTATCAGAGCCAAAGTTTAAGAGAAATAGGTAAATATTTTCAAAACCTAAACTTAAACTAAGAATGGGACCGAGTGGAGGGATGCCAGCCCAAGTAGCTACATGCCATCAGGTAATTTATTTTTTTTAAGGTTAACCAGTATTATGTGCGTGTGCTATCTGATTTATATGCTCTTAGTAGATTTGGATACTAATGTAGTCAGGATAGGCAATGCTTGGGGGATGAAGAGTAAAGTAAGTGGCTAATCACAACTGGCCACTGTAATTAGGGACTTACTATACTTGACATAATCCGAGCTATTACCTTGAATGACCATGTTGGTGTCTGAATCTTATAGTGTTTAGAGGATGGCTGGTGGTAGATCTTGGGGGGCTTCTAGAGGTGGAGGTCACGATGGACGTGGTGTTGGACCACATGTCACGAGGAACGGGGCTAGGACTACTGAAGCGGCTCTTAGAAAGCTCGAGTTTCATCACCATGGAGGTGGGGATGAGAGCGTTAATCTGTCGGCCTTAGTGACGGAGGCTATAGTTGAAGAGGTTCATCAAGTTATACACACGATCGTGCCGTCTGTGGTGACTATGGTCATTAGGGCTATAAGGGAAGACGAGAGGAGGGAGCAGAATTAGAGTGGAAAATGTGCTGGTAGTGGAGGTTTCCCTCCCAAGGGCAAAAGGGTGAAGGTAGAGGGTCTCCAGGTGGCTGTAACTGAGTTAGGAGTGAAGGCATACGGGAAGTGTGGGAATGGGCATGTAGGAGAATGTAGGTGGGGATCAAACCTCTGCTTTAAGTGTGGAAGGGAGGGCCACATGGCCAGGGATTGTCATGTGGTGAAATGTTACAACTGTGGCGAGAAGGGGCATATGAGCAGGGACTACAAGAAGCCGAGGGCTGAGAGCTCCAGGGCGAAGAAGAGACTGAGAAAGAGGGCGGAGTGCGAAGGCCAGAGCATTCGCTATGACTTGGGAGGAGGCTAGGGTGGACCCCGATGTCGTGTTAGGTACGTTCCTAGTAAACCAAACTTGTGCCTCTGTACTATTTGATTCTGGTGCTAGTAAGAGTTTTATTTCTGCTGCCTTCTGTGCTAAGTTTCCTATTAGGAGTAGAAAGATTAATGAGCCCTTTGATGTAGAAACTTCCATTGGTAAGTCTACTAGAATTTTTGATCTGATAGAGAATTATGACATAGAATTGGAAGGCCATAGGTTCTCTGCTAGATTGTTCGTCATGCCCTTAGGCCGATTCGATGTGGTTTTAGGGATGGATTGGTTAGCAGCCTATGAGGCAAATATTGTATGTTGCAAGAAAATGATCTGATTAACCGCGCCTGATGGGAGTTTGGTGACGATCTAAGGTGATCGAGTTACTACGGTTCCGAAGGTGATTTCGATGGTGGTGGCAGAGAAGTGCATGAAATGTGGATGTAGTGTCTATGTGGCTTACGTGAAGGATATGGAAGAGTCAGTACCACAATTGTCCGACGTGCCAGTTGTGTGTGACTTTCTAGACGTGTTCCTAGAAAATTTACCAGGTGTGCCACCGGACCGAGAGATCGAGTTCCATATCGACTTGATACCTGGTGCTCAACCTATTGTTAAGGCACCGTATTGATTGGCTCCGTCTGAGATGAAGGAACTGATGGTTCAGTTTTTGGTTCATATGGTAAATTTCAGAGGGATCATGGTAGACCCGGCAAAGGTGGAGGCGGTGATGCAATGGAAGTCTCCAAAGAGCCATCCGAGATCCGCAGTTTCTTGGGTTTAGCGGGCTATTACAGGAGATTCATTCAAGACTTTTCTAAGATAGCCTCACCATTGACCAAGCTGACCCATAAGGAGGTGAAGTTTGTATGGGGTCTGAAACAGGAGAACACTTTTGAGGAGTTAAAGACAAGATTGACTCAAGCTCCTGTCTTGATGTTACCTGAAGGGAATGAAGACTTGGTGGTCTATTTAGATGCTTCTTATTCAGGATTGGGTTGCGTCTTGATGCAACGGGGAAGGGTTATAGCCTATGCGTCCCGAGAATTGAAAATCCATGAGGCTAATTACCCTACTCATGACTTAGAGCTAGCGGCTGTGGTATTTGCATTAAAGATTTGGAGGCACAACTAGTACGGGATGAAGTGCACTATCTTCACTGACCATAAGAGCTTGAATTACTTCTTTGAGCAGAAGGACCTTATTATGAGGCAGAGGAGGTGGTTAGAGTTGATCAAGGATTATGATGGTGAGATCCACTACCATCCGGGCGAGGCCAACATCATGGCGGATGCCCTTAGCCGAAAGGGAGACCAGAGCCAATCCGGATGAAAGCTTACCAGTAGGTGATGACCTCCGATGTGATGACACAGGTCAAGGGGTTCCAAGATGAGGCGTTGAAAGAAGAGCGCCTTAACTCCGAAAGAATGAAAGGTCTAGTCTCGGAGTTGGGTGAGAACACTCTCGGAGTTAGAACCCGCTTCGAGCGGATGTGGATCCCTCATTATGGAGACCTACTGGGGAAAATAATGGATGAAGCTCATAAGACTCGATATTCTATTCATCTTGGTGCTACAAAGATGTATCATGATATGAAGGAAGATTACTGGTGGCCGGGTATGAAGCGTGATGTAGCGGAGTATGTGAGTAAGTGCCTTACTTGCTTGCAAGTGAAGGCTGAGCATCAGAAGCCATACGAGAAGATCCAACATTTGGATATACCTAAGTGGAAATGGGAGCACATCACCATGGACTTCATTACGAAGTTACCGCGTACGGCAAGAGGGTATGATGCCAAATGGGTGATAGTAGACCGTCTGTCGAAGAGTGCTCATTTCTTGCCAATCCGTGAGACGTATTCACCTGAGAGGTTGGCGGATCTATTCATTAAGGAGATTGTGACTCGTCATGGTGTACCGGTGTCTATAGTGTTAGACCGTGACACTTGGTTTACATCTAAGTTTTGGAAGAGATTTCATGAAGCGATGGGGACGAGGTTGCACATCAGTACAGCTTATCATCCACAGACGGATGGTCAGTCAGAGAGAACCATACAGACGCTTGAGGATATCCTTTGAGCATGCGTCATTGATTTCAGAGGATTTTGGGACAAACACTTACCGTTAGCTGAATTCTCATACAACAGCAGTTATCATGCCAGCATTGGTAGGCCACCATATGAGATGCTATACGATAGGAAGTGTAGAACGCTTGTATGTTGGGGTGACAATAGGCAGAAGGAGTTGGGGAGCGATGAAGTGATCGAGGGTACGACTGAAAAGTTGGAGAATATCAAGGCCTTTATGAAGGCGGTAAAAGATAGGCAAAAGTCGTATGTTGACACGAGGCGTAGACCGATTGAATTCAAGGTGGGTGATAGAGTTATGCTGAAAGTTTCACCTTGGAAGGGGATCATTCGGTTCAGAAAGCGGGGTAAGCTGAGCCTGAGGTATATAGGACCTTTTCGAATCATTGCTCGAGTAGGAAAGGTGGCCTATAGGTTGGAGCTACCCGATGAGTTAAGTGGGATTCATCCAACATTCCATGTATCTCATCTGAGAAAGTGCTTAGCCGACAAGGATATGATTATGCCACTGGAGGATATTGAGGTGGATGAACGGCTCAATTATGTGGAGCAACCGGTGGCCATCATTGACAGAAAAGAGAAGAGGCTGCGGAATAAAATGGTTCCACTGGTGCGAGTGCAGTGCGACACAGGAAGGGATTCGAGTCTAGGTGGGAGACCGAGGAAGAGATGAGACAGCATTATCCCCAACTATTCAAGGAGTGACAGGTTTTAGGGACGAAACCTATATAAGAGGGGTGGACTTGTAACACCCAGAAATTTTAAAAGAAAAGAAAAGAAAAACAGAAATATAAAGAAAGAAATGTGAATAACCCAAGTTGAGGGGTTAAAATTTATGCAAGAGGCAAACTTTAATATTATTATGTTTAAAAAGTGGGCATGGCCACCCACTCCCTCTGCTCACCAACTGCTCGACCGCAGAAAGAAGAAAAGCAGAGAGTTTCCATCTGGTTTTCTAGAGAGAAGAAGAAGAAGATCGTCTAGAAGGTGAGTTTTTGTGTATTTTGTTCGGTTTCAGCTGAACTTTCAGCTTGTGGACCGAGTCTTATGTGTTCCTTTGTGTTTGGTTGGGTGTTTTTGGTGTGTTTAGGTGTTTGAACTCCAAGTGATCTTGATTTTGGAGGAGTTTTACTCGAAGGCTACTATAGGTGAGTTCTAGAACACCGAATTTTCTATTTTTAAACTTGTTTTGGGGCTGGAAATGCATGTAAACTATTATTTTGCAACTTTCGGTATGTAACCGTATGTATTACCCTCTGTTTTATGTGGGTATGTGTGTTTGTGAATGTTTGATCGAATTATGTGGTTGTGTGATTATTTTATGTGCTTAGTATGCTAGATTTGGGCTAAGGATATGTTAGGATGATGATTGGGAACTGAAATTAATGCAAGTTAGAATTGCTATAGTGCCCATGCGCCCAAACTGCCCATGCGCCTAAGTGTTCGCTCATGCCCCTAAGTTTCCCATGCGCCCAAGTACTCATACGCCTGCATAGTACTGATGCGCCTGCTTAGTTCCCATGCGCCTAAGTTTTTGCCCATACGCCTAAGTGTAGGCTCATGCGCCTAAGTTTTCCCATGCGCCCAAGTATCCATACGCCTGCATAGTGCTCAAGCGCCTGCATAGTACCTATGCGCCTAAGTTTTTCCCCATGCGCCCAACTATTCATGTGCCTGTATAGTGTCCAGGCGCCCACATAGTGCTCATGCGCCTAATTTGTCTTAGAATTTTTCTGAATTTTGGGAAAAATGGAAATTTATGATTAAGCTCTGGAATGTTTTGGGGGTTATGTTTGTTCATGTTATGCATGTTGTGGCCTGTTATTGATGTTCCTTATTACGTATTATTATGTGACTTTACGTGGTGTGTTAATGCTCGTATACGTAAAGTATTATCATAAAAGAAGCGAAAGATTAAAGATAATGAAAAGTGGAACATAACAAGTGAATGAAAGTCTTGCAAGCAAAATTAAAGAGGTTCACAACTCAATGAAGAGTTGTTATTTCAACTGTGTGCAATATAGCATGCGATCTTGGCTAACCCATGAGGGTGTACACATAGGGGAGTCAGTCATGGTGACTGTTCCATACGTGCGAAACGGATCCTTTTCGCTTAACCCCAAGATTGTAGTTGCTTTGTTCGCCAATGATGGGGTATAGCTTATGACAGGATCTAGATAGAAGTGAAAGATAATGAAAAAGTGAAAAATAAACGATTATGAATGATGATAAAAGATAATAATGATATTATCAAGATGTATGTATGTTGTGTGATCAAGAACGAAAAAAAAGGAATGGTTTTTACTAAAGGTAAAGTATTTTATTATATAAAACTATAACTCACTCAGCAACGCTGACTTTTATGCATTTTCAGTTGGCCGGTAGTTTGTTGCTGAGGATGGCACGAGGGTGAAGCTACTTGGCGGGCAAGACTAGCATCCATCTCATGCAATAATAATGATGTTGTTTTTAATACAACTGACTGATCTTTTGTAATCCCTTAAACAATGATATATTACATGGCAAATGTATTTATTAAAGCATGAAATGGTCTTTGATGAATTATTCAAGTGCATTGTTTTAAATCTTAATATGTTCTGATATAAATGAGGTTGTGATTGACCAACTGTGGGGTTTCCAGAAATGGGACCTTACACCTGGTTGGCATTTGCTCAACTGATGTGTGGCTGTTCAGCCCAAGAAAGGCACATCTGGGGTCTAATCCTTATGATTGACCAATAAACCAATGGGATCCTAGTTCATGAGCAGGCTTTGTGCCTAGCTATGTGGATCAATTGTCGGGGGTTAGCTACCACTTATCAATGTGTACTAACACGGGTTCGGCATTTGTTCCCAACCAACAATATAGGCTCTTGCTTTGTGCAAACCTAAAAAATAAAAGTGAAATATAATGAAAGAAGAAAGGTAATGAATTTTATCCCATAATGAATGATTATGTATATGATGGATGATCATCAAGCTTACAAAATGTATATTTTCTATATCATCCAAACTAGAACTCACTTAGCAAACGCTAACTTTTTATATTCATATCAGTTGGTAGGTAATGAAGTTGTTAAGGATGGTACGGGGTTGAAGCTACTTGGCAAACAAAGACTGGCATCCATCTTATGCAGAAATAATATTTTTGTCTTGTAATGCAACTAAATATTCTTTTAAAACTCATGACAACGATGTATTTCTTGGCAAAAGTTATTATTAATGCATGAAATGGTTTTGTTTAATTATTCCATTGCCATGATTTCTTAACTCAATGTATTTTAATGTATAAAGTGCTATGAATGACCAATTGTGGGGTTTCCCGGGTATGGGGCCTTTACAAGTTGGTATCAGAGCCAAAGTTTAAGAGAATTGGGTGAATTATTTTCAAAACCTAAACTTAAACTGAAAATTGGACCAAATAGAGGGATGCCAGCCCAAGTAGCTACGTGCCATCAGGTAATTTTCTTAAAAGTTAACCGGTATTGTGTGCGAGTGTTGTTTAATTTGTGTGCTTAGTAGATTTGGATACTGATGTAGTCAGATAGGAAATGCTTGGAGAATGAAGAGTAAAGTAAGTGGCTAATCACAATTGGCCACTGTAATTAGGGACTTACTATACTTGACATAATCTGAGCTATTACCTTAAATGATCGTGTTGGTATTTGAGTCTTATAGGATTAGAGATGGCTGGTGGAGGTCGTGGTGCTGAGCGGCGTGTCACGAGGAGCAGGGCTAGGACTGTTGAAATGGCTCCTAAAGAGCCTGCACTTCATCACCAGGAAAGTGAGGATGAGAGCGTTAATTTGATGGCCATAGTGAAGGAGGTAGTGGCTGAGGGAGTTCATCAAGTCATGAACACGACTTTGCCATCTGTGGTGGCTGGGGTCATGAGAGCCATAAGGGAAGATGAAAGGAGGGGGGAGAACTAGAGTGGAAAACATTTTGGTAGTGGCGGTTTCCTTCCCAAGGGCAAAAAGGCGAATGTAAAGAGACGCAAGGTGGCTGCAACCGAGATAAGGGTGGAGGTGTGCAAGAAGTGTGGGAAGGAGGGCCACATGACAAGAGATTGTCGTGTGGTGAAGTTGTGTGGTAAGTATGGGAGAGCCCACGTGGAGGAGTGTAGGTGGGGATTGAATCTCTGCTTCAAGTGTGGAAAGGAGGGTCACATGGCGTGAGATTGTAGAGGGGTGAAGTGCTACAACTGTGGCGAAAGGGGGCGTATAAGCAAAGACTGCAAGAAACCAAGGGTGGAAAGCTTCGGGGCAGGGAAGGAGATCGAGAAGGAGAAGGGGGGGCGAGGGCTAAAGTCAGGGCACTCACTATGACCCGGGAGGAGGCTATGGTGGACCCCAACATCGTGTCAGGTACATTCCTAGTAAACTAAACTTGTGCCTCTATGCTTTTTTTATTCTAGTACTAGTAGAAATTTTATTTCTGCTGCCTTCTGTAATAAGTTACCCATTTGGAGCAGAAAGATTGATGAGTACTTTGATGTAGAAACTACCATTGGTAAGTCTACCAGGACTTTTGATATGGTAGAAGATTATGAAATAGAGTTGGAAGGCCATAGGTTCTCTTCTAGGTTGTTCATGGTGCCCTCAGGAGGATTTGATGTAGTCCTAGGGATGGTTTGGCTAGTAGCCTATGAGGCAAACATCGTGCGTCATAAGAAGATGATTCGGTTGACTATGACCGATAGGAGTTTGGTGACGATCTGTGGCGATAGAGTAACTATGATCCCAAAAGTAATTTCAAATGTTGTGGCAGAGAAGTGTATGAGGTGTGGATGTGGTGCCTACCTGGCTTATGCGAAGTATGTGGATGTGGGAGTACCACGATTGTCTGACGTACCGGTCGTGTGTGACTTCCCACACGTGTTCCCAGAGGATCTATCAGGTGTGCCCCCCGAACACGAGATTGTGTTCCAGATAGATCTGATACCTAGTGCCCAATCTGTTGCCAAGGTGTCATATCGTCTAAGCCGAAGGAATTGATTACGCAGTTGCAAGAGTTGCTGGAAAAGGGGTTCATTCAACCGAGTATTTCTCCCTGGGGTGCTCCGGTCCTATTTGTTAAGAAGAAGGATGGTAGCATGAGGATGTGCATCGGTTACCGTGAGTTGAACAAGTTAACGGTGAAGAACCGGTATCCACTACCGGGACTGATAACTCGTTTGACCAACTCCAAGGTGCCAGTTGGTTCTTGAGGATATATCTCCGATCTGGTTACCATCAATTGAAGGTGGAGGAGCAGGATATTACAAAAACAGCTTTTCATACGTATTATAGACATTATGAGTTTCTCGTAATGACCTTTGGTCTAACCAACGCGCCAGCTGCTTTTATGGATTTGATGAACTGGGTGTGTTGGCCTATGCTAGATAAATGAGTGACTATGTTCATTAATGATGTTCTGATTTATTCGAAGAGCGAAGAAGAATACGTCGGTCACATCCGGGATGTGCTTGATACTCTCCGCAGGGAGAAGCTGTATGCCAAGTTCTCCAAGTGTGCGTTCTAGTTACATGGAGTTCAGCTTTTGGGTCATGAGGTTAATCCTAAAGGGATTACGGTAGACCTGACGAAGATTGAGGTGGTGATGCAATGGAAGTCTCCAAAGACGCCATCTGAGATTTGTAGTTTCTTGGGTTTGGCGGGCTACTATAGAAGGTTCATCCAAAACTTCTCCAAGGTAGCTTCACCATTGACTAAGTCGACCCGTAAGGATGAGCAAGTTATATGGGTGATAGTTGACCGCCTGAAAAAGAGTGCTCACTTCTTGCCGATTCGTGAGACATATTCATCTGAGAGATTGGCGGATCTGTTCATCAAGGAGATCGTAGCACGTCATGTTGTACCGGTGTCCATCATGTCTAACCGTGACACTTGGTTTGCATCTAAGTTTTAGAAGAGGTTCCATGAATACGAGGGGGATGAAGCTACATATCAGTATGGCTTATCATCCCAAGATAGATGGTCAGTCAGAGAGGACGATTTAGGTGCTGGAGGATATGCTACGAGTATATGTCATTGACCTTGGTGGAAGTTGGGATGAACACTTATCGTTAGCCGAGGTATATAGGGCCTTTTCGAATCATTGCTCGAGTCAGAGAGGTGGCTTACAAGTTGGAACTACCCAATGAGTTAAGTGGAATTCACCCGACGTTCCATGTATCTCAATTGAGGAAGTGTTAAGCTGATAAGGATATGATCGTGCCACTCGAGGACATCAAGGTGGAGCAAAGGCTCAATTTTGTGGAGCAGCCAGTGGCCATCATCGACAGAAAAGAGAAGAGGCTAAGGAAATAAAGTGGTCCCAATTGTGCGAGCACAGTGGGGACACAGGAAGGGATCCGAGTCTACATGGGAGACTGAGGAAGAGATGAGGCAGCACTACCCAAATCTCTTTAAGGAGTGACAGGTTTCAGGGACAAAACCTAAATAAGGGGGGTGGACTTGTAACACCCAAAAATTTAAGAAAAAGAAAAGAAAAGAAAAGTAAGGGAGCAAAAGGGATATTATTTCAAAAGCAAGGGGTGTGTAAGGGCCAAACTGGCCGATAATGGGTTCAAAAAGGGTGATAAGGCCGCCCATGCCCCTCTCTCTCATGCACAACTCTCAGCTGGTAAAAAGAGAAAAGAAGTTTCATCTAGTTTTAGAGAGAGAAAGTAGGAGTTCTTCAAAAAGGTAAGATTTTCTAGTGTTTTCTTCTTGATTTTTAGTTGGGTTTGAACTTCTGGACCGACTTTTATGTGTTTCTATGTGTTGGTTGTGTGTTTAGGTGTTAGAACTCCATGTTGCTCTCGGGTTTGGAGGTGTTTTGCTTGAAAGCAGTAGAGGTGAGTTCTAGATCCCTCTTTTACATGTTTTCTGTTTGTTTGGGGCTGGTATGTATACTAAACTGAATGTTTCTAAACCAAACTATGATCTTCCATGAAAAGTATGACATTTTTTGAAGATGAATGTTTCTAAAAGATTTCCATGATGTTGTATGGTTGTTCTAGATGTTTTAAGTGTGTAATATGATAGATCTATGCTAAGTATATGTTAGAATGAAGTTTGGGGACTAGAAAATTTCATATGATGTACTGCAGGTATGGATTAAAGTGTCCGCTGTGGACACTTAGGATTGTTATAGTGTCCACTGTGGACACTTGGGATATTTAAGAACTATCCGATGTGGACATTAGACTGTCCGTTGTGGACACTTAGAAGGATTCTATGCCGTCCGCTGTGGACTTGCATGTCCGCTGTGAACTTTGCATGTCCACTGTGGACATTGTTCATCCGCTGTGGACTTAGTTCATCCGCTGTGGACATTGTTCATCCGCTGTGGACTTAGTTCATCCGCTGTGGACATTGTTCATCCGCTGTGAACTTAGTTCATCCGTTGTGGACTTTGTTCATCCACTGTGGATACTTAGAATGTTTTAGCCATCCACTATGGACCTTGGCTGTCCGCTGTGGACATTAGTCATCCGCTATGGACACACTTAGTGTCTTATTCATGCGCTGTGAACTTTAGCTATCCACTGTGGACACTTAGCTTCTAAGCCATCAGCTATATAACTTACTCATGCGCTGTGGACACTTAGAATTATTCTGAAATTTTGGGGATAGAATTTAAATGTTAAGTACTTATGTATAAGGAAAGATTATGCTTGTTTAATGTTTCTAATGTTTCATTCCTTTCTTATGGACTGTTGTTATGGGTAATAATTATTACTGTTTCATGATATGTGAATTTAAGGTAATAAAAATTATAAAAGTATTATTCATAATAAGTGGACACAAAGGAATAAAAGAATGACTGTGAAACTTAATGAATGTTACCCCTGGGCCCTAATAAAAGGTGAAAAGCCTTGCAAGCTTTTCCAACGGTGGTCACGACCCTGGTTGGCATTTGCTCAACTGATGTGTGGCTTGTGGAAACCAACGATTCTGCTGGATGGATCGAATATTGCAATCGTATTATTGTCGTTTATCAGATCTGTGATGCGGAATCTTACAATCCTGTTGATGATTTCAAGTGAAGATCTAATGCAAGATTGAATGTATGATGATGAATGAATGATGAACAATTCAAGAACACATATTCATAAAATATTTCATTCATTCATAAGTATGATTAATGCTAGGAGATTACAAAGGGAGTTTGGAAGAAAAATCTCTCTCACACACACTCAACCTAATGTTCTCTCACTAGACTAAATCTGTATGCTTGAATCCTTCTAATGGTTCTAATGGTTAGAGTATAAAATAGCTACACTTAGTCTATTTATACTCTTAACATAAATGAACAAAATTACAGTTAAGCTCTTATGATTACACAAATATTCTTCAATGTCTGATAAATTCTCTGTTGCTAATGCGTGATTGCCGGGTGCTGACGTCACTCGAGACGTCCGCTGATGTTGACTGTTGACTTTGACCATGGTTGACCAAGTTTGACCAAGTTTGACTTTGGTCAATTTTCTTCGTTTTGATCATATTTTTAGCGGAGCTTCACCGTGTCAGTTTTGGTAATCATCATGAGATTTGGCACTTAGGTTTTGGTAAGTATCATCTTCAAATAGTCCAACAATACTCCCCCTAAGATGATGCTGCCAAAACCTCATGATTATCAAAACATTGGATGTTGATTGATGTTCAGTCTTGGAGTGCAGTCTTCTCCCCCTTTTTGGTAGCATCTTCTTAGAAGCTTTAGAAAAAGGAATTAAGAAATAAATGTTGTTTCGGCATATAAAGACTTTGGTTTGGCACTTGATGGATGTTTCATCAGCTTGATCTTCTAGTCTTGTTTTCAAGACTTGAAAATGTACCTATTTGCATACACTGTGGATTGCACAGGTAGCAATATCAGCAGCTTTATCTCAACTTCAGAAGTGAAGGAGAAGCATCAAACAATCTTCAGACTTGATGCATACTCTCTCTCAACAAAATCTTTAGAGGGTGAGGAACTTTTGTGTATGAGACACCAAGAGGAGGATTCTTAGTTCTCAGCAACTGGCAGGAGATCTTTGAAGAAAGCAGGAGTGTTCACTTGACATCTTGAACTGAATGAGAAACTCAGGCATGTTGTGCAATTCATCACCTGCAAAAGTCTAAATCCTCTCGGTAGAGGTATTGCATGGAAGTTTCACTCCTAAATCAATAACACATGTAAATCTGCCAAAACTAAGAAAAATACTAAAAAAGACAAATCTTTTTAGAATTTTAGATTTTTTTCAAAAATATGATATTTACTATCATGAATTTTTCAACTGCAATGAGATCATACTAATCCAAAATCCTCTACATCTAAGAATTTAATGTTGGAATAGACATAGACAAAGAACAAAGTTGATTGTAAGTATGTTTGTCCAGTTAAACTCATGCAAGGATCTATTTTCAACACTTTGTGATATTTATCATGTTTAGGGTTGATTAGATATGCTAATTGAGTACCCCACACTCAGAAGTATAGAAGAATAACCCTCCTCATGAAGTGCAAGGTGACACTTTATCATAACTTGAACCAGGCTACTTAGAGTATAAATTCTCATGATATGATCCACTTTGGGATTCTTTTACACTTCACTTTGGAAGTTGATCCTTATTGGGATTCTTTTAGCTTTGATCCTTATTGGGATTCTTTTCTTTGCATTTTTGACATGCATCAACACTTTTAGTGCAAGGTCAACTAGGTTTGTGCTCAGCACAACAGAAGTTATCCTTATGTTTACTCCAGGTCTGTATTTACATACAACAAAGGAGAAACAGATGCTTTTATCAATGGGAAATTTATAAACTATTTTCTCATGGTGTGTTTGGGTAACCACACAAGCAAACACTTGGAAAAGTCATTGCTTACCAATACCCAAAGATGGTTTTGGTCCACAATGCATATTGATTTAGTTCATCATAAATATGCTTATCTTGAATACAAGTTGAGCCTACTAACATATCAAAAAAAGTCTTATCAGTCTTTATTGATTTGAAAAATAGTTGCAGAAGATAGTAGATGAGTATACTATCATTTCTCATATTAAAGCAGAAAGATTCAAAAATATTTTTTTGGACGTTTCTTGATTTTCTAATTTTTAGGATTTTTGTTTTTGAGAAAATAAAGAAATGGAATATGTGTTATCAATTTAATAGAGATCATCAACAGTTACTCCATGTAGCAATGCAATCAGACTAAGCAGATGGAATGAAACTTGTTTTGGGGCTGGAAATGCATGTAAACTATTATTTTGCAACTTTCAGTATGTAACCGTATGTATTACCCTCTGTTTTATGTAGGTATGTGTGTTTGTGAATGTTTGACCGAATTATGTGGTTGTGTGATTGTTTTATGTGCTTAGTATGCCAGATTTGGGCTAAGGATATGTTAGGATGATGATTGGGAACTGAAATTAATGTAAGTTAGAACTGGTATAGTGCCTATGCGCCCAAACTGCCCATGCGCCTAAGTGTTTGCTCATGCACCCAAGTACTCATGCGTAGTACTCATGCGCCTGCTTAGTTCCCATGCCCCTAAGTTTTTGCCCATACACCTAAGTGTAGGCTCATGCGCCTAAATTTTCCCATGCGCCCAAGTATCCATGCGCCTGCATAGTGCTCATGCGCCTGCATAGTACCTATGCGCCTAAGTTTTTCCCATGCGCCTAAGTTTTTCCCCATGCGCCCAACTATTCATGCGCCTGTATAGTGTCCATGCGCCCACATAGTGCTCATGCGCCAAAGTTGTCTTAGAATTTTTCTGAATTTTGGGAAAAATGGAAATTTATGATTAAGCTCTGGAATGGTTTGGGGGTTATGTTTGTTCATGTTATGCATGTTGTGGCCTGTTATTGATGTTCATTATTAAGTATTATTACGTGACTTTACGTGGTGTGTTAATGCTCGTATACCTAAGGTATTATCATAAAAGAAGCGAAAGATTAAAGATAATGAAAAGTGGAACATAACAAATGAATGAAATTCTTGAAGCAAAATTAAAGAGGTTCACAACTCAATGAAGAGTTGTTAGCTCAACTGTGTGCAATATAGCGTGCGATCTTGACTAACCCATAAGGGTGTACACATAGGGGAGTCAGTCTTGGTGACTGTTCCATACGTGTGAAACGGGATCCTTGTCGCTTAACCCCAAGATTGTAGTCGCTTTGTGCACCAATGATGGGGTATAGCTTATGACAGGATCTATATAGAAGTGAAAGATAATGAAAAAGTGAAAAATGAACGATTATGAATGATGATAAATGATAATAATGATATTATCAAGATGTATGTATGTTGTGTGATCACGAACGAAAAAAAAAAGGAAAGTTTTTTACTAAAGGTAAAGTATTTTATTATATAAAACTAGAACTCACTCAACAACGCTGACTTTTATGCATTTTCAGTTGGCAGGTAGTTTGTTGCTGAGGATGGCATGAGGGTGAAGCTACTTGGCGGGCAAGACTGGCATCCATCTCATGCAATAATAATGATGTTGTTTTGTAATACAACTTACTGATCTTTTGTAATCCTTTAAACAATGATGTATTACTTGGCAAATGTATTTATTAAAGCATGAAATGGATTTTGATGAATTATTCCGCTGCAATGTTTTAAATCTTAATATGTTTTGATATAAATGAGGTTGTGATTGACCAACTGTGGGGTTTCCAGAAATGGGACCTTACACCTGGTTGGCATTTGCTCAACTGATGTGTGGCTGTTCAGGCCAAGAAAGGTACATCTGGGGTCTAATCCTTATGATTGACCAATAAACCAATGGGATCCAAGTTCATGAGCAGGCTTTGCGCCTAGCAGTGTGGATCAACTGTCGGGGGTTAGCTACCACTTATCAATGTGTACTAACACGGGTTCGGCATTTGTTCCCAACCAATAATATAGGCTCTTGCTTTGTGCAAACCTAAACAATGAAAGTGAAATATAATGAATGAAGAAAGGTAATGAATTTATCCATAATGAATGATTATGTATATGATGGATGATCATCAAGCTTACATAATGAATTTTCTATTCATGAACTATATGATGATGCATATCAGTTGGTAGGTAATGAAGTTGTTGAGGATGGTACGGGGTTGAAGCTACTTGGCAAACAAAGACTGGCATCCATCTTATGCAGAAATAATATTTTTGTCTTGTAATGCAACTAAATATTCTTTTAAAACTCATGACAACGATGTATTTCTTGGCAAAAGTTATTATTAATGCATAAAATGGTTTTGTTTAATTATTCCGCTGCCATGATTTCTTAACTCAATGTATTTTAATGTATAAAGTGCTATGAATGACCAATTGTGGGGTTTCCCGGGTACGGGGCCTTTACAGACTGCTTATGAAATATTTTTTAAACATAAACGCAAAGTCAAATATTTTAAAACGTTTGGTTATTGTTGTATCTTGTTACACACATCCGATTCAAAATCTAAATTTGATAAAAAAAAAATTGATGACTGTTATTTTGTTGGATACTCAGCCAACAAAGTGGGACATAAGGTTTATAACAAAAGAACTAAACAAATTATTGAGTCATTTTATATAGATTGGCACAAATCTAACAAAACTGATGTGAGATCTGCTCTTTCTTGGGTATATGATTATGCATCATTGTGACCTTAATCAAGAGAAACATATTATATATCAACCAGATGGAGGAAATAATGATAAAGAACCTGTTGGACACATTTCTAACTTAGACGAAGATATTTCTGAAGATTTAATTCCTCAGTTGAGTATTCATAAAAATCATCCAACTGACACAATCATTGGTCCATTATCTCAAGGCGTTCGTACTCGAAGTCAATCAGGAGCCATCAATACATGTTTCCACACACATTTTATCTCTTAAATAGTGCCAAAGAATGTAGACATGGCTTTGAAATAAAATAGCTGGTTTGAAGCAATGCAAGATGAATTGATGCAATTCAATAAGTTAGATGTATGGCACTTATGTGAACTTCCAAAAGATAAGTTGCCTATCAAAATGAAATGGACATTCCATAACAAGACGGATGAAAATGGTGTTATTGTTCGCAACAAGGCTAGACTTGTTATACAAGGATTCTATCAAGTTGAAGGTCTTGATTATGAAGAAGTCTACGCTCTCGTAGCTAGACTTGAAGCAACTCATATCTTTCTAGCATATGCTTTATTCATGAACTTCAAGGTTTATCAAATGGATGTTAAGGCTGTGTTTTTATATGGGGAAATGAAAGAGGAAACCTATGTGTTGTCAACCTCTTGGTTTTGAAGATCTATGTCATCCTAACTATGTATATAAGTTAGACAAAGCACTCTATGGGCTACATCAAGCATCTCATGCTTGGTATGCTACTCTAACTGAACATTTGCTTGCAAATAGTTGTACTAGAGGTTCTATTGATCAAACTTTATTCTTAAGTGAGACAGGTGATGATCTTAATCTTCTTCAAATTTATGTTGATGATATCATTTTTGGATCTACAAATGAAGATATGTGTAAGGAGTTTGGATCGGTGATGAAAAAGAAGTTCGAGATAATTCACTTGGAGAAATTTAGTTTTTCTTAGGTATTCAAGTTAAACAAGATGACAAGGGTATTTTGATAGATCAAGAAAAATATGTTCATAGTATTCTAGAAAAATACAAATTTCAAGATTACAAGATTGCACCAACTCTTATGTCATCTTGTCCCACTTTATCTCTTGATCTCACAGGTGGATATGTTGATCAACATCTATACAGATCAACGATTAGATCCCTGATGTATCTTACTGCAAGCAGGCCTGACATTATGTTTCCTGTTTGTCAGTGTGCATGTTATCAGAGTAATCCAAAGGAGTCCCACATGAAAGCTGTCAAGCGGATTTTCAAGTATCTCAAAGCCCAACCACAACTTGGACTTTGGTATCTTAGGAATTCTAAATTTAACTTATATGATTATATTGATAGTGATTATGGTGGTTGTAATTTAGATAGAAAATCAACTATAGGTAGGTGTCAATTCCTTGGAAATAGGTTAATTTCATGGCAGTGCAAAAAGCATAATACAGTTTCCACATCCATTACAGAAGCTGAATATGTGGCTGCATCAAGCTGTTTTCACAAATAGTTTGAATTCAACAACAACTTTTTGATTATGGTCTTAATGTTTTCAACACCACAATCTGGTGTGATAATTTTGCAGTTATGAACATCATGAAGAATCTCATTCAACACTCAAGAACAAAACTGCAAGATCGGGTAAGGGTGCTTAAGTTTGCAATTAGCTTCACAGGAGGAGAGAACTTAGATCACTTAACAATTCAAATAGGGAACTGGTAACTATTTAGAAGATACTAAGCCAACATAATAATGTAAGTGAAACAAGAACAAAATCATAAGAACACAAGATAAGTTTTCAAGGAAGTTGTATATTGATTCTCTAGTTCTATTACAGTGTTTCAAGTATATCTTAGTTACAAGAACTTGAGACTCTTATATACTACAACCTCCAACCATCAATATACAAAAAGACAGTTGGAATTTGACTAATCTAGTAACAAGATCAATCTACATCAAAAGGCAGATTGCATTTTGACTAGTGACTATGACATGCCATAGCTCACTGACTTTATCTAATAAGACAAGTCTACAGAACTTATGGGAAGTTACAGGCAAAGACCTTTTGCTATAGTTTGATAAAGTATAGAAGTTTCACCAACTAATAAAAAGAAGTGAGTCTTCAGAGCAGCAATGAAGTACAACAGCTTTATCAAAAGTAACTCAAAGAAAGCATATTTTCTCTGTCTTCAGAAAAATTAGTCTTCTCATCAAATGGCTTCGGAAGACTTTGTCTTGTGAAGCTTCAGAAGACTTCATCTTTGGCTTCGGAAGAAAGGGACTTTGGCTTCGGAAGATTTCACACTTAGACTTCATCTTATAAGTGTGAAACTTCCGAAGCAACTTCTTCTAAACTGTTGGCTTCGAAAGTTCTTACACTTAGACTTATTTGTGAGAGTAAGACTTTCGAAGCTAGTTCATCCTTGTTCCTTAGTGCATGCCGGAAGACTTGGTTGTTCTAGAATCCTTTGGTTGTATCAGCCTTTAATCTTTAGATGTTCTTTACAAACTCCCCTAGGCTGATGCTACCAAACAAAGAAGTTCTTCAGATTTTGATAGTCCATATTAGGATCTTCAGTATTCCTTTCTTCATTATAAGATCTGGATCCTTCAGACTGACATAGAACCTTCTCATGTCAAAGAGATCAGGCAGAGGAATTTTATGCATGTCATTTATGAATTAGAGATGTTGTTCTCCCTGATCTCTTATGACATACCATCTGTCTGGATCTTCAGCAAAAGTCCATGACATAATTTGTCTTCCATTAGCAAGAGGCTCTACTATCATTGGAGTTTGTTAAGAGACCTCTTCATGCACTCCCTCAGGATGATTTGACTCATCTTGAGGTTAGGAGGTGGATGCCTTTCTTCTCTTCTTCTTTGAAGTGGATCTTCTTCTGGCCATCCTTTTCTCCTCCCAGATTTCTCACTGAGAGGGCTGGTCTGAGTACCAGTTGGTTCTGTTGTGTCCTCTCAGTTGGTTCTCCTCTCTATAGATTCAGAAGGAGAGAGAGGAGGACCTGCTATGGGTCAGAAGATGAAGTTGGCTCGATGCAGCTCCAGTTCAGGTTGTGTTTCTCAGTATGTTCAACTTCACATCACTTCAGGTTGAGCTGGACTTGGTGGAGATGCAAGTCCACAGCTCTCCCTTTTTTCTTTGCTTGATCACCCTATATGCTCATCCATTATGGATAGAGACATAGGACCAGGCCTCCTTTTGGAGAACCCATACGCCTCAAGAAGCTCATCATCCTTTGTCTGTCAAGACTTCTTTGGCTTTTGTGATGATGGCCCTTGACTTTGCAGCTTCTTCCCTTATCTTTCTTACAGCTTCCTTTCCTTTTGGCTTGTTCTTCTAGCTGCTTGTTGTATTCAAATTATGTACTCATATGATAAGGGAAGAAGTGCAGCTGCCTGATAGAGACCTGTGGCACTCAGGTAGTTGATCATCTTTAGTCTTTCTTCTTCATTAACTACCTGAGGTTGTTCAGTGGCCACAATCTCTGGCTTAGGACTTTCTTGAACTAGAGAGAGGATAGGAGCATCTTTGTAGAGTCTTTTAAGTCTTCTTTCTTCTTTGATTTTGAGGAGCAATTCTGCATCCTCTGCTTCCTTCCTCTTTTTTGACAATTCAATGTCAGCCAGTTCATTCAGCTCCTTTAAGGGGAGAGAGATGAGTTCATCAACATTGTAGTTTTTGTTTCCCAGGTAATTCAACCTGGCTACCCTTAACTCATCTTCCTGAGTGTTTAGCCTGGGGGCAGCCCTGATTGCAGCTTCCATGAATCCTGGTGAACCACTTGAACTCTCACCCTCAGCTTCTCTTCCTCTCTCTCTTCTCTTCTCAATCTCCTCAAGAGTCATTTTCCTTTTGCCTTCGTCAACCATAGGCCTTGGTGACTCAGGCTGGAGAGAGCTTTGGCCTTCATTGCTTGTTCAGCTATCACCATCACCAGCTGGTGTTTTACTGAGGGTAATGGGTGCAGAGGGAGATCCTGTCTCAAGGTTCACAGGTTCAACCTCTGGGCCTTCAGTCAAGGCTTTCTCTTCGAAGCTAATCTCTGGGTCCACCTCAACATCCAGTTACCAAGATCTCACCTGCTAGCCTCTGTCTATATAGTTTTGATCTCAATTTGAATTCCTCTAGCACCCTGTCTTGGATCCTTTCTGCCATCTTGCAGCTTGTCTATTGTTGCTTGGGTTGACAAGTGACAATCTACCAATTTATACTCCATAGTAGCTCAGTCTTGAAATGTCAAAAACTTCTAGTTGACCCTGAGCTCTAGAGATCACAAGAGCTCTCTGTTACCGTCATACCCCCAACCCTGATTGGTTCTCAGAAGGGGCAGACATTGCTCTTGGTATTCCCTCCTCAACATTGTTGGATAGCAAGTCTAGATCACTGTCATGAGGAGGTTGCTGAGTATGGACAATTCAAGAGAGGTGGTGAATCCTTAATGTCCATACTTTGGGAAGACTCTTAGGTTCTGTGGCTGTCAAGACTTTCTCCCCCTTTTTGGTAGTATCACCCTCTTGACTAGGTGAGCTGGGAATTGGTGCAAGACATCCACAGGTTCTTATGGCCTGGTTGAGTTGTCCTCCTTGGTCTCTCACTAACTGGCCCTTAAGATCGGTGATCTCAAGTTGCTGGTCATTGTCCCTCTTCTGTAAGATAGTCACCTGAGATTCCAGGTGAGCTATCTTTGAAACTAAGTAAGTGCATGTTTTTATCAGTTTGTGCACCTTTTGTTTCAGACTCCCCTCATCTTCAGTTGAAGAATCACTGGGGATGAGAGAATTGGACCTAAGTCTTCTTCCTCATCACCAGCATGGTGTTCTTAGCTGCTTCCCCGCCTAATGAACTCCAGAGAAGTGTCAAGAGCTGGGTTGCCAGGGTTGAGGTCCTATTGATGTTATCACTAGCAAAAGTGAAGCCTCTTCCATATGGATCTCCTGAACAAGTTCAGAACATCCCCTTAGCGAGGGTAGATGATGTGGGCTAGATCTGGGTGAGTCAAAATACTCATCTCTCTTTGAGCAGGGTGGAGAAGAGAGACTCATGGTATTCACTGACATCCAAGTTCTCATCATCATAAAAGTCTAAGCTGGGAATGGTTGGTTGAGATCTAGAGTGGGATGGTAGCTATCCCCTGAAGTTTGATCACTTGAGTTTAGAGACTCAGAGTGAAGGCTAAGGCTGTTTGGGTAATGAGCTCATCAGCCTGAGCATGAGGAACCTCAGAACTGATTATTGGAAAGATGGGAGTGGTCTGCTCCTCAAGGGAAGTGGGAGATCGAGATTCCACTTCCTCATGTATGGTTGTGATATAAGCCTGCACGTGCTCAGTAGTAAGTGCGGGGTTCGTTTGGATTTTCTTTTGTAGGTGATGGTGATGGTAGGCTGTGTTTGAGGTGGTTGAGAAGTGGAGGGTGTGGGATCAACACTAGTTGTTGCTACTAGGTTGTCACCCTGAGCAATGAGCTCAAACATTTGTAGGACAAGGGCTGTTTCTACCCTTGAGAAGCCAAAAGTTGGCTTCTTCAATATTTTGAAAATGTTAGGCCTCATTTGTCCTAATTTAAGAATATTTCTTGTTCCTCTCAACTGTGGTCCCAATTCACAGTTGAGAATGTGCTGAACATACTTAGGGAACATGTAATATTCTAAGGAGTCAAGTTAGCAAGTAATTTTTAAACAAACTGAGAGTACCTGAACTTGACCCCTTGTACCATCCCATGGACTATGAAGGAGAGGTCTTCTGGAACTTGATCCCATCCTCCATGTTGTTAGATAAGCTGTGTATGATGACATGGAGGTGGTACTTCCACTGGGATGAGACCTTCCCTTCCTGAAGGTTTTGACTGAGAAGTCATAGCCCATCTGCTGGAAGGAATGGTTGATAGTAGATTTTGGAAAGGACAGTTCACCTGCTTCAACATCCAGCTGCAAATGGGTGTTTATGATGGCCGGAGTGATGAAATTGTCCTCCCTGCACCGTAGCAGACAGTGCCTTCTCCCTATCCATGGTGACCTCTTGACAGGTCCGCCAGAATTCAAGCAACTGATCCTCATAGAGAGAGGATCGATTGTAAGGGAGGTGAAGTAGTGAGACGAAGAAAGGTACCTACAAACATCTGAGAACTGGATCCTTCTCAGAGTTCAGCAGGGCAACTTGATTGTGTTGCCTGTGTAGGTGCATGGTGAAATCAGCGTTCTTTGATCGTTGTGGCCATTTGGTGAAGCTTATCAGTGAAGAAAGGAGAAGAAAGTGAGTTTGGGTGAAATTAGGTTAAAGATTGTGAGAGTAGAGAGAAGAAATGGAACCGTTAAGAAGATATATGCAGTGGATTTGAGACAAAGTTAGAACAAGATAAACTTTGAAATCCGCAAGTGGTCCACTTCTGAAAAAGCGCCAAAAGTTAGTTTTCTTGGAAGTTGAAAATCTTCCGAAGGTATTTTGCTTCAAAGTTTTTAAGAAAGCTTCCAAAGCAACTTTACTCAAAGATATTTCAAAGAGTTGTGAAATTTGGCTTCGGAAGAATATACCTAAAGAAATTTCTTCCAACATAAATTTTGCTTTGGAAGAACTAAGTCAGAAAATTATTATTTGTAGATAATAAATCTTCCGAGACGAAATTGCTTTCGGAAGATATGTGTTCTTTGAATGCATTTAAGTACTTATAAGCACATTTAAGCTTCGAAAGATATTCTAAGAATTTCTTCCGAATGTAATCTCTTATGAGTAGTTAATGATTTAAAGACATAAATTTCTTCCGAAGGTAATTTGAGTTCTTCCGAGACAAAATAATAAATTTCACAAATCTAAGGAATATTAAAAAAATTGATTTACTTCCAAAGAGAACTGGGCTTATGAAGATAATATAGACAACTTAGGACACAATTTTTAGAAATAATGTTGATTAAGTGTTTAAAGAAAAATCTATTCAAAGTAATCACCCAATACTGATATAAGATATTTAACCTCTGTTCATCAAAATTTAGTGAACAGATCAGCATATTGTTCATTTGTGTTAACTTGATTAGTTTGATTAATCCTTTCTCAAAATTCTCTAATCAAATGATACCTGATGTTGATGTGTTTGGTCCTAGAGTGCTGCCAGGATTCTCTGTAATAGAGATAGCACTGTTGTGTCTATGTGGATAGGAGTCTCCTTGAAATTGAATCCATAGTCCAGCATCTGATTCTGAATCAAAGCACTTGAGCACAGCAGCTTGCAGCAGCATGTATTCAGCTTCAGCAGTTGATGCAGACACACAGGATTGCTTCTTGCATTGCCAGAGACTATCCTTCCCCAAGAATTGACATCCCCCAGATGTAGACTTTGCAGTCATGTTGCAGCCACATAGTCACTATCTGTATAGCATACAGATTAAAGTCTAATTCTTTGGATACTAAGGCCTAGTTTAGGAGCACCTTTGAGGTATCTGAGAATTCTTTTCACAGTAACTAGGTGTGACTCAGGGTTGGCTTGATATCTTGCACATATGCATGTGGAAAACATAATATCAGGCTGCTAGCAGTGAGGTACATAAGAGACCCAATCATAGCCTATAGAGATGTTCATCAACACCCCCCCTCAAGTCAGGACCAAGGGAGTGGTTTCTAGCTATGGGTGTCTTTGCAACCTTACAATCAGTCATCTTGAATCTTGTAAGTATGTCTTGTTCATACTTTGACTGACTAATAAAGATGCCATTTTCAACCTGCTTCACTTGAATTCCTAGAAAGAAGTTAAGTTCCCCTGGCACTCATTTCACTTTCTTGGAGCCTGATGCAGTCTATATAGAGCTTTATCAAGCTTGACAGACATAATCATGATGATCTGGGTCTGCAAAGCCAGGTGGTTGTTTGACATAAACTTCTTTATCTATCACCCATAGAGAAAGGCACACTTTACATCAAGCTGGTAGACTTTGAAATCCTTGGATGCAGCATAAGCAGGGACTATCTTACAGCTTCACGTCTTGCTACAGGAGCAAAGACATCAGTGTAGTCAATTCCTTCTTCTTGAGTATACCACTGGACAACCAGTCTAGTCTTGTTCTTGATGACACATCCCTCTATCATCAGTCTTGTTCCTGAATACCATTTGGTTCCTATGATACTTTCCCTTAAGAAGAGGACATAAGTTCCACACCTTCTGTCTTCTAATTGAAGCAACTCTTCTTGCATTGCCTCAATCCAGCTTCCATCCTTCAAAGCCTCATCAACTTTCTTCGGCTCAATTTATCTGGAATAAGAAACAAGAATGCAGACAAACATTGCTCTCATGTGTTTGCCTCCTTGTTCTCATTCCTGTGTCAACTTTCCAATGATGTTTGTGGTGGGGTGTGACTGTGGATCCTAAGTTGAGGGATCACAGCAAGTTGATTTGAGATATCTAAGTTAGAGAAATTAGATCTGGCAAAGAAATGCTACCCACCCATCAACACACTTATCAAGAGAAGCTTATCCAATGAGTGTGTTACATTATTAATATTGTCTTCTATGGAGTGGTTATCAGCATCAAGAAATTCCTGATCACTATCACCACCTCCATCTCCTTCTGTATTTGAAGTTCCTTCACCTGGATTTGGAGCCTCTGAGCTGGAATTTGAAGGCATCTCAGATGAATCAGTAGTATTGTCATGCTGTGCTGATAGGAGCTTCACTTGCAGGGTAGTTACCATGGAGCTGAAGTAGTATTCTGTTTGGTCTTCTCAACTCAAATCTTGGGTCAGTATCACCTATTGATATATTATCTGTAGATCCTGAAACATTCTCACAAGACTGTTAAAATAGTTGGTAACTAAATCAAGATCAAACAGCCAATCAGACCAGAACCTTAACACTGGGAGTGTTTTCATTGAAGTTACATTGGCTGACTCCTCAATTACTCTAGTTCTGAGGTTGTAACCTCTATAAGCCTTAGCTTGAGAGGAGTATCCAACAAAGTGTCCATCATCTGATTTCTCAGCAAACTTGGCTACTTGATCTTTGGTATTTAAGATGGTGCATGGACATCCAAATGACCTGAGGAAACCAATGAATGGACTCCTTTTATGCCATAGCTCATAAGGAGTCTTACCATGAGTCTTAACTACTAAAACTCTATTCTACACATAGTAGGCTGTGTTGACAGCCTCTGCCTAGAAGGTGATAGGCAATTTAGAGTCAGACAACATGGTTCTAGCAGCCTCAATAAGTGTCCTATTTCTCCTCTCAACAACACTATTTTACTGAGGAGTCCTAGGAGCACTATATTGTCTTGAAATACCCTTTTCATCACAAAATGTATCAAGGATTGGTTTTTAAATTTGTTCCCTGATCACATCTTATGGTTTTGACCTTGTGATCACATTGATTCTTAATTTTCAGAATGAAGTTCTTAAGATCTCAGGAGTCTCATCCTTAGTTCTAGGAAAAAAACCCAAGTGAATCTTGTGAAGTCATCTGTGATCACTAAACAATAAGAGGTCCTTCCTAGACTCATTACACTGGTGGGGCCAAACAGATCTATATGTAATAAGTGTAGGGAAGTAGTGATAGAGTTGGTTTCCTTTGGCTTGTGAGACACTTTGTGCTGCTTCCCTTTCAGGCATGCAACACAATGGTCATCACTTGTAAACTCTTTCTTTGGCATCCAGTTACCAAATCATTTTTAATCAATTTATTCATGTTTTGAAGTTTACATGGCACATTTTTTATGCCATAGGAAAGACTCATCACTATTTGCTTTAGATAGAAAGCAAGGCACTTCTCCGGAGGGAGTTGTTTCTTGCAGATCCATCTTGTACATGTTCCCTTCCTGGGGCTCTGAGCAGGATGTACTCCTAAGGAATAACCACCCCAGGCTTGAGAACAATGCACTCATGCTCAGTGAAGAGCATGTGATGTTTTTGGTCACAAAATTGGGACACACTCAAAAGATTGTATCCAAGCTCCTTGACAAAGTTTCTTCTCAATGCTAAGCTTACCATTTGAGACCATGCACCTGCCAGTGATGTAACCTCTGCATCTCCTCCAAAAGCAACTGGCCCTCCATCAAACTTCTCAAAGTTTTGAAGCAAGGAGCCATTACCTGTCATGTGTCTTGAGCAGCCGCTATCAATGATCCATACATTTTTGTTGGTTTTCAGCTGCCCCTGCATAAAAGAGATGATTTAGTTACATTGGGAAACCAAGCCTCATTGGTCTTGGGCTTGTCAAAGTGAATAGAAGACAATGAAACAGTAAGTGATCTTATGTTCAGGCTTTGAGGATCATTTGTTGTTGCTGATGATGAACTTTCAGTCACATGGTCTTCCTTTATCTTCCACACCACCTTCGGAAGATTGGGCTTGACCTTCAAAGCTTCAGAAGTTTTAACAATTTTAGAAGATTTGGAGGTTGGGCCTTCGGAAGATCTAGCTTTCACTGCAGCTGGCATTGATGCTTCGGAAGTATCCTTTCTTTCGAGACCTTTTTCTTCCGAAGGTAATTTAACTCCTGTTTCCTTTTCACTTTGGAGCTTCCGAAGGAAACAGATTTTCCTTCCGAAGCTAGCTTTTCCTTCTTTTCCCAGAAGCTTTCTCTTTGATCATGTGGATAGTGCTTTTAGGATATAGTTGCAATCCTTAGCAGATGAGAAGTACTACCCACATGATGCAGGCCATTTCCTTCCTTTGGGAGTCTTCTTCTAAGAGCAAGACTGAGCTGAACACTTTCTTTCCCAGCTTCTTCTTCACAGATGAACAGCAGCTTCTTAGGAGAGACTTACTCTTGGAGGAGGATGGTTCAGACTGTGTAACAGTGGTACACAGCAATTAGCCTTCTCTTTGCTGGAATGAGTTGGAACTGTACTAAAAATCTGGTACTAGAGTTTGTAGTTGATTCCTCAGCCTTTACCACTCAAACCCTGCAAAGATGAACACTTGTTTCTGCTTGGAGTCAAAAGTGGCCTTGATCTCTTAAGCCTTTTGTTAGACTCAACAAGTGCATTAAGAATTAATGCATAAAAGTATGATGCTTTCCATATCAGACATATATCAAACATAATGTGTTCTAACATTCAAACAATCATTTACAACACATTAGCATCATTATCATTCATAACAAACACTAATATTTATTTAAAATTTCTTTTTCTGAATTGTAGATAAAAGAAATTTTGACCAAGTGTCGGCGACGGATGAATAACTGCCCACAGCGGATGTACGAGAAGATGCAGCGGATGAAGATCAAGTCCAAGTGCCCACAGCGGATGAACAACACACACAGCGGATGCCTAAGTCCACAGCTGATGAACTGTCCACAGCAAATGTTCATCCATAGTTCCACAGCAGACAACATACAAGCAAACACACACATGTGTTCACAGCGGATGAACATTCCACAGCAGACAACATACAAGCAAACACACAAGTGTTCACAGCGGACAACATCCACAGCGGATAGCTTAAAGACTTGGGATTATTTATGTAATATTCGTTTACATAAGGGTAGTTTAGTAATTGTATATAGCTATGTTTATAGGCTATAAATAGCATGCTTCCCTAATCCTTTGTAAGCTTTTGAACGAAATCAATACAAACAAGCAGTTAATTTTCATTCTGTTCTTGCACACACACCATACACACACAAACACACACAAGCACTAATTTCATACTCTATCATTATGGGTTTCAGCACCATAATGTTAGTGTGTTGAAGTTGAGAGATATTGAAAAGATCCTTGGTGGAATCAACCTTTTATTCATGTTCATCATGAGTTAAGCTAATTCATCAGGTGGTATCAGAGCTTTGGCTCAATCATTCATTGATTTTGATCCTCTTACTCAACAACCTTGATTTCAGTGGTTCATTAGCTTCAAAACAGACATTCACAAGCTGAAACATCATCAAACTCATCTTCTTCTACTCATAAACATTCATTAAATGCAAACAAACATGATTTAGAATCATTTTGTGCATTTTGAAGAAGTGTTGTTGCTTTTCATCTTGAACATCACACAACACAAGTTTTCTGTGGTTTTTGTGATAAAACAATACACGGGTATTGTTAATCATTTGTTAAACAACATTCTACAGAAGGTTTTCAACTGGAAATCTCATCAAAACCTTTAAAACCCTATCGGATTTAAGGGGTTTTGCAAACATTTAAGTGTTTATTCACTTTTATTGGTTTTCAATCGAAACCAATCATTGTTTGAACAATCTAAACCGGTTATATTGTTCATAATCATCACAAACTAGTGACAATCTCACTAGGAACACATTTGTATTTTTAAATTCAACAATCTATTTTGTTGAATATTTAAACAGTTGTTTTTTTCAAACAAACCCTAGAAAAACCTTAGTTTTTTATCAGAAAAACTCATACATAATTCACGGGATTTGTGTTTGTAGATTTGAAGAACCGAAAAAGAACGGTTTTCTTCTTTTAAAAGTTCTCAAAAACCAACTTTTTGATCCAAAAAATTTTCTGCAAAAGACAAACTTAGTGTTTTTAGGGTTTTGACCGAAAGATTTGACCATTTATTAAATCCGGAAAAGGACAAATATTCCTTTTCACACAATCTTTCTTGTCAACCGTGACATAGAAAGAATCAAATCATAGGATATTTAATTAATATTAATTAATTCTTTTATTTGGTAAACAATTAAAAACAAATAAATTATCAAATTAACAAACAAATCCTAGAGACAATTAGGATTAATTAAATTTTAGCACCGGACTAAAATTTAAACAAACAAATTTAACTTGAAAATTATTAAGTTAAAAAATCAACAAACATGGCTGATGAAATGATGAGTTCTAACAGGGATTAAAACCCCTAAATTGAAGAACAAATCAGATTTCAAGCAATGGAAAATTATGTTTAGAAACTGGATTACATATCAAGATCCAAATCTATGGACATCCATCACAGAAGGTCCTTACATCCCACTAACATTAGGACCTGACTACAACATCCAAAAGCCAGTTAGTCTAAAGAGTGTAGCTGGTGATGACCTGAAACGGGTCAAAACAGACATGAAGGCTTACAACATTCTTGCAATGACTTTGCCTTTTGAATTTTAACTCGTGTTGAAAATTTCAAACAGCAAATGAGCTGTGGAAAGTTCTTCACACCATGTGTGAAGGTAGTTAGGAGATACGGGAAATCAAGAAGGAAAAACTAAGGACCCAATATGAGACCTTCCACCACATCCATGGAGAGTCCATCCCTCAACAGTTACATAGATACGTCCAACTTGTCAATGAAATGATAGTGTATGGACTTAAATATGACACTGTTGAAATCAACAAGAAAATGTTGCACACATTGCCTGAGAGTTGGACTCAGTCAGTGTCACTCATGAAAGCAACATTGGACTTAGAGGCCCTATCCCTTGACTCACTAGTAGCCAAGGTTGAAGCATTGGAAATGGATAAAAATCCAGGAACAATGCCCAGATCATACATGTAGAGGCTTATAAGTTCAAAAAAACCCAACACACAGACAGTGCTTTCCTCACAAGCACTATAGAAGATGAACAAGAAGAATTCTTGGATTCTCATGACACATCATTCTTTTCAGCACCAGAATCATCCAGCAACAAACACAAGTCTAAGAAGACTAGTATTCATGCTTCTCATGAAGCCACACCCCAAAGAAAGCATCACCCTCATAACTCCAACTCAAACAAGCAGCCAAAACCTCAAACATCAAACATACACAGACTTGAAAAACCAATGGATGCTCTTACTATCATTCTACAAAGTGAAGAGCAAAAGGCAGCATATGCAGCCTTTTCCACCAGTTTTGAAGCATTCTTAGGAGCAAGTCTGACTCCATCTCAAATCATTCAACAGGATTTGGATGAGCTTCAACTTGATATGGTAGAAGAGATGGATCTGCAATGGTCTATGGCCATGATAGCATACAGGTCTAAAAGATTTTTACAAAGAAATCGGGGATTAAACATGGACAAAAAGACAAGAATTGGTTTTGATAAAACCAAAGTTAGGTGTTACAACTGTCAGCTTTATGAGCACTTTTCAAGAGAATGTCAACAGCCCAGAGTTGACAGAAATACACATCAGGCATAACCCCCTAGTGGAATTCATTCAAACAGACAAGTGCCTCCACCAATTAGCATTCCAAATGCACCAACACAACCTCAAATCACAAAATTCAGACCAACTCAACATCCAACATCTTCTGCTATGACCATCAAAAAGGATGGAGAATGTGATTGGAGCCTTTATGAGGCTGAAATCCATCACCTTCAGATCATGCCCTTATGGCTGATATTGAAGACAAACTAATAGACATCCGAAAGAGGTAAAGAAAACCTCTGTAGTCAAGCATGCATGATGAGGTAAATAGGTATAGAGAGCATGCTGATAAACTGTCAAAGAAAGTCATAGAAACAAACATTTTAAATGAAAGTTTAAAATCTGAACAGAAACAATATGCAACTAAAATACTTTCATTACAAACAGATTTAGAAAATTAATGTCTAAAAAACTAACTTTGGCAGCTCAGGTTGAACAACTCTCTATCTCATTAACTGAGTCAAAATCATTACAAGCTGAAACTGAAGTGAACTTCAGAAGTTTCAGGTTAGTAACAAGAAGTTCGAAGAACTTCTTGCACAACAAAGGGCCTTTAAGGACCTTTCAGGTTTAGGATATAATAAGGTAAGTCCACCTTATAATGATAATTATATTCCTTTACCTGACTCTATGACCAACATACAGGATGAATCACATGATTCTCATGAAAAGACTGATGACTCCAAACAATCATCATCATCATCAAAATCACCTTTAAAATCAAAATCACCCTTGATAAAGTTTGTTAAAAGTTCAACACCGCCACCAATCAAATAAACTGACTTTTATCAAGGAGAAAATAATGAATTTGATAATTAAACAATAGATGATGATAAGGATGATTTATTAGATGATGAGTCTGATCAGCCAATTACTGAAACTCAAAAGGTTTCTAGTGTGGCTGAAACATCAAACAAACAATCGAAACAGATTCAAGGATTTGATATCTGTTCGGTGGAAGGAAAGCTATAACTTCCATGCCTCTCCTAAACAGGTAAATAAAGGAAAAGGTAAAGCAACAATTCAGCCAAAACAACAATCAGTAACTTTTGAAATTCCATTAAAATCTAATTTGAAATCAAAAGCTTTTAGCAAACAAACAAAATCAGAGTTGCCATACTGTGAGTTGTGTGATCAATTCACACACACCACTAAAAAATGTAGATATGGTAAGTACTGCAAGTACTGTAAGATGAATAACACATTACAAAATCATGTCATTTTCACAATTACTGCTCCATTTGTGAAAGAAACAATCACAGTACTGCAAATTGTTTCTTCAATAGGAAGAACAAGAAACAAAACAAACAAGCTCAAATTTAGAAAACCACTGAAAAACAATCAGTTGTTCAAAATAAGAGCAGAATAGGAGTTCCTAAACAAACTCCTTATCAGAAAATTGTTTTAGATAATGATAAAACTATTTATGACAATTTTCAACACACATCAAGGAGACATAAGTCTCAGAACAGACAAAACACTAAAACTAGCTCACAAAAGAGAAGAGCACAAAGCACTTCTCCCAATAGAGCTAAAACAAGCCAAAGGAAATCTAGTGTTTCTAGAGTTCCAAAACCAGCAGACAATGCTGTTTTGGAAGAAATTTGCGTTGTTGGAAAAGATGGAAAATCCAAGACCATCTTGGCTTGGGTTGCTCCAACTAACTGATTTCTTCCGTTTACAGGGACATCTTAGAAGGCTGACAACATCTGGTATGTTGACAGTGGATGCTCCCATCATATGACCGACAATTGTTCCCTCCATCGAGATTTCAAGAACAAACATGGAGGCAATGTAGCCTTTGGAGGAGATAAAACAGGTGGGAAGATAACTGGCGAAGGAACAGTAACAAATGGGTTGATTAGCTTTGAGAATGTCAACTACTGCTCCAATCTTCAGTTTAATCTTCTGAGCGTATCCCAGATGTGTGACAAGGGATATGCCACCTTATTTGACTCCAAAAAATGCTACATCCTTAAGATGGGTTTTCAGATTCCAAAAGAACATATTTTGAAAACTCCTCATCTAAACAACACATACATTGTTGATATGAACAATGTTCAGCCTCAACCCTGAAACTTGTTTATTATCAAAAGCTACAGAAGATGTCTCACAATTGGGCATAGACGATTAGGTCATTCTAATTTAACAGAATGAACAAACTTGTTAAAAATGATCTAGTCATAGGTCTACACAAAAGGAATTTTTCTGTACAGACCACTGCACAGCATGTCTGAAAGGCAAACAACATAGAGTTTCACATAAATCAAAATGATAAACTCCAATAACACACAACTCAAATTGCTTCATATGGACCTTTTTGGCCCAACTAACATCCTAAGTATAGGAAAGAAGCAATATGTCTTGTCATAGTAGATGATTATTCCAGATTCACATGGGTTTCTTTCTACTACACAAGACAGAAATAGCACAAATCATTACATCCTTTATCACAAAGATTGAGAATCAACTTGACCTTTAAGTTAAATCTTAAGAAGTGATAACGGCACTGATTTAAAATGACTATATTTCTTCTTTTTGTGTAGAAAAAGGAATAAGTCATCAATTCAGCATAGCAAGAACTCCGTAGCAGAATGGAGTAGCTGAACGGAGAAACAAAACATTAATAGAAGTAGCTAGAACCATGCTAGCTGACTCTCTATTGCCCATATCTTTTTGGGCTGAAGCCATGAACACAGCTTGCTACATACAAAACTAACATTAATCATTAAAGAACATTCCAAAACACCTTATGAATTAATGTTTAAAAGAAAACCATACATAGGATTTCTTAAGGCCTTTGGATGTTCTGTTTCCATATTAAACACCAGAGAACAATTATCCAAATTTGCTCCAAAAGCAGATGATGGATTCTTTGTTGGGTATTCTGGAAGCATAAAAGCTTACAGAGTATTCAATCCAAGGCTAAATATAGTGGAAGAAACAACTGATGTTGTTTTCAATGAACATTCTTTCACTAAGAAAGTCATTGGATCAAACTGGGTGTTTGATATTGATACGTTAACAAAATCATTTGACACATCTTATTTTGATGTTTTAGGTTCCAAGGATAACAACGAATATCTAATGGTTCCACCAACAACCATTGATGTTCCATTGACAGCTCATCCTCCAAGGAGAACCACTAACACCCATTCTAGCACAACTGTGTCAACACCAGCTGATCAACCAAACACATCAAGAGGAACATCATCTGACACTCCAGCATCTTCATCTCCTATACCCAGTCAATCACAAGAAACCAATTAACCAAAACAACATGAAGATGATGATGATTACCATTCACTACCAGATACACATCATGAAGATGAAATCTTAGATTTCTTCATGATTCACCACAAACATTCACTGAACCCCCTCAACAAGACAATCACACATTACCTAATACTCTTGCTCAACCATCATCACCTGATCAGACAATCACCAATCTTGATTCAACAATTCATGTTGATCAGATTACAACAACAAGAGTCACAAGGACCATCCAATAGAAAACATCATAGGTGACCTCAACACCAGATTGACTCGTAGTCAATCTGATACAGCAAACATTTGCTTGTATTCCTGTTTCTCATCCTTAACTGTACCCAAAAACATCACTGAAGCATTAAAGGACAACAGTTGGATAGAAGCTATGCAAGACGAACTACAGCAATTCAAGAAGCAAGAAGTTTGGAAGCTGGTAGATCTGCCTGAAGGTTAATATGCAATTGGCACAAGGTGGCTATTCAGAAACAAAGGAGATGACAGAGGGATTGTTATAAGAAACAAAGCAAGGCTTATAGCCCAAGGTTATACTCAAGAGGAAGGCATTTACTCTGATGATGTCTTTGCCCTGTAGCAAGACTGGAAGCAATCCGAGTATTCCTTGCTTATATCTCTTATCTCAGAAGTTCACTGTCTACCAAATGTGATTCTCAAATGTGCATTCCTCTATGGTAAGATATATGAAGAGGTATACGTTGCTCAACCACCAGGGTTTGAAGATCCAGATTTCTGTCACAGAGTCTACAAGTTAGAAAAAGCTCAATATGGTCTTCATCAAACTCCCAGAAAGTGGTATGAAACTTTATCAAAGTTTCTACTATAGAATGGTTACACCTGTGGGAAAATTAACCAGACATTGATCTTAAAGAGAAAAGAACAAGACTTGCTAGTAGTGCAAGTCTATGTGGATGACATAATATTTGGATCCACAAACACACAACTTTGCAAAGAGTTTGAAACCCTTATGCAATCAAAATTCCAAATGAGCTCTATGGGAGAACTCACATTCTTCCTAGGACTACAAGTTCATCAATCAGCAGAAGGAATTTTCATCAATCAAAGCAAATATGTGCATCAAACACTCAAGAAGTATAACATGGCTGATTGCACTTCAAGCAAGACACCATTTGCAACTGGATTGAAGTTTGGATCAGATCCAGAAGGAACATCAGTTGACCAGAAACTTTACAGATCTATGATAGGTTCACTGATGTATCTTACAGCAAGCAGACTAGATATCATGTATGCAGTTTGCATGTGAGCAAGATATCAAGCAGATCCCAAAGAATCACACATTAATGTGATGAAAAGAATCTTTAGATACTTGAAAGGCAAACCAGTACTTGGTTTGTGGTATCCCAAAGATGGAGATTTCTCTTTATATGCATATACAGACAGTGATTATGGGGGATGCAACAACAACAGGAAATCAACCAGTGGAGGCTGTAAGTTTCTTGGATCAAGATTGATCTCTTGGCAGTGCAAGAAATAAACCAATGTCTCTGTGTCAATAGTAGAAGCAGAATACATAGCTGCTTCTGCATGCTGTTCTCAAGTGTTATGGATTCAAAACCAAATGCTTGACTATGGCTTTAACTTTCTTAAAACACCCATACACATTGACAATTCTATAGCCATGTTTATAATAGACAATCCTATTCAAACCAAACATATAGAAATCAGATATCATTTTCTGAGAGATTGCTCAGAAAAGGGTCTGATCAAAGTCCACATGGATAATCAATTGGCTGACCTTTTTACAAAACCATTTGATTCAACAAGATTTGAATTTTTGGTTCAGTCACTTGGTATGATCAACTATGAATCACCAAATTAATGTTTTTCAAAACATTAAAATCAAACATGCTTGATTTTATCAAAGTCCATGATTAACACCAAATTACCTTTTTCAAAATCAAGAAATCATACAAATAATTCTTTGTTATATTGAATCACACATACATCTCATGAGAAATGATAGTAAACTAGCTTAATTCTTCATTTGAGTTATTTTCCACTAATAAAGACTGACTTGTATTCTGTGTGATATGTGGATAGGCTCAGCATGGGACACCTAACATCACATACAACAGTGAAGAACTAAATTCTCATGATTGTGTGGTCAACAACACATCTTGGTTTATGGTGAGTATTAATCCATCCAATATAGGTTGCTTTTGAAGTAACTACAATACACCAAGTGAAACAGTTTATAAATTGCTCAATCATACAAGTGTCTCCTCTGTTATGATAATCATAGACCTGGAGTACACCTAGGCATTCTTTATTGTGCTAAGCATAGACCTGAATGACCTACATCATGATCCAAAAATATTCCCAAAGAGGAACACATCTAGTTTGGATGAAAAATCAATAAAGTCTTTAGACTACATTCCTTGTGAATGAATCAAAAGAATCCCAAAGAGGATCACCTTCCAAAGTGATGTGAAAAAGAATCCCAATGAGGATCAAACTACATTGATCAAATTGAGCATTTTACTCCTAAGTAGCTAGGTTTTAAGTATCGAAAGTGCTTTCTAGCATATCTTGAGGAGGGTTGTATCAATCATACAATCAGATGTGGGGTATATACAACTCATGTCAATCAACTCAAAACATGATAATCATTCACTATTTCAATTAATCATTAATACCATGCATGAGTTTAAGTGGATCACAATATCTGCAATCAATATTTTACTTGTCTATGTCTATTCTCAAAACCATACAAACAACTCAGTGAGAAATGTAGACTAGTATGATCTCATGGTATGTGTAAAAGATTCATGTTAAAACATGAAAAACATTCATTTATTAGTTAGATAAGGCATTATCTTTTTAACTTTTATCAAGCAAGCAATCAATTAGACTTTGATAATTTCCACTCAAATACATACAAATTTTTGTCATTTTGTAAAAGATTTTTATAACTATGCAAAAATTTAGGGAAGGCAGCAGAATTGTGCATATTCATACATTTCAAAATTTAAAATTTTCTAAATTTTGAGTAATAAACAAAGCCAAAGTCAAGCCAACACTAACAAACAGTAGGTTGACACACATACATTTATTTATTTTATTGCATAATATTGCTTGTGAGTGATATCTAATCATCCATATATTGAACATGTTAAAATTTCAATATTTTAACATACATTTTAAATAAAAGATTTAAACAAACATTTTGATTTAAACAAGTTTCATCAAACAAATGTTCTTTCGGAAGAAAATTTTATCAAACATATGCTTTGAAGACATTAGTTCAAAATAAGCAAAAATCTGAAATTTTTGAAAAACTGTTGTCACAGCGGACACACAAACATACATCCGTTGTAGCTACAGTAACCATCATAACATGCAAAATACACCAAGTGTATGTCATGGACAAAACAAACAAACATCCGCTATGCACTTGTGAACATACAAGTGTTCACAGCGCATGATGTTGGTAAGGCATCCGCTGTGAATACAGTGCCATTCCACAGCGCATGACTAACATAAGTCATCCGTTATAGAAACAGTGCAAGTGTATACAGCGTATGCACACAGGTAATCATACACTGTAAACATTCACACATCACATCCAAGTGTCCACAGCGCATGAACAAATGTTCATTCGCTGTGAAGAATCATCAAAACATTTCATTTGTCCACAGCGCATGAACAAATGTTCATCCGCTGTGAACAAACAATCAAATGTTTCAAGGATCCTCAGCGCATGAACAAATGTTCATCCGTTGTGAACAAACAAACCATTTCAATAACATACAATCATGCAATCAAACAGTTTAAGAGATAACATACACACACATACACACACATTGTTTTTAACAAACAAAATAGTAACGAGCAAACATAAAGAGTTGGCAACATCATACTTAGGGGGAATATTGTTGGACTCAACAAGTGCATTAAGAATTAATGCATAAAAGTATGATGCTTGCTATATCAGACATATATCAAACATAATATATTCTAACATTCAAACAATCATTTACTAACACATTAGCATCATTATCATTCATAACAAACACTAATATTTGTTTAAATTTCTTTTTCTGAATTGTAGATAAAAGAAATTTTGACCAAGTGTCGGCAGCGGATGAATAACTATCCACAGCGGATGTACAAGAAGATGCAGTGGATGAAGATCAAGTCCAAGTGCCTACAGCGGATGCCTAAGTCCACAGCTGATGAACTGTCCATAGCGGATGTTCATCCACAGTGGATGAACATTCCACAGCGGACAACATACAAGCAAACACACACAAGTCTTCACAGCGGATGTTCATCCACAGCGGATGAACATTCCACAGCGAACAACATACAAGCAAACACACAAGTTTTCATAGCGAACAACATCCATAGCGGACAGCTAATCATCCACAGCGGACAGCTTATAGACTTAGGATTATTTATGTAATATTTGTTTACATAAGGGTAGTTTAGTAATTGATATAGCTATGTGTATAGGCTATAAGGAGCATGCTTCCCTAATCCTTTGTAAGCTTTTGAATGAAATCAATACAAATAAGCAGTTAATTTTCATTGTGTTCTTGCACACACACCATACACACATAAACACACACAAACACTGATTTCATACTCTATCATTATGGGTTTCCGCACCATAATGTTGGTGTATTGAAGTTGAGAGATATTGAAAAGATCCTTGGAGGAATCAACCTTTTATTCATGTTCACCATGAGTTTAAGCTGATTTCATCACTTCTTTGATCTTCTCTTTGCTCTTCTGATCAAGTTCTTCCTCTTTGTCTTTATCATACCGGCCTTCTTACACTCCTCAGGAGCATGGTGACCCTTTTTGGATTGACTCTCTTCACTCATTTCAGAGTCATCCCTCATCATCTCCTCTTCATCCTCTTCAACACTAGGGTCTATGAGGGGAATCTCATCTTCACTAGTTTCACACCTTGGAGATCTTACAGATAATAGAGTGTGTGGATGTGACATCTGTCACCAAAATAGGTACGTTGGCCTTGGCAGTAGTTTGAATTTTGACTTTTGACTTTGACTTTCGTCTTTAATTGGACTAGGTCTTGATTTATGGTTCTTTTCTTGATGGGCCCAAATTTTGGTCTAATGGGCCTACGTTTTTATAATGGGCCTGGAGTTTATATCTTTATGTGACTATTAGGCTTGTCGCCGTATGTGGTTCTATGTATTGAGCCCAATCGAGGGTTTTCTAAAATGTAAAACACGAAAACTTCACCATAAGCCAATTAGTCTTACATCCATGGGCTTTGCCTAAAGCCTGTTAAAACAACTTAAATTGGTTCTAAAAATATAATTTATCCAAATCCTAGGGCATGTGATAGTTCGTTCGAACCGTTATTGCGCGAGGAATTTGAAAGAGTAAAAATTAGACGACACGCGGCTCGAGACGTGACGGAATACACGAGATAGGCCAAGGGCCCGAAGGCCCTTCTTCCTCCCATGTTTCGGCCCCAAGGATTAAGGGGGGGGTATTCCCCTTTGCCTTGGCCTCACTTTCACAAATTTTGGAATTCCCTTGAAACCCTAGCCACCTCCTTCTCCAAAATTCTCTCTTCTTCTCCACTTGGCCATCAAAAATTCTGAAATCACTAGTGCATCCATCGAGTTTTTGGCAACCAAGTCATCCAAGAACGTTAAACTCGGCTAGAAACATTCGTCTTCAAAGCTACGGTAAGCGAAATTCGTTTTTGATGAAGTTTAATTCTAGTTACACTCTAAAATCGATGATACTCATCATCTATATTCAAAATCTTCATCTAATGATCTCTCATTCTTGGTTTTTGGTGCTAGATCGTGAAGATCTAAGCGTTACGATTGTCGGGTTCGTCACTTGGTAAAACCCCTAATCCTTGGTCTTGTATGGTAATCGAATCTAAAAGATTGGGATGTAATCTTGGATGACCTGCCCTTAATCGAGATTTTGGACCTATAAAACGTTTTGAAATAACTAGAATTGTTCCTTGAAAGTATTGATGTGTTGAACAAATCGAAACAACGAAACTAACAATCTGGGCAGCTTGCTGTCAGAAAAATGGGTCATCTTGTTCGTGTGATAACTTGGTCGAAACACGCCCAATTGGGGCAAACTCTGGGTCTAAATCTACCTATGAGTCCTCTAACTAACCCAAGTGGTTTCATGTCGTTTCGACATCGTTTGGTCCTCCAAACGTAGCAAACAAAACTGAAGGTCAAAACTGACGAATCTGGGCAGCAGATTGGTCTTTATTCTTCGTGTCATAACTTACTCATATTTTGTCAAATGAACCTGATTCTTTTTCTGGAGTTAATTTAATGTCTCTTCTTTCAAATGACACCTCGTACGCGATGTTTCGTGGTCATGTCGATCTCCTAACAGCCTATACAAGACTGATGCGCAATCAGATATGTATGCTGAATTATTTTGTTAAAACCTAAAAAAAAATAAGGGTTGGGATTAAATAGTCTAAATTAAGACAAATTTTGCATATAATATTGATTAAAACTCTTTACAAAAGAATTAAATTAATAAGTGTGATGATGGAAAACCTTGATTAGTGTTAAGGGCTGGACTAATAGGATTGCACCCATATTAGTCATCGATTTTTGGTGTTATATTAATCCTTGTGTGAATTATATATTTTTAGAGCTTCCTCTGCGTGTTGTGGAATTTGAACTGTGACATTTCAAGGTGAGTTTCACGGCCCCTTTTTAATATATTTTACTTGGGGGAAAAGCATGCTCATGGTTTTGGACTATGCCGTGTTTGATTTTCTTTTGAAATATTGTATGTGGTTTGGGTCATGGTATGAGTCTTGATATTCAATCATGAGTGTGTACTTGTGCTTGTGCTTGTGCTTCAACTTGTGTACTTGGATGTTATGGAGAGATATTGTTAGTACTAACGGGTTGACACCCCCACCCATGTTGTCGGTATACTAGTCGAGACCGACTTGGCCGGGGCTTGCCCTTGGGTGAATATAATCCGGTTGTGTGCAATTTTGGAATGTCTTGGACTTGGGTTACATTCGAACTTATGTTGATATCTTGACTGCTATGTATCTCTTTCACATACAATTTTCTATACATGTTATACACGGCAAAATAATTGTACTTATAAACCTGTGAACTCACCAACGTATGTTGACCTTTTTAGAGCATGTCTTTTCAGGTAATGAAGTCTAGGTGTATGGTTGTGGACTTAGATGAGACCGCTCCACTAGGAGCATTAGACATTCAAGAGACTTTTGGGACATGTTGTGGATTGTTGGGTTTTATGGATTGTAATTTTGAGGATTTTGAGATTTTTCTTGTTTGACAATTGTGTTGATTTGTTTCTGTCTGGAATTTTGGTATGATTATGCATTTTGGTATGACGTTCTGGTAGTGACTATCCTTGACATGTGTTCCTATGTGTCGGGCGACGTCATGACCCATGTACGGAGAATACCTTTAGATATTCTCTTGAACCCCCAATGTGTTATGACGATCCCGTCCGTAGCATCCTCGTGTTTCCGCTTTAGCGAGGGTGTGACAGATTGGTATCAGAGCCATTGGTTATAGAGAATTAGGTGGATTATTCGACCTAGACTATAACCTAAGTACCCCACATGTAGTATGCATCATAGGATTATGTGTGTACTGTTATACATGTGAATGTTTTATGTGTATTATATGTTGTGCTATGTTTCCTGCCTTATGTGTTATCTGTGATCTTCTTATTTGGAGAACTTTGGTCATTGTATTATCTGTGTGTGCCTTGAGAAAGCATTAGGTAAGGATATCCTCTCGTTATGCGCTTGATTATTATTTGGTCTGGATTGACAAGTGCGGCGATAAGGACTCTTTTAAAGGACCTTGGTTGTTAAGCCAACCTTTATTATGTGCGTCTGCTGGTGTTAGTTATGTTGTACAAGGCCCTATTTATAACTCGTGGTTTGATTATTGGGAGATGAACATGCTAGCTTACATGACAACAATAGACAAGGGCCATGGCGTATTCAGGTCAGATGGCTACTTTATTGGATCTCAAACTATACTAAATGGACTCTTTTGACGGTTCCTTACCCAAGTGAATGCTTTGTCAGTCGATTCCTCTGCACAAATTCGGTTACTTAACCTTCGGTTAGTGACCATATCCTTGATCCTCCAATCTTAGATAACACTCTGTACTTAACAAGACATGTTAACTCTGGTAGGAGGAGCTAGGGGTGACCATGCAATGCAAATTACCATTACGGGTGCACACGTAATCGCAATTTGCTGTGCATGCGAAATCTGGCAAACCCTTTCATGAGATAACAGTCATAGTTAGTACGAATCTTCCATCTTATTCATGGGATAGTGGAATTCCTGTTATTATGATAATCAATGGTGTGGAAACACCAATCCTATATATCCTTGCACAAGTACAAATAGATCTAGAGCATTCATGGGAATCATACTGGGACATTTTATACCAGTATCTATAAGAAGTTTCTCTTGCATTTATTTCTGTGATCGTAGAAATTGACTACATGTTCAAAGTGTACTTGGTCTTTGAAGATCTGAAGTAGGGAAGTGAGACTCCTTGTACCTATGCTGCTTTGTTCAAACTGATCTTAATACTTGTTGCATTGGTTGTCGAGAGATGCTAGCATTATAATTGATAGAGTAAATGGATGTCATGTAACTAGTTTAGACGTCATCCTTGGTATATCATCGGTGTGGTGGGAACGCTGCGGGGAACCCTATACATAAACATCTTTGCTATGTTAGGGATGTGTCTGAACTGGGCTATGTGATGATCCGAGAGGATAATAGATGGACATGGTGAGACTGTTAAATTGAAAGAAAGCAGCACTGGAGGCAGGATTGGTTGTACGTACACAAAGTACAAGATTTCCAAGCCAAAAGAGTTCGAAAGGAAGTTGGAGCAATAGCTCTAACCCGTTGCATTGAGAAAACAGAAATGAATGTGGACATCAAGATCGGTGCTAATAATCAAAATGCAAAGAGTGTTATCTGGCCACTAGTGGACAAAGCACTAACATGGTGGAATATCCAAGTTCAAGCACGAAGTAGAAAAGTTGTGATGGTCATGACTTTGGATGGGCTAAACATTAATAACTGAGAGGTACTACCTCATGGACAAGATACAAAATATAGATCATTAGTTGTGGAATCAAGTAATGGTGGGATCTAGTCATGCTACTTATCCCTACCAATTCTATAAGTTGGCAAAGGTGGTGTCATATTTGTGGCACATAAATCAAAGCGAATGGAAAAGTACATCAGGGAGGCTGGTTCTATAGTTCGTGGAATGGTGGTCGCTACTACACCCCAACCATTTGGAGTGCAATACTGAAGACTTGTATTTAGTGGATGAGTTGGTTCGTATTAAACCCTCAAGAAAGCTAGTGAGACGTAGAAGGATGTTAAGGAATCGGGTGAGCTTGAAGTGTTAAAGTAGACAAGAAGGACAACTTCATGAAAGTATATGTGGTTGTCGTGCTGGAAATGAAGAGCTATGCCGGCACTTGTCTGGAGAGTAATAAGTGCAATCTGCACCAACCGACTATGATGTCATGACCTGTGTGTTTCAATTTCAAGCAATTGGAATGCTTAGTGAAGTGTTTTAAGGTATTTATGACCCCCAACAGTGCGGAAACAAGCTATGTAGTTGAATTGGCTGACGGTAGCCTAGTAGAGACTATAGTTGTAATTCGGGACTATACCATAATATTAGATGACCATGCTTTTAGAATAGATCTTATACCCTTTGGGCTTGGAAGTTTTGACGTAGTGGTGGGTATGGACTGGTTAACTAGGAATAGGGCCGAAATCGTTTGTAACGAAAAGATTGTGCGCATACCCTTACCATGTGGCAAGACACTTGAAGTACATGGGGAGAAGCCGGAAGTGAAGAAAGAATATATAATGAGTATGAAAGTGGTGGAATTGAAGATCGAAGACATACCTATTGTGCAGGATTTTCAAGAGGTGTTTCCGGACGATTTGACAGGATTGCCACCACCAAGACAGGTAGATTTTCGAATCGATTTGATACCAGACGCAGTGCCTGTGGCTAAGGCTCCTTATCGACTAGCCCCGTCAGAAATGCAAGAACTGTCTAGTCAGCTCCAGGAGTTGCTAGACAAGGGTTTCATTCGACCAAGCCATTCGCCGTGGGGAGCGCCAGTGCTCTTTGTTAAGAAAAAGTATGGATCCTGGAAAGATCGAGGCAGTTAAAAACTGGGAGGCACCTAAGACGCCTTCAGAGATAAGACAATTTCTTGGGTTAGCAGGTTACTATAGGCGATTTATCGCGAACTTCTCAAGGGTTGCACAACCACTTACGCAATTGACGCAGAAGGATAAGAAGTTCGAATGGGGTGCTAAACAAGAGGACGCATTTAATACATTGAAAAATAAGTTGTGTAATGCACCGATATTGGCACTCCCTAAGGGTTCAGACAGATTCATTGTGTATTGTGACGCGTCGCATCAAGGTTTAGGTTATGTGCTCATGCAAAAAGATAAAGTGATTGCATATGCGTCGCGACAACTTAAGAATCATGAGAAGAATTACACCACCCATGACCTGGAGTTAGGCGCGGTGGTCTTTGCTCTTAAGACCTGGAGGCACTATTTGTATGGTACAAAGTGTGTCGTTTATACCAACCACAAGAGCCTCCAGCACATTTTTGACCAAAAGGAATTGAACATGAGACAGCGTCGATGGATGGAATTGCTTAGTGATTACGACTGTGAAATCCGGTACCACCCGGGTAAAGAAAACGTAGTAGCGGATGCTTTGAGTCGAAAGGAAAGAGTCAAACCTGTACGCATCCGGGCCCTACAAATGACCATTCATTCGGATATTAAGACTCATATTATTGTTGCTCAAGTCGAAGCAATAAAGGATACAAACGCACAGAGTGAAGGGTTGAGAGGACTGGACCGGCAGTTCGAACAAAAGGATGATGGAGGGTTATACCTTATGGGTAGGATTTGGGTACCCATAACGGGGAATGTTCGGGAAATCATATTGGATGAGGCACATACGACGAGGTATTCGGTACACCCTGGTGCGGATAAAATGTACCACGATCTTAGAGATTTATACTGGTGGCCCGGAATGAAGAGGGATATAGCGGTATATGTTAGTAAGTGTTTAACGTGTGCGAAGGTCAAGGCAGAACATCAAAGACCATCAGGTTTATTGCAGCAACCTGAAATCCCTGAATGGAAGTGGGAGAATATTACGATGGACTTTATTACAAAGTTACCAAGGACTAGTAGTGGGCATGATACGATTTGGGTTATTGTGGATCGAATGACCAAATCTGCACATGTCTTGGCTATAAGCGAAGACTACAAAATGGAAAAGTTGGCAAGGATCTATATCTGTGAGATTGTGTCAAGACATGGGGTACCCGTGTCAATCATATCTGATCGGGACGCACGATTCACATCCCGATTCTGGCAATCCTTACAGAAGTCACTGGGGACACGTCTTGACATGAGTACTGCCTATCACCCTCAGACCGATGGTCAGAGTGAGCGTACGATTCAGACTTTGGAAGACATGCTGAGGGCTTGCACGATTGACTTTGGCGGTAACTGGGACACTCACCTTCCATTGGTGGAGTTTTCGTACAATAATAGTTACCATACAAGTATTGGATGTGCACCATTTGAGGCATTGTATGGGCGTAAGTGCAGGTCGCCGGTGTGTTGGGCAGAGGTCGGGGAAAGTCAGATGATTGGACCTGAGATTATACAAGAGACTACCGACAAGGTGTTTCAGATAAGGGATAGATTGAAGGCAGCCCAAGACCGTCAGAAAAGTTATGCTGATAATCGAAGGAAGCCATTAGAGTTCACTGTTGGGGATAATGTTCTATTGAAAGTGTCACCTTGGAAAGGCATTATTCGTTTTGGCAAGAGGAGCAAGTTAGCACCGAGATACGTTGGTCCGTTCAAGATTATTGAACGAATTGGTCCTGTTGCATATCGACTGGAATTGCCGCAAGAGTTGAACGGCATACATAACACGTTTCATGTTTCAAATCTCAAGAAGTGTCTCGCTGATGAGACGCTACATGTGCCACTCGAGGAAATTCAAGTGGATGAAAAACTTCGATTCGTCGAAGAACCATTAGAGATCATGGACCCGGAAATAAAGATGTTGAAACGTAGCAAGATCCCGATTGTTAAGGTAAGATGGAACTCAAGGAGAGGCCCTGAGTTTACTTGGGAAAGAGAAGACGGAATGAGGATTAAGTACCCTCACCTATTTGCGGATGACAGTGCAGTTGATGACTCTAGTTGAATTTCGGAACGAAATTCTTTCAACTGGGGGATACTGTGACATCTGTCACCAAAATAGGTACGTTGGCCTTGGCAGTAGTTTGAATTTTGACTTTTGACTTTGACTTTCGTCTTTAATTGGACTAGGTCTTGATTTATGGTTCTTTTCTTGATGGGCCCAAATTTTGGTCTAATGGGCCTACGTTTTTATAATGGGCCTCGAGTTTATATCTTTATGTGACTATTGGGCTTGTCGCCGTATGTGGTTCTATGTATTGAGCCCAATCGAGGGTTTTCTAAAATGTAAAACACGAAAACTTCACCATAACCCAATTAGTCTTACATCCATGGGCTTTTCCTAAAGCCTGTTAAAACAACTTAAATTGGTTCTAAAAATATAATTTATCCAAATCCTAGGGCATGTGATAGTTCGTTCGAACCGTTATTGTGCGAGGAATTTGAAAGCGTAAAAATTAGACGACACGCGGCTCGAGATGTGACGGAATACACGAGACAGGCCAAGGGCCCGAAGGCCCTTCTTCCTCCCATGTTTCGGCCCCAATGATTAAGGGGGGGGTATTCCCCTTTGCCTTGGCCTCACTTTCACAAATTTTGGAATTCCCTTGAAACCCTAGCCACCTCCTTCTCCAAAATTCTCTCTTCTTCTCCACTTGGCCATCGAAAATTCTGAAATCACTTGTGCATCCATCGAGTTTTTGGCAACCAAGTCATCCAAGAACGTTAAACTCGGCTAGAAACATTCGTCTTCAAAGCTACGGTAAGCGAAATTCGTTTTTGATGAAGTTTAATTCTAGTTACACTCTAAAATCGATGATACCCATCATCTATATTCAAAATCTTCATCTAATGATCTCTCATTCTTGGTTTTTGGTGCTAGATCGTGAAGATCTAAGCGTTACGATTGTCGGGTTCGTCACTTGGTAAAACCCTAATCCTTGGTCTTGTATGGTAATCGAATCTAAAAGATTGGGATGTAATCTTGGATGACCTGCCCTTAATCGAGATTTTGGACCTATAAAACGTTTTGAAATAACTAGAATTGTTCCTTGAAAGTATTGATGTGTTGAACAAATCGAAACAACGAAACTAACAATCTGGGCAGCTTGCTGTCAGAAAAATGGGTCATCTTGTTCGTGTGATAACTTGGTCGAAACACGCCCAATTTGGGCAAACTCTGGGTCTAAATCTAAGCCCTATGAGTCCTCTAACTAACCCAAGTGGTTTCATGTCGTTTCGACATCGTTTGGTCCTCCAAACGTAGCAAACAAAACTGAAGGTCAAAACTGACGAATCTGGGTAGCAGATTGGTCTTTATTCTTCGTGTCATAACTTACTCATATTTTGTCAAATGAACCTGATTCTTTTTCTGGAGTTAATTTAATGTCTCTTCTTTCAAATGACACCTCGTACGCGATGTTTCGTGGTCATGTCGATCTCCTAACAGCCTATACAAGACTGATGCGCAATCAGATATGTATGCTGAATTATTTTGTTAAAACCTAAAAAAAAATAAGGGTTGGGATTAAATAGTCTAAATTAAGACAAATTTTGCATATAATATTGATTAAAACTCTTTACAAAAGAATTAAATTAATAAGTGTGATGATGGAAAACCTTGATTAGTGTTAAGGGCTGGACTAATAGGATTGCACCCATATTAGTCATCGATTTTGGTGATATATTAATCCTTGTGTGAATTATATATTTTTAGAGCTTCCTCTGCGTGTTGTGGAATTTGAACTGTGACATTTCAAGGTGAGTTTCACGGCCCTTTTTAATATATTTTACTTGGGGGAAAAGCATGCTCATGGTTTTGGACTATGCCGTGTTTGATTTTCTTTTGAAATATTGTATGTGGTTTGGGTCATGGTATGAGTCTTGATATTCAATCATGAGTGTGTACTTGTGCTTGTGCTTGTGCTTCAACTTGTGTACTTGGATGTTATGGAGAGATATTGTTAGTACTAACGGGTTGACACCCCCACCCATGTTGTCGGTATACTAGTCGAGACCGACTTGGCCGGGGCTTGCCCTTGGGTGAATATAATCCGGTTGTGTGCAATTTTGGAATGTCTTGGACTTGGGTTACATTCGAACTTATGTTGATATCTTGACTGCTATGTATCTCTTTCACATACAATTTTCTATACATGTTATACACGGCAAAATAATTGTACTTATAAACCTGTGAACTCACCAACGTATGTTGACCTTTTTAGAGCATGTCTTTTCAGGTAATGAAGTCTAGGTGTATGCCTGTGGACTTAGACGAGACCGCTCCACTAGGAGCATTAGACATTCAAGAGACTTTTGGGACATGTTGTGGATTGTTGGGTTTTATGGATTGTAATTTTGAGGATTTTGAGATTTTTCTTGTTTGACAATTGTGTTGATTTATTTCTGTCTGGAGTTTTGGTATGATTATGCATTTTGGTATGACGTTCTAGTAGTGACTATCCTTGACATGTGTTCCTATGTGTCGGGCGACGTCATGACCCATGTACGGAGAATACCTTTAGATATTCTCTTGAACCCCCAATGTGTTATGACGATCCCGTCCGTCGCATCCTCGTGTTTCCGCTTTAGCGAGGGTGTGACAGTGGAGGAGCTATCTCAGTAGATCCCAGACCCTACTTATTCTGATAACAAACTTTTGCATGCAGAGATGAGGATATGATGTTCTTGAAGGTCTTTTCTTCAAGAACACATTTTTCAGCCCGGGCTTTGTTGATCACAAGCTCAGCCTGGCATTCAGTCAACTTGGTAATGAGATCTTTAATTTGAGTCCTGTAATTTGTTTGCTCATGTTTAAGAGTTGAAACTGTTTTCTCTAGATCTTCTATCTTAAGTTTATAGTCATTGTCAGCTCTTTTAAAATCAGCTTTTAGGATATTCAAGGACTCAATATCAGATCTTATTTCTAAGTTGTAGGACCTATATCTATTCACTTTAGCAATACATTCAGGAGAGCAAAGATGTTCTAGTACCTTAGCCTCATCATGGTCAGCCATGAGTGCTTGATTTGGTGAAGCATCTTCAACCTGAAAGCTCCAGTCAAAGCCTCCTCTTCAACGGCAACAGCAGCTTGCTGTCTTGGCTTCTCATTCTGGTGCCCTCCATCAGTGTTGTTTGGCCTGGATGATGCTTGGCCACCATTTGACTTAGGTGCCTTGCATTCTCTGGCAAAGTGACCCATCTGATTACAGTTGTAACACTTCACTTTGCTCTTGTCCGGTCCAAACATGCCACTGGCAGCATTGCTGGGAAACCTTCTCCCTGTCCTTTTGTGGAACTTCTGGGCTCTGTGAGTGAGAAGAGCCATCTGCTGGACTATCTCCATGTATTCTAGATCATCTGGATGGATACAATCTAGGTCTTCAAGAGTGAAAAAAAATTTTCCTGAACTTTCATCAGTAGAGACAAAGGCTTGAGAGGTGCTTGTCTCTTGGAATGGACTTCCTTGGATGTAGCACTCTCTGGGTGTCTCTAGAGAGGTGATGAAAAGACCCTTTTGTCAAGTTTTAGGGTAGCAGATAAGATGGTGCTATAGTTCTCTGCTATCCCTTTCACCCATATGAAGGGCAGAACTCTGGTGAGTGTTGGAGTTACCAGATGGGTTTTGCATGTTCATCTCCATCTGGTATCCACTGAGTATTCCATATAACTAAGTGAGTCAGGGTCTTAAGGTTTTTAGTCCTCTTAATGACCACACAATAGTGTGTCCATTGTCTGGGAAGAGAGGACATGAACTTCCTAATAATATCCCTATTCTCAATACTTACTCTAACATCAGCCAGAGTATCCATAATCTCAACATACCTGAAATACTATTGAGTCATGTTTCACCTGGCTTGAAGGTGAAATTTTCAAACTGCTGCTTCAAGAGGTCCTTCTTGTTTTCCTTGGCTTCATTGGACCCCTCATACATCAGTTTCAGTGCATCCCACAGTTGTTTAGCGGTCTTGCACTTCTTGAAACCTCTGTAGATGGAATTTGGAAGAGCAGTCTGAAGAGCTGACATGGCTTTCTGATCAATGTCAATCTTCTTCCAGTCTTCTTCAGAGAAGTCGGCCCTTTCTTTGAGTATCATACTACCACCAGCAGCAGCTGAAGTGGTGGATGGTACGTGAGGTCCATTGACAACAGACTCCCACATCCTGGAATCCTGAGACTTGATGAAGCCTTCCATTCTTTGGCACCAAGTGTCAAAATCCTCAGGAGTGATCAGTGGGGACTTTGTCATAGTTTTAGTTTCTATATCAGCCTTAGAGATAGCTTCCATTTGAAGAGTTAAGTGATGTGAAGCTAAAAGGATTAAAAATGGTGAGATCTTACAATTAAGAGCCTGTAATGATCTGATACCAATTGCAGGATCAGGTAAGGGTGCTTAAGTTTCCAATTAGCTTCACAGGAGGAGAGAACTTTAAATCACTTAACAATTCAAATAGGGAACTGGTAACTATTTAGAAGATACTAAGCCAACACAAGTAATGTAAGTGAAACAAGAACAAAATCACAAGAACACAAGATAAAGTTTTAAAGGAAGTTGTATATTGATTCTCTTGTTCTATTACAAGTGTGTTCAAGTATATCTTAGTTACAAGAACTTGAGACTCTTATATACTACAACCTACAACCGTCAATATACAAAAAGACAGTTAGGATTTGACTAATCTAGACAACAAGATCAATCTATAGTCAAAAGGTAGATTGCCTTTTGACTAGTGACTATGACATGCCATAGCTCACTGACTTTATCTAATAAGACAAGTCTACAGGAACAATTATGGGAAGTTACAGGTAAAGACTTTTTTCTACAGTTTGATAAAATATGGAAGTTTCACCAACTAATGAAAAGCAGGTGAGTCTTCAGAGCAGCAGCGGAAGGTACAACAGCTTTATCAAAAAGTAACTCAGAGAAAGCATATTTTCTCTGTCTTCGGAAGAAATCAGTCTTCTCATCAAAATGGCTTCGGAAGACTTTGTCTTGTGAAGCTTCGGAAGACTTCATCTTTGGCTTCAGAAGAAAGGGTTTTTGGCTTCAGAAGATTTCACACTTGTAATATTTGCTGATAAGTCTGAAATTTCCGAAGCAACTTCTCTGAACTGTTGGCTTCGGAATATCTTACACGTAGACTTATTTGTGAGTGTAAGACTTCCAAAGCTAGTTCATCCTTGTTTCTTAGTGCATGTTGGAAAACTTGGTTGTTCTGGTATCCTTTGGTTGCATCAGCCTTTAATCTTTAGATGTTCCTTACAAAAACACATTGACATTCGCATGCATTTTATCTGTGATTGTTTTGATAGAAAGCTTATTCACCTTTCTCAAGTCACATCTGATGAAAATATTGCTAACTTGTTCACCAAGGTGTTTGATCATTCCCGTTTCGAATTTCTCGTCAAATCTCTAGAAATGATTAACTTTTGTTGATTTACCAGACCATCAAACAAAAATATTTTTTCTGTTTACTTTATTAAAATTGTAATTTTCTGATAGATAATCACAATTTTAGGGGAGAAATTTGAAAATATAATCTCAAAAGATTTTGGTTTTAGGGGGAGTAATTTTGAAAAAATTTCAAAAGTAATATTTTGTTCAATTGATATAATTATTACAAATTAATTTTCAATTTAAGTAGGAAATGAAAGTACATTTTTTTATTTTGATATATTACATACAAAAGCTTAAAAGGAACTGATATGGATTATCTTTGATATGATTACAGGCTCGACTTCTAAGAATGAAAAGCAATATGTTTTGTGATGCATTGAAATTAAATTGTTTATAACTGAAGTGGGTCACATATCAAGGTTTTGTGGTAACGTTGAATACATGCTAAAACAGACTGAGAGTTATAGTCTAGCCATACTGAAGGCAGTTACTATTTGAATTAGTGATTTTCATATATATATATATATATATATATATAATATATATATATATATATTATATGAAAAGAGAAAGAAAGAAAGAAAAGGATAAACAAAAACAAAGAAGAAAATTGAAAAAAAAAATGATAAAAGAGCAAAAAGATGTCAAAAAGCCATATAGGATTAAAAATACCAACGTGCACATTAATAAATGATATGTTAAAGACATACATACTCTATGGTAAATATTTTTATTTTTTAGAATATGTTCTGACACAGGAGGCAAAATCAAAAGATGGGGCACGTAAGTTTGAATTGGCATATAGGTCCAACTAGCTGTTAATAAGTTCTAAAACTTGTTAATATTTTATGTTCAGAAATGTTTCTCAGGCTAGTTATACTCAACATAGATAATCTAAGTAAATCAATAAATCATGAGGTTAATGATTAGAGGTAAAAGGTTTAAGTCAATTAGGATGACTTTGAATCTCAAAAGTGTCTTGAAGCTGGATAGGAGTTCTACAGGATTTTTGATTATGGGATCTATTGATTTCATATAAATAAATAAAAACATGATAATAATCACAATATATTGTCTTAGTAAAGATTGAAGTATGAGTTTAGATTTGACAAATCATATCGACAATCAACTTAACTAGTCTTATTCTAAATATAGTTGGAAGATGTTTATAATCGATTTCAAAGAAATATAATCCTACATATGAAAATTCACAAAAAGAATTACGTTAAATCTATGGTTTTATTTGTTTTGTTTTGATCTGATTGTTTTGTTTTGTTTTGGTTTACAAAATAATTTTTATAAAATTGAGGTTTCTCGTTAATTCAACACTTGGATTATACATAAAAGTCAAAATAACAAAGCAAAGTTTAAATAAATGAGAAAGTTAAAATTTTGAAAAAAAGTTAATTGAAACTTCTCGCACACGAGAAGTTCTTTACTGCAAATTGTGACTTCTCGCACGAGAAGTCAGAAGGTTTTAAATATCTACAGTCACATGAATAGTTGACCATTCACAACGCATAATCAGTTTGAAATCACTCTCAAAAATTTCTAAGTGTTATCGTGATTAGCTTGATTCCTATGATCATTGTGCTCGATTATTGTTGACTAAGACGTAACAAAGGTATTTTGATGATTAATGAATGGATTTATGTGTATATGATTTTGAAATTAATCATGATTGTATTTAATACAGATCTAATCAATACTAATACAATGAGTTTTAATTGCCAAAACTTACTGTGATGAACTTAATTTGAAAATGGTTTTTGGAGTTATCACATACGAAAAGTGTAAGGCCCCGTTCCGGGAAACCCCACAGTTGGATTTGGACATCAGAAACATAAGTTCTCGAACATCAGATTTCATTAATATACGCAGCGGAACGTACAAAAATTTTTATCGTTAATCATTTACATCAAAAGATCACTTTAGCTATCTAACTAAAGCTCTATGCCGGGATGCCAGTCTCGATCACGTGCCAGGTAACTCTCTCCCATCCATGCCAAGCTCACCCCCAAAAAAATGTATAGCATACCTGTCAATCTAATATGCATACAAAAGTCAGCGACGCTGAGTGAGCTCTAGGTTTACTTTAACAAAATTGTATCATACATTAACAACATAAAAACTTTAACCTTGTTCATCATCAATATCGTCATCGAACTCGTTCGATAACCAAACTTTAATGTTAGCTTTCCCTTTATTTTTTTCTTTATCGTTACGTTACCCACATATTTTTAATTACTTTAGCATCGCGTTACCCATACTTTAACTTTTACATAAGCTTAATCTTTTACTTTATCTTTTGAACTTAGCACGAAGCTTAGTTCCTTACCAGGTGAGAACACAACAAATGTCATTTCTCCTTTAGCTGCACGAGCATACCCAAAGTATACCCCTATGTGAGCACAACGATGTGTAGCTCCTATGAAAGAATGCACCAAGCATATCTCCTTTAACGGCACGAGCATACCCAAAGTATACCCCTATGTGAGCACACCGATGTGTAGCTCCTATGCTAGAATGTACGAATACAATTCTCATTTAACGGCACAGAGCATACCCAAAGTATACCCCTATGTAAGCACACCGATGTGTAGCTACTATGCGAGAATGCACCAAGCATATCTCCTATTAGTTGCTTGCAAGACTTCTTTAGCGCTTTAACGTTTTCACAGCTGTGCTTTATCGGGTAACAGGGTAACTGTTCTTTAGCACTTCACATGTGAATTATCATCGTTCTTTAGCCTTTAACTATCATGATATATATAATATGTCTACATACGTACTTAATTCCTTAGCATTAAGTTCATCATTAAGTCATTATTAACGCACGCTTACGGGGTAACATAACATGTAACAGTTCAAAGTTTTCGCGCAAGAACCTACATTCGCGCGAAAACTTCTCAACTCGAGCGACAACTCCTCCTTCGCGCAAGAACATCATCATTCACGCGAGAACATCATCATTCACGCGAGAACATCATCATTCATGTGAGAACTTCAAAAGATAACCGTTAACCGGGAAAACTATATTTCGCGCGAGAACTCACCTGTCGCTCGGTAACTTTTCTGTTGTACACAACTTTATCCACAAGTTATCGCTCCTTTAACCACTTTAACACCCAAAACATGCAATAACAGTTATAAACATCATTCTTTCACAAAACATTTGTTTAGGTATGCATATTAGCCCCAAAACATGATAAAGCACGTAAAATAGGGGACTAGAACTCACCTTACGATATCTTTGCACACGAACAACACAAAACCGAGAGTGTTTCAAGAAGAAGCTACACAATCATGTGCAATATCATTACATACGATTCATACATGCATAAATACATCGAATATCAACAAATACGTACCTTAGACACCACCTAGCACCAACGCCTTTCTTCACAAGCACAACAGCAGTACTTTTCGCATGAAGTAGAGAAGATTGGGTGCATGGGCCTATCTATAGTGTCTCTTTCTCCTCGCAGCTGTTCTCGTGCGAGAACTTCTATTTGCGCGAAAACTACCTCCATGCGAGAACTTTATCACTTGCACGAGGACTCTCTCTCTCACGTGAGAACTTCACCTTCAGTCGAAAATTCGAGGCGTTACAAGTCCACCCCCCTTATTTGGATTTCATCCCCGAAACTAGTCATTCCTCAAACAACCAAGGATAATGTTGTCTTATCTCATCTTTAGATTCCCAAGTGGACTCCGACCCCTTTCTATGCTTCCACTGCACTCGGACGAGTGGAACTGCTTTATTTCTCAGTCGCTTCTCCTTTCTATCTATTATTGCTACGGGTTGTTCCACGTAGTTCAGTCTTTCATCAATCTCCATATCTTCCAGTGGAACATGAGCATCTTTGTCTGCTAGGCACTTACGCAGATGTGATATGTGGAAGGTAGGATGTATTCCACTCAATGCATCTGGTAATTCCAGCCTATACGCCACTTCCCCCACACGGGGTACAATCTTGAAAGGCCCAATAAATCGAGGGCTCAACTTCCCTCTCTTTTGGAATTGAATGATTCCTCTCCAAGGTGACACCTTTAGCATCACTCTATCACCGACGTTAAGCTCAATCGGTATTCGATGTTTGTCGGCATAGGATTTCTGCCTATCTTTAGCGGCTTTCATGTAGGCTTTAATCGCCTAACTTCTCATTGGTCGTCTCGATGACCTCAATACTTCCTCACTCCTTCTGACCGATCTTTCCCTAGCATATCAGGGTCCTACACCTCCGACCATACAACATCTCATACGGGGGCATACAAATACTGGCATGGTTGCTGTTATTGTATGAGAACTCTGCCAATGGTAGATGACTATCCCAGCTCCCGCCAAATTCTATGATGCACGCTCGAAGCATGTCCTCCAAGGCCTAGATGGTCCTTTCAGATTGGCCATCTGTCTGTGGGTGGTATGTTGTACTGATGTGCAATCTAGTTCCTATGGCATCATTGAACTTCTTCCAAAATTTGGACGTAAACCGCGTATCCCTGTCGGAGACAATCGACACTAGCACACCATGATGGGCAACTATCTCATTGATGAACACTTCGGCAAGCCGCTCCGAGTTATACGTCTCTCGGATGGGTAAAAAGTGAGCACTCTTTGTCAGTCTGTCCACTATGACCCATATGGCATCATAACCCTTAGCTTTACGAGGTAGCTTCGTTATGAAATCCATAGTAATATGCTCCCACTTCCATTCAAGAATTTTCAAGGGTTGGGTTTTCCCGTATGGCTTCTGATGCTTGGCCTTAACCTGGAGACAAGTCAAGCACCTTTCTACATACCTTGCTACGTCGGCTTTCATTCCCGACCACTGGTAATTCTTCTTTAGATCATGGTACATCTTGTTGGTTCCCGGGTGAATGGAGTAGCGAGTCTTGTGGGCTTCATCCAACACTTTCTCTCGCAAACCTCCATGTCTAGGAATCCACATGCGCCCAAACCTAGTTTTGACACCATTGGCGTTTTCTTCCAGGTTCGCGATCTGCCCCTTCATCCTTTCTTCATTGACGTGCTCGGGCTTTAGGGCTTCTTTCTGAGCTTCGCAGATTTGCCTTATCATATCAGGAGTCACAATCAACTGGTAAGATCTCACCCGAATTGGTTCCCGGTCCTCCTTCCGGCTTAGGGCATTGGCTAATATGTACCACGTTAGCCTTACCCGGGTGATAATGAATGTCACAGTCGTAATCCTTTATGAGTTCCAACCATCGTCTCTACCTCATATTAAGATCCTTCTGCTCGAAGAAATACTTTAAGCTTTTGTAGTTCGTGAAAATAGTACATTTGACACCATATAAGTAGTGTCTCCATATCTTTAATGCGAATACCACAGCAGCCAGCTCCAGATCGTGGGTAGGGTAGTTCACCTCATGAACCTTTAACTACCGAGATGCATATGCTATGACTATACCTCGCTGCATTAGCATGCACCCTAAACCTTGATAAGAAGCATCGGAATAGAAAACCAAGTCCTCATTCCCTTCCGGTAATGTTAATACTGGAGCTTCTGTCAATCTTTTCTTTAACTCCATGAACGCATTCTCTTGTCTATCGCCCCATTCAAACTTCACATCCTTTCTAGTCAACTTGGTCAATGGCGAGGCAATCTTGGAAAAATCCTGGATGAATCTCCGGTAATAACCCGCCAATCCAACGAAGCTTCGGATTTTTGATGGCGTTTTAGGCGAATTCCACTTCATCATCGCCTCCACCTTAGCAGGATCAACCATGATTCCCTCTGGGTTAATCACATAACAAAGAAACTACACCTCGCATAACCAAAATGCGCACTTGGAGAATTTCGCATACAACTTCACCCTTCTTAGAGTTTCCAGCACCTCGCGGAGGTGACAGGCGTGGTCTCCCTCATTCTTCGAGTAGATCAGGATATCGTCTATGAACACTATCACTGATTTATCAAGCATCAGTCGACAAACCCTATTCATCAAGTCCATGAATACTGCAGGAGCATTGGTTAAACCAAACGACATCACGAGAAATTCATAATGCCCATATTGCGTCCGAAACGCAGTCTTTGGGATATCCTGTTCCTTAACCTTTAGCTGGTGATAACCAGACCGAAGGTCGATCCTCGAGAACCAACTCGCACCTTGCAACTGGTCGAACAGATCATCTATCCGAGGCAACGGGTATCTATTCATCACCGTGAGCTTATTCAGCTCCCTGTAGTCTATACACATTCGCATGCTACCATCCTTGTTCTTCACGAACAACACCGGAGCACGCCAAAGAGAAATGCTCGGTATGATAAATCCTTTATCAAGAAGGTCCTATAGTTGGGCTAACAACTCATTCATCTCTGACGGAGCCAGACGATACGACGATTTAGCGACGGGCTGAGCTCCTAGCACAAGATCGATCTGAAACTCTATCTCTCGATCGGGTAGTACCTCTGTCAAGTCATCAGGGAACACATCCGGGAAGGCACACACCATAGGCACATCTATCAACTCTACAGTTTCAGCTTTAGCATCTTTAACGTATGCCAAGAATGCTCTGGACCCTCGTCTCATAAACTTCTCAGCCTTTATCATAGAAATCATCTTCGGAACTTCACGGATCCTGTCGCCGTAAATCGTGACTAAGCTACCGTTGGGCTCTTTCATCTGAATCATCTTCCTCTAACAAACTATGTTAGCCTCGTAGGCGGCTAACCAATCCATACCCAACATGACGTCAAATCCTCCTAGGGTCATAACAAACAACCTAGCGGGGAATCTATGACCTTCCAATTCTATGCTACAATCCTCTAAGGCCTCAGTTATCTTAGTAGTCTTTCCAATGGCAGTTTCTATCTCAAACACATGATCTATTTCTTTGGCCTTAGCATTCATCACATCACAGAAGGTGGCAGCTATAAAACTCTTACTGGCACCAGAATCAAACAGAACAGAAGCAAGTATGTTGTTAACTAGAAACATACCTGACACAACATCAGGTTCCGCTCTGGCCTCCTCTCTGGTCATCGTGAAAGCCCTAGCTTTGGCTCTTGGCTTGTCAGAAGCTTTCTTTTCCCTCTCAGTCTCATTTCCCTTAGTCGAGTCAACTACTTTCACCTCTTTACACTCTCGGTTGTAGTGTCCCAACTTGCCACAGTTGTAGCACTTTACCAGATTAGGGCAATCCTTGGAGAAATGCCCCGTCTTTCCACATCTGAAACACAGACTCTAACCGAGTCTGCATTCGCCAACATGCTTTCTCCCACATTTCCGACAATCACCGGACAATTCCACCTTCATCTTTTTGGCCTGAGCAGCAGACCTCTCATTTCTCTCTCGCTTCACATTTCCCGTCCAACTATTCTTCTTTGCCCCCTCAACGAGCTCATCAGTCACCATATCATCATACACTATCCCACTCAACTCCACCAAAGACTCGAAGGTCTTTGGCCCGCTTGCCTTCACATACGTCCTGACCTTTGAAGGCAAACCCTGCACATTACACTTCATCCTCCTCTCCTCAGTAGTCACCAGGTGAGGCACCAACCTGGCCATCTCATTGAAGCAAGATGTGTACTACCTGTGGGTCATACTTCCAGCTTTAAAACCCAAAAATTCCCTTTCCACCCTATCGATCTCATTCTGAGGGCAGAACTTTCTCATCACCATCTCTTTCTAGTCATTCCACTTCAAGTTCTTGAACTCACGATCGCCATCTATTAACATAATATAATACATAAATCAAGATGTCTTTCATGGGTTGTAATGCTAGGCTAAGGTTTAAGGTGGGATAGAATAGAGATTTTTTAGAGTGGCTAACGGTGAATGAAATCCAATTTAAACATGCTAGATGTGATGTGTATCAATCTTTATCATCTAGTTGCAATAATATCGTCAAATTTACACAATATTTTTGTTGCTTCATATCTTGGTCATTTTGACCTCATATTTAGCTTTTTTCTTCTTTTTTTTCTTCTTTTTTTCACATATTCATAACTAAATATACTATTATTGAACTATTATTGAAACAACACTTCTAAACATATCATGAATTGGACTTCATCACCTTATGTTTCATAAAAAGGCTAAGGCTTTATAGGCTTATTGTGTTAGGTTATTCAAATGACAAGTTGGGGCTCAACACGGTGTCTAAAGGAAGATTATCAAGGTAAGGGATTCAAAAGAAAAGGTTTAAGCAAATGGTTCACTCCTAATGCCTCTATCACATTTATGCACATATTGGTTCATGATCTTGACACGCATCAATTACACAAGTTCTAACTTAAATGCACATTATGGTTTCCCTCATTATGCAAAAATATAAAGCAAATAAACATAAGCTATGAATTGCTCAATTAGGCTCAAATTCTCACAGAAACAGTGGAAAAGGGTTAAAAATGTGAACCACGTATGTCATCTACAACCGGTTTGTTATGCCTTCTAAGAATTCTACCTAATTTTATAAAATCTCATGATGGGAGTGGCTTACTATAATTTCAAAACAAGCATGCTAAGGGATCTATACATGCACAAACAAGTGATAATTAACCATGTATGAAAAAAATTAGGTCTCATGCACAATTAAGCTTATTAGAAGATTTATATTTCAAAAAGGTTCAATTTTTTTCAATTCTTTCCTCATTCCCACACTTGAGATACATTGTCCTCAATGTATGGTAGTCACAATTGGTATTTTCAAATCATATGGAAGTAGATTCTTAATTTCATTCCTATTATTGCTAATCAAGACAATTCATTGTGAAGGGAGACTAGTATGCCATATCCTAACATATTATCAATCAATTTCAACGAAAGCATGTGATTGACTATCAAAACAAAACAAAGCAAACCAAAGAAAAAAAAACAAAAACTAATAAAAGAATTAAAACTCACTTTCGTAGGAATCATGATTGCATTTAGCGTATGCAACTAGCCTTTAAACCCCTCAATAGACCCAAGTGGACGAGTTGTAGTCTCGTGAGGGTTTCTAGTGAACACACCCACAAAGTTCTTGGGTTGTCTCCCGTAAGCGCTAAGTTTTAGGTCTTCAGCCGGACCTTACCTGAGACCACTTATGGTGTTCGTATTGAGTGCTTCTCTCCAAATTTCTCTTTAAAGAGCTGCTTCTCCCGACTTGATAGTTTTTCTTGTCCGCGCCCGCATTGGTCAAACATCTGTTATTTGACCATTGAATTCACTTGATCCGGTGGTTTACCCATCTTTACCTTTCATCTCAGATTCTCCTTTCTTAATGGCTCCACCTTTACATTTTCATCCTTTTCCGTATTATCAAGCTCAAACCTGTAAGGATCAAAACCATTCTTCTTGGTGATATCCTCGCTTACATGTGAAATGTAAGGAGGAGCACACTCGTTAGTAGCATCTGATATAGAACAATCATTGTTAACTACATATGTAATTGATTTTGATAACACATTAAAGAACAACTTACGATTTTTGAATGTCATGTTGATGATTCCATCTCGGCAATTGATTTGAGTTTTGGCTGTGGCCAAGAATGGTCGTCCTAAAATTACCTTTGGTTGCTCATTCGCCTTACTGGTGCATAATCAAGCATTATAAAGTCTATAGGGTAATAGAACTCTCCTAACTTGATTATCACATCCTTAACCATCCCTCGAGGTTGTTTCCATGTCGAATCAGCGAGCACCACTATTTTTTCAGTTTCATGTAATGGACCAAAGTCATATTGGTCATATAAACTTCCTGGAAGGATGCTCACACCGACTCCATAATCCAAAAGTGCCCTTTTAATTTTAAATTTCTGGACTTGAATGGGAATGCTTCTTCTTTATCTACTTCCTTCTTGTTACCTACAACTACTTGAGGAGTAGAGGTTAAATCATAATCGACATATTCAGATTTAGGAAGGATACTAACCGAATTGATTTGCACATTCTTTGAACTTGAGGCTTGATGTTGAGGGTGTTTGGTTGTGTCACTTGGAAGCTTCCCTGGTTCTCTTCCAGACAGTTGTTCAGCTAGTTATCCTAGTTGCTTGTCAATGGCTTCATTGGTCATTTCTTGCACCTCTCTAAATTGCTTGAACTCTTTCACCTCCTTTGCAAGATCTTGAATTTCTGATAAAATTGTGTTGTCATTGCCATTGATAGTAGAAGCACCTTGTTGATGTTGTTGATTCCTTTGATTATATTGATTGTCTTGTTGGTAGTTTCTTTGATTGTAGTTGTTCCTTTGATAACCGCCTTGATTGTATTCTTATTGTTGGCCTTGATATTGGTTGCTTCCTTGATTTGGTACCTAAAAAGGAGAATTTAGTTTATTAGTATTGTTACCATATCTAAGGTATGGGTGATTTCTAAGACCGGGATGATAAGTGTTGGAATTCATGTCATATGTCTTTCTTTCTCCATGGCCTTGTAATTGATGTACACTTTCACTCTTTCCCAAATTCAAGTAGCATGTGACCGATGTATGGCTGATGTCATTGAACATGTCACACACTTCATACTCACTAGATATGTTCGCCACGCCACTCTTTCCAACTTTAAGGCTTGCAATTTCTCGTTCTAGAACCGCAATTCTATCCATGGCCACATGATCATTCACCATCTTTATGTTTGCACCCCTTGACCTCCGACTTGATTATGCACGCTTCTTTGAGATTACACTCATCCTTTCAAGAATATCCCAATCATCATCCTCATGGTTTAAGGTGAACGTTCCTACACTTGTGGAATTTACATCTCTAGCATCCTCCAGTGATAGCCCATCATAGAATGCTGAAATCAACTCCCACTTAGCTATGCCATGATGTGGACAAGTTCTTAGAATCTCTTTGAATCAGTGAAAAGCTTCATGGAACTGTTCACCTGATTGTTGTGTAAATCCTCGAATGGCTCGCCTTGCATCACTTGTCCTTTGGGAAGTATAGTATTCATCCAAGAATTATTGTTGCATTTATACCCATGTATGAATACTTGCAGATGGTAGAGATAGGAACCATCATTTGGCCTTGTCTTTAAGGGTAAATTGGAATAGGACCAATTTAACTTCTATGACACTCGGTTAAAATCAGGTCAACTTCAGTACAACCCAGTCTAATAATAAATATATTTATTATTATCTATCGCGTTTGATTGCCTGAAACCTAGATCAACGTTTCTAGCAAACCTCGTTGTCAGTTAACAGTTTAAAACAAATAATAATAATTATAATACTAATAATTATGGTAAAACTAATAATAATAATAAGTGGAATTATGCATGGATGACAACTCATCCACCTACACATCTTTATAAACTCACTTCTTAACCATCTTCACACTCTACACACTCCACACACAAACTCTTCCACTTCCCCTACTCCCTTCCTTTTCTTCTTCTCCCTATCGGTCACACCACCACCATCCACCACCCACTCCACCACCGAAGACCACCACAGCCAACAACCGCCACTGTACCGCCGTCTACCACCACCAACCGCAACCCTCATTCACCACCGAAGCCACCAGCACCCGTCACCCCACCACATGCGAACACCTAACCCCCACCCCTTCGGCCACCGCGAGCATCACCACCAATACCCTTTTTTTTCGAAATCACACCACCACCACCATAAGGAACCTTCATCTTCTTCTATTCGAGTCAAGGACGAGAGAGTTTCAAGTTGGTTCATTGTTAAGAGCTTGGAGGCATAATCGGGTGTTAGAAACTTCGTGCTAGAATTGGAGATTGTTGGTTTAGGCTCAAGGTATACTCATTATTGGTTAGATCGTCTTTATCTTTTCATGCATGGGTGATCAAGATGAAGATCTTGATGAACCCTAGTTCACCCACTTTGATGTTCATGAAAGTTGATGTTATAATGAAAAATGGGTTTTGAAATGAGTTTATAATCTGAAAATATATGTTGGAATAGTTTTAGTTTGATGAAATCTTGTTATTTGTATGATTTGGGTTTATAAGAATGTATTTAGATGTATGTATATGTTGCGTATGTATGTTATATGTGTAGATGGAAAGATTAGTTTAACATATCTCATAAGAATGATTAGTTAGAATTTTTGGATGAATGAATAATGTTGGACATAATGACGTAAGAGAAACCTTTGGATGAATGAGGATTGTTGGACAAAATAGAAAGATGATTAGGCTAGGAAAAATGGATGATGTTGTTGGCCGTGACATTTTTAGGAAAAACGACTAAGTTTAAATATTAACACAATAATCAAAACACGTTAGAAAAACATCAACGAAGAATTCGATTGACAAAAATGGGTAAAGGACTTTAAAACCATACCTAAGACCAACGGAACGTTGTGACAAATTAACTTGACTAAAATGAGGTTTGAGACTCCAAGACTTTTAAAATAAATTCGTGTAAAACTGAAAAATAATATATTTTTCCGGGCAATTTACGATTTGTAAAATAAATATAACTTAAGTTGAGGGGTTTTAAAAGTCGGTCGATATATTTCGTAAAATTTACGTAAAAATAATGTCGACCCTATAAAAAATATACATTTCATAAATCAAATAATTTTGATAACTTTGACTTATTTTTATAACGAAAAATAAGGATTCCGTTGGAATAAAAATACTAAAAATAATTATTTATAAAGAGTCAGTGAAAGTCTCGAGTAAATCACAACATAAATCATTAGATTGAGAAAATATAATAAAAAAATAAAACTAGAAGTAAGATTGGACTAGTAATATTGTTAGATACCTAACTAATTAAGCATTACGTTGAAGGTTATTATTATTAGTCGATAAGATAAATATATTAAGTCTCATTTCATTTAAGTGAAATATTTCCTAAATAATAAACTCTTACAAAATATCAACGATTTTCTTAAAACTTTTTGTAAGAGATTTAAAAACGTTTTTACCATTAAACGTCAAATAAGTTGGGTGAACAGCATTCTTATAAACATGCTTTTCGATTGTTAAAATTTAGTCTTTCACGTTTAGGATAGATCGGTACAAGACATTTTCAATCTGATATTTGACCGCATAGGAAGGTGAGTTCTTCGACAACATTTTAAATATTTTTTTTACTTAAACTGTTTTGGGGGAAAAGCATGCTTGATTAATTATTATTTTTATATATGATATGTAAAACGAGATTAATATATGTTATGAAGGTATAAGTTGGGTCAATGGTATAGGTGTATACTGTTGAGCCCTAAATCCCCGCATAATCATTTACCTCGGGGAGGCCACAGACTATATTGGTAGATCTATCAGGTTAGAAGGGCCCGCTCTCTCGACCAGTCGAACTGGTCAGGTTGTAGCAAGGGAGTTTATATGTTTGGACTGTTGTGGGGCAACGACGTGTTTCTTGGCTTGATTATGGACTTATGACCTGAATTAATCATAGTACCTAGCTAGTCTATATTGAGTATATTATATCTCGCTACATCATATCATTTTTCCTGGAAAACCAAATGTTTATAAATTATAAAACCCAAATGCTCACCAACTTTATGTTCACCAGTATTTTTCATGCTTTTCAGGGTCGTAGGTACGCTCAGTTGGAAATAATGGAAATGTGTTTTAAAAGGCCAAACATTTTGGGTTGACTACTGCTTAAGATTTTAATAACGAAACTTGACATTTCTTAAACCAAACCAAACAAGTTGTTGTAATTAAGTTTGAATTTCATGTTGTTTAAACTTTGACATGAAAAAGCCTGCAAAATCGTAGTCAGCTTATTAAATATTAACATTTGACTATCACCGTTGGGATAATTCCAACTTCCGTTAACACCACGCAACGTGACCTTCCGCTGCGATTTTCAGGGTGTGACAGAAGTTGGTATCAGAGCCAATGGTTATAGCGAACTAGAAAATTTTCTAAAAAGAGAAAAATCTAGACTATAACCTTTTAAAGTTTTCATGATTCCAAAGACATTTCCATCTCCGAGTGTTACGCTAGGTAGAGGTGTAGTGTTGACATAAATAACTGATACTATGAACTTGTTTATTTGTTTAATTTAGAATAAGTTAGTGTATTATGTTAGATTAATAAGTACAGATGTAATATTCTTCTGTAGATGTCTGATCAAGTGAACAGGGAGGATATACCAAACATTAGCATTAGTACTGAGGGTCCATCATTACCCGTATCCACTATGCCTTGGTATCACCCTTCTCAGCCTTCATTTGTGGCTACCTTTTACCGGGCATAGGGGACTCGGGAAACGGTTGGATATCTGAGTCCGACGATGAGGATCCCGTACCAGTTGCAGCTGCTCTTGAGCCGATTCCTAAGGCTCAGACTGATGATGAGCTTGAGGGTCAGGCTTAGGGTGATGATCAGTCAGGTGATGAGAGGAAAGATACTGTGGAGCTAGTTGGTTTGGCTCGGGAGAGTGTGATTTCGACGGCGGTGACTCCCGTCGCACCTATCCCTTCCATGCAGCACCCACAGAAAATTCAATTGGTGTATGAGCGAAGGAAGAGGAGGGAGTCGAGAGTAATTGATGATGATGTTTATGAGGATAGAGCACCTGCGCCCAAACAGGATAGACTGCTCAATGAGCAGTGGGGATGGATCATGGACGCTATGCGAGGATGGGCCTCAAGAGATGGGATTCCTTTCACCTTTGAAGTGGGAGAGTCATCTACCACTCCTCATGGGATTACTATTGATAGTGAGTCTATTGAGCGTGTGATGGCTACCTTGACAGCTCAATGCATTCGCTACGAGAAGGAGCTACTTGTGATGAGGAAGAAACTGACGGTTCAGGATGAAGTGGACGGATGGGAGGATGATGACGATCGAGGAGACGTTACTGGATGACAGTGCTTTGAGGCAGATTCACTTTCGAGTATCAGATCTGGAGGCTAGTCTTTTAGAGACTAGGAACAGACTGACCATGGCGGAGCAGAGAGCTGACGTTGCCAAGGCAGCGATGGTAATAGCCCAGCAGCAGGCAATCCAGATGGGTGAGCGAGTGGAGACTACCATGGCAGTGGCCACATTCTGTATGATGATGATATCATACCTGATGCATATTGGTAGTGGAGCACCATTCCTAGGATAGATGATGGGTAAAAGCCAGGGTGCTTGAATATTTTGGTCTAGAAGGAAAACTTGTTCTGTAATTGTAATTGTGTAGGTTGCTATACTAAATATCTTTTGGTGATTGATCTATCTCATGAATTATGGGTACTTAATGTAGGAA
>CM046435.1:5993473-6145013 GCA_025506505.1 Flaveria sonorensis
CTAAGATTTTTAACCATTTTGTAAGGAATTACAACATGAATGTTTTTAAGAATTTTATCTAAGAATTACATGGAATGCTAAGAATTTTGAGAAAAACATCTACACCAAGCCCTACTAGTCGATCCTCATGATAAGGTAAGGTCAAATTAAGAAGCCAAATCATTAAGGCAAAAAAAAGAGCAGGGGTAAGAGGTCATGGGTACCTACCAAGGTAGAGGAAAGCCCATTTTGATGTTTAAGAATCCGTAGCCAATATAACGGTCAAGACACCAACAAATCTTCCAACTAACACCAATTGCTTCCATTGCGGGGATCCAAATCATTGGAGAAGAGATTGCCCCAAGTTATCTGACGAACTGAAGAAGAAGCTAATGGGGATGGGTCTTCAAGTATCTTTCCTATAGAGATATATGCTTTCTAATAATAATGGGTATTTGGCACGATTGAGTTACTCACATTTACAATCTACGTTATTACAGTAAAGCATTACACATTATAATACAATACATAGAAAGATAACCTATTAATTTATACTTGTTATAAGCTATTACAATCAAATATTACATAAAATTTTATGACCATCTTATTTACAAGCATACATGATCACTTCACCCAAGAACACACATTGTAGAAGAGAATATTGAGAGAAATACAGTAAGAAAAGTTAGAGAGAATGGATGTGGGCATGGTTGTAGAATATTGAGGGACATTTATGGTTGACATTTGCTGTTGTTGCAAAATAGAGAGAAGTAGAAGATCAAGTGATAAGGAAAAGAGAACTGAAAGAGAAGTTCATTAGGTTAAGTACCGGTGGCGTAAGAATTTTAGGGTTCCTAATCGTTGCGAGGCATAGCGACGACAACTGACTTCACTTGACCATGAGAACTGACTAAGATTGGCGACGGAAAATATCAAAAGAAGATTAGTGCGCCTTTCAAAATAATTATTTTATTTTTATTTTGTAAACTTCTAACGACAAACTGAGAAATAGTTTTAATTAAACAATTTTTTAACTAATTTCAGAACCTTAGCGTGCGACCCAATTTTTTATGGTAAAAAATAGCAACTTTTGCCATCTTTATATCAAATTGTATCCTAGGATGGTCACAAAATTAATATAGGTTTATTTAATCTTAACAATCGCTAGTAATAATGGCCGGCTTCTTGTAGACTTTCAAGAAATATACGAGAATTATTTGAACATTGTTTTCGAATAAAGGAGCATATTTCAAAATATGTTTGCTACGGTGGAATGTTCAAGATCGGCATTAAAATGGCGATAGTGTCATACAAATGTTGGTTTCTAATATCTCTATCGTTTATTCTTTTATGTTGGCATCAAATGGTTTAATGGGATCCAATTTTTGAAGAATGAAGTTCTAATTTTTGATGCAAGAACATTTGTAGATTTAAATCTAATGTTCAAACGTTATCCTACAGGTATTGTCCTATGATTGAAAGCTAGAATATATTCTTAATTTGTTAAAACCATATATGTAAATAACTAAGGTAGTGATAAATTGATATTATACCAAGTTAGTGGTTTAAATTAATTCAAATTTTAAGAATACATTCTATTTACTTCTAGTAAACATGCACCACATATTAATGTATTATATAAAGTTATTCAACATATGATTGAAATGTTTATTTTTATAATAAAGGACTATTCATATTTTTATTACCTTAAAAAATATATTCATATGTCTTGTATTATTTGATGCTATTAGAAGAAAGAAAAGGAAAAGCCAGTTTCAATAAACTATTTTATAATTTTTGCTGATTACTATTTTCTGCATGGTTGCTAGTATGGCATTAGCATAACTTGTTGAGGAATGATCATTACTTGATCAATCAAAGTTAATTACATTAAAGACCTTTTTTTCTATAAATTTAACATATGGCTCAAATGGTTTGTTTAACCATACATTTTTTTTTTTTAGACTGGATGAACATATGTTTTTATCACTAATAGTTTAAATTAATCATTTTTGTCCTTCTCACAAAAGATACAAAATTACCAAACCCTCATCTTCATGTTCTTCACTCTTCTAATTGTTCAATATTCACAACCTCGAATATCAAGCAGTTTATCTTTTCTACATTCTAATTCCAATTAAAGGATCCATATTCAGGTCTCAACCTGCATTAATTCATAGATTTTCGAGAACATTGTTGAGGGGTAGGTAGATACCGACGCTACGAATAATGTCATCACCTCTAACTTAAGTGTCCAGTTACTAGAGTTCATGCCCAAACCAATTCAAATTCCAAGTTAGATTGATGCTAACCAAGATCAAACAAGATAAAGAATAAACTAATCATAAATCAAACAACAATGACAATGGTTTCTCGTGATGGTGGTCTCCGCCTTCTCGGATGGAGATCGTTTGAAAACCAAGTAATAAAGAAAACCTGAGATTAGGAAACAGGGTTGGGAGAAAGAGCAACGAATGCAAGATGAAAATGACACGCAAGAGATAGGCAAAGGATTTCTTGGTTACATAGGGACACAGATACCAGAATTTCTAGATTGTTAGAATTTGCATTATGGGGTTTATAGGATCGAAGAAAAGATATGGGGATGAGCATGAAGAAAAGATTTATTTTAATGGAATGGGAAGTGTGGTGTTTCGTGGCTATTTTTATTTCTTAGTTTTTAATTGAAAGACAACAATTATTTTATCACAACTTGATGAAATTTTTCATGTCAGTTAATGCAAATAGCTAAATCTGTTACAGTTGAGCAAATAGTTGCGACGGCATGCATATTTTCTCAAAAGAACTGAAAAAAGTGAAATTTGACTTTAAAACATGAAAACACATGCAATTTTCTCTCAAAATTATCAATGAGATACATTTTAATAACCAAGAAGTTGATAAACCATAAAAAATATAAGATCTAAATTGGATACTTTTTTTGTATGTCGCTTGCCTGCTGTTTTATTTATAAACTAATATCTATAACCAATAAAAGATGTTATCTTATGTGTTAATAGTTTATTATAGAATTATAATCTAACTAAAAAATATTGTATACCTTTTGCCACATAAAGACACCATTTTTTATTTATAATTACTGAAAATTAATTTCTTTATATTATACCATGTCCGAGTATTCCCCGAGTACTTGACGCCTACGTCTAGTACTCGCAACTCTCCAGTCTACTAACCTACCAGCGTCTGACGACTTCCACAACCATGCTTAGAAGAGAACATTTGCAAAGATAATCTTTAAACTACTATACATATTTTTAATTGATATCAACTTAATTAAAAATTTGGTATAATTAGAAGTGAACCATAATCAAGAAATATTTCTTGTGGGGTTTTCCAAAAAAAAAGTGTAGGTGGAAAAATTATTTACCAAAATGTTGTAGTTAATAAAATATTTATCAAAATACTGTAGTTGAAAAACTTAATTATGAAAATAAACTTATTTGAAATCTATTTAAAAACATTTCTAAAAGTTTAATATATAATTTCTAATAGAATAAAAAACATTAAATAATCTTTTGTAAACTATCGCATAAGAATAGGAGTGAGAAACAAGAAAGTAAAAGAAACATTATTTTGATAAATATTTCTTCAACTATATTACTTTGGTAAATAAAATTTTCAAGATCATTTTAGGAAAAAAAACTCAGAATATTAGAATTATTATTTTAACACTTATGGTAAACCTAGAAAGCAAACAATAAATGGTTGTTAATTCTTAGGTGCAAGTGAAGCGGAGAAAATAACATTTAAGTTTGAACAAATTTGTGTTTTTATTGAAGTATGTTGAAAAGGCAAACTGAAAAAAAAAAAACATGGGTCGTGCCTTTTAAGGCACAATCTTACCTATTTCTTAGACATGACTTAATCAAGACCATGAAGTGTGCCTATCACTTAGACCAACCCTTGATTGAAGACAAGATGCACAAGCGGTAAATATAAAGGCACACGATCAAGAAAGGCATGGACATGCGTCCTAAAGGCACAATCGTGCCCACTAACTATTCTGACATTAAGTGTATCTTCATTGAGCTTGCATGTGCATGATAATGGCATGGTCGTGCCTATATCGCTAGGAGTTATGCTTCTGCTAGCAGTTTAGCCAATAAATTCAAAGTTTCTCCTCATTTGCTAGGGACCAGCTTCCATGTCTGAAACATGTTGTTCTGAACCTTAATATCTGTTGTTCCTAAAGTAGTTTTTAGCGTTAAAAGGCTAGTCTATAATCCGAGTGTTCAGGAATAACATTTACGAAAATTATACACTATGGAATTTTGGTTTCATTCTTCTAATCTCCATGTTTATTTATCTAAGTGTTTTATTGCCTTTTTATGGGCATACTTGGCAAATCTTTGGGTTTAATATATGGATTTTGATGTGTTTATGTTGGTGTTTTCAATCCATGATCATTCTTCATAGAATGTAAGTGCTTAATCCTTTGGATTGAAGGTTTAAGCTTGTCTTTTTCTTAAACATTCATGGTGGAAAACATTTCTTTAAATATAATTTATAATACTTCTTTAAACAATTTATACACCAATGGCCCACGAGCTTATTGAACTTGGTGTAACCATGAAACACATTACTACATCCATTACGCCAAAACTTAAGCACGTAACCCCCGAGTTTTTCCCAATCGAGCTAACCAAAGTGACATGCTCTAGTCACGTCGGTGATCTCCGGCCAGAGTTTTGCGACTCAAGTCAACTACTAACAGTATGCTCTGGACGAATACACGTCGATGAGCTTAGGGTTCACACACACGTGTTCTAGTGAAATTGTATTTTTATTTCTCGTTTTAGAATATTACTATATTATCCTTACGTGACCTGACCGGCCCGGACCGAAGATTCCGAGATCAAAGATGCATGCAAAAACCGAAAAAAAGTGACCTCAATGGAAAAATTCATGGGTCCGTCACTTGGTAAAATTTAACTTATGCACAATATAATTTACTCCTGTACAAATTCATGTACTTTGGTATAATTCATTTTCTCTTAGCATGAAACTACCCATATTGGCATCTTCTCTATGGTTACTATCTTAGTTTAAGTTCAAACATCAGAGAATGCCTGAATTTCTCAAACCATACACTCACATGCTAACTTAAAAAGCCCCTAACCATAGAGACCCACAGTAAGTAAATCATAACAAACATAGTTATTGAACCAAATATTTTTTAAAAAAAAAAAAATCTTAAGCCCACTAAAACTTAAATTAAGAGCTTGTTTTTGTTAAAACTAATAAGTTTGAAATATAATCACCACTTAAGCCCAAATGCAATGAAATGGTTTTTAGAAAATGAAAACCCGTAGAAAACTACTAAAACATGTGATGTTTTTTTTTTTTTTCATTTTCTAGTGTGTATTTTTAATTCTCGTTTTAGAATATTATCATTATATATTTACATGACATGACTGACCGGGACCGAAGACTCTAACATCGAGTTAAGATGTATGTGAAAACCGGAAAAGATGACCTCAGAGGAAAGAAAATCATGGTTCCGCCTCTTGTTACCATTTCACTTATGCACAATATTAGTTACTTATGTACAAATTCACGTACTTATGTGCAATTCCTTTCCTCTTAGCATGAAGCTACTCATATTGGCATGGTCACTATCTCGGTTTAAGTTAACGCATCAGAGAATGCCTGAATTTCTTAAACTATGACTCGCATAACAACTTATAAGGCCCCTAAACTAGGAGAACTTAGAGTAGGTAATTCATAACAAACATATTTATCGAACCAAAGCATTCATTAAAGTTTACAACAAACATCAAGATATTTAATTATTATTATATTCAATTAAAAACATATGTATATATAAAACTTTAAGAATTGGATACCAATATTTATAATGTGGGTAAGCTTTGATCTATGCTAAAGAGATCACCCTGACATCTTTAATCACCTATATCACATCTAACACTTATGCTAAACTCAGATAAACTGAGTTCGTTCTAGCTTTATAAATATCATTTACAATTAAACTTTAAACCAGTTATGATTCTTATAAAACTATAATACACATTATTAAAAGCTTCATCACAAGGGAAACCAACCACTCATATCATATCTTTATCACATAATGAGATACTTAGCTTTGTGGAGAAAAACATTACATTATAGTCATAGCATTCATCATAACATAGAATATTGCCCTATCATGTAAGGAAATCTCACATAAAACTGTCATAACGGCAACCGATGTCTTTATTCCTAGCTCACCCAAAAGACAAAATACAAAGTCATAGTTCACGCAGAAGCCTTTTTTATCCTTTGTCTACACTAGATTTAGGTATATATCCCTGGTATGATGTTGGGTTTAGGTCTCCTTCGCATCATTTATAAGACTTCCTTTCCTTTGTCTACTCTTAGTTTAAGAACGATGAAAAAGTTACCTTAAAAATGTTGTTCTATAGTATATATAAATAACATGTTCCAAATAATAAGAAAGTTAGTTAAAATATATAGCTATAATAAAAGATAAGTAATAATATAAATAATGTTTATATTAAATACAAATATGAACAACTAATAAGTAAGGAATAGGTCATGGGTGGTGGTGGTCCTGAATGCTGTAGGCGGAATAGTTCTTTGAACTTTTTCCGCCCAACTTCTAATGTCGCTAGGAGTAGATCTTGAAAAGGCTTCTACTAGGCCTCTAGCTACATCGGTGTCATCTCTTGAACTGTTTACATCCCCTCACAATCCCTCTCCATCACCTTTAATTCTTGTTATAAGAATACATAATAAACACTTATTAGTTTGTTGACAATAAAATATAAAATAAAAATGCATTAAAAATAATAGCATACCTTTGTAAAAGTACGAGGAGAGTAAGATCTCTTAGTGCTTGAAGTATCGGTATCACTGGTAATGATATAGTATGGATCATGAGTGGTCTAGAGCCAAAGGGGTTGTCATTCTTCTAACCTCTAGCTTTCAAAATTGTGGGTTATTGTTGGCTTTGTGTTCATATATTTCTCACTACATAGTTGATCATATGTCTACTATTATCTAACAAAACAAAAAAAAATATATAAAGATAAATGAATTAGTTATGGTAATGTTGAAAGCCTAACTATTATAAATCTAACATTTGCATCACGTATTTAAAACAACTGTCTTAAATTTTCTTTAACACGGTCACCACACTAACTAAATACCATATATAGTGTATTGATAAATATTATTAACATCTACACACATAGTAAACATAATTTGGTAAAAAAATATACATTTACATTTATTTTCCTTAGATAAACAATCTTAGTAACTGATGACAACTCCTCTCCCAAGACCTCCTTTTATAACGCATCCTCTCAATAAATGACACTAGAGGGGTCACGTTGCAACTCCTGGATTTACAACAAAGTTTAGGTTTTAGTTATTAAAAGCAAATTTAAATCTAAAAAAATAAACTAAAATAAATTAGCAACTCCCATGGACATCATGTAGTAATGATTGACCCCTCTTGTGCTAGTATGACACTTGTCAAAAAGGTTAACTCGATTGGCCTTACGGCCGGCCCTAAACTTAGACTTTCAGTTGTTCATGTTCACCACTTTTCATTGAAAGGCTTCATATATCGGTATGAAAAATTAAAATACAAATTAGGTTAAAACAAAGTTATATATGGTCAATCATAATCTAGTGTAAAGTATCTCTAGTATACGTCTAGGATGGTGCGGCTTTATGATATTGAGATTCTTATTTTAAAACTCCTGCCAGTTAAACTATATTTTTTTCATAGAATTACACATCTTCTAAACATATGAGAAATAACGCAAATTCATTTCTCACGATGTGGTCGTACATGTAGATGTTGGCACCATCATAGATCGATGACTTAGCAAGAAACACAAATGAAGGATCAATGGTCACATGTGGGAACTCAATCAACATATTTTTCCTTATTTGGGGTATGTAAGGTCTATTTTAATCCTAAGACCATGTGGTAAATAGTAGAATGCATTTGAAATTCTTAACATTTTCTTAATATTTATAAACAATATCTCGGATGGATTACCAAAGTAACAGCCTTTATAAATGTAATCCCATCAAGAATGTGTGAGTTGATAAATATTTTATCTGGAATATTATCTTTAAAACGTCCATAGGTAATACGTCAAGAAATTATCCTCCATTGTCTTTTTGTTAAATGTTCTTTGATAAAAGTATTTTTTTTCTTTTAGTTTAGGTCATATGTTGTTGTTTGTTAGTCATCTGCGTTGGATTACCGAGAAATGTTTATTAATTTTTTTTTCTAGTTTCTTTTTTGGATTTTATGGGGTTTTTTATCATTGATACTTCATAAACAATGGGTCATTAACATCACTAACCGATTGTATATTATATGTAGTGTCGTGATGAGAATGTAAATAACATGGTATGGGTTGACTGGTGGTGGCATGCGTTAATCCTTACATGCATCTACACTTTGCTTAAGAAAAATGATGACGGTTTTTGTTCAATTTTTAGACATTCTATAATAAATATGAAAATAGTAATATCTCTATACTAATAAACAAAAATCACATTTGAGACATGTCACTCTTCTATGCATTCACAACTTTTTTTCTTGTTACTCTCTACTATTAATTATAGAAATTTCTTTATTTGATTTTTAAAATTTTTTGTTTCGTACCTCTCTCTCGTATTAAAATAATAATGATTTCTATAATTATATTTTTTAAATATTGTCTATCCTAAATAAAGCTGTTAGGTTTGTTCATATAATATTTTTATCAATTGAAATTTCTCTCATTCTTTTTAAAATACATTTTTTACAAAGAACTATATTATGATTTCAGTATTTATATTTAAAAACTATGTAATATGTAATATGTAAATTCTTATTAACACAACTCGTGTAATACACAATGCTTTAACTTAAGATTTTATATAGTCAAGAATATACGGATTATTCTTGATTATATTGGCTTTTCGTAATTTGTCATGTTTATTTCCGCCGTGGCTGTTACAATTTGGTAACTTGATGGTTGATTTTGTACATGATACTTAGTGCTGTAAAAAATATAAAAATGAAAAAGAACACATTTATAAGTGTAAATACATATAATATTGTATTGTTTTGTCATCTATTTATCATGCTTAACATTATAATAATTCGAATGCTATTTGTCTTGATTTTTGATCATCAGAATTTATAATTTTCAGAGAAATGTGTGAAACTAAGTTGTAGTGTTATTTCATGTATATTAAACAACACACAATCGTTTTTAAGCAATTCATTTAATTATAAATCGGCTAAGTGAACATAAATATACGAACGCAAAAGTTTTCGAAACAATAACGTAAATACTGTTTTTGTGTTTATTTCTTTAGTCGCTAATCAGAAAAGTACGTACTACACTACATTTTTGCCGCACCTTCAATGGTCAAAAAATTTAATGATTTAAAATAGAAATAGAGGTATAGATATGAAAAACAAATGGTGATCCTAATCAGTGATGACAAAAAGTACAATCAAAAGGGTTCGAAACTAAAGACATCTTTATGTAATGGAATGCTCCATTACACTTTTCACCAATGCTAGGTCTCTCTCTCTCACACAACAATTTATAGTTGTCTCATTTAAAATAGCAAATTATTTGAATTACTTTTCTGTTTATAACTTATTTATTCAAATTTTGTTAAAAGGAAATAGTATTACCGGTTGATTAGTTATTTTTTAATTAATTTTCTGATCAATATTTTGCTTCAAATTGATGCTAAAAATAAAATGAACACTAACAACTCGTAGACATTTAATTTAATAAGATTGTAATTAATACGCTTACTTGTATTTATTTACACATTGAAGTATTTGAAAACTCAAACTTTAAATTGTACACGTTTATTCGTTTGAGATACTAGAATTTTGTTTATCCTTTAGTTTATTTGCATATTTGAATTATTAGTTTTTTTATATTAATTGTATAATAACGCTTACCGATTATTTGTTTAAACATTACAGTACTTGAATGCTCAAACTTATAATTGTATGGTACACTAATTAATCATCAGGGTGTCTTTTGGGACGCTTATTTGTCGAGATATTAGAGTTTTGTTTATCTTTTAGTTTATTTGCATACTAATTATTTTTTATTTTTATTTTTTTCTTAATTATTAGTTGTATAATGCAATAAATTTTTTTTAATCAGTAAGAATAATGCAACCAGATTGGACCGATGGATAGAATCGGTTGATCAGGGACAAGTTAAAATGTCGGTCTGATTATGCTTGTTCAGATAGTTTTTATTTGAACATGTCATATGCCAGTCAACATGTTAATCAGATTATGTAGACCGGGTGGTTAGACTATACTTCAAATCTTTTTTATTTTTATTTATTTTTTTCTTCAAACATATGTACATCAAACGATATGGTATATTCATATGTGGTTATAAATTAGATAAATAAATAGTTTTATTGTTTATATTATTTTAAAAATCTTTCAATTCTTAAATACAATTTTGATCGAACCAAGTGAACCGTAAGACGGGCGGTTCACTTTCTGGCTTAATTATGAAAGCATTGATTTTGAACCATAACCAGTAACCGTTTCAAAAGCTAACAAATTAAAAAAAAATAAGAAGAATTTAATGTAATGATTATTGTTCTTTTAATATTAAACAAACTAAAACAAAATACCAATTTCATTTTCTTAGTGGTACGGAAAATAAAGCAATAAAACAACGATCTGTCTCAAAGAGACAAAAGGCATCCTCATGGTTAAGTGAGTGCCTCACAACCAAGTTTTAAGGTTTAACTCATAGTAGTTACATGTTGTCGTGTATTTAATTTAGAAAATTTAGAAATAATGTTTAAAGAAAAAACAAAGCAAAGATCTAAGTATCAACTCATGGTCACATGCCTTTTTACTTATTTACAAAACTTATTTATCTAATCTTGATGTCTTTAAACATATCTAATAGGGTTATAATAAAAAATTATATTTAATCTAAGAAACTTAAGAAAGATTCTCTGCTTGACATATGTCATTTTATTGTATTAAAAGTGAATGCATTTTGATCATCGTGTAAAATATGTCAAGTCATTATATTTAATATGTCGGGTCACTGTGTGAAATATCAGTTTACTATTTCAAATATTTTTCATCATTTGTTATATGTATTTATTATTGTGTTTTACGTTTTAAATCATTTTGTGTTAATTTTGTCATTGTTTTTATATATTATATAAACTTATTGTTATCTTAACATTATGTATTACAGTTAGAGATACACAATAATATTATTTCACTAATGTATTTTTCAAAACTCATTGTATTCAAGATTACATAATGAGAAGCAAAAACACAATGACACATTTTATTATTATGCTTTACATTTTATATCATTTTATGATATTTTAGATTTATCAGTTGTTAATTTATCATTGTTTACATACTAGAATTAAACAACAGGTTTTTTCACCATTATGTTATATTAGAATACATCATTTTAGAAAAAAAACACAATAGTTTTTAGAAATACACAATAATAGCAAAAAAAATACAATAAACTGTACTAAAATACAATAACGAACAAATTTCATATGAGCTGAAATATGTAAAAAGAATTGATATCCTTTTATATAACGATACCATACTCGTTTTAAAGAAAACGTATTTGTTTAATGTTAAAAAAATAATATCTTATATAAAGATTATGAACGTTTAAAAAAATAAGAAAACTTTAAAAAAAAGTTAATAAAATTAATTATGACTAAAATACCCCTCTAATAGATTTTTTCTTTACAATTAATCTCTATCACTATTTAAGAAGAATGATGAATATATCTAAAATATCTTTATTATTTGAATCATTTCTTATCCGGTAAATACATAACTGATCAAAATATGTCATTCTTTCAATATATATATCATTTGTGACTTTACTCATCATCTCATTTTGTCACAAGCACTCTTTTTTCTAAATTAAAATGTCTCTAAAATATCTAAGTTTCTTACTAAACAATTATTTTGAGAAATGTTAGTATTAACTTTCTTTAACTTGTTAGTAGTGGGTGAAACTTGCATATTTTTTACTGGAAGTTTAAATTTATAATGTTTTATTTCGATGAATAATAGTATTAACTTTCTTGAAATGAAAATCTCACAACTTGACGGTTAATTTGGTTATGCATGATTATAACATTTGTATTTGTTATTATGATTTATAATTTGGTTGTACTGGTTTACACATAAATTGTGTCTGTGTGTATTTGATCATAACTCATTAAGACCTGATCATTGTCGATTAAGATGCCTCACCCATTATAATACATTAACCCACTATAGTGCATTAACGTTCATTCAGGCATATTCAAAGTTAATAAAGTAATTTAACACCTAAAGTCACTTATTAAGGCTTATAAAGGCCTCTTATGGTCAATAAGTTTATGTATAACAATAAATAACACCTTAAGGTCCTTCATGTTAAATTAAGGAATGTATTACTCGGTATAACTTACTATGGCCCATCACTGTCAATTAGGTAATGCATCACCTATAAAAAAAACTTCATTAAGGCACATCACAGTCAATAGGTAATGTAACCTAATATAACTTCTTAAGGGCATCAAAATCGATTAGGTAATGCATCACCTAACATGACTTACTATGTCCAATCGTGGTTAATTAAGTTATTTATCACCTAATATAACTATTAGGTTTCGAACATCTGTCTTCAAAGAATTTTGCAGTGGAAGAAAAGATGTAAGAACCTCATTTGATTAAATCAAGAGTGCCCGCTAGAAGTCAGACAATAAAAAATACCAAAGTAAAGTTTTAAAAAAATTATGTTCAACCTTATTGATCAAATACACTATATCACTAAAGGTTATGCACAATGAAAAGTGTTATTCGCATGCGAAAACACTAAAAACTGAAACCCATTCATGTATACTTTGCATCAATCAAACCACAACAATCAAGATTTTAGTCTCGACATGTTCTTCTTGTTTGATAGTCTAACAGGGAAGTAGAGGTGAGGGGAGCGGCAACTTGGTGGTGTGATAGGGTTTCAATCTTTCTTGTAAAGTTGGATGGAATTATGAAACTCGTAACCTTGTATTTTTAACCCTTTTAATTTGGGCTCTAAGTTTTCTTCGCCTAATCTTAAACATTATATTTTCTCTCTTCTCTCTCATTTCTTCTCTTTCCTCTCACTTTTACATTTTTACATATATCTTAAAAATTAAAATGATTAAATTTTCAAATATGTTAAACATAAAAAATGATCTTAAATACGAATGTTAATTTTTTTCATAGATAAATATTTACAATAACTATTACATATATATAAAATAGCTTTACAAAGATGAATGTTTACATATATATAGAGGATGGATCAAATAAAAACTTCATTTTATTATAAGAACTCTAGTAATCAATGTAGCCACAGACCCACAAGTTTTTCAATGAAAAAATGTTAAATAACAAAAATATAATAAAATTTAAAAATTAAAAATAAAAAAAAATACATAAAAATGTTTGTCTTGTTTCTCTCTTTCATAAAAAAATAAATAAAAATTGTAAAACATAAAAAAAACTTGTTTTTTTTACGAAATTCGTTTTACACATATGTAACACCGGACCGGATTTACACATGTGTAAAACCAGATTTACACATGTGTAAATAACGAGTGGATGTTTTTTTAAATTATATCAATATAGTAGGCGTTAGAAAGATAAAGAAATACCGAAATTAATGGTGAATTTTTTTTTTTAAAAACAATAATGTCGTGAAAAAAAGTTATGAACATTTTAAAAAAAAGGTGGAAATAGCATGTGACTTGCATGTGATTAGAAATATGTGACTCATATTGGTTCCTAGAGTTCTCAGAAAAAATGATAGTTCTCAAGATAACCCCACCCTATATATATATATATATATATATATATATATATATATATATATATATATATATATATATATATATATATATATATATATATATATATGAGGGATCCTAAGAAAACCATAATGTTATGTGAAAACTAGAGAAAACAAATGAAACCGGTCACATAATTTATATTTTTTTATCACCACCCTTTATATTTGTGTATGCATGTATATAAATAAGGGTATGGATCAAATGAAAAATCGTAGCACGGTTTCACGTATAGGTAACCGTTTTTCATTCGACATAGTGTTACGTATACGTAAGACTCTTCATTCTCGTATTTATGTTCAACATATATGTAACAAAAACTTAAATAATCTTTTAATAATTAAAATAATAAAAAATTTATGAATTATGTTATTGGTTTCTATGGTTTTCACATAAATATTGGTTTACTTAGGAACCCTCCCTATATATATATATATATATATATATATATATATATATACATACATATGTATATATATACATACATATGTATATATATACATACATATGTATATATATACATACATATGTATATATATACATACATATGTATATATATACATACATATGTATATATATATACATACATATGTATATATATATATATACATACATATGTATATATATATATATATACATATGTATATATATATATGTATATATACATACATAGATATGTATATATATATATGTATATATACATACATATATATGTATATATACATATGTATGTATATATACATACATATACATACATATGTATATATATATATGTATATATACATACATATGTATATATATATATGTATATATACATACATATGTATATATATATATGTATCTATACATACATATGTATATATATACATACATATGTATATATATATATATACATATGTATGTATATATGTAGGTATATATGTGTGTATGTATAGGTTGTGGAGCGAATGTTGACCATCTTTTATTGCGATAACCGTATTAACTCATCAAGATCAATCAAAATCTTTAAACTTTTTTTATTGGAATAACATTATTACACATATACAACGTTATATTTTTTATATATATGTGTAAATTCACAAGTATAAAAAAGTTATGACAGGTGTAAGTTATTTACACCTCGCATATTTAGAGGTAATTTTTTACACTTGTGAATTTACACATATAAAAAGAACATAACGTTTTTTATGTGTAATGATGTTATTCTAACTAAAAATAACGATTTTGCTTGATCTTGATGAAGTTAACACGGTTATTGCAATAAAAGAGTATTAACATTCGTTTCCTTTTCTATATATATATATATATATATATATATATATGAATATATGTAATATTCATATTGGTCATATTTTTCAGACTAATAATTATTACATGTGTATATATATTCATACTAATGGTTTAGTTTTCAAATCGCATGCTTCCTCAACCCGCAATTTATTTGCATATATATAAGCATACAAAATACATGTCTTGCGTTACCCATTTCTACATATATCTAAACTGACGTTCTACATATGTGTAGATTGAATATATATATATATATATATATATATATATATATATATATATATATATATATATATATATATATATATATATATATATATAGGGGCCGGTTACTATACAAAGTACTTTTTTCGTGCGAAGCGTACGAAGTTTTAGGGTGGAATTATCACGCAAGAACAATAATAATCAAGCAAGAACAAAGTGATAATTACGCAAGAAAAATTACACTCGCGTGGAATTATCACGCAAAGATGGAATTATCACTCAAGAATACCTTCTTGGGTAATAATTTACCTTTGCGTGAAAATTCCATCTCTGCGTGATTAATTATTACCCTTGAGTTATAATTCCACCCGTAATGTCCATTCTTTCGTGATAACTCGGTACGTTTCGTACGAAAAAAACACTTTTTACCATAACCTTTCTCTCTCTCTCTATCTCTCTCTCTCTCTCTCTCTCTCTATATATATATATATATATATATATATATATATATATAAATTCTTTGCCTTTATGTCTTAAATTGCTATTTTTCACACACATGCATCTTCTTTTAAACAAAAGGATGCTTGTATAAAACCCTAACCACATATGACTTCCTTAAACTAAACGACTAGTTAGTTAATAAGGAGAACGCAATCTCATAACTGTTAATTATGTAACTCATATATAAATTTAATAATGTGTCAGAGTTCTTAATAGTCATTTTCAACTAACTTTTTTAACCGAAGTTTATGAATGGCCGGTCGAAACGATAGAAATTTGTTTATTGTTTTTTAATTAGCATCATGATAATAGGAATACATAGGCATACATAAGACAAATGTTAATAGTAATAATAAATTTACTAAAGATAATTTATATTGGTGCAAAAGAAAGAAAGAAAAAAGTTCCCATGTATTGTGGCGGCTGATTACAACCAAGAAGTTGGTCGAACCAGAATGCAAGAGATTGGGCATGTCTACACGAGACAACATGATCCATTGATTGGTCAAAGGGTTGCAACTCTCTTTTATGCTTTATTCTCTATGTACATCCAAAAAAAGATATAGTTTTGAGGAACACGACACGTGATTAATCGAGCATTTGATCCATTGTTTTTAAAGTGTTAGGCTAGTTGTGATATTTCCTTTAGATATACAAGCTGGCAAAGGTTGCATGTGTTAGCTTCTCATATTTCTTTCTAAAATCATATAAAAGATTAAAGATTTAGATATGCATAACTAGTTGGAAAATAGATACAAAATAACACATAAGAGTAGTAATAATAATTAATAAACAAATAAATAAAAATGTATGTAACTTAACGATTTATTAAGCAAGTGCATTGAATGTTGGGCCTGATGGCAAGAGATGTGCCATACAATCAAAAGTTGTGAGTTATAATTTTACATATTCTAGAAATAAAGAATTTATTCTATAAAAATTCTAAATAGTGTTGTTTAAAGAAATGAAATGAATTTGTACTACTCTTGATTTTTGACGAGTAGGGTAACTCGAGTTTGATTCTCAAGTCGTTTCAACCACAAAATTTAATTTATATGAAATCATTTAATATTTAATAAAAGAGTATTAGTTTGAACATTAAGCAAGTGCTTTAACAAACCAGATGAAATGAGGTGACTTTGATGGTATTGATTTGATGAACAACTTGCTGAAAACATCATAAGACAAAAAGGATGATCAAGTTGAAGAAACATCAAGTCAAACAGCTCAGAAAATATCTTTAAACTTGTTCGTAAATAAATTTTAAGGATAAATAAATGACCCAAACGAAATAAAATAACCACTTTAAGGTGATTAATATGAACTAAGAGATTTTTTAGTGACTAGAGTGGTCATCATGACTTGAGTGGAAAAGGTTAATTTCTTAACAAAAAAAAAAGAGTTAATATTTTAAGAACAAACTCACACTTCATTTTTTAACTCTGTAAGTTCCACATTTTTGTCTCAAGTGAGACCTAACCTTGAAGCTAACAAATGAACACAAACTATGATACTGTTTAGGGATAAAGACTCTTCTATGGAGCCAAATAGTAATTTTGTTAGTAGAGTGGCCAATGCAAGATAAATGAAAAAAGTATTTTGTTCTTTTATGTAAATGGCCTATGAAAAAATTTTATTACTTTAGAATTAAATTTGATTCTATAAATATTGTGACGTCATGTTATAGGATCCTTTCACCTTATGATATTTGTGTTATTAAACAAATTAAAATTTTGAACGGCCTAGTAGGACAATGTTGTAGCTTATATGGATGCTTTTACCTTTTCTAGGCATTTTTATAACGAAAATAATTATTTTGCTTAAAATTTTAATCATAACTTACAATTGTTATTCTATTTAATATAAGCATAAATCACAAAGGATTTCATCACATTGAAGTCAATTTATTATATTAAATCGTAATATTTGTATGGACAAATCATTGATCAAATATCTAACACCTGAGATTGCTGTTTATAGATGTATGTATGTACAAACTCAAAAGATATTTTCTTTATGTTTATCAAAATTTAATAAACCCAATGGAACCTTAGAAAACTAAAAACCAAATCAAGCTTAATGAGTTTAAACGATCACAAATTATCAATCCCACCGGCAGAACATACGCACATATAATGATTTTCAAGAATCAAAATTAATGAAATTGCGATCAAATAGCACACTACTATACCTTTAACAACCAAACTATAAGTGTTGATGCATCATGTACAACTTTTCAATGTATATACATAACATGTACAACCTCTACTATTTAGAGTAGAAGTTGTGATGAAGCATCTTTCGATTTTCTTGCTCTTTTTTTTTCAAATGTGTACCATTTCTCACTCCACCTTCCATCTCTCTTCTCTCTCATTTGTGTAGACGATCAAACTTGAAACATATAAAGAACAAATTTATTATTATTATTATATTAAAATCTAATAGTTTCTACTTTTAATTTCATTAAAAAGAAAATATTATTTTAATTTTATAATTGTTTCCGGTCGTATTTTTTTTCTCCTGTAACTTTTGATGAATAATATATACGTTACTAATGTCCAAATGTACAATCATTACTGTATGTAAAAAATTTATTTTTTAGAGTTTTTTTCATGTATAACTTTTAAAATATTATATTGCATGAGATTTCATATATGTCATTGAGTCGTATTTATTTTTTTTCACTATTTCGACTCCAGCTTTTTACAAAATGAGTTGTCGATGATAATTTTCTTTGAAATCGCAAGGTGAATACTAATGTATATCCTTTTTTTAGTTTGCCTAACGTTTTGTTTTTGCATGCAAGGGCATTTTATTTTATTTTTAACACTTTTGTTGAATAAACATTTCAAAATATAAAACCACCAATTACGATACCGTCGCAAAGCGCGGACATAATACTAGTTTCACTTTAAAACTCAAAGTGTACGTTTATTCTAAAACAAGCCAATCTAAAATGCAAACAATTAAAATGACTTAATTTAATTGAAACTTAAACCACTGACAAGTGGCAAACCATCAACATTAGTAAATGAATTTTATATAATTTTATAGTGAATACTCAAAGAAGGTAATATAATGATGAAATTTTTTCCAAACTGAAATTAATTAGCAAACTCCCAAAAGGATGATTAGAGAGGTAACATGTCTTGTATTTATATTAGATTAAACGTTTAAATCCTACAAGTATCATGTAGTAAAGTATATTAAAAGTTGTTATTAAAATTTAATAATACAATTAACTTCATACACTCCACATGCAAATCCAAATATATAAATCAATGAGCGGTGATCGTCGTTGATACTCACGCCCAGAACCCTATTTTTACAGATTTAAAAGGCCTAAAGTGAGTTTGTTTGTTATAAAAAAAGAGACATTCTTTTTTAATGTTTTATATCAATAAGCAAAACATTATACTTCAAATTTAACAGATAAATAAATGTACTATTTACAGGAAAATTAATTAACCTATTTCTTATATCACATCTAGGCATTGAGAATGGACGGACGAGGTTTGAATGGAGTTTGAATTTTTGGTTAAAAAAGATATAGAAAAAGAAGTTTCTTGATTTTTCACCGTCGATCTAGAAGCCATATACATGCCTCTTAAAGAAATCTAAATCATTGGATAGTGGAAATCTTGAGGCATCTTCCACTCAATAATATAACCCTTTAAAACTAATAAGAAAACAATTCTAAGATAAAATCCCCAAATATAAAGGTGAACACAATCAAACCTGGAGAGCATTTCAACTTAAAAAATGAAAACCTAATGCTCATAATACGTGACTCAACTCCACATAAACAGAAACTCTTAATCCACAGGTTTGATGGGATTCTTTTCCCGATTGATAAAAAACATAAATTATGTTTTGTGTTTTTTTAACACTACTTAAAATTTTATTTTTCGTCCTTAAACTAAAAAATTAACAAAAACCATCATTTATGTTTGTATTTTGTCACAATTTAAGTACTTTTTAATAAAACTAAAAAACTTTTTTTTTTGAAATTTAAGGTAGAATAAAGGACGAAAAATATAAAGGCAGAAAATGAAAACAAATTAAACTAAGACATAATACAAACATGTAGGACATTTTTTGACATTTTGTTAGATTAAGGTGGAAAAATAAAATTTAGAGTAAAGTCAAAGAGCGAAAAATAAAATTTAAATAATAATAATTATTATTAATATTATTTCCCCGTAGCATATCGTTTATTTTCTATTTAGGGAAGAGGTGGCTGAATCATATATCATTTAATCAAAACAAAGCAAATAGGTTAAAAATAAAATTCAAGTAGATTTATGTTTCTTCCGTTTGAAGTTATGAGCCCATGAAAATATAGACGAAATCATCGTAACAGGTCAAACGTAACCATAGGCAGTTTGCTAGACTCTTGAGCCCATATTTCTTGATCTGGAACCCCAATTTTGAGGTTTTATTTTATTTTTCTTTTTCTTTTTCTATTATAAGAACACAATAATTGTGAATTTAATTGATTCACGTGTTTATATAGCTTTTTAGTTTGAATTTATTCATGTCAATTTTAATTAACAAGATTTGGTCTTATATTACAGCATATAAAAGAAGTATATGATATAAATACTTTTTTCATTGAGAAATATATTACTTTTCTTACAAGGTGTTCTCTATGTGTTGTTCTTCATTCTTCATGAGTTATGGATTTGGTCAATCAAGGATATTAGAAATCTAAGACTCTAAATGTAATTAATTAATGATTAGTAGTGACAACACAAATTTCAGTAACAATTATTAAAAACATGCATACAATAGTTGTACAACATAAAACAGAGTCTTGCAATACGTACTTCCTATTGAAAGTGACCACTTATCATCTTTTTTACCCCTAGAATAACAACCTCTAAAAATTGAAAACTCAAAATTGGTACCAACATAAAGTTCCTTCCCATGAGTAGTATATATAGCCCTCCAAATGAATGCTACATTCTCCAAGCACAAACACTTGTATTCTTCTCTTCTTGACATCATTTGTTATCTGCAATAACACCCAACAAGAAAACATGTTTGTCATATTGCGAATGGTCGTAGGATTAATGGGTATTTTTCTTTTTTTCTAAAAAAAATATATTTTTAGAATTTTCTTCGTTTATCTCAGTCGTTTGGATGAACATACAAGTCTGAAATATGTTGTTTCTGCAGGGAATGCTGCTTCGTTTTTACTTTATGCCGCCCCCATGTAAGATACAATTCCAATGTTTATAAACTTTATATGATCAAAATTTTAAGAATTTCTTTTGAATTATGACTAACATGAAACCTGTGGTTGTTTTCTGTTGCAAGATGCACTTTTGCTAGGGTGATAAGGAAGAAAAGTACTGAAGAATTCTCATTTGTACCTTACTCCATTTCCCTGTTAAATTGTTTGTTTTATACTTGGTATGGTCTGCCTGTTGTAAGCTACAAATGGGAGAATTTCCCTATGATCACCATTAATGGCGTTGGTATCCTTCTCGAGTTTTCATTCATCATCATCTTCATATGGTTCACTTCACCAAAACAAAAGGTAAGTGCATATTTATGTGTGTATGTATGCATCATGCATATAAGATGTCAATTACTCGCATGCATAAAAATTGCGTAATAAGTAAGAAAATTTACCATGTTTGGCGATGTGGGATTGCAGTGGAAGGCTGGGATCATGACGACTGGAGTTGTAATCTTCTTCTCCATAGTTGCACTGATATCAACTTTTGTACTCCATGATCACAAAACAAGAAAACAACTGGTTGGAGGGGTGGGACTTATAGCATCAGTAGCTATGTATGCTTCTCCTCTTGTGGTCATGGTGAGTAAAATAAATTAATAATTCTTGGGTAATAATTGCATTTTTGAATTGATTAATTACCATGAATGTTGTTTTTCACATTGCAGAAAAAAGTTATTCAAACAAAGAGTGTGGAGTATATGCCATTTAGCTTGTCTTTGTTCTCGTTTCTTGCTAGTGCACTATGGATGGCTTATGGACTTCTAGGACAGGATCTTCTAATTGCGGTTAATACCATGCAAACCTGTGATTTAATAGGCTTTTGTTAACTTAAAAGTGGGTTTGTTTGGAAATTTAGTGAATTATTATGGAATTTCAGGCTCCAAATCTGGTGGGGGCACCTCTAGGGGCACTGCAACTGGTGTTGTATTGCAAATACAGAAACAGAGTAATGGAGGAACCAAAACCTGTGCAAGAATGGGATGTAGAAAAAGATGACCAGAAAACAAGCAAACAACATCTGCAGATTGCCGTGATTACGACGGATGATAATATTAGTGAAAAAAACTCCCAGATAATGAACTCTTGACGGATTATATTATCACAGACATCATATTTCATAAGCAGAGAAGAATCGTATAAGAGGACAAATTAGCAGCGGAAGTAGAATCAAGTCATGGTGCTATCGATTTCGAATAATGTGATGACATAAATAGCTATATGCATATTTAATTGTTCAATTTAAGTATAATTAAGTCATGGGGCTATTAGTTTCAAGAATGTGTTTTATGTATTTTTAATTGTTCAATTTAGTGTAATATTATGTAATCATGTCTTACTTAAAGATATGGTATTTAACTTTCAGTAATCATTGCGTTGAACCATGTCAGGTAATTAACCACTGTTCTATCTTAAACTACAGTTTATTACAATGCATTAGTTCAAGCTGCAACTGTACCTAGAGAATTATAATATTTGTGTATGATTCTGTGTGCATTAAATTATGGAACCGAATAAACCAAAACTAGGAACCTCAAAAAATCCTAAATACATATCTAACACATCTAAAGTCTTTGATTTATAAATGGACCCCTAGAATAGTTTCTGTTTTATATCCACTTCCATAAAAACTCCACCAAGAAAAGATCAAATTCTTTCCTGTTTTCACTGAACACAAGATAAAGAGAAACCCCTATCGAATGTCAAGCATCACAAATTTTGGTGCACAAAGCATCAACTATAAGATCATGTCTTTGGCCTTTAAGCAGAATCAAACAGATAATCAAAAGAAGAATAAAACAGCATAGCAAAAATGGTGTCATGGACAAGAGTGAAAGAATAAAGAAAATTCAAGCAAAAAACATTAGTGGTCAATTTGGGTCAGTAATATAAGATTACCAGTAATATACATGTTAGGTGCTGTTATAGCTGTAGGAAACACCAACCAATTGCATGTTTGAGTAGATGTTTACTGTTAGGTGCCTGAGAGTTGAAAAAATCATGCTATAACATGGATGTGATTTATCTTCTACAGAGAACACAAAAACATCATTCTTGACTTCAATCCAACTACATCCCGGATCCTTCTTCACTTCCAAATCAGTGAAAATTCGTCTAATTTCCATTTTCTCCTTCCACCTCCCCGTACCAGAATATATATTAGACATAATTACATATGCAGATATAAGTTTAGGGTCCATGTTGACCATCTTTTGAGCAACCCTTTGACCAACTTCCAGGTCAAACCATAACCAACATGCTTTAAGTAAAGCGCCCAACACAATGCCATCCGGCTCAAACGGCAGTTTTGTAATTAGTTCTTCGGCTTCTTGTATTCTCCCTGATTGACCAAGAAGGTCAACTGCATATGTGAAGTGTTCTATTGTTGGTGTTATGTTATAATTTTCCATCATTTGATGAAAGTATTTCATTCCCTCGTTGACCCAACCTGCATGAGCACAAGCAGACAGAACCCCGACAAAAGTTACACCATTTGGTTTGACTCCACTGTTGACCATGTTTTTCAAAAGTAAAATTGCCTCAAAACACATCCCATGAAGTGCATATCCATTAATCAAAGCAGTGTATGCAGCCACATTGGGATTCACAATGCTGATAAAAGATAACTGGGCATCAATTACACTCCCACATTTGGAGTACATATCCACTAATGAAGTTCCTACATAAACATTAGATGTTAATGGTGTTTTAGCGAACTGGGCATGCAGTAATCGTCCCGTTTGAAGAGACCCAAGGCATGCACATGCATGAAACAAGCTAGAGAAAGTTGATCTGGATCTTTTTATACTTGATGTGTGCATTGTTTTATATAAATTCAACGCATTTTCATGTTGATTGTTGTGGATGTAACCTGAGATCATTGAATTCCATGTTACAGTATTTCTTTCTTCTTTCATTACTTCAAAGATCCCAAAAGCTTTATCTAAATTTCCCTTTCTGGAATACACTGATATCATCGCATTATAGGAAGCTAAAACTTTCTGAGGCATTTTGAGGAAGAGCTCAATTGAATCCTCATATCGATTAACCAACGAATAGGCTTTGATCATCAAATTATACGTACTTGGGTCCTTTTCAACTAGGGAGTTAAAAACCAACTCTGCTTCTTCAATCCTACCCATGTCTATGAGCCCTTCTATTAAAGAATTTGAATCAGAAATCCCCGGGTTTGATATTCCATGGTAACACCTTTTCCCATCATCAATTGCTTCGCATGCGCAATAAAACTCAATTAGTGCACCAGTAACCAAGTGTTCAAACACAAATCCACACTTAATCACAAGACCATGTACAGTCATTCCCTCAAGCAAAGCAGCTAGGCGACCACACGCTCTTATCACACAATCAAAAGTAAACTCATTGGGCTCCGCTTCACTGCTTCTTCTCATCAATCTAAAAAAATCTAAAGCCTTCTCTAAACCACCATCACTCTTCGACAACCCAGAGATCATTGCAGTCCAAGCCACAACATCTACGGCTGGCATCTTTTCAAACAAATCCACTGCATCATCTAACAAGTCACACTGAACATAACACACTAGCATCAAGCTCCACAGCAATCCATTCCCTTCATGCAGAACATCAAACACGCGCCTAGCTTCTTGAATATCATCACAATTTGCATAAAAATACAATAACGCGCTCCCCACAAGTTGAAGCTCCTCCAAACCACATTTCAAACCCAACCCATGAAGCTGCTTGCCAGCATAATACGAAGGCAAACGCGCACACGCACTTAACCCTGAACATAAAGTTGCCTCATTTAGCTGCACATTGTTATAATGCATCGATGAAAGTACGTTTAAAGCATCCCCGTATCGCCCCCATTTGGAGTACGCTGATATCATGGTGTTCCAAGATACCACTGTTCGTTGAGGCATTTCATCAAACACCTTACGCGCGATGTCAAGTTGACCGTTTCTTGAATGGTTTTTGATGGTCATGTTGGTCGAGATTACATCGTATTTTGAATGATAATTTGTTACTAAGTTTCTTAATGTTGTATACAGATGTTTTGGCTGTTGTTTCCATCGTTGGTGCTTCAGTGTCCCTCGTATACAAGACTTCATAGACATGAGAATTGAATTCGAAGGGGACTAAAGAATATTATGTTTGTTGATAGTCATTTATAAGTTCGTCCTTGAACTATTACCCAGTGTACACGGTCAACACCAAAAAATTATTTCTTACGGATGTCACTTTAATAAAACTAGAATTTTTCATTACTACACTGCTTGACTTAGGTCATTATCAATTCAACTCATCTCAAAACATAAAAATAAATATAGATACATGTTTTGATAATACCAATACCAGCAACAAAGATGTTCGCTTATAATCTGTTTGGTTTGTCATGACACTACAACCGTAACTACACTTGATATAACCTATGACGCCAAAAAACAACCGAGTTTTATATAACTCCATTTTCAAAAAGTTATTATATTGAAAGGTTGACAAGAAAAAAAAACTAAAGTCGGGCACACATTTCGCTTTATAAAAGAACAAACAAAAGCTATTCACCCGAACTACGTTGTGAGAGTTTAGTCGTTCTTTTCTCGCACTAAGGTGCTCAAAATACAAACTAAAAAACTCAAGTGGCTAAAATCAAAGCTTTACAAACTATTGTAGCTACGGTGTTCAAAACACTAATTTAATAGCCAAAATCAGAACTTTATAAACATTATTGTATCAAATTTAAAAGGCCATAAACTTTTGTGGCCTACTTGAAAAACTAAAAACTTTACCTACTAAACTAATGAAAGGTCCTCATTTAAATAAAAGAAAAAATAAAATATGAGTTCTAGGTGAAAAAATGAAAATTTTACTGTAGTCTTTTAAATATATATATATAATATACATAGGGGCCGGTTACTATACAAAGTGTAATTTTCGTGCAAAGCGTACGAAGTCACCAGAGTGTGACACATGTTTTTTTGGTGGAGGGGTAGTTTTGTCCGCGCTATAATTACACATAAAAGGTACATAATTACACAAGTTATATCTATTATTATTAAAGTTATATTTATTATTACGCAAAGAAAAATTACTCATCTTATAAAAAATAATTACGCAAGTTATATTTATAATTACACAAGTTATATTTATAATTACGCAAGTTATATGATAATTACGCAAGTTATGTTCATAATTACGCAGTTAATAATCACGTAAGTTATACGCATAACACATAGACGTTTTAAAAAAATGTTGATTTAAAAAAGAAAGGTATAGCAATACTATACTCATATTAAAGAGGATAAATACTCGATCTTATGGTGTATTTTTAAAAAATAATGTCATATAAAAAAGTTATATACGTTTAAAAAAGCGGGGGGAATTTAAATAAAGTCAAGAATTGTAAGTTATTTCCAAATCTACCCCTCAAGACACATTTGTTGCGTAATTATTTTATTTTTAATCTGAATCATCCATCGATTAGATCAATGTCTTATCACTTCGTACACTTCGCACGAATTGTTTATTTTGTACCGTAAACTTTTCCTATACACACAAACACACACACACACACTAGTAGAAATGTTCGCACGTTGCGGGGGACGGCCGTTGCGCGATTTTTTGGGAATTCGTTTTAGTTAGTATCGGCTTGGTGCGTTATGACGTAAATTAAAAAATCAAAATATAATTATTGAAAATTTTGAATGAAAGAAAACAATTGCATATATTACAAAAGTCTTTAAGACAACTATATTATCCCAACAAGATTAGTGAAAAGCATGGGTGGTATTTGTGATAGGAAATCACTTATTACCTACATTTTAGGGGGAGTTTCGTTTTATGAATGTTGGTTAGAGTTTTATGATCATCGAAGGTAGCTTTCGATGGTGATTTGCATAGACATGAGAAAGTTAATAGAGAAACTGTCACCACAAATTACCATCTTGATTGTTATTAAGCTGTTAACAATCGGAAAAGGAAAGGGGAAGAGAGATTATTGTTCAATCGCAATGAATGAACGGCATTGAAAGTAAGTGGCGGTTTTGTTTGGCCACGTGTATATGTTTTAGCATTTATATTATAAGCATCATATGTTATACTTTATTGCATAGGCATAAATAGAATAAAATGGTTAATTTTTTGAAATTTAAGCATGACTTTTCATATGAGTGTCTTAATCCATATGTAAAATTATCATTCTATCTTCATTTCACTTTTATTATTAAAAATATAGATCAATATTAAAATTATTAAACTCATAATATGCCCATAGAAAAATATTAGTATTATAGTTATTATAAATATGAAGATATATATAAGTTATATACTTAAATATTTAAATAAAATAATACTAATTTAAATAGTATTTAGTTATAAAAATATAATTAGTAAATATAAATTTAAATGTCAATTTATAGTATCATAAATAAAATAAATTTTAATGAAGTGAATTAAATAATATCATATTATTAAATAATGTATTAATAATGTTTATTTAAATACATGAAAGAGACAATGGCAAAAATGTCAAGGTATATAAAATTTAATAAATATATTTACCATATTGCCCCTAAAATATCTTAAAATCTTAATTAATTCCCTATTCTACCCCTCTTAAATGCATTCCACTCCTTTGTACATGTTCCTCAAACTTGATTGCTTGGTAAAATTACATCTTTATCCAAAGAGATGTATTATATAGTAATATAGATATAAGTATTTAAATAAAATAATACTTAATTTAAATAGTATTTAGTTATAAAAATATGATTAGTAACTATAAATTTAAATATCAGTTTATATTATTATAAATAAAATAAAGTTTAATGAATTGAATTAAATAATATCACACTATTAAATAATGTATTAATAATGTGTATTAAATAATACAATAACTAGAAGAAGTTAATTAAATGAAGGCAAAAGTATAACTATTGCATAAAGCACTTATACTCTATGCTTAAAATGTTGTATATGTGTCGCTTTGAATGAAATTAGCATCTTATCCTTCTAAGATGTATTATATAGTAGTATAGATAATAATTGTTCTATTATGAATTATTACCATAGCAAGTGGATGAACTCTTTGTCAAACTTGTAGATAAGTTTACTATGCTAAATAGTTTTACTTGTCTACCAAAATGATTGATCTTTTAGTATAAATACCACCTCAATGTAGAGGAGAAGATGCACCTCTTGTATACACTTTCATAAGTTATACATTTCTCTTCTTCTTGCTCTTGCAATTCTCTTTAAAGTTCTTAAGGTTATAACACTAATCTTGTGTTAATTATTGTGATATTATAACACGTTATCAGCACGAGAGCTCTTAAACTCTAATCAAGAAGATCAATAAAGCACAAAGTCATCCATTAATTAAGGTAAGGACTTCATTAAGTAATAATATATAATATCTTATATTGAGAAGATAACTAAGATAAATAAAATAAGCATAAAGGAGATCATATTATGGACATCTTGATAACCATGGGACTACTAACAAGCTAACTTTTATTTATGCATCTAACTTTTGATTATGCAACTAACATTTTATTTTATGTCAACTAACTTTTACTTATTCATCTAACATATTATTTATGCATCTAACTTTTGATTATGCAACTAACATTTTATTATATGTCAACTAACTTTATACAACTAACATTTTGATTATGTTTATTCGTACTAACGTCTTATTCTAACCTGTCGTTCTTATTCTCTATTGTTTTTATAAACTACATACATGTTTTTATAACATAATATTATACTTATCTATTTTATTTAAAACTGTTGTCGATATATACACACACGACGGTTATTAGCCGTTATAAACGGTTATATAGCCGTTGTACATAGCCGTTGTACATAGCCGTTACAAAACGGTTATAATTTTAAACTATAAATTGACCACTATCAACCTATTTTCAATAAACAGATTATCTCTTTTCTCAAGTTTATCCAAGGCAACTTTTCAAAGATGATACACCCGGTTTTAGTACTGGCAACCATAATGCTCATTTTAATTCTTATCCCCATTGCTGAACTACCACCTGAAGAATTTAAACTTTTCTTATTTTTATATTTGTTTATAGCTCTACCGCTTTATTGTATCGCAATGCTTATTGATATATATGGATTCTAATAATTATCTTACTATTTGCTTAATTCTTGTTTAGCAAACAAAAATGTCGAACATTGCAAAAATTGAATTCCCGGCTCTTAATATCAATGGAGAAAACTATATGCCGTGGACGGCCCACGTAAAAAGACATCTTAAATCCATGGGTGTCTTAGAAACTATACAAGAGGGAAATGCTTGCTCGGAACAAGACAAAGCGAAAGCTGATGTCTTTTTACATAAGCATATTGATGAAATGTTACAATTTGAATATTCAAATTGTGAAGATCCATATATTTTATGGAAAGATTTAAAAAGCAGATTTGATCACCAAAGGGAAGTTCTGCTTCCCACTGCTAGAGATGAATGGAACAATCTCAGGTTCCAGGATTTCAAAAAGGTAAACGAGTACACCTCTGCTTTGTTCAGGATATGCTCGACCCTCAGATTCTGTGGACAAAATGTTACTGAGGAAGATATGTTGGAGAAAACTTTCTCCACATTTCATGCATCAAATATAAACTTGCAACAACAATATAGGTTGCAAAAGTTTAAAAGATATTCTGATTTAAATTCATTCCTCCTTGTAGCAGAAAAAAATAATGAGCTTTTGATGAAAATCATCAAGCTCGTCCCACGGGATCATTAGCAATTCCAGAAGTTAATGTTGCTACTAAAAACTCTGGAAGAAAGTGGGGAAGAGGTCGTGGTCGTGGTTCTGTTGATAAAAGTTACCCTAATGGTCGCAACCATTCTTTCAAGGGTAATTATAATTACCGAGGTAACTTTTATAGTCGTGGACGTGGTCGTGGCCGTGGATATGGCCGTGGTAGAAATCAAAGAACAATCAATTACCACGCTCCACAAAATAACAATTTTAACCAACACAAAGGGAATGAAGCTGGTAGGTCCGAAAACAATGGCACTTCCTGTTTTAGATGTGGTAGCACAAACCACTGGTCAAAGGCTTGTCGCACAGCTCCACATTTATGTGAGCTATACCAAGCCTCTCTTAAAAGGAAAGAGAAGGAAGTGAACCATGTTGATAATTTTGATAATCTCAACGTTGAGTTGAACACTGCAGACTTTGACATGGAACTCTGAAACACATGTTGCTTGACCATAATAGTTATATGCAACAATTAAGTGTTTTCATATTTATTAATTATGTATTTTTCTTCATGTAATGTTTTCTTTCAATTAAATAAAGTTCTCGTTAAAATATAACAATATCGTCGTTATTCACTTATTAATTTTTTTTTATACTTTCAAGATTAAAATGAACATCATTGGAGCGCAAGATCAAACAAATGAAGCAGATATATGTATAGCGGATAGTGGAGCCACACATACTATACTTAGGTCTAAGAAATATTTTTTTGAGCTTAAACCAACAAAAGGAATCATTAATACAATATCAGGACCTACAGACCTGATAGAAGGAGTGGGAAAAGCTAATTTAGCATTACCAAATGGTACAAAGCTTATAATAGAAAATGCTTTATTTTCCCCAAAATCAACAAGAAATCTGTTGAGTTTTAAAAACATATATCATAATGGATATGATACTCAGTCAAAGACTGTTGATAGTGAAAAATATTTGCATATCATAAGCAAAGATCGAATATTAGAAAAACTGCCAATGCTTCAGTCTGGTTTACATTATACACACATTAATGTGCCTCAGGCATATATGGCAGTTAAAGAAAAATTTTGTGATCCTGAAACACTTAACTTATGGCATGACAGATTAGGCCATCCAGGATCTACAATGATGAGAAGAATAATTGAAAATACTCATGGGCACCCATTGAAATATCAAAAGATCCCACAATCGAATAAAATTCCGTTGTGTACATCTTGTTCTCTTGGGAAATTAATTACAAGGCCTTCGCCTGTAAAAATTGAAAAGGAATCACCTCTGTTTCTTGAAAGAATTCAAGGAGACATATGTGGGCCAATTCATCCACCATGTGGACCATTCAGATACTTTATGGTTTTGATAGACGCGTCAAGTAGATGGTCTCATGTCTGTTTGTTATCAACTCGTAATGTAGCATTTGCAAAATTTCTTGCACAAATTATCAAATTACGAGCACATTTTCCTGATTATACTATTAAAAGGTGAGACTTGATAATGCTGGTGAATTCACATCACATGCTTTTAATGATTATTGCATGTCTGTAGGAATTATTGTTGAACACCCTGTTGCTCATGTACACACACAAAATGGCTTAGCTGAGTCGTTAATCAAACGTCTACAACTAATAGCTAGACCATTAATAATGAGGACAAAACTCCCTGTGTCTATTTGGGGTCATGCAATTCTTCATGCTGGATCACTAATTCGTGTGAGACCAAGTGCAAATCTTAAATACTCTCCCTTACAACTTGTTTCTGGCAATGAGCCAAACATTTCCCACCTTAGAATTTTTGGGTGTGCTGTATACGTCCCTATTGCACCACCACAACGTATAAAAATGGGTCCTCAAAGAAGGTTGGGAATATATGTTGGATATGAATCAGCTTCCATCATAAGATATCTTGAACCTTTAACGGGTGATGTATTTACAGCACGTTTTGCTGATTGTCACTTTAACGAGTCAGTTTTCCCGGCATTAGGGGGAGAAAAGAAAAAACAAGAAAATGATGTATCATGGTATGTTCCTTCATTATTGTATCTTGATCCAGTAACTAAACAATATGAGACAGAGGTTCAAAAGATAATACACTTGCAAGAAATTGCAAATCAATTACCTGATGCATTTACTGATACAAGCAGAGTTACTAAGTCTCATATACCAGCTGCTAATGCTCCAGCTCGAGTTGAGATTCCAAATAAGCAAATAGATAACACAATGGCTCATGAATCTCAGAGACGTTTGAAACGAGGAAGACCAATCGGTTCCAAGGATAAAAATCCTCGAAAAAGAAAAACTCATGAAAATGAAGTTGACAATAAAGTGAATGATCTTGATGAAACGCTTAATACCAAAACCTCTCATGAGGAGGATTTGGATGAAACTAACAAAGAAATATCAATTAACTATGGTCACACACATATCTTATGGAATCAAGATGAAATGGAAGGTATTGATGAAATATTTTCTTATTCCGTAGCAAGTGACATCATGAGTGGAGATGATGATCCTGAACCAAAATCAGTTAGTGACTGTCAAAATAGACATGATTGGGATAAATGGAAAGGAGCTATGCAAGCTGAATTAGATTCACTTAACAAACGAAAGGTGTTTGGACCTATTGTTATTACTCCTATGTCCGTAAAGCCTGTAGGGTACAAATGGGTTTTTGTACGAAAACGAAATGAGAAAAATGAAGTTACAAGGTATAAAGCTAGACTTGTAGCTCAAGGTTTTTCACAAAGGCCAGGGATTGATTATGAGGAAACATACTCCCCTGTTATGGATGCAATAACCTTTAGATACTTAATCAGCTTTGCAGTCTCTAGAAATTTAGAGATGCGTCTTATGGATGTTGTCACAGCTTACTTGTATGGATCACTAGATAGTAACATCTATATGAAAATTCCTGAAGGTTTTAAATTCCCCGAATCATTAAACTCAAAGCCTAAGGAAATGTATTCCATCAAATTACAAAGATCCTTGTATGGACTCAAACAATCTGGACGGATGTGGTATAATCGTTTGAGTGATTATTTGACAAGTAAAGGATACACAAGTAACCTTATTTGTCCATGCATCTTCATTAAGAAGACAACATCAGGATATGTGATCATAGCTGTGTATGTTGATGATCTAAATATAATTGGGACGCAAAAGGAAATTAATGAAACAATTGCTCTTTTAAAGAAAGAATTTGAAATGAAAGACCTTGGAAAAACCAAATATTGTCTTGGTTTGCAGATTGAACATATGCATAATGGAATACTTGTACATCAGTCGACTTATACTGAGAAACTCTTAAAGCGTTTCAATATGGACAAAGCAAATCCTTTAAGCACACCGATGGTTGTTAGATCACTCAATGTTGATAATGATCCATTTCGTCCTTGCGAAGATAATGAAGAGGTCCTTGGTCCAGAGATACCATATCTCAGTGCAATTGGAGCTCTTATGTATCTTACTAACTGTACGAGACCTGACATTTCTTTTGCAGTTAATTTGTTAGCAAGATTTAGTTCAGCCCTACTAAAAGACACTGGAATGGGATTAAACATATTTTTCGATATCTTCGAGGTACTATTGATTTAGGCTTGTTTTATCCTAATAATTCAAAAGAAGGGTTGGTTGGTTATGCAGATGCAGGTTATTTATCTGATCCTCATAAAGCAAAATCTCAAACGGGATACATATTTAAGAATGGAGGAACTGCGATTTCATGGCGCTCTCAGAAACAAACACTCGTTGCGACATCCTCAAATTATGCTGAAGTCATTGCACTACATGAAGCTTCAAGAGAATGTGTATGGTTAAGATCTATGACACAACTTATATTAACTTCTTGTGGATTGGAGAAAGATAGAAATGCAACACCAATCTATGAAGATAATGCAGCTTGTGTCTCACAAATGAAAGAAGGGTATATCAAAAGTGACAGAACAAAACATATACCACCAAGATTCTTTTCATACACTCAAGACCTTATTAAAGATAAACAAGTTGAAATGAGATACGTTCAATCTAGCAATAATTCAGCTGATCTTTTCACAAAGGCACTTCCAAAAACAACTTTCAGAAAACATGTTTATGATATTGGCATGCGGCACGTACACACAATGTGATGATCTACAGAAGACAATTTGAGGGGGAGTTATAAGCTGCACTCTTTTTTCCTTAGCTAAGGTTTTTTCCCACTGGGTTTTTCTTTAGCAAGGTTTTTAATGAGGCAGTACTTAAACTCTTGAAGTTTGAAAAGTGTCATCCAAGGGGGAGTATTATGAATTATTACCATAGCAAGTGGATGAACTCTTTGTCAAACTTGTAGATAAGTTTACTATGCTAAATAGTTTTACTTGTCTACCAAAATGATTGATCTTTGTAGTATAAATACCACCTCAATGTAGAGGAGAAGATGCACCTCTTGTATACACTTTCATAAGTTATACATTTCTCTTCTTCTTGCTCTTGCAATTCTCTTTAAAGTTCTTAAGGTTATAACACTAATCTTGTGTTAATTATTGTGATATTATAACATGTTCATATATTTTTTGTCCACTTTTTTGTTTCTTTAAGTACTTAAGCTTTTATTTCTTTTGTATTTTTTCAATTAAACTATAAAAATAAGAATTTAAAGTGACATAACTTGAATGTGTTGCTTATGTTGCTTTTGTTCTTTGTTGTTCTTTATATAGATGAGAAAATTTAATTAAGAATCAAGAGTTGGGTAGCTTACATATAGAATCACTAGAACACTAAAGTATTAACATATTATAGCAAAAACAAGTATAAACATTAAAAATCGAGTAATAGTGACCACACACGAAAGACCTCAAACCCATAAATTTATAATTTTAAGTTTTTTTTTTTCATTTTCTTGAATGTAATTTGTAATTTTTTTCATTTTTTTCAATGTAACAAGTAAGTTTTAATTATTCTTTATCGTTTCGTCAATGTAATTCATAATAAAATCAATCAACCATCAAACACAACATAAAGGTATGTACATCAAAATATTAAACTTTTTTACATCAATATATATAAAAAAAATGCGAACTACATTTGAGTGGGTTGGAGGGGGGGGGGGGTTTGAGTTGTTGCATCCTATGCTGCCTCCTTGCTTTCTGCCTCTTCCTTACCATAATACCATGTACCGGCTAACTCATAAATGGGACAAGCTCCTACTAAGTAGGAGCACTACCATCGATGCATAGCATGCATCTCACGAAGCAGATGATAGCTCTGACATAAACTCACCGGTCGAAGGAATCCGCTTAATAATAACCCTTAGCGGTGGTGGAGATGGTGGATGGGCACCCGACTACTGCTGCGGTGCTTGATCCGCCTTTGCCTTTGCATGCGGCACCTAGATGGTATGACCCTTATTGATAGATTATTTAAGTTACTGCTAAAATCGCCAGGAACGCCCATTGCAAAGACAGTTTGGTAGCCTAGTATCCTCAGCGGGGCGTCAGCTATCTACCTAGCCAGAAGTTGTTTAGTGTAAATCCCTTAACGGGTGACAATGATGGTTATGTACGCCTCGCAAATAATAAAGTTATACATTTGGGAAAAAAATTTGTTAGAAACAATTAATAATCAATTGATAAATAAATTAAGAAAAAGGTAAAGTATATTAATAATCAATTAATAAAAAACTATTAGTAACAATTAATAATCAAAAGTGAGTATCCATACGATGAGTAACGTTCGACCTCTAAGGTTAAGCAGTGCATGTAAAAAAAAGATCGAGAAGCGACACATGCTCTATGTTCTAGTCACACTTGGTCATAGTATTGGCAATGTATCGATGCAAATATCGGTGTAAAGGATCTCTAATCAACCTCAATTCTGACCATTCTGCTAACCATGGTTCGGTCCTCCGTCAGTATATTCGTCACCATCAATCGATCATGAGAATATTAAGTTAAATCACTCAAACGGGAGAAGTTTCCAACGATCATTACTTGAAAACTCTTCTATTCAATGTTTTTCTTCTAATCGCCAAATCATTAGTCTATTTATCCATGCCGAACATGCTGCAAAAAAATAGCAACTATTGTAATTTTAAAAAAATAATTTGCAACTATACGTTTTAAAATCTTATATCTGAACATAAAGCCCCGTTTCGAAATAGGGTACCCTAAAAAATCTAAGTTAAGATCCACAATGCCCCGTATAAAACACCCTACCTGATTGAGCTAGATACGTTATGTAAAAACTGCACAACATTTCGAGACCAATATTGATCATTCTGCCAACCATGGTTGTCTATTGGTGTCGGAATACTCTTAGAAATGGCAGGCGCATTAGAAGATGACCCATTATGACACCTTCTATTGCATCTGTCAAACGACATTTTAATTAACTCGTTTCAAATTCACCCAATTAAAAGAAATAACATATGTCTATTTATATAGTACATTTATATAGAATCTTAAATCACGTCAAATAATGGACACACGTTTTTCTAGGAATATACATCACGTCAAATAAACATAAAAAAGCGAATATCAATGAATAACATGTCACGTCAAATATACGGGGAAATAACCAAACGGATCGTATTACTCTCAGGCCTTTACGACCCATATTAGACTTTATAGGCCATAAAGAAAAGTCAAAGGATGTACCTATAACACGGGCATGGTGTACGCATAATGTGGGCGAAGTATAATTCCAAGTTGATTATATTTATTATATGTAAACTATTAAACTACGTTAACTTTTAATTTATCATATGTTAGAATACGAACTTTGAGGGTCTATATGGTATGGGGTAATGGAATGGATGAATGAATGGAATTGATGAAAGAATGAAATGAATGAAAGAATGAAATAGATAAGGGAATGAAATGAAATGGATGAGGGAATGGAATGGACAGTGGAAAGAAACGAATCATTACCATTCCATTATCATGTTTGGTTAACTTGTAGGAATGGAATCAATCATCACTTTGTATTTTTTAGTAGAAATGAAAAGACAAAAGATTAAAATACGGGGGTGTTTGTTGTTGTTGTTGGTGGTGGTGGTGCTGGGTGATGGTTGGTGGTGGTGGTAGTGGCGGATGGTGGTGGTGGTGATGGTGATGGTGTTAATGGTGGTGGCAATGGTGGTTGGTAGTGGTTAGTGTGGTGGCGTTAGTAGTGATTGGTGGTGATGGTGGCGATGGTGGCGATGGTGGTGTTGATGGTGGTGGTGGTTGGTAATGGTGATGGTGGTTATTGGTGGCGTTGATGGTAGTGGTAGTGGTTGTTGTTGGTAGTGGTGGGGGTGTTGGTTGGTTGGTTGTTGGTGGTGGTTGGTGGTGATGGTGGTTGTGACAACCTTGATTTTGGGCCCAAAAAATTTTTTTTCTTAGAAACCATAACGGGCCACACACCGATCACATCAGAAGCCCATATAATGGGCCTAACAAGATCAAACTCCTAGACATGGATACACACACCATAATGGGCTTAGGCCCATCAAACTTTAAACTGGTCATTGGGCCACAGTGTTAAGTGGGCTTGACCCACGAAACCCTCATGGGCCATTGGGCCATGTTATGATATTGTTCGTGAACTACCGACACAGGTGGGCTTTAGGCACGAGGTCCTAGTGAAATTATGTGCCAATTAGACTAATAAACGATAGGTGATTATTAATAGACCTTGTTATCTAGAAAATCTAGAGTTAGCACAATAAGAAAGCAAACTAAGTACAACCGAATACCGAACTACGTTTGAAGAAAATCTATAAACCCAATTACGCATATTACCAAACTAAATATTCATCAATAAATAAAAACTTATAATTTATTAAACCACAATCTTAATTAAGAGTATAAAAATCTTGGAAAAACATAACCTATGAATACAATAGTAATAATAATAATAACTTTACACTAAATAATAAACCCACCTAATGCTTACATCTTATAAATAAAAACTAAAACTAACCATACAATGAATATTAGGTAAATAAAATTAGCTCACTCATAAATATATACATATATACTTACGGCATACATACATATACATATATATGCATGCATACGTACGACATATACATACACACCACCCTCACAAATCAAACAAGATACATATCTTGTGTCTTGTAAATCCTTGAGATTCTACATAGCGCTCTACAACCTAGCTACCACCTCACCTCCAACCCAATCAACACCCTTGCGTGGCATAAATAAACCCACAATCTTGCCATATCTTGAATGTTTGTCAAATCTAGCAAAATCTATCTTAAACCCAGGTATGATCTTGTAATTGATCAAGAATTTGGGATCCAAACCCCCTCCCCAACACCTCTCGGCCAAACCCCTTCAACACCACAACCCTCACCTTCAATTCAAACTACAACTCCCTCTAAACACTCTCAACTTTCTCTTACTCTCTTGCATTCATCAAGCATCAAACTCCAGAAATCTTGAAGCCAAGAAGCAGCCCAAACTCGAGCACCATCAACCCCATTAAGCTAAGGTAAGCATCACTTGAACACACACACACACACAAACCCACACCCATCTTCAAGTTCACATCTCCATTCCATTGATCTTATAACATGAACTAACCCACCATTTTAAACAGCCTTCTCTCACCATTACAAGCTCCTTTGGCAGCCTATGCATCCATCGCACCGACCTCACACGACAAGGTAACCCGTTGCTACCCGAAAACGCGCGAAATATCGCGTTTCATCACGTTGGTGACTCAACCAACCCCACGACAACCCCAGCGTCTTGTGAAAATTTAAACAACTAAATTTTTCAGTAATTAAAAGATACACAAAGCTTTCTCAAGACCCTTTTGCTCACAAATACGGTTTTAGCAAATATGGCTCACCCGAAAACCCGATTTTTGTAAAAATATTAAAGTGTGATATCTAAGTCTAAAAATTTTAAACTGAATATTTTTGGAAGTTTTTTGAGACCATATTAAGTTAAAAATGAATTTTCATAAGCTAAGTCTATGTATTTCATATTTTATAAAATATACAAAACTCAAGAATATATGATTTTGAGATAAATAAAAAAAAAGGTTGGAGAATTGAGTTACTAAAATTAGGGGATTATTTAGAAGTTAATTATGACAATTAAATGTTTGGAAAGGGAAAAATCAGATTAAAACACTTAGAAATCCAAAATCGGTACTTAACGGACACTTAACAGAACTAACCGGTAGACTTAACGGAAATATCAATTGTGCATATAATCCGAATGTACAAAATTTCAGGGGACTTAAAATGATATGAAATGCCTAAAAATTTAATTTCATAATTTATAGAGCTTGTTTTCTTGGTAAACAAACATATAAAGGATATTCATGCTAAAATATTAAAAATTCACAAAAACGTGCTCTTAAGCTAAAAAAATGAAATCTACAGAACCATAAAAGTTACTCTAAGTATATTAAAGTATTATATGACTAAATTGGACCACAAATTTGACCCAAACCTAAGAACCCGTTAAAAACCGAGCCTTGAACGTTAAAATACCAAAACCGACATAAAACAATCTAAGACTTAAAAATACAGTAGATCATGGCCTAATAATGATAAAATTAAGCTACAAATCAAATATTATCAATTATAGAATTTTCTATGAATTTATACAAGATATAACGTTAATCTAAGAAAACTAACGTCTCACTAGAAAGAAAAATAGTAAATAGATTTACGAAGACCCTTAAATCAATAACACTAATATTTTCCAGTAGGTTATGACCCATAGTCATAGAGACAACTTAAGAAAAATTATTAGAATAATCAAACATACAAATATATTACAAAGCACACCCGAAACTCGACCCCAACCACGTTTAAATATCAAATAACCTAAGCACCAACTCTATGGCCAAAACTTTACATTCCAGAAGGTAAATAATGCCCAAATAAGATAGAATTTAAATATAAACCATCATATGGACCACTCAACGAATCCAAGTAGGAAACCTCTTAAGGTAACTTCATAAAACGCCTAAACCGGAAACAAACTCTTGAACCCGTTAAGAAAGACCTAAATGGCATAAAAACTAACTTACTATAGTAGCTTAATCTACTTGAAACAATAAATCCCACTGTAAACAATTAAAGTGCAAAATTCCAAACATAAGGGTTAAAATTATTAATTTAGCAAAGTTGAGGGACCAATCTTGCCTGCAAATTAAACTTCACTGTTTTGGAACCAAATATTAACTTTAACAAATTATTTAATCTAAAATAATTATTTAATGACTCAAATATAACCAACCGTCAAATCAAGACTTCAAACTTCAAAGATTTGAACCAAATTACACACATGTAATATAAATCACCTAATAACATAAGATAAACCTGAAGTAGAGGGGTTGGGCTTAGTCAACTGATTGAAATGAAACTAATGTCTATAAAATGAACTTAGGAACCTTTCCGGTCGGTAGCTCTCTAGACCACGAACAACCACTTCAGAAACAAGCTAAGGTGAGTCTCATAACCCCTTTTTACTTAAACAATTTTTGGGTGGAATACACACTCTTGTAAATCATTATTATGGTGCAATGGTTACTGCTCTTGTCCCCGAAGGTGAGCACAATCATGAACTCCATTAGGAGCCGCGTGGTTTGTGGATAGTACTATTTGGGGAATCCCCCGCACACAATGGGCCCTAAGGATAGGGAAACCCCCCATTGAGATTTAATAATCATTGTGTCATAAATTAGTGTAGATTATATGTGCTTAACATGGCATACTTAAGCCCATAACAATAAAGGGTTTGGGTTAGGGGATGTTCTAGCACTCGAGAGGGTCACCTGGGTCTAGGTTTGATTGTGATACTTTTTTTTGTGCACCATTACTATTTTTATCTTATTTTATGAATTACGTTAAGTCTTGTGTCATAAACTTATGAACTCACCAACATTATATTGACGCATTTTGGGTGTGTATTTCAGGAGAAGAATGATTTGACCAAGTGATCATGGATAGGAGTTGACTTGTCAGATAGTTTGGAGTTTAGCTACCACCTTATCCATTTGTTAACTTTGGGAGGCAATTTATTTTAAACTTATGCATTTGGGGATTAGACAATAATTAACTAATATTTGTATTATCTTGAATGCCATGTAGGCAATGAATGATTAGGTGAAAATTATTTAAGTTCGTTATTTTCCGCTGCATTTTGTTGATATCAGTCGTCACAGCCGGACCCGGTCAATAGGGTGTGATAGATTGGTATCAGAGCCAGTGGTTCCAGCGAATTAGGTTCATACCATAAGATACCTAGGCTTTAACACATTAGGACCTAGGGAGAACTAAGAAGTAGACACCCCCCTAAGCTATAACCCGAGGGTAGTTCCTATCATTTGCATTCATTCTATAAATTTTGTGTAATTTCTAGTTCTAATTTCTAGTTTTGATTATATTTATAATATTCATGTTGTATTTTTCCTGGTTTGTTCATTAGATGGCAGGAAATTTGAACAAAGGAAAGACCATCTATAGCAGTGACTCACCCGATGTCCCACCTCCACATTGCTACCAGACCACCAATCCACCACCCACATTTGTACCAGATGTGGGTGCAGGACTCTCGAGACACCCTATGAGATTAGGGAGTATGCCCATCTTGGGCTAGAGTATGGGGACCCTAATTGGTACCCAAGGGCCCCCTATGAGAACATGATGCCTGATCCCGACCAGGACTGGAAAATGGAGGAGTCCGACCCTTTGGATGACACGTCCGGATTGTCGGTGACCGTCAGGATCAGTTCCTTACGACCTGACGGGGATGAGGACGTGGCACCTCGTGCAAGGCAAACCGCACGAATGTCCGTCCGACCCGTCCCCATATTCCAGCAGGAATGGGGTAACTTGGTCACGGGACTAACCGGGGCGCCACCACAATCGGTCGTACCATCGTTGCCACCACCGCCAGCCTCATAATATCCGACTGGGCCCTATGGGCGTGACGCGATAGCATGTCATAGTTTCCATTTGGCCTCGCCAATGTACTCAACCGACCCCTATGCCGAGTCGGTGCGCTATTCCAGTGCATCTCACCAGATGTTTGCTGACCTGCCTCTGTAGCACTCGGGACCATTGACTGGAGACTCCGCCATGGAGGAGGTATGGCGTCGACACCAACACTATGACACCCTGAAGGAATAGAGGGACGAGGTGGTGTCCCTAGTGGCAAGGATGTGGAGGAAGCTTTTCCTAGCTGCCCATAAGTGTGTGCTCGACCCATGGTCCCGTTACCGCCGCCGCCGCCGTTATTGACATGTCTTTAATTATTTTATTATGTATTATTTAAATTTTGAATGAACTATGTATTCTGTAGGACATGGGTGAATGTTCACTCATATCACACTTGGTTGTACTTTGGACTTATTTAAAATTTTGTAATCCTAGCAAGTTTTGCTATTATTAAGACTATTAATGGTTGTTTGATGAGATGTGTTGGACCTCTTAACTTGCATAATGTGATGACATGATTGGTTGTGATACTACGATAACTTTATAATTATAAAACCCTTGAGTTTAAAACCATATAAAATGTTTATTTTAGCCATGCCGAGGGGAAGAGGATAAGGACACGCTCCAAATGATAGGGGTGGTGTCACCACCCGATCAAGAGCTCGTACCAACCAACAAGATGAAACCACCACAGAAAACACCAACAACACTCACCGCACCAATGACAGCCCCAACACCAACCGCAACACCGACCAAGAAACTAGACTGCAACAACTAATTGTAGAAGCCATTACTAACACCCTGCCCGCTATCACTGCCCATGTTAACGCCGAGCGAAACCACAAGATAACTCACGAGGGGGAGGAGAACGAAGATGGAAACAATGACACCCATGGAAACAATAATGAGGAGGAATGAGAAGAAGCACGTATGCGAACTGGTTATAACTACAAGGCATTCATGGCCTGCAAACCGAAGGACTACTATGGAAATGAAGGCGCGATGGGAACAATTAGATGGCTAGAGGAGATGGAGGCAGTACTGGATATAAGTGAGTGCAGAGATGAACAAGGTAAGGTTTGCCACACACTCTCTCAAGAATGGAGCTTTGAACCAGTGGAACACATTGTTGCAAACCCGAGGGAGAAACGCGATGAACCGGATGAGATGGGAAGCGTTCAAAAGCTTGATGGTGGAACGTTACTGTCCGATTAATGAGATTGAAAAGAAGGAGGCTGAATTCTTAAGTTTGGAGATGAAAGGCACGACACACTTGGAATACACCAACCGATTTAATGAACTGTCATTGCTGGTACTGCACTTGGTGACTCCTGAATCCAAGAAGATTGGTAGGTATGTGTGGGGTTTAACCTCGAAGATTAGAGGAATGGTGAAAGAAGCTAAGCCAAGGACATTTTAGGAAACAGTGGAGATTTCAGCAACATTAAATGATGAGGTGGTAAGATGCGAGGGAGTGAAAGGAGTAGAGAATGAGGAGTTAAGCGAAAATGGGAGAAATTTCGATCTATAAGTGGAAGTTCAAGTAGGAAGAGTGTGGTTAATCGACAGCAAGAAGGGAAGAAACCCTACTTAGGGAAGCAACCATCTTGTGGGAAGTGTGGTTAATCGACAGTAAGGTAAGGATGGCGGTTAAACCGCAGGTAAAAGAGGGCAAGACCACTGTGTGCTACAAGTGCAACAAACCAGGTCATTTTGCAAAGGAATGCAAGTCTGTGACTACAGGACCTGTGAGATGCCATGAGTATGGCGAAGTCGGGCACATCCGCCTTGACTGCCCCAAACTAAAAGCTAAAAAACCAGTGGTAGGACGCCCTAAGGGGAGAGCATTTTTGATGAATGCAGAGGTTGCTAGGGAGGAGCCCGAAGTTGTGACTAGTACGTTCCTAGTAAAAAATCATTATGCTTATGTACTATTTGACACCAGGGCCAATAGAAGCTTTGTTTCTGCGAGCTTTAGACCAAGAATTGAATTAAGCTCCTCTAGGCTAGCCGACACGTATACCATAGAATTAGCCAATGAAACGTTAGTCAAAGCTGATGAGATGATTGTTGGGTGCATGATAGATTTGGACGAGCCTGAATTCCCTACAGACTTAATACCAGTAGAACTAGGAGGATTTGACCTAGTGGTAGGTATGGATTGGCTGGTAAAGAATAGGGCCGAAATTATATGTGACAAGAAATTATTAAAGATTCCCCTACCTGAAGGAGAAACCCTCGTGATATATGGTGAGGGGCCAAGGCAAGGCATGAGCACCATTTCATGCCTAAAGGCTAACAAGTGCCTGCGGAAGGGGTGCATTGCATACTTAGCCTATGTGATGACTACTGAAGAGGAAAAATGACTTGAGGACGTCCCCATAGTGTCAAAATTCGCAAACGTATTTCCCGATGAACTACCAAGACTCCCTCCATATAGGCAGGTTGAGTTTCGCATCGATCTAATACTGGGAGCTGCACCAGTAGCTAAATAACCCTATAGGCTAGCCCCGTAGGAGATGCAAGAGTTGATGGTGCAACTGCAAGAACTTATGGACAAAGGGTTCATTAGGCCAAGCTTCTCGCCATGGGGAGCTCCGGTCCTATTTGTCAAAAAGAAAGATGGAACCTTAAGAATGTGAATTGACTATTGAGAGTTAAACAAAGTCACAATAAAAAACTAATACCACTTCCGGGGATTAATGACTTATTTGATCAACTCCAAGGGTCACGATACTACTCCAAGATAAACCTGAGGTCAGGGTATTACTAGTTACAAATCAAGGAGGAGGACGTACCAAAAACCACATTTAGAACTAGGTACGGGCACTGCGAATTCTTAGTGATGCCTTTCGGTTTAACCAATGCACTTGTAGTATTCTTGGATCTCATGAATAGGGTGTGTAAGCCATACCTAGGCAAATTCATTATAGTTTTCATAAACGACATTCTGATATACTCCAAGATCGAGGCAGAGCACAAACAACATTTGAGGTTGATTTTAGAGTTACTACGAACTGAGCGGCTATACGCCAAGTTTTCAAAGTGCGAGTTCTGGATGCGAGAAGTGCAGTTTTTGGGCCACATAGTAAGTGAGAAAGGAATTCAAGTCTACCCCATCAAGATTGAGGCTATTAATAAGTGGGAACCACCCAAGACCCCTACCGAGGTATGACAGTTTTTAAGGTTGGCCGGTTACTACAAAAGATTTATAGAAAACTTCTCAAAAATTGCCAAACCGTTGACGTACCTGACCAAGAATAGTACTAAGTTCAAATGGGAAACAAAAGAACAAGAAGCTTTTGAAACCCTGAAGCAGAAGCTATGTAGTGCACCGATCCTGTCCTTACCCGAGGGAACAAACAATTTCACAGTGTATTGTGATGCCTCACACCACGAACTCGGATGTGTCCTGATGCAAAGGGGAAAAGTGATAGCGTATGCTTCACGAAAACTAAAGGTGCATGAGCAAAATTACACCACACACGACTTGGAGTTGGGAGCTGTAGTATTTGCGCTAAAAATCTGGAGGCATTACCTGTATGGTACGAAGTGCGTGATCTTCACCGATCACAAAAGCCTAAAAAACATTTTTAACCAAAAGATGTTAAACATGAGACAAAGAAGATGGGTGGAATTACTTAACGACTATGATTGGGAAATCCGATACCACCCCGATAAGGCGAACGTGGTAGCCGACGCTTTAACAGGAAGGAGAGGGCCAAACCGCTTAGGGTTCGTGCCTTGCGAATGAAGGCATGAATTGATCTGAGGGACCAGATACGAAGAACCCAAAGAGAGGCTATTAATGAAGAAAACTATAAGAAAGAAGGATTAAAAGGGATGGAGAAACAACTAGACATCCAAGATAATGGAAGGGCATGGATCCCGACGCTAGGTGGGCTAAGAGACACCATTTTACATGAAGCCCATAAATCAAAGTATTCCATTCATCCTGGAAATGATAAGATGTATAAGGATTTAAAGATAAATTATTGGTGGCCAGGTATGAAAAGAGAAATAGCCACCTATGTGGGAAAATGCTTAACTTGTGCCAAGGTAAAAGCAGAATACCAAAAGCCATCCCGGTTGCTCCAATAGCCAGAAATACCGGAATGGAAATGGGAAAGAATCACCATGGATTTTGTCACAAAGCTTCCCCGAACCCCAAGAGGGCACGACGCTATATGGGTAATAGTGGATCGACTGACCAAGTCGGCACACTTCTTAGCGATAAGGGAAGACTACAAAATGGAAAAGCTGGCTAAGATATATGTCAATGAAGTCGTGTCTCGACATGGAGTACCCTTGTCAATTATCTTGGATCGAGATAGCCGATTCACCTCCCGATTCTGGCAATCATTTCAACAGGCATTGGGAACGCGCATAAACTTAAGCACCGCCTACCACCCTCAAACCGATGGTCAGAGTGAAAGGATAATTCAGACTCTCGAAGAAATGTTGAGGGCTTGTGTGATGGACTTTGGTGGAAATTGGGACACCCACCTACCACTAGCTGAATTTTCCTATAATAACAACTACCACACTAGCATAGGAGCTGCACCCTTTGAGGCACTTTATGGACATAAGTGTTGGTCCCCAGTTTGTTAGGCTGAAGTGGGAGAAATCCAGTTAACCGGTCCAGAAATCATGCAAGAAACAACCGACAAGATCCACCGAATACGAGAACGTCTAGCAGCAACGAGAGATCGACAAAAGAGCTATGCCAATAATCGACACAAACCCTTGGAATTTCAAGTAGGAGACCAGGTGATGCTAAAGGTGTCCCCATGGAAAGGGTTAATCAGATTTGGAAAGCGGGGAAAATTAAGCCCGAGGTACATTGGACCCTTCAAGATTCTCGAGAGAATCGGACCCGTTGCCTATAGGTTGGAACTGCCAGAAGAATTAGGCAGAATACACGACACGTTTCACGTTTTAAATCTCAAGAAGTGCCTATCCGACGAAAACCTGATAGAGTGCAAGTTAACGACAAGTTCCAATTTGTTGAAGAACCACTCGAAATAATGGGGCGACAGGAAAAGAAACTTAGACGTGGTAAGATTCCGATTGTGAAGGTCAAATGGAACTCACGACGAGGTCCTGAGTTCACTTAGGAACCAGAAAACGAAATCAGAAAGAAGTACCCGCATCTATTCGAACCCAAAACCCCTAATAATGGAATTTAAGAGAAATTCGGTGAAACCCCTAACCCGGCATCGCATTAAATTGACTATATATATATATATATATATATATATATATATATATATATATATATATATATATATATATATATTTTAGTAATAAAATATTACACTTTATGAGCCTTGATGACTGACTAACCTCATTGCATCGCTAGAATTAGAACAGGACTTGATAAACTAGCCTTAAGCAAATTTGGAGGACGAAATTTCTGTAAGAAGAGGAGGATGTGACAACCTTGATTTTGGGCCTAGAAATTTTTTTTTCTTAGAAACAATAACGGGCCAAACTAATCACATCAAAAGTCCATGTAATGGGCACAACAAGATCAAACTCCTAGACATGGATACACACACACACACACCATAATAGGCTTGGGCCCATCAAACTTTAAACTGGTCATTGGGTCATAGTGCTAAGTGGGCTTGACCCACGAAACCCTAATGGGCCATTGGGCCATGTTATAATATTGTTCGTGAACTACTGACACTAGTGGGCTTTAGGCCCGATGTCCTAGTGAAATTATGTGCCAGTTAGAATAATAAAGGATAGGTGATTACAAATAGACCTTGTTATCTAGCAATCTAGAGTTAGCACAATAAGAAAACAAACTAAGTACAACCGAATACCGAACTACCTTTGAAGAAAATCTATAAGCCTAATTACGCATATTACCAAACTAAATATTCGTCAATAAATAAAAACTTATAATTTATTAAACCACAACCTTAATCAAAAGTATAAAAACCTTTGCAAAACATAACCTATAAATACAATAGTAATAATAATAATAACTTTAAACTAAATAATAAACCCGCCTAATGCTTACACCTTATAAATAAAAACTAAAAATAACCATACAATGAATATTAGATAAATAAAATTAGCTCACTCATAAATACATACATATATACTTAGGACATACATACATATACATATATATGCATGCATACGTACGACATATACATACACACCACCCTCACACATCAAACAAGATACATAGCTTGTGTCTTGTAAATCCTAGAGATTCTACCTAGTGGTCTACAACCTAGCTACCACCTCACCTCTAACCCAATCAACACCCTTGCATGACATAAATGAACCCACAATCTTGCCATATCTTGAATGTTTGTCAAATTTACCAAAATATCTCTTAAACCCATGCATGATCTTGTAATTGATCAAGAAATTAGGACCCAAACCCCCTCCCCAACACCTCTCGACCGAACCACTTCAACACCACCACCCTCACCTTCAATTCAAACTACAACTCCCTATAAACACTCTCAACTTTCTCTTACTCTCTTACATTCATCAAGCATCAAACTCCAACCATCTTGTGTAACACCCGGAAAATTTTAAAAGACGAGAAAGAAAGTATAAACGTGCAGAAAAAGAAAGAAAACAAAATTTAACCTAAGTTGATGGGCTAAATGTGTCAAAAGAACAAAAAGATTAAAAGTGGGTGCATAAAGTGGGCATGGCCGCCCACACCTTTTTGCATATTTTCTTTTCACCGGATTGTAGAGAGAGAAAGCAGAGAAGAGCTTCGGTTTTAGAGAGAAGGAAGAAGAAGAATTAAAATTCAAGGTAAGAATTCATCGTTTTAAGTTGTTCTTGGCCGGCCTATGCCTCGATTGTATGCTTATGTGTTTGTTTGTGTGTTCGGGTGGTGTGATTTGGTGGGTTTTAGGTGTTTGAACTCATTTGCAAACGGGTTTAAAGGAAGTCATACTCGAAGGCTGCTAAGGTGAGTTCTAGATCCCCGGTTTCTATGTTTTAAACCTGTTTTGGGGCTGGAAATGCATGTAACTAACTTTTTTATATGTCCAGTATTTTGTACCGTATGTTTGGCCCTGTTCTTTTAGTGGGTGTGTTAGGGCCTGCATGTTTTGCTCGGTTTATGTGGTTGTATGCTCGTTCTAAGAGATTAGCATGCTAGATCGGTGCGATGAATGTATAAGAATGAGGATTGGGAACTGATTATAGTGTAAGATGCGGTTTCAGGTTAGTTGATCATCCGTATTAAGTTTGAATATTTGCATAAGTGTTGTTCATCCGCATTAGTTAAGTCTTCATCCGCATTTGATAAACACATCAACTATTTTGATCACCCGCATTTGCTAAGTGTTCATCCGCATTTGTTGTATGTTCATCCGCATTTGTTTTGTCCATGCGCATTTGCTTCAGTCATCCGCATTTGGTTCATACGCACTTCATTGGACGGAATATTTTCTGAAAACTTTCATGTGCTTTATACATGCGCATTCGCTACAGTGTTCATGCGCATTTCTTTGGGACTCTTAGAATATTTTCTAAGGTGTTCATCCGCATTTGGTTACTCATCCGCATTTGTTTATTCATCCGCATTTCTCTGTTCATCCGCATTTGTTTGCTCATTCGCATTTCTTTAAGGGGACAGAATTTTCTGAGATTTTGGGATGTAGAGCTTAAGTGTTAAGAAAGGAGGTTTTATGGGGGACTGTGCCTGTTTACGATTTGCATGCTTTGTATGCTGTTGTGATGATGTTGTTCCATATTATGTTTATGTCCTGACCTTACATGGTGTGACGTATGTATATGCTTATGTAAAGTAGTACTTAACGAAAATGGAAGATAACTAAAGAGAAGTAAGAATGAATGCATGCATTAATGAACAAACTGAAGTAGGAAAAGTCTTGCAAGCACTGTAAGGAGGTTCACACCCAATGAAGGGTGTCAGCTCAATGGTGTGTGGGTTAGCTACCCCTGAAGTATGCACACTGGGGTCTAGTCTTTGTGACTGACCATACGTATGACCATTGTCGCTTACCCCGGTACTGGGCCCGCCTTGTGCATGATGTTTGAAGTCTATTTATAGTCTTCGGTCCAGTACCCGCCTTGGGCATGATGTTTGGGGTATAGCACATGGCATTGGCCCAATTGATGATACCCCGGTGCTGGGCCCGCCTCGAGCATGATGTTTGAAGTCTATTTATAGTCTTCGGTCTAGTACCCGCCTTGTGCATGATGTTTGGGGTATAGCTCGAGGCATCAGCCTAGAGCATAGAGAAGTGAAAGTAATAATGATCGAATGAAATATACGATAAGAAAGAGAATGAATGAATGTAAGTTGAAGATGATGAAAGATAATAATGAGATTATCTATTTGTACGTATGATGCATGATCGCTTACGAAAGTAAAGTATGGTTTTAAATAAAGGAAAAATATTTTATTTATAAAACTAAAACTCACTCAGCAACGCTGACTTTTATGTGTTTCCAGTTGGCAGGTAATGTTGCTGAGGATGGCACGGGGCAGCTACTTGGCATTTTGGATGGCATCCGTTGTTTAGATTATAATGTTTTTTTGACCTAATGCAAATTATGATATTTTGTAACAGTTAACTACAATGTATTAATTTGCAAAAGCAATTATAATGAAATGGTTTAAAAATTATTCCGCTGTAATGTTTTAGAAGTTGTAAATGAAAATTATATGTTTTATGTGCGATGATTGACCAGCTGTAAGCGTTCCGGGAACGGGGCCTTACAAGTTGGTATCAGAGCCAAAGTTTAAGTGAAACGGGTAAATATTTTCAAAAGAAACCTAAACTTAAACTGAGAATGGGACAAAGGGAAGGGATGCCAGTCCAAGTAGCTGCGTGCCATCAGGTATTTTCTTAATGTTAACCGGTATTACGTGCGCATGTTATGTGATTTATGTGCTTCTTAGTAGATTTAGATACTGATGTAGTCAGGATAGGAAATGCTTGGGGTATGAAGAGTAAAGTAAGTGGCTAATCACAACTGGCCACTGTAATTAGGGACTTACTATACTTGACATAAACTGAGTTGTTACCTTGAATGACCGTGTTGGTGTTTGAATCTTATAGCGTGTTAGAGGATGGCCGGTGGTAGATCCTCGAAGGCTTCTCGAGGTGGAGGTCGTGGTGGATGTGGTGCTGGACCACGGGTCACGAGAGGAAGGCCTAGGGCTGAAGAGGTGGCTCACGAAGAGCCCGAGACCCCTCATCAGGAGGGTGGTGATGAGAGTGCCAATTTAAGGGACTCTGTGAAGGAGGCGGTGGTGGAAGAGGTTCACCAGGTCATGCAAACGATTCTACCGTCTGTGGTGACCGAAGTGATTAAGGCTGTACGAGAAGGAGAGACGAAGGAAAGGAGGAGACCCGCAGAGGAAAGGGAGCAACCGGAGACTGAGACGGTTGTCTCCAGTGAAGAAGAAGGAGAAGAGCCTGTGCAAGAGATAGCACGAGGCTGTAACTATGGGGCATTTCAAAGATGCAAGCCCCCGACTTTTGACGGGAATGGCACTGCGGCTGCTGCTCATCGGTGGGTGAGAGAGATGGAAGCTTTTCTAGATATCAGCGAGTGCCGGGAAGATCAGAAGGTGAAGTTTGCCACCCACTCATTTGTGGACTCGGCCCTATGTTGGTGGGACAATATTGTCCAGGCCGAGGGTAGTAGAGCGATTGGCAGGATGAGGTGGAATGAGTTGAAGAAACTGGTGATCGAGGAGTTTTGTCCTCACCGAGAGCTCGACAAGGTTGAGAGGGAGTTCCTACAGCTGGAGGCGGGAACCATGACACATCAGCAATATACCACCAAATTCAATGAGATGGCACGGCTGGTGCCGGATTAGGTGACACCCTTGTCACGAAAGATTAAGGGATACATTCAGGGCTTGCCGGCGGACATCCGTAGGCACATGATCGCCGCCCGACCGAGCACGTTTAGGTCAGTGGTTGATCTGGCAGGGAGGCTGTATGATGAACGGGAAGTGGTGGTGGCTGAGGTGAGTAAGAAAGGTGGTGGTGACCAGAACTGGAACAGGAAGAGGTTTGGTAGGGGTGGTGCCCTGACAAACAACAAGCGTACACGGGTGGATGACCGCCGTGTGGTCACATCTGGTGCGTGGTCGAAGAGGTGTGGCAAATGTGGAAAGGAGCATTTCGGAGAATGTAGGCGGGGATTGAATGTATGCTTCCTGTATGGGAGGACAGGACATATAGTAAAGGATTGTCGTATGGCCAGATGTTTTAACTGTGGTTGAAAGGGCCATATGAGTCGAGAATGCAAGAAGCTAAGGGCTGAGAGTTCCGGGGCAGGGCAGAAGACCGGGACCGAGGGGCAGAAGGCGAGCGCCAGAGCGTTCACGATGACCCAGGAGGAGGCTAGGACGGACCCCGATGTTGTGTCAGGTACGTTCCCAGTAAACCAAACTCTTGCCTCCGTGTTATTTGATTCCGGTGCTAGTAAGAGCTTCATTTCTGCTGCCTTTTGTGCTAAGTTGCCTTTAAGGAGTAGGAGTATTGACTAGCCCTTCGATGTAGAAACTGCCATAGGTAAGTCTACCAGGATTTCTGTGATGATGGAAGGCTGTGTCATAGAAGTAGAAGGTCATAATTTCCTGTTAGACCATTCGTGATGACCTTAGGCGGTTTCGACGTAGTCCTAGGAGTGGACTGGTTAGCGGCCTACGAGGTGAATATCGTATGTCGCAAGAAGATGATTGGACTGACAGCGCCTGACGGGAGTTCGGTGACGATTTACGGTGTTCGAGTTACTACGATTCTGAAGTTGATTTCAATGGCAGTGGCGGGAAAGTGTATGAGGCTTGGATGTAGTGCCTACTTGGCCTACGTAAAAGATGTTGATACGCCAACACCACGATTGTCTGATGTACCGGTTGAGTGTGACTTCCCAGACGTGTTCCCAGAAGATTTACCAGGTGTACCGCCGGACCGTGAGATTGAGTTTCAGATAGACCTGATACCCGATGCTCAACCTGTTGCTAAGGCACCGTATCGGTTAGCCCCCTCTGAGCTAAAGGAATTGATGGAGCAACTGCAAGATTTACTTGATAAGGGGATTCATTAGACCGAGTATCTCTCCATGGGGTGCCCCGGTTTTGTTTGTAAAGAAGAAGGACGGTAGTATGAGGATGTGTATTGACTACCGCGAGCTGAACAAGTTGACGGTGAAGAAACGGTATCCATTGCCGAGGATTGATGACTTGTTTGATCAGCTCCAAGGACGTCATCCGAGATCCGTAGTTTCTTGGGGTTGGCGGGCTATTATAGGAGATTCATCCAAGACTTCTCTAAGATAGCTTCTCCACTGACCAAGTTGACCCGTAAGGATGTGAAGTTTGTTAGGGGTCAAGAGCAAGAGAAGGCTTTCGAAGAGTTGAAGACGAGGTTGACTCAAGCTCCTGTCTTATCATTACCCGAAGGGAGCGAGGATTTGGTGGTTTATTCAGATGTTTCTTACTCAGGATTGGGTTGCGTACCGATGCAGCGAGGAAAGGTTATAGCTTACGCATCCCGACAATTGAAGGTTCATGAGGTTAATTACCCTACTCATGATTTAGAGCTAGCAGCTGTGGTCTTTGCATTAAAAATATGGAGGCACTACCTGTACGGGACGAGGTGCACCATCTTCACTGACCACAAGAGCTTGAAGTACTTCTTCAAGCAGAAGGATTTGAACTTGAGGCAAAGGAGATGGTTGGAACTGATAAAGGATTATGATTGTGAAATCCATTACCATCCGGGCAAAGCCAACGTAGTGGCGGATGCCCTTAGCCGAAAGGAGAGGCCTGAACCAATCCGGGTGAAGGTTTACCAAATGGTTTTGACCTCCGATGTGATGAAGAAGGTCAAGGAGTTTCAAGATGAGGCGTTGAAGGAAGATCATCTTAACTCTGAAAGGATGAGAGGTCTAGTCGCGGAATTGGGTGAAAACACTCTCGGTGTTAGAACCTGATTCGGATGAATGTGGATTCCTCGTTATGGGGATCTACGTAGGAAGATCATGGACGAAGCCCATAAGACTCGATACTCTATTCATCCCGGTACTACAAAGATGTATCAAGATATGAAGAAAGATTATTGGTGGCCGGGTATGAAGCGTGACGTAGTGGAGTACGTGAGTAAGTGCCTTGCTTGCAAGTGAAGGCGGAGCATCAGAAGCCATACAGTAAGATCCAATCTTTGGAGTTACCCGATGAGTTAAGTGGAATTCACCCTACATTCCATGTATCTCATCTGCGGAAGTGTTTAGCTGACGAAGATATGGTTGTACCACTGGAAGACATTGAAGTTGATGAAAGGCTCAATTATGTGGAGCAACCAGTGGCAATCATTGATTGCAAGAATAAGAGGTTAAGGAATAAAGTGGTTCCCCTGGTGCGTGTACAGTGGAAGCACAGGAAGGGATCCGAGTCTACGTGGGAGACTGAAGAAGAGATGAGGCGGTATTACCCACATCTGTTCGAGGAATAACAGGTTTCGGGGACGAAATCTATATAAGGGGGGTGGACTTGTAACACCCGGAAAATTTTAAAAGACGAGAAAGAAAGTAAAAACATGCAGAAAAAGAAAGAAAACACAATTTAACCTAAGTTGAGGGGCTAAATGTGTCAAAAGGACAAAAAGATTAAAAGTGGGTGCATAAAGTGGGCATGGCCGCCCACACCTTTCTGCATATTTTCTTTTCACCTGATTGTAGAGAGAGAAAGCAGAGAAGAGCTTCGGTTTTAGAGAGAAGGAAGAAGAAGAATTCGAATTCAAGGTAAGAATTCATCGTTTTAAGTTGTTCTTGGCCGGCCTATGCCTCGGTTGCATGCTTATGTGTTTGTTTGTGTGTTCGGGTGGTGTGATTTGGTGGGTTTTAGGTGTTTGAACTCATTTGCAAATGGGTTTAAAGGAAGTCATACTCGAAGGCTGCTAAGGTGAGTTCTAGATCCCCGGTTTCTATGTTTTAAACCTGTTTTGGGGCTGGAAATGCATGTAACTAACTTTTTTATATGTCCAGTATTTTGTACCGTATGTTTGGCCCTGTTCTTTTAGTGGGTGTGTTAGGGCCTGCATGTTTTGCTCGGTTTATGTGGTTGTATGCACGTTCTAAGAGATTAGCATGCTAGATCGGTGCGATGAATGTATAAGAATGAGGATTGGGAACTGATTATAGTGTAAGATGCGGTTTCAGGTTAGTTGATCATCCGCATTAAGTTTGAATATTTGCATAAGTGTTGTTCATCCGCATTAGTTAAGTCTTCATCCGCATTTGATGAACACATCGACTATTTTGATCACCCGCATTTGCTAAGTGTTCATCCGCATTTGTTGTATGTTCATCCGCATTTGTTTTGTCCATGCGCATTTGCTTCAGTCATCCGCATTTGGTTCATGCGCACTTCATTAGACGGAATATTTTCTAAAAACTTTCATGTGCTTTATGCATGCGCATTCGCTACAGTGTTCATGCGCATTTCTTTGGGACACTTAGAATATTTTTTGAGGTGTTCATCCGCATTTGGTTACTCATCCGCATTTGTTTATTCATCCGCATTTCTCTGTTCATCCGCATTTGTTTGCTCATCCGTATTTCTTTAAGGGGACAGAATTTTCTGAGATTTTGGGATGTAGAGCTTAAGTGTTAAGAAAGGAGGTTTTATGGGGGACTGTGCTTGTTTACGATTTGCATGCTTTGTATGCTGTTGTGATGATGTTGTTCCATATTATGTTTATGTCGTAACCTTACGTGGTGTGACGTATGTATATGCTTATGTAAAGTAGTACTTAACGAAAGTGGAAGATAACTAAAGAGAAGTAAGAATGAATGCATGCATTAATGAACAAACTGAAGTAGGAAAAGTCTTGCAAGCACTGTAAGGAGGTTCACACCCAATGAAGGGTGTCAGCTCAACGGTGTGTGGGTTAGCTACCCCAGAAGTATGCACACTGGGGTCTAGTCTTTGTGACTGACCATACGTATGACCATTGTCGCTTACCCCAGTGCTGGGCCCGCCTTGTGAATGATGTTTGAAGTCTATTTATAGTCTTCGGTCCAGTACCCGCCTTGTGCATGATGTTTGGGGTATAGCACATGGCATTGGCCCAATTAATGATACCCCGATGCTGGGCCCGCCTTGGGCATGATGTTTGAAGTCTATTTATAGTCTTCGGTCCAGTACCCGCCTTGTGCATGATGTTTGGGGTATAGATCGAGGCATCAGCCTGGATCATAGAGAAGTGAAAGTAATAATGATCGAATGAAATATACGATAAGAAAGAGAATGAATGAATGTAAGTTAAAGATGATGAAAGATAATAATGAGATTATCTATTTGTACGTATGATGTATGATCGCTTACGAAAGTAAAGTACGGTTTTATACGAATGAAAAGTATTTTATTTATAAAACTATAACTCACTCAGCAACGCTGACTTTTATGTGTTTCCAGTTGACAGATAATGTTGTTGAGGATGGCACGGGGCAGCTACTTGGCATTTTTGGATGGCATCCATTGTTTAGATTATAATGTTTTTGTGGCCTAATGCAAATTATGATATTTTATAACACTTAACTACAATGTATTCATTTGCAAAAGCAATTATAATGAAATGGTTTAAAAATTATTCCGCTGCAATATTTTAGAAGTTGTAAATGAAAATTATATGTTTTATGTGCGATGATTGATCAGCTGTAAGCGTTCCGGAAACAGGGCCTTACATCTTGAAGCCAAGAAGCAGCCCAAACTTGAGCACCATCAACCCCAATAAGCTAAGGTAAGCATCACTTGAACACACACACACACCCACACATCTTCAAGTTCGCATCTCCATTCCATTGATCTTATAACCTGAATTAACCCATCATTTTAAACAAACTTCTCTCACCATTCCAAGCTCCTTTGGCAGCCCACGCATCCATCGCACCCACCTCACACGACAAGGTAACCCGTTGCTACCCGAAAACGTGCGAAATGTCGCGTTTCATCACGTTAGTGACTCAACCAACCCCATGACACCCCTAAAATCTTGTGAAACTTTAAAACACTAAGTTTTTTCAGTAATTAAAAGATACACAAATATTTCTCAAGACCCTTTTGCTCACAAATACGGTTTTAGCAAATATGGCTCACCCGAAAACCCGATTTTTGCAAAAATATAAACGTGTGATATCTAAGTCTAAAAATTTTAAAATAAATATTTTTGAAAGTTATTTGAGACCATATTAAGTTAAAAATGAAGTTTCATAATCTAAGTCTATGTATTTCATATTTTATAAAATATACAAAACTCAAGAATATATGATTTTGAGATAAATAAAAAAAAGAGGTTGGGGAATTGAGTTAATGAAATTAGGGGATTATTTAGAAGTTAATTATGACATTAAAATGTTTGGGAAGGGAAAAATCAGATTAAAACACTTAGAAATCCAAAACCGGGACTTAACGGACACTTAACGGAACTAACCGGTAGACTTAACGGAGATATCAATTGTGCATATAAGCCGAATGTAAAAAATTTCAGGGGACTTATAATGATATGAAATGACTAAAAATTTAATTTAATAATTTATAGAGCTTGTTTGCTTGGTAAACAAAAATATAAAGGATATTCATGCTAAAATAGTAAAAATTCATAAAAACATGCTCTTAAGCTAAAAACATGAAATATCCTGAACCAAAAAGTTAGTCTAAGTATAATAAAGTATTATATGACTAAAGTGGACCAAAAATTTGACCTAAACCTAAGAACTCGTTAAAAACCGAGCCTCGAACGTTAAAATACCAAAACCGACATAAAACAACCTAAGACTTAAAAATACAGTAGCTAATGGCCTAATAATGATAAAATTAGGCTACAAATAAAATATTATTAATTATAGAATTTTTTATGAATTTATACAAGATATAGCGTTAATCTAAGAAAACTAACGTCTCACTAGAAAGAAAAATAGTAAATAGATTTATGAAGATCCTTAAATCAATAAAACTAATATTTTCCAGTAGGGTATGACCCATAGTCATAGAGACAACTTAAGAAAAATAATTAGAATAATCAAACATACAAATATATTACAAAGCACACCCGAAACACGACCCGAACCACTTTTAAATATCAAATAACCTAAGCACCAACTCTATGGCCATAACCTTACATTTCAGAAGCTAAATAATACCCAAATAAGATAGAAGTTAAATATAAACCATCATATGGATCACTCAACGAATCCAAGTTAGAAACCTCTTAAGGTAACTTCATAAAACGTCTAAACCGGAAACAAACTCTTGAACCCGTTAAGAAAGACCTAAATGACATAAAAACTAACTTACTATAGTAGATTAATCCACTTGAAACAATAAAACCCTTTCTAAACAGTTAAAGTGAAAAATTCCAAACATAAGGGTTAAAAATTATTAATTTAGCAAAGTTGAGGGACCAATCTTGCCAACAAATTAAACTTCACTGTTTTGGAACCAAATATTAACTTTAACAAATTGTATAATCTGAAATCATTATTTAATGACTCAAATATAACCAACCGCCAAATCAAGACTTCAAACTTCAAAGATTTGAACCAAATTACACACATGTAATATAAATCACCTAATCGCATAAGATAAACCTGAAGTAGAGGGGTTGGGCTTAGTCAACTGATTGAAATAAAACTAATGTCTATAAAATGAACTTAGGAACCTTGCCGGTCGGTAGCTCTCTAGACCACGAACACGCACTTTAGAAACAAGCTAAGGTGAGTCTCATAACCCCTTTTTACTTAAACTATTTTGGGGTGGAATACATACTCTTGCAAATCATTATTATGGTGCAATGGTTACTGCTCTTGTCCCCGAATGTGAGCACAATCATGAACTCCATTGGGAGCCGCGTGGTTTGTGGATAGTACTATTTGGGGAATCCCCCGCACACAATGGGCCCTAAGGATAGGGAAACCCCCCATTGAGATTTAATAATCGTTGTGTCACAAATTAGTGCAGATTATATGTGCTTAACATGGCATACTTAAGCCCATAACAATAAAGGGTTTGGGTTAGGGGATGTTCTAGCACTCGAGAGAGTCACCCGGGTCTAGGTTTGATTGTGATACTTTTTTTTGTGCACCATTACTGTTGTTATCTTATTTTATGAATTACGTTAAGTCTTGTGTCATAAATTTATGAACTCACCAACATTATGTTGACGCATTTTGGGTGTGTATTTCAGGAGAAGAATGATTTGACCAAGTGATTATGGATATGAGTTGACTTAGTCAGACAGTTTGGAGTTTAGCCACCACCCTATTCATTTGTTAACTTTGGGAGACAATTTATTTAAAACTTATGCATTTAGGGATTAGGCAATAATTAACTAATATTTGAATTATCTTGAATGTCATATAGGCAATGAATGATTGGGTGAAAATTATTTAAGTTCATCATTTTCCATTGCATTCTGTTGATATCAGTCGTCACAGCCGGACCCGGTCAACAGGGTGTGACAGTGGTCGTGGTGCTAATGGTGGTGGTGGTGATAGTAGTGGCGGTGGTGGTTGGTGGTAAGGGTGATGGTGTTGTGGTGGTGGTGAGTCAGATCATGGATGCATGGTAACATGTGTCTGGTCATAAATTAATAAAAAGTGTTTTCATTCCTTAAAAGAATGAAAAAGAAACACCTACCCTCAAAAAATGAAAATCAATAAAAAAGAAGCACTCATATCATTAGTATATTGTTAACAAACATGTGTTTTTCTTTTTTTTATTTCAACGAAATATCTCATTTCATTTCAGGTTTCATTCTGCCGACTCCCACTTAACCTTCATTTCTTCCCGTTTCAAACCCTAATTTTCGACGCTAAACAACAGCTTCATCGTCTCTATCAGGTAACATCTATCTCTCAATACAACTTATCTCTGCCCTAATTTATGTTTCTATACATCCGAAACGTATATGGATCTCACTGAAGATGTATATCCAACATTTGCTTCCCCAATTTGTCAAATTGATTTCGGTTTCTTAAAGTACTGAACTCTTTCGTTGTTGCTGTTGTTTCGTCACATATTAAGGCGTATTCTCATCGCATGTATCGATTTTCATTGGCGCTTGATTTGGATTCCACATTTACTGTTAAAGGGGAGTTTATTATTCTGATGATATTTTGTTTTCCTTACAAATTTGGTTGAAGAGTGACATTGGAAATAGACATAATCTGTTTGCTTAACTATAATGCTGTTATGTTAACATGTTGTGCAAAAAACTGTTTTATAGCACGTGAATTTGAGTTTGAGGGTATTTAGTTATTTTGACAAGCTTTATGGTGTCCTCTGTATTTCTTGAGTTGGATGGAAACCGCTTATCGATCAACAATTTTTTTTTCTTTCTACAGAATTGTGTTTTGTAGTGGGAATGGCATCTGTATCCAGTCAGCCACAGTTTCGGTACACACAGACCCCATCAAAGGTTCTTCATCTGAGGAACTTGCCTTGGGAGTGCACTGAGGAAGAGCTAATTGAACTCGGGAAGCCGTTTGGTAAAGTCGTGAACACAAAGTGTAATGTGGGAGCAAACAGAAATCAAGCCTTTATTGAATTTGTGAGTGTTAATCAGCAACTGTCATCAACTGAATAATACCTGTTGATCTATTGCTTTGTCTGTTATACTGTTTTTAGGCTGATCAAAATCAAGCAATTACGATGATATCATATTATGCTTCATCATCGGAACCGGCTCAGGTACGAGGGAAAACTGTCTACCTACAATACTCGAACAGGCAAGAAATTGTGAACAATAAAACATCCGCAGATGTTGCTGGAAATGTACTTTTGGTAACCATTGAGGGCAATGATGCTCGCCTTGTCAGCATTGATGTTTTACACCTGGTAAGTAATTTCAGTTTATGTCCTGCATGATCTAATAAGGTAAAATATAAGTAGATAGATGTTGCCAATAATATTTGGTTGGTAGGTTGTAGCACATGCTTGTTAAGTTTAATTGTTTGACATAAAGTGTAAATGGATCAGCAGGCATATATCAAGGATTTATCTTCGATGGCAGCTTATTGCTTGGGGAGAAAGAGCGCATGTGTGTTTGTCTCTTTTCTCCTTTCCCCTTCCTTCCTTAACACTGGCTCTTTCTTCCTCTTCATCTCTTCCTATCCCTAAAATTAGTAGAGTTAAGGCTACTTTATTCTGTTATTTTGATTCAGATTTTTTTTTTCCCTTTGTTTTTGCATGATTATCTGTATCGATGTATGTGGCTTAGTTTTTCATAATGTTATGTAAAATTATGTAATCTGGTTCTTTACAGAAAGATGCCAAGTTTAGTTTTGCCTAACTATTGGGGTCGTGGTATTGAGATGAAGGAAAGCTAAAATGGATTTGCTTTGAACTAGTAACTAATAACTTTAATGCATCACAGGACTAAAATAACATAACAGTTCATAAAGCTAGCTTGAGAGGGATATCGTCCAAATTATGATGCTATTGGGTTCTTTTTGGAGTGAACGTAGAGGATCTCTTTTAAACATTCTTGTTTTTAATCATGATTTGAGTTGGTGGGTATGATTATAAAAGAGTAGTTGTATATCTGGCACGTAAAAGGGTACACTTTTACACATAAATGTATATATATTGACAAGAGGACAAAACCCTATTGATGGTTATAAAACAAGATTGAGTTTGGTGACATGACTAGCATACATCAAGTTAAAGGACTTATAGATTCATAAGTGAGTCTAGGCATATATGAAATGGGTTGGGTTTAACATATGAGACTTAAGATGTTACATACCTGTGAACAGTAATAGGAGGCAAATTATCTGAGTGGGTAAGAGAGTAGAAAAGATCTTTGTAACCACATATATGGTTAGTACCAGCACCTGAATCAACTAACCATCCATGAGCACATAGCCTAGCACTGAGTAACACAAGCGAAGGGATTATCTATTGCAGTAGGGATATTACGCTAACCTGTGTGCTATGTCGAATAACCATCATACTTAGCAACTGTCATAAGCACTACTTGAGACTATGGTGCTGACTCAGTAGAGTTCAATTGGACCTGCAAGCATGTATAGACAGAGAAGAAGGTCTTGTAGGAGGCCAGCTAGGAGTTAAAGGTTGACCTTGTTTCTTCCAAATTTCCAACACTTATGTTGTATTATCAGCCACAAATGCAAGAACTGCTACTGAGCTATTGGGACTAATACTGTTCAGTCATATCCGATGGACCAATACTTGATTGAAGGTCTTTGATAGTAGTGTGCTAGTGTGGTAGAAGGTATCAGGATTTGATGAGATTTTATGTCCAACAGATTCATCTATGGTGGCAGCCATAGTGAATTGCTCCAGTTTTGTTTTGCATGTGAGTCCATATGGCATAAGTGTCTTGAACTTCCGTGTAAGTGCCCGAACATCTCTGAGATGTCTCCACTCAATTCATATATGAATGCAACTCTGTGCAGTATATTTATCATTGGTACAACACCTTGATGCCTCAACCCAAACCTCATAAAAAGTCTCAAAAGGTTGCAATAACTGTTTGGTGAAAGGGTATGCCAAATTGCATAGTAGGGCATCTGTTTGATCCCACTTAACATGATCTAATTTAGCTTATTTGACTTTCTTTGGTGGTCGTTTTGCTTTGACTTCTTGGATCTAGTTTGGATTTTAACTCCAAAGCTGTTTATATAATTCTGGGTGAGTTGTGATTAGAAGTAGATCTAAGAAAACAAATCCGTTTTGAGGGGAGAGAGGGCTACTGCTGGAGAATGATACTTGCGGTGGCGGAAGGATGCTTGACAGAACCTTTACTCAGCAGGGACAGAGTCTGTTCTTTGCTGCAATACAATATGAGGATAGAAGAGTAGTTGTATTTATGTGTATAGAAGGATATACTTTACAAGTATTTAGACAAGAGGATGAATCCCTGAAAAACATAATTAGCTTATTAAACAAAGATTGGTCTAATTGTAATCATAGTATATTCTAACAGTTGGTTGAGGGGGAAATTGGGATGATTGCCTGAAATGAAAATTTTCTTTCACTATGCTATGTTCTCATAAAAATTCACAAGATAAGTAGCAGTTTTTAGTCAAATTAAATCATCTTTGTCTTTAGGTTTTTTTTTTTAAATCAGAATCAGTGATAAAATTAGAATCCATACCATGCTTGGTTATGCATTCATGTTGGGTTTTGTTTGCTTTTTTCCTGTCTACCAATGCCTTTAAATTGTGGAGATGAAAGCTGTTAAAAGCTTGGATTGAAATTGAGCCACATTATGTTATGTGTGGTATTTGAATAGACTTTTACTTTCTTAATTTGTTGGGTTATATAGTTAGGAACATACTATCTCCATGTGCGGCAAATCTAATTTTTACAAATTGATTTTAGCCAACTTACGGCAATTCTGTAAGGAGTATTTGCAGGGAAGCCTGTTAAAAAATTGTTTTAGGAAATATAACAGAAATCTAACACTGGAAATCTACAATAATGTAATGTGATGAGAAGCCATTCATTACTTTGTATAGATTATACTTACCTTCTTGATGCATCCCTATGTTTTGTAGCTGAACTGAGCTGCGGAATTAACGAATGCCTTTTTGTTTATTTCTGTGATAGTTCTTGCTTTGTAAGCTGAAGTATTTTTTTCATCCCTATTTGCTTCTGTTACCCAGAACGTGTCTTTGTAATCTGCTGCTGGTCCTATGTTGTGCATAATTCATCATACCTTTTTTAATAAACAAGGATGCTTTAGTTATATTTGAATTTGTTTCTTGCTTTTCTTCATACCTAAACTGTGCGCTGTCATTTGGTATTCTATGCTCTATTGGAAAAGATAATAGATGAAATATCTGCGATATGTGTTGGACAACAAATGCTGTAAAACAGTTTTTTGCTCCATGGATACTAAAAGTATGTTCTGTAGGTGTTCTCTGCATTTGGGTTTGTGCATAAAATCACAACATTTGAGAAGACAGCTGGGTTTCAGGTGATTAAAATGTGTAGGAAGTTACCTGTTTTTTTTAAAGCTTTACCGCACTAGAAGTTGGAATTGTTATTGTATGTTCTTTATTTTTGTAGGCTCTGGTGCAGTTTACTGATTCAGAAACTGCTACTTCTGCAAAGGATGCTCTTGATGGAAGAAGTATTCCCAGGTATTAAATGTAATTACAGGTTTGCATATTACTAGTGCTTTCCTAATATAATATTTGTGTTGATATTCAACATGAGGTTGAGCCACTGTACACACATACATATATGATATGCATATGCATACATACATACACACACACACACACACACACACACACACACACACACACACACACACACATATATATATATATATATATATATATATATATATATATATATATATATATATATATATATATATAAATAAATGCTAACATCCCAAGAAATCTTCTTCTAAAATTATATTATAGCCCACACGTATCAAGTTTTTTATCCTATGAATTTACAGGTATTTGATTCCTGAGTTGGGACCGTGTTCTCTTAAGATAACATATTCTGCGCATACAGATTTAAGTGTAAAATTCCAGAGTCATCGTAGCAGGTGAAATTACTTATGAAAATTTTGTCAGTTTTTTTTAATTTTATTTTTGTGGTTTTCTTTTTCCTTATTGCGTATCTTAATGAGCTTTCTTTTGGTTCAGGGACTATACCAACCCTATGCTTCCTGTTGCATCTTCAGCAATAGATGCTAGTGGTCAGGTATGCCTTTAAAATAAGTTTTTGTTAAATTTTTGTTATTTATCTTATTCATATTAAGTTTGTTACATTTGCAGTTCAGTTTGGGTTTAGATGGGAAGAAAATAGAATCCGAGAGTAATGTTCTTCTTGCTTCTATTGAGAACATGCAGTATGCAGTCACATTGGATGTGTTACAAACGGTATGTCTCAACTTCTATTAATGTTATTTATTTTTGAATTTGTTTATGTTCAATACATTATCATTTTTAATTTGTGTGTTTGATGCAGGTCTTTTCTGCTTTTGGGCCTGTTTTGAAGATTGCCATGTTCGACAAAAATGGAGGAGTCCAAGCTTTAATTCAGTATCCTGGTAATTTATTCGATCCACATATATTATTTCATCTTAAGAAACTCTCTGTCTATATATTTTTCTACATTGAAAAAGTTTTATCTAACAAAATATTTATATCATTTGCAGATGTTCAGACGGCTGTTGTTGCTAAGGAAGCTTTGGAAGGTCACTGCATTTATGATGGAGGTTTTTGCAAGCTTCACGTCTCCTATTCACGTCACACTGACTTAAGTATCAAGGTATTTGTTTACGCCCTAAAAACTAGTATTAATAATACGAGTTCTTAATACAAATGATGATTTTCAGGTGAACAATGATCGGAGTAGAGATTACACAATGCCAGCTGCTCCAATGATGAACTCACAACCATCAATCTTGGGGCAACAACCACCACCAGCTGCCCCACGATACAATGCCGCCACCCAATACATGCCCGGTCCAGAAGGGTATGCAGCAGCCCCCCAGCCATCAGCAGGGTGGGTTCAAGGTCCCCCAGCAGTGCCTCAAGCCATGCCAATGCAGCAAATGCAGGGTCACCCATACATGCCACATCAGCAGCAGGGCATGCAATCTGAAATGGGTCCTGGTCCAACTCACTTTAATGGTCAAAATGGGTACCCACAGGGCGGACAACCACCTCATTACCATCTATAGAACCCTTATTCTGTTTGGATTTTTTCGTGTTCTTGAGATTGGTTTGTTATCTGGTAGCGGGAGTTTGCTGCAACAGGTCCCGTTTGAGACCATATTAGTGATTGTCTTCATTTTGTCATTTTGATTTGTTGTGAACTTCCAAACAAATTGGAGACTGACCTGGTGTATATCATCTCATTTTTGAGTTCTAGCAGTTCTTTTTAAATGTAAAAATTAGGGGCGAGGGAAAATTAGAAGAGTTTGTGGCCTTGGTTTGTTGAATTAAGTAGGTTAATAACATATTAATTAGGTAATAAATAGCGTATTAATTTGGTTTGTGGAATTTATTGGAATTGGAATTAAAATGAATTTGGATTTACTAATGATTTTTTTCTCAAGTGGTTAAAGTGAGGTAGACTTGGGCATAAAACCGGGTTCGGACCCGACCCGGAACCGGGTACGGGTACGACCCGGTATATGCATACCCGGGTTGGACCCGAAAAAAACCCGTAGGGTTGGAACCGGGTATGATTTTCTAGAATTTCTTAGAACCCGATCCGAACCCGACCCGACCCGACCCGGAACCGGTTGAACCCGGGTTGGATCCGGTTTCGATCGTTTTTTTTTTTTTTTTTTTTTTAAAAAGTGGCCGTTTTTTAACGGCTATATAGCCGTTACCTTCGATTTGTGATCGTTTTTTGGGTCACTTTTGCCCTATAAGTTAGTATAAATAGGTGTGGATTGATATGGTTTAGTACCCAAATCTCAAACGCAAAAATATACGTAAAAAACGCAAAAAATACTTTCGTTTACTCTCGTTTTACACGTTCACTCTCTCGTTTTACACTTTCACTCTCTTCAATCTTGATATGGCTCACTCACAATCTTCCGTTGGTCAAGGTTCGTCCAACGCTCCAACCGTCGTTCGTGTTCTTGCATACAATCGTAACATGGATGTTTGGTGCAATTGGGATATGGTTGAGTTGAGTGACGGGTCGGGGTTGTTGCAAGTTTTGTGGAGCTTTGCTTGTTAAAGATTCTAACACGACTTTAAACAAACACATTAGCAAGAAGTTTTGTAAGTCGTTGAAAAGTAATCCGGATTCGCAACAAACACAATTGGGTGGAGACGGTGGAATCTTTAATTACGATGTTAATACGGTTCGAGATCGAATGGCGAAGTTCGTGATTCAAGAAGCTTTGTCTTTTAGTCACTTCGACAATCCTCGGTTGACCAACTTAATTCGAGAGACGCTTCAACCTCGTTACACTCACGTAAGTCGTACTACACTTAGACGTTATTGTTTAAAATTATGGAAACAAGCAAAAAATGATTTAATTGTATTATTTGAAAATTTAAATACCGGTGTAAACTTAACTAGTGACGTTTGGTCGGCTCCACACGGTTTACCCGAATCGTACCTTTGCGTCACCGCTCATTGGGTGGATCCCAATTCATGGCAATTGATGAAACGTACGATTGCATTTGATCTTTTTCCACATCCACACACCGGGGAATTTTTGTTTTACTTTTTAGATAATGTAATAAGTACTTTTAAATTAGAAAACAAACTTTTTTCAATTGCATTTGATAACGCCTCTAACAACACAACCGCGGTTGAAAAATTAAAATTAAAATATCTTCCGATTGCAAACGGTGATTTTTTCCATACTCGTTGTGTTGCACATATTATTAATTTAGTAGTGCAAGACGGACTATCCGGGCAATATGTTAATAACTTTATTACATCTTTTCGATTTATGTTACATGACGTTTTTAAAAAAAGTAGAAGAAGATATCAAGATTATAACAACTTTGTAAGGATACGTACTCTAGATTTTTAGGTCCTAATTGGGATGTATCTACTCGGTGGAATTCGACTTGTCACATGTTTGAATGTGCTTTAAAACAAAAGGGCACTTTGAAAGCTTTTCATAATAGTCTTTCGGATAATGGTGAAGCCGACCCATTTCCGGATGCGGGTTGGGAGAATCTTCAACGTCTATCCGAGTTTCTTGAGGTTTTTAAAAACTCAACAACAAAATTATCGGGAGTTTATTATTCCACTAGTTATTCGGTGCTTCAAGAACTATATTTTATGTCTTTGAATTTTAAAAATTTTCAAAATAAAAATAATATGTTTAATCAAATAATAGAACCAATGAAAGAAAAGTTTAAAAAATATTTTAAGGACTTACCACCCGTTTTTACGTGTGCCGCCGCTTTAAATCCGTTTCTAAATGTTGCGGGGGTTGAATGTTTGATAGATGAGATAAATGACAATTTGGATATGCATGACGAAAATCCTGATTTTTCAAACGAGGCAAAAGAAAATTTTAATCATAGTTTGAAAACAATTTATAATTTTTATTTAAATAGATATGGGCCTAACGTAAACATAACCATGCCAAGCGGATCAACCTCAAGTGCTAGTACCTCGTTTAAAGACCCTGTTTTGACTATGTTGAATGTTGTTCGGGATGTGACGGCTAAACGTCAAAGGGGTAACACCCCAACAAGTGAGATCGGTAGATATAGTGGAACGGATTTTATTTTCACTATGACTACCGAAGATTATCGTGCATTCGATATTTTGGCTTGGTGAAAGGAAAAGAATCTCAATTTCCGATTCTTTCTGCTATGGCCCGTGATTTACTAAGCGTCCAAGCTTCTACGGTAGCTTCGGAATCTGCTTTTTCTCTTAGTGGCAGGGTAATATCATTACGAAGAACAAGACTAACTCCGGAAGCAGTGGAGATGTGCATTTGTTTAAAGGATCACTTAGACGCAACGGATCGTATACAAGACCAAACAAGCCTCGAAGACGAGATTACACTCGAAGCTAAAGTACATGATGAAGAGGTAGAAGACGGAGTATCTTCTGGCATATCCGATGAAGAATTAGCATTTGATCAAGCATCTCGTAGTAGATAAAATTAGACGATATTGTTATTTTTAAGTTGTTTTAATATTATATGTCTTTCATGTTCTTTTTAAATTTCTTTGTCATTCAAATGTTTTATATAAAAAGTATTTAATATTTGTATATTATAAGTGTAACATTTTCTGCTCAAGATTTGTATATATTTATATATTAAGTTGTTTAAATTTTTGTCATTCAAGTGAACCCGGTTAGGAAAAGAAAAATAAAAAGAGAAAAAAGGAAAGAAAATATAAGAAAAAAAAAAACATACGACCCGGTGTTCGACACACACACAAGAAAAGAAAAAAAGAAAAAAAAAATGGCAAAAACCCGGTTGAACCCGGGTTTCATACCCGAACCGAACCCGACCCGACCCTACCCGGGTATACCGGGTAGGGTTTGTATCTCGCTGAACCCGACCCGGGTTCGTACCCGGGTTCACCAATACCCGGGTACAAAAAACCCGGTTGGGCCCAAACCCGGTTTGTACCCGGGCCCGGGTCCGGCCCAAACCCGTTTTGTGCAACTCTAAAGTAAGGTATCCTAAGTTCTCATAAAAATAGGTGAAGGTTTTGAGTTTAATTCTCACATGTGACAAAAATAAGAGTGGTTCTAGCCTTCTAGGTGGGTTGGGAAGTTTTTTTCACATAATGCGTTTTTTCTCCTAAGGTGTCTTAAGTTTTTTATTTGAGTAATGTAGATGATTGGATTTGAAATTTTATATTCAAAGGATTTAGAATTTAAAAGAAGTGAAATCTATCAAGAAATTTAAATTTCAAATGAATTTTAGTGACAAAACACATAAAAGAACCGGAATATATCGCCATTTGCAAACCGCCACCTCTATGACTATCGAAAAACACCGATCAAACTGATTGCATCTTGTTGTTGCAAACGCTACCACCAATCGATCGTGGCTGCCATTGACAACCGACGGTCCGGTTGGGGGAACAGTTGGCGGAGACAGTTGTTTGTCGCCGGCGGGTGAGATGGGCATCGACTGTCAGTTTTTGATAGCGGCGGCATGCACGGGTTATTGTCAGAAGGTTGGGGTTGTCGAGGGTCAGGCGACAAGCGGGAGGTGGGCGGGGTGTGAAACGGGTTTGGGCGGTCGGCGGCGGTTGCTGGGCGTCATGTTGGGGAGTTGGGGGGGTAGTGGCTTTCGATATCCGGGCCGAGGGCGTTGGTCGCGGGGTGGGCAACGGTGGTCATTGGCAAAAGTGAAGACGGTCTTTAATGGCGGCAATTTCTTTCATGAAAGAGATTCAAACTCTTTTTATTGAGCTTTTTCAAAATCTAAAAAGAATATGAAATCATTTATTTGAAAGAATTTTAGAGAATTCATTCCAATTTTAATTTCAATACAATCAACATGTCAGTATGAAATTCAGATTTCAGTTTTAACAAATTTTTGCCAACCAAACACGTTGATCAATGAAATTCAAATTCTTAATTCTATTGAATTTCTTCGGATTCTTACATACCAAATGCAACCAAAGTATTTTTTTTTTCATATAAATTGAACAAAGCAAAGATGAAATTATCACGAAAGAAAGTTTTAATCTAAAGAGATTCAAACTCTTTTTATTGAGCCTTTTCAAAATCTAAAAAGAATATGAAATCATTTATTTGAAGGAATTTTAGAGAATTCATTCCAATTTTAATTTCAATTTCTTTTACAACCAAATTTGTCAAGTATGAAATTCAGATTTCAGTTTTAACAAATTTTTGCCAACCAAACACGTTGATAATGAAATTTAAATTTTAATTCTATTGAATTTCTTCGAATTCTTACATACCAAATGCAACCAAAGTATTTTTTTTTCATATAAATTGAAGAAAGCAAAGATGAAATTATCACGAAAGAAAGTTTTAATTTTGCATCATAATTATAATGCAGTGATGGAATTTTTTTTAATAGGGGTGTAACTATAATGGAGGAGTGGTGAATTATAGGTTGAATTATTACGCAAGGGTTGAATAATTAAATAAATAGTTTGTATGGGTTGTATGAAAAACCCACTTTATACTATAAGTTAACAACATGTTTGTAGATTTTAGCAACATTTCTTTTGGAATGCAAACATTTGTCTGTAGGTCTTTTCCGAACATTTAAAACCCTTTTCAAACATCTAAAAAACGGTAAACGATAAAAGTGATTATTTTATTTCTCTAACTAGACAAAGGTAAAAGTTGAGTATAGAGTCTCAACCCTTGCTTTCTTCTTCATTTTTTTTTTCTTTTCTTCTTCACTATCCTTGGGTCTTATAGCCAAATATGGATCTTACCCAAGAAGGCAGATGCTTTAGATTCTACTCAGACAAAATGGAAAATACTGTCGACTATAAGGTAGCGCTTGGTACGCAGGAATGAGGAGTTAAATGAAATGAACCATCGAGGGTAAATGAATAAAGACATGTTTGATTGGTAAAGTTAATGGAATGAACCATTACTTAGTTGATTTCATTCCCTCAAATTCATTCCATCCACCCCTCTTCCTTTTTTCTCTTCATTTCATCTCTTCTTCCATCATTAGTCACCAACACCACCCACTCACCTACCACAACAACCACCGCCGGCCACCAAGATCGATTGCCATCGGCCACCGAGAGCGTGTTAGATATTTTAGTGTAATTGGATTGATTAGTAACTAATATGATCATAATATCCATCAAACAAGTTAGGAGGGTGTGGAGTGTACGCTTGTTTGAGTTTATTATGATATTCGATATTAAAACCTCCTTAGGGGCGAAGCCCCTAAGTAATGGGGTTCTAAGGGGGCAACGCCCCCTTGGCGGGGGTCCGGGGGCAGCACCCATGGTAGTGGGGTCCAAGGGGAGCAGCCCCTGACGGGGCCCAAGGGGCAGAACCCCTGGCTGGGGTCGAGCTGCCAGGTTGCTAGAAGGTATTGATTTCTTTGATACTTATGCTACTACTGTTAGGATTTCTACTATTAGATTGTTATTATCATTTGCAGCTATACACAATCTTATGATTCACTAAATGGATGTGAAAACTGTATTTTTAAATGGTGAATTGGATGAGAAGATTTACATGAAACAAACTGAAGGTTTTGTTATGCCTGGTAACGAGAACAAAGTTTGTAAGTTGATAAAATCTTTATATGGTCTGAAGCAAGCACCAAAACAACGACATCTAAAATTTGGAAAGTTTTTATTTTGGTAAAACTGACTTTATTAAAAAATGCATTTCGAATCGATTTTCCTGAATTTCACATGTGAAATTCAAGTGAAAAAGGCACATTTTTTACTTGTCATTTTAAATTCACACAAAACTGCCAAATGACAGTTTTTTTCCAAGACTCTCCTAAAATCGAATTGGATCATCATTTTGGTCACTCTCTCCCTAATTCTTCTTTTGGTTTACGAAATTTACACAACTAAACATACTAGTTCTTGATCTCATCAATTTTATACAGATTTATTCGGGTGAACTACCGAATAATTCGATCTGAAAGTGATCTTCACGACTCTCAGATTATCCAAGTTTGATTTCAAGTATTCTAGTTGGTCCTTTTCTTGCAACTACCATAAGACATGGCCACCACCACCACCATCAACCACCATCGCCGCTGCCAACCAGCGCCACCATCACGGGCCATCGCCGCCGAAGACCACTACCGGCCATCGCCGCTGGCGGAGACCGCCATCGGGCACCGCCGCCACCGGAGACCACCACCGGCCACGACCACCACCCGCCATCACCACCATAACTACTTTTACATTTCATTTATTCATTTTTTCATACCTAACAAACAACATAAATTAATAATTCACGCATTCCTAAATGGTAAACAAACAGAACAATAGAGTGTAATGATTTATTTCATTCTCTCATCCATTTCATTCCCTTATTTATTCCATTCTTTCATCCATTCCATCACCTCATACCAAATAATCGCGTGACAATAATTCAGTGTTTAATTAAACTAAATGCACGATTTTACATCATGATAAGTGTAGAACAAGTTCACTTTGTTTATGTTTTGATTCGTAGGTGTTTGGAGCTAAAGAAGGTCTATTTTGGGGGAAAAAGGAGCAAAACACGAAACTATAAGGACTGAAGATATAAATATCAAAAGTTACAAAAAATGCACTTTTGAAGGTAGGCCGGCGTATGATACGCCGGGTATAGGCGTATCATACGCCGGGCGGCGTATCATACGCCGGGTATAGGCGTATCATACGCCGGGCGGCGTATTGATGGCGTAGTTGTGGGCTTATTTGATCAAAATTCCAGAAAGTTGTGCGTATGAATGCTGAGGGCGGCGTATGATACGGCGGGGGCGGAGTATGATACGACTGTAGCTGAACAAACTCTGGTTTTTTGGGATTTTCAAGTTTATTTAAACCAAATCAACCCCAATTCGAAGAACAACTTTCCATACATGAAAATTGAGGATTCTAAGCTAATTTTTGGTGATTCCAAGTCTTCCCATTCATCCCAAATCATCTACAATCATCATCAAAACACGATTGAAGATCCAATAAAGACCATGAGTGGCTAGTTCTTGCTTGATTGTTTTCGGGAGTACAATTCTTGTCAAGTGAGAGAATTGGTGTGTTTGATTAGGTTTTTGTATTGATCAATGGATTAATGAATGAATCATTATATTTTGATTGATTTAAAAGGTTTATTTATAAATAAAGTTGTTTGCTTGATAATTAGTTTTCGGTTTCCTTGCATTGTAAGCTCATTAAGAAAAGTAGACGACGTGATATCGGTGAATTGGTAACTTTATGAATGAACGAGTCTTAAAAGATTGTTTCTTTGTTACCACTTTAATCAAAAGCTACGATTTTGAAGTATTGTTTCTTACAAACCCTAATTTAAAAGTATCAATTGTGGATCTTGCGGGATTGAAAACCTGGAAGTGATTGTTTTTTATTATTTAGTTTAATTAGTTTCAAAGATTCTTGTTTTATCTAATTGTGTTCATTAATTCATCCAAGTTTTAATCTTTAATTATAAAGTTCGTGTCTTTAAGTTAATCGAGTCGTATTTGTTAAACACTTTCCACATATTCCTTGTGGAGACGATCTTACTTACCCTTACACAATAAAGGTAGCTAAGACCGATATAATAAATTATTTTGATTGAGTCTCGACAACCAGAACAAAATGGCTCCGTTGCCGGGAATTAGTGCACAAAGTGTTATTTTTTTTGTAATTTTTGTTGTTTTATTTTCCTTCTTTTGTTTTGTTTTGTGTGGTACTACGCTAGGTGTTTTATGTCTTGCAGGCTAATCTCAAGAAGTTAAACCTCACCATGAATCGAGTCTATTATTCATGTACTGGTTGCGGAAGTCCAGTTCATACACAAAATGATTGTCCTGAGTACTTGCAAAAGTGTGAGGATGCGAGAAGGAAATTATATATGTTGGATGTTTATTATGATGATGTACCATCATCTTATCCTTACTATGAGGCATCTTCTCCATATAATGAAGGATATTATCAGTCAGAGGCGAACTACAACTTTGAGCTAGATTTGTATTGCAACATATATGAACCAGAGATGGTACAAAGCTACAGTTATAAGGAAGATCACAATGACTATCATCAAGAATACTCTCAGGCAACATACGTGGATGTTAATAGGCATAATCAAGGAGATTCTGATGGATGCTCGAACCACTCAAATACTTCTCAATATTATAATCAAAATCAATGTCAGTTTCTTTGTCAAAAACAAGAAAATGTTGATATCCAAAATGTTAAGCATTTTCAATATACTTATCAATCCGAGGAGGAGGAAAAGATTGCTCAATTCGAAGTGATGTTGTCCACGATCGATGAAAGTTTATCACAACACCAACTTTCAGATCAACAATGACTCCACTACCTTAGCATAAAATGTGATGTGCTTTCGATGAAAATCTAGATTGAAGAGTCACTAGAAAACGAGGTAATGGAGGAGGTTATGGATACTAATACCACACTACTTCCCTCGGTTGTAGAAGAATCAAAGATTGAATCCACCATGGCTGAGAAAACAGTGAAAGAACTAGTTATGAATCTTTTAGAGCTAGACATGAAACTTCTTAAAAAACCAAAGACTGAGTTAATCATAGTTTATCCCGACCCTTCTCTTGTACCTATTACTCTAACTTACAAAGTTAAGGAAGAGGATTTATGGATGAAGAAAAGAAAGGTGACATTGCATGACATTGGACAAGCTATCATAAAGTGGCTTCCTAACAACTTCTCATTTTACATGCCAATCATTGGAAGTCAATTATGGTACTGGTATGTTAATTATTGAGTGTTTGTTGGAAACTCGCTATGAAAAATATGAGCTTCGACCACCTTAGAGGTGACATGTACAGTCTGGCTGAAGACTTTAAACTTAGCGCTAATGGGAGGCAACCCGCGAACTTTATGGGTGTGTTCACTAGAAACCCTCACGAGACTATAACTCATACACTCAGGTCTACCGAGGGGTTTAAAGGCTTGTTGCATATGCTAAATACAATCGTGATTCCTATGAAAGTGAGTTTTACCTCTTTTATTAGTTTTTGTTTTTTTTCTTCTTTGGTTTGCTTTGTTTTGTTTTAATAGTCAATCACGAGACGCAAGCACTCAAGTGTGGGAAGGCACAAGTTGGTTGATGAAGGCTTCTGATAATGATTGTGATCAGGTCCATGTGCTCTTTCCACTACTTTGGTTTTGAGCAATATTCTTTTTGTGTTTTCGTTGAAATTGATTGATAATATGTTAGGATATGCCATACTAGTCTCCCTTCGCAATGAATTGCCTTGATTAGCAATAATAGGAATGAAATTAAGAATCTACTTTCCTATATTATAAAAATACCAATTGTGACTACCATACATTGAGGACAATGTATCTCAAGTGTGGGGATAAGGGAAGAATTGAAAAAATTAAACCTTTTTGAGAAATCAATCTTCTAATAAGCTTATTGTGCATGATACCTAAATTTTTTTCATACATGGCTAATTATCACTTATTTGTGCATGTATAGATCTCTTGGCATGCTTGTTTGAATTGTAGGAAAGCATTCCCAACATGAGTTTTATAACAATTAGGTAGAATTCTTAGGAGGCATAACAAACCGGTTGTAGATGAAATACGTGCTTCATATTTTTAACCCTTTTCCACTGTTTTCGTGAGAATTTAAGCCTAATTGAGCAATTCATAGCATATGTAGATTTGCTATATATTTTTTCATAACGAAGGAAACCATAATGTGCATTTAAGTTAGAATTCGTGTAATTGATGCGTGTCAAGATTATGAATCAATATGTGCATAAATGTGATAGAGGCATTAGGAATAAACCATTTGTTTGAACCTTTTCTTTTGAAGTCCGTACCTTGATAATTTACCTTTAGACACCATGTTGAGCCCCAACTTGTCGTTTGAATAACCCAACACAATAAGCCTACAAAGCCTTAGCCTTTTTATGAAACCTAAGGTGATGAAGTCCAATCAATGACTTGTCTAGAAGTGTCTTTTAAGTATTAGTGAAATAATAGTGCAGTGGTTTGAATTTGGTTATATAGATATATACGTGAAAAAAAGAGAAAAAGAAAAAAAAAGCTAAATATGAGGTCAAAATGACCAAAATATGTAGCAACAAAAATAGTGTGGGAAATAAGTAACATTGTTGCAACTAGATGATAAAGATTGATAAAGAAGACGTCTAGCATGTTAAATTGGATTTCATTCACCACTAGCCACTCTTAAATCCCTATCTTACCCCATTTTAAACCTTAGCCCAATATTACAACCCATGAAAAACCTCTTGATTTATGTGTTATATATGTGTTAATTGATGGCGATACGATTAATGTACGAGCTTATGATGAAAATGTATATTGTGTTAATATACGAGCGATACGATTCATATACTAGTATATAATCACTAGTCCACAAAACAAACCAAGAGGAGTGTTCATTGTGAGGAATGTGAATGCATGAATGTTTAAAGCAAAAGGTGAGGTTGTGCCAACTAAAGATTCCAAGTTTAAAACATGAATGATATGACATGTTGGGTTATGAATCTTACATGATAAAAGTTTAAAACTAAGTATGCCTTGAGACCTTAACTTATACAAAGTTGTGATAACTTAGCATGTTGGATTATTAAGGTGAATTGTTGCAAGTAAGTTTGTTTGAGTACAAACAAAAGGTTAAGTGTGGGGATGTGATCACGTGGCAATAATTCAATGTTTAATTTGTTGGGTTCTCACAAGTTAAGCAGATCTATTTTATCCTTATAAAATAGAAGAACGCAGCGGAAGTTATATATAATTTAAACATGTTACAGTGAGCTAATTTATATATAAAACATTTTTATATAAAATCAGTCAAAACCCATATGGATCGATATATGAAATCATGCTTACAAACAACCATAGAAGGTACGAAGAACTACCTTCAACAATGAGGTCGGCAGGAGGTGAACGAGGATGGCAGCTCCTAAAGCAAGAAGCCTCAAGCTGGGCTACCCACGAGCCACCAAAAAGAACACCAGTTGCTAGGATTTTCACTTATACAACTCCCTTTTATGTTTCTCTAGACCGATCGAGAGAAAAAACGGGTTCTTACACTTTTCATGTTCTTATGTGTTGTGTTTAGAGAGATCTGCAAGCCATCTTATATTGCATGTCCTTGGAAACATAAAGTTCAGGAGAGAGAAAAGGGGGTGGGGCCCAGCCCCTTAACCCATCCGCATTTCTCAGAACAACATCCACATTAGTTAATGCGGATAAAGTTGTTCTCCCGCATTTGTAAATGCGGGTGAAGTAATTAGTCCGCATTTGCAAATGGTCATCCGCATTAGTTAATGCGGATGTTTGTTTCCATCAGCATTTCCAGAAATGCTCATCCGCATTTGTTCCAAAACAAATGACGACAGGGTTTGTTCACCCGTATTTGTAAATGCGGATGAGTAAACATCATCCGCATTTGTTGAACCACATCAAATGCGGCAGTGTAAAACGAATGCGGATGAATTAATATCCCTCTCTCTTTGAAATAAATTATCCATATAATTTATATACAACATAAGTGTAAATGTTTGGAAAACCAATTTCCAAATATTCTAAGTGTTAATATTTATTTATATGATCATATCATAAAACAAATATCTTTGGTGTTTGTCTAGCTTGTTATTGGGTATGACCCGACTTGGATCATGACATACTAGCCACATCAATTCAATATGTATTTTGGGCAGATCATTTCCATCAATCTCCCACTTGCACAAGATACATAGAGGATGGATGCAAGCATCAAATACCGCCTAACAGCGGTTTACTACCCCTAATATGCATGACTAAGTGCCATTCAATAACATCATTCCTTTCAAGTCCCTTACTTGAACTGATTTAGGTGAATCCAATCATATATCCTTTTGTTTTAGATGTTATGTTAAATCCAGGGACACAGAATGATCATTCCCTGTTGATTTAACTTTATCAGGCCTTAGACATCATACTCTCAATGAATAAGAGGAACAAATCCCATCTTGACTACATACGTTTATCACAATCACCTTGTATCACACCTGAACATAGCCTTGTGTATTGTCCATTATTTTAGAACAATGAAGAACTAGATCAAGGTATAATATTTGGTGAATATCAAAACCCAATATGTATCTCAGGTCAGAGGACACTATGATATTCGCCTTTACTCAAATTTACTTATGATCAATTATAAAATTCCATGCAGTAACATTTGAGAGCGGGTCAGTCCAATATTTGTATCCCACAAATATCTATGAACCTTGGTAGCAACCTTTTGCTCTATATTCATACCTTATAAATATCTACCAATCCATGTTCATAATAGTCTTACATTCATATTTGTTCCCACAAATATAACCGACTACGGACATTTAGAATAATAAACATATTCATGATGTAAACATGCTAAAATGGAACATAACTCAAATGTCATAATTTATACAAAGAGTTTGTATTACATTCGTTCCAAAGTTAAAATACAAAACAGATCAAATCCAATCACTAGAATATCGAAGTCCTAAGGCACAAGTATGACTCTCATGCTTTGCCCTTTCAAGGAGCTTCGTGAGTGGATCCGCAATATTTTGATCTGTGTGAACTTTGCGAATACATATCTTTCCCTTTTCAACTTCATCCCTTATGTAGTTGAATCTCCGCTCAATGTGCCTTGTCTTTTGATGTGCACGGGGTTCCTTGATTTGAGCAATCGCACCCTCGTTATCATAAAAGATCTCTAGGGGGTCTTGAATGGTAAAGACTACCCCTAGATCGGCAATAAATTTCTTTAACCATGCAGCCTCTTGAGCTGCCAATGAAGCGGCGATGTATTCGGATTCTGTAGTGGACAATGCTACCACGTCCTGCTTCAAGCTCTTCCAGGACACTGCCCCTCCATTCATAATGAAGACATACCCCGATTGTGATCGAGAATCATCTCGATCAGTCTGGAAGCTCGCATTCGTTTAACCTTTTACAATGAGCTCCTCCTTACCAGATCCATATATTAGAAACATATCCTTAGTCCTCCTAATGTATTTAATATACTTTTAACAGCCATCCAATGGCTATTACCTGGATTCTGTTGATATCTACTTGTCATGCTTAATGCGCATGACACGTCCGGTCTAGTGCATATCATTGCATACATGATGGATCCTATAGCAGATGCATATAGGATTTCCTTCATTCTTTCTTGCTCATCCTTTGAGTTCGGACATTGAGATGTACTCAATATTGTCCCTCTTTGAATAGGTACCATACCTTTCTTAGAGGTTTCCATCTTGAACCTTTTCACGATTTTATCAATGTATGCACTTTGGTTTAAACCTATCATCCGCCTTGATCTATCCCTATAGATCTTTATTCCCAAAATATAGGCGGCTTCACCAAGATCTTTTATGGAAAAGCAACTTCCAAGCCAGGCTTTAACACCTTCCATGGTTGGAACATCATTTCCAAATAGTAGTATGTCATCAACATACAATACTAAGAATGTGATAATGCTCCCACTAGGCTTTTTATACACACAAGCTTCATCAGCGTTCTTGATGAATCCAATATCTTGATCTCTTCATCAAAATGTTGATTCCAACTTCTCGATGCTTGTTTCAATCCGTAGATTGATTTCTTTAACTTGCATACTTTATTAGGATGTTTTGGATCGACAAAACCATCAGGTTGGACCATATAGACAGTCTCTTCGAGATGTCTATTAAGGAAAGCGGTTTTGACATCCATTTGCCAAATCTTATAGTCATAATATACAGCTATGGCAAATAATATCCTAATTGACTTTAGCATTTCCACAAGCGAGAATGTTTCATCATAATCAACCCCTTGAGTTTGAGTGAAACCCTTTGCTACAAGTCTTGCTTTATAAGTATCCAAGTTTCCATGCATATCGGTTTTCTTCTTGAAAACCCACTTACATCCAACCAGTTTGGAGTTAAGTGGTGGTTCAACCAATTCCCATACTTGGTTGTCATACATGGATTGCATCTCAACGTCCATGGCTTCTAGCCATTTGTCACAATCCGAATTGGACATTGCATCATGGTATGTAGTTGGTTCATCCGAGTCAACCACATAGCATAGCATCCATTCAATCCATAAATCATATCTTTGGATGGTATGCTAATCCTACCAGATCTGCGAACGTTTTGTGTGTATTGATCAACCATTTGATCATTATCAACAACCTCTTGTTGATCGCTAATTTCAACCAAACGTGTATTGGCTTGTGGTTCTTGATCCTCATCAATTTCCACTGTTCTATATGCCGTTTCTTCCATAAGAAACTTAGTTTCCAAGAACTCAGCCTTTCTAGCAATAAATACCTTTTGCTCGGTTGGATTAAAGAAGTAATATCCCATACAGTCTTTGGGATATCCAACAAATATACACTTAATGGATCGACTTTCTAACTTGTTTTGGGTGTTCTGCTTCACATAAGCTTCACAACCCCATACCTTTAAATATGATAGTGATGGAACTCTTCCATGCTATATTTCAAAAGGTGTCGTATCCACTTTCTTGGTTGGGGCCATATTCAAAATACGAGCCGCGGAGAGCAATGCGAAACCCCAAAATGATAGAGGTAGTGAGCTTCTAGCCTCATAGATCGAACCATATCCAATAAGGTTTGGTTTCTCCTTTCAGACACACCATTATGTTGCGGTGTTCCGGGTGGAGTAAGTTGTGAGACAATCCCACAACTCATAAGATGATCTTGAAAAGCATCACTCAGGTATTCACCTCCTCTATCTGAACGAAGAACTTTGATTGTTTTATTAAGTTGATTTTCTACTTCATTCTTAAAGATTTTAAACATTTCAAAAGCTTCATGTTTATGTGTCAACAAGTACACATAACCATAACGACTATAATCGTCGATAAAGGTAATGAAGTATCTCTCACCATTCCTTGTCATTGTCTTAAAAGGACCACATACATCCGAATGTATGATTCCTAATAAATCCTTTGCCTTTTCGTTAGTACCACTAAAGGGCAACTTGGTCATCTTTCCCTGTAAACAAGATTCATACTTATTAAATGAACCATTTTCATTTGTTTCCAAAAGACCATTCTTTTGAAGTGTTTGAATCCGATTCTTGTTTATATGCCCAAGACGACAATGCCAAAGATATAAATCACTTAAACCCATTTTATGTTTCTTGGTGCTTGTTTGGTATAACGATTTATTGAAAGATGAGTTATCATGAACCAATTCATAGATACCATTATAAGGCATAGCCTCAAAATGAAATACATCATCCATAAAAACACAAATACCATTGTTTACAAACTTTAATACATAACCATATTGTTTTAAAAGGGAAACAGAAATTATGTTCCTAGTCAAACTAGGAGCATACAAGATGTTTTTCAAGACAACTTCCAAACCATTTGGAAGCTTCAAAACATAGTCTCCTTGGGCTTTAACATCAACTTTTGCTCCATTGCCCATGTAGAGACTTGTGTCTCCCTTCTTGAAATGCTTATTTCTTTTGAACCCCTACAACAAATTGCAAATATGAGTTCCACATCCGGTATCCAATACCCATGTGTTTGAAAAAATAACATTCAATTCAATATGAATCATGAAAGTTGTACATGAGGTTTGCCCAACATCCCTCTTGTTTCTCAACTCTTTGAGATAGGTTGGACAATTCCTCTTCCAATGTCCTATCTCACCACACTCAAAGCATGGATTGTTCTCCGTTACCGTAGGCTTCTTAAGCTTTGGTTTTGGAGGTTCAGTTCTTGCCTTTCCCTTACCCTTTCCTTTGATGTATCCTTTTCCTTTAGCAACATTCGCCTTGGGATCGGGGTGTTGCCTTTTCTTGTTGCCTCCCTCATTGATCGTGAGGACGGGTAAAACCCTTTTACCCATCCCCGCCTCGGTAGTTTTGAGCATTGCGTGAAGCTCACCAATGCTCTTGTCCCACCCGTTCATGTTATAATTCATGATGAACGTCTCAAACTTTTTAGTTAGGCCATTAAGGATCAAATCCGTGGCCAAATCTTTTGAGACGGGACAATTTAGCCTTTCAAGGCGATCAATGTGGCTCTTCATCTTAAGTACATAAGATGAAACCGATTGAGTTTCTTCCATGCGACACGCATGAAGCGCTCGAACCGTTTCGAAGCGTTCTACCCTTGCTTGTTGAAGGAACATTTCCTTCAACTAGGTAATCATGTCGTATGCCCCATGATGCTCTAAATCCTTTTGGAGCTCGGGAATCATAGTTCCCAACATGAGGCAAGAAATCTGCACAGAATCCTCAGTGTGCTTAACCCAATCGTTATAGGCCTCAACATCATTAGCATCGAGTTCTTCGGGAATGGGATCGTCTAATACGTAAGATTTCTTTTCTTTCTTGAGAACGATTCTCAAGTTACGAAGCCAATCCATAAAATTATTATGGTTAAGACGATCCCTTTCTAATATAGTTCTTAGTGATAGGTTATGGACGGTCGAGGTGGGAGCGTTGTTGTTGGCGGCCATTTCTACAAACAAAGTTCATTTTTAGTATTTCCGAAAATAAAACTTTAATTATTAATACACTTTTCACGTCTCGTAGATAATTAATAATTAAAATCTAGAATCCAACGTTACATTTAAATAATGGTTAGGTGACCTTTATCCCATCATTTAAATTAACAAGGTAGTCAACACTTGACAATTGCAACCCTTTGCAACTTTTAGTTTTATGGGATCGGTTAAACATCTTTATGTTTAGTTGGCATGTTTAATCCCATCAACACCATTGTACACCATGCTTCGGTGACCCTATTCACATGGTTTCCAACTCAAGTTGTCGTACTTACACACACGTGTGAGTTTACACATACAAGTGGTTAGGTGACCTTTATCCCACAAATATGTTAACCCCACCTAAACACACAAGTTCCCTAAGAATGGTTAGGTGACCTTTATCCCACAAATAGTTCCCAAGTGATTCGAGTGTTGTGTAAAAAGATGGTGTTAAACTTGTTTCAAAAGGGATTTTAGTTTTCATTAATTCTAGTTTTGAAAACTATTTTGCACCTAACATTTGCATGCATTCAAATGTGTGGTACCAGTGTGAAACAATTTTCAAGGTTCTTTCAATAAAACCAATTTTATTGTGAACACATAAACTTTTAATAAACCCTTTTATTACCCATGTTAATGTTTTATAAGAACCAATTTTATGCTTGTTGTTGATTTTAAATTGTTTAAACATGCATATCCATATATCACAAAACAATAATAAAACAACCACACAAACATCACATGAGTCCATAACCGTAGCCATCTAAGCTTAACATCACTTGTTGACCGAAACAAGTGAGTTAATAAAGTCGTTTCTAAGGGTGAAAATGACACAACATTTGTGCCGGTGAACTCCCACTTGATCCCGCATCCAAATGCTTCAGGTGTCCACCTTGTGTTGTGACTCTTCCAATCCATTTGGGTCTCCATTTAGGCTTTGACTTCAGCACCAAACTCCTTTGGGCCTTCATCTTCTCCTTTCGGTTAAACCGAGAAAGATAGTCTTGTTGCAGCTTCTTTTACAAAACATATTCTAAATACAATTTTTCTAGTAAAAGTAAAGTGCAACTAGCCTATTTATTTACATACCAAATGAAAAATAAATAAATTACATACCCAATAGGAAGAATAAACATGTTTAATTATTACAAACCATTTGAATAATTAAAACAAATTACAACATATTCATCCATAGGTCTTGGCTTTGGTTATGAACAAATAAAATACATATCCACATATGTAAGCAAAATCCAAAAGCATTCCCTTGAACCATAGATTCTCGGCTAAAGCATAAATAGCTGAGAACCATGGTTTTGTTTCCAAAACAAAATCAGCCGGATGATATAAATTTTCCAAGATACCTATATTCATGTCTAAATAGATCTTGAAAAATAGGGGATACTAGGACTGAAGCCTCTCGGCTTTTGGTGAATCATCACCAAGAAACCGAATTTTCAGTCCAAATGAAGCATGTATCCATATAACCAGCTCTTGATGCCATTGTTTGGTTTTCACAAGTTAAGCAGATCTATTTATCCTTATAAAATAGAAGAACGCAGCGGAAGTTATATATAATTTAAACTTGTTACAGTGAGCTAATTTATATATAAACATTTTTATATAAAATCAGTCAAAACCCATATGGATCGATATATGAAATCATGCTTACAAACAACCATAGAAGGTACGAAGAACTACCTTCAACAATGAGGTCGGCAGGAGGTGAACGAGGATGGCAGTTCCTAAAGCAAGAAGCCTCAAGCTGGTCTACCCACGAGCCACCAACAAGAACACCCGTTGCTAGGATTTTCACTTATACAACCCCCTTTTATGTTTCTCTAGACTGATCGAGAGAAAAAAGGGGTTCTTGCACTTTTCGTGTTCTTATGTGTTGTGTTTAGAGAGATCTGTAAGCCATCTTATATTGCATGTCCTTGAAAACATAAAGTTCAGGAGAGAGAAAAGTGAGTGGGGCCCAGCCTCTTAACCCATTCGCATTTCTCAGAACAACATCTGCATTACTTAATGCGGATAAAGTTGTTCTCCCACATTTGTAAATGCGGGTGAAGTAATTCGTCCGCATTTGCAAATGGTCATCCGCATTAGTTAATGCGGATGTATGTTTCCATCAGCATTTCCAGAAATGCTCATCCGTATTTGTTCTAAAACAAATGCGGACAGGGTTTGTTCACCCGCATTTGTAAATGCGGATGAGTAAACATCATCCGCATTTGTTCAACCACATCAAATGCGGCAGTGTAAAAAGAATGCGGATGAATTAATATCCCTATCTCTTTGAAATAAATTATCCATATAATTTATATACAACACAAGTGTAAATGTTTGGAAAACCAATTTCCAAATATTCTAAGTGTTAATATTTATTTATATGATCATATCATAAAACAAATATCTTTGGTGTTTGTCTAGCTCGTTATTAGGTATGACCCGACTTGGATCATGACATACTAGCCACATCAATTCAATATGTATTTTGGGCAGATCATTTCCATCATAATTAACCTAAATGCATGATTTTACATCATGATAAGTGTAGAACAAGTTCACTTTGTTTATGTTTTGATTAGTAGGTGTTTGGAGCTAAAGAAGGTCTATTTTGGGGGAAAAAGGATCAAAACACGAAACTAAAAGGACTGAAGATGTAAATATCAAAAGTTACAAAAAATGCACTTTTGAAGGTAGGCCGGCATATGATACGCTGGGTATGGGCGTATCATACGCCGGGTGGCGTATTGACGGCGTATTTGTGGGCGTATTTGATTAAAATTCCAGGAAGTTGGGCGTATGAATGCTGAGGGTGGCGTATGATACGGCGGGGGCGGAGTATGATACGGCGGTAGCTGCACAAACTCCGGATTTTTGGGATTTTCAAGTTTATTTAAACCAAATCAACCCAAATTTGAAGAACAACTTTCCATACATGAAAATTGAGGATTCTAAGCTAATTTTTGGTGATTCCAAGTCTTCCCATTCATCCCAAATCATCTACAATCATCATCAAAACACGATTGAAGATCCAATGAAAACTATGAGTGGCTAGTTCTTGCTTGATTGCTTTCGGGAGTAAAGTTCTTGTCAAGTGAGAGAATTGGTATGTTTGATTAGGTTTTTGTATTGAACAATGGATTGATGAATGAAGCATTATGTTTTGATTGATTTAAAAGGTTTACTTATAAATAAAGTTGTTTGCTTGATTATCAGTTTTTGGTTTTCTTGCATCGTAAGCTCATTAAGAAAAGTAGACAACGTGATATAGGTGAATTGGTAACTTTGTGAATGAACGAGTCTTAAAAGACTATTCCTTTGTTACCACTTTAATCAAAAGCTAAGATCTTGAAGTATTGTTTCTTACAAACCCTAATTTAAAAGTATCAATTGTGGATCTTGCGGGATTGGAAACCCGGAAGTGATTGTTTCTTATTATTTTGTTAAATTAGTTTCAAAGATTCTTTCTTTATGCAATTGTGTTCATTAATTCATCCAAAGTTTTAATCTTTAAATATAAAGTTCGTGTCTTTAAGTTAATCGAGTCGTATTTATTAAACACTTTCCACATTCTCCCTGTGGAGACGACCTTACTTACCCTTAAACAAATAAAGGTAGCTAAGACTGATATAATAAATTGTTTTTGATTGAGTCTCGACTACCAGATCACCAAACAGACCCTAAAAGAATGTCATATTCATTAACGCCTTGGAAATATTCCATGTTGAATAGAACGTATGTTATCTAGCGGTAAAGCTATATATAAACCACAAGCTGAAATTGGTAAAATCAAAAGTTATTCTTTGAATACTACTGTGGGATAAACACCAAATCCAAGGTCCAAGATGAGCCAAAAGACACTTTTTTACAATATATGATTCCATTTAACCTTACTCTTGTAACAAGCTGTCCTATTTTTATGAATGCCAACATTATACCACTAGAGCATTAGGTGATGAGTAATTATGGGGTTTGTTTTGAGTTGATATGTTACTCGTTAATAAGTCCAAAGATAACAATGATTTAGTTTTTTTTATTTTTTTATTGTTTATTAATGGCCCACTCATTAGGGCAAAACCTATTGGCTAAAGGCCACTCATGCCTTGTGAATATACACTGATAATCCAAGGATCGTTGCAAGAATTATCAGTTTGATTTTAACAAGTATTGATCGCAGAATTATCAATACCTGTTGTTTAACGGATTGTTTATCAAAATTTGAAATTGATGAACAAAGTAGAACAACTAGAAAAACTAAATGTAATAATGCAATACACAGATTGTTTTCAATTGCTCTTCATTCATAATCAATCGATTACAATTGATTATAATGCTATATATTCTTGATGCTTGATATTGCCTATGTTGTTAAAAAATTCTTGTTGATCAATATTTATTGATCAATATATACACCTAATTGTGTATAGATATCTTCCTATTCTGTTTCTATTTTCTAGCTAATATATCGCTATTCTGTTTTGATATTTTGTTTCTATATGTGCGAATCCTTGCCTTGTTTATCGGCATAGGAGTTCATAATTTACATAGGAAATTGTAAATTACATAAAGAATGTTGTTTATGTGACATGGAATATTCTGTTGACTTAATTATCCTTCGCCATCATTGATTTGATGATATTGCTCTGACATGTTGATTTGTTGACTTTTTAGTACGTACTTGATGATTTGAAACAATACAAGTTTGTTAATCTTCCGTAGGAAGTTCTTCTTCCGCAACAATTAGTCTTCCGCAGCAACACTTTGTCTTTAGCATTTGTTCCAGTGGTTGTGCTTCCACAAGAGTTTTTGTACTTGTTCTTTAGCAGCAAGCTTTACTTCAGCAGCTCCACTTGATCTTTGGTCTTGTTCAGTAGTTGTTGTTCTTTCGTAGGAGATCTACGGAAGCACAAACTTTAGTTATGCTCCGGAGAACATCTACGGAAGAACAAAACTGTTCATCCGTAGTTGTTCTAACACTTAGTCAATTTTTCCAAATTGACCAAGTCTAATGTTTCCTGTAATAACATAAACTAACACACACAATAATATGGGTTACCATATAATTCATGCATTACATTATATTATCAAAAAGAGAATTACAATGATTAATTACAACAGTTGACAAGTCAGCTAAACCTATACATTTGATCTAGTCCTAACAGTACTCCCCCTATAGGTTTAGCCTCTTGTAATCATCTGTTCAAGTCTCTTAATTCTTGAACTCTTGTCAAAATTTTGGTGTTGAAGTATCCCATAGTATTCTTTTGATCTTCATATAGATACTTTATCTTCATTCTTCCCATTCTCTTTAATGTTTTGTATTTCAAGCCTAGGATGTCCACTTCAGTGGTTAATGTTGCAACAACACTATTATTGGATAGCACTTCCGGTTGATCCTATTCTAAAATTATCTATTCTGTTATTGGTTCTATTTCTGCTCCCATCAGCTGCCCAGCTTCAAACTTCCTTCTCTTGTAGGCCTTGGCATGAAGCTTGTCAATAACTTGGATGACATGTACATACAAGCACAATTCATTTTGAGCAGTTTGATCATTGAGCTTGGGAAAATACTTGTCATGTAGATATAAAGTATAGCTCGGATGAAGCAACTTGATCTCTATTAGGTTAAATAGCCTTATGCTAGGACCTTTCTTCAGTGGATCATTTCTCTGCAACACCAGCTCTTTCGTCCTTTCTACGTATCCCCATTCTGTGATAGGGCAAGAGTACTGATTTCCCTCAATAACTTTGATGGAGGCTTCAGTTTGATCTTCATACCTAATTCTCAGCAAAAATTCATCATCCACATGTTGAGAACTGGAATAAGACCTTTTCTGTTTCAGCTTCCTTTTGTTGTGCTCTGCATCTTTTTTCTTTGCTTCTTTAAGCACATCTCCCTTGAATCTGTGACTCAGCTTAGCCACAAGTCCAGAGAAGTCTCTTCCTTTTTGACTGATTGGATAGTTTGTTATGGGGATGTTTTCTGGAGTGGTGAGGTCTGTATCTGGAAGTGTAAGGAGTGTTTCTACCCTTGGAAAGTATTGAATCATTCCATATGTTCTCTTTATCACAACACAGTCCCACTCTGAGTCATATTTCCAGTCTATTATTTTATTTTCTTTAGGTGTTCTTGGAGTGGTCATCTGATCAAAGAGTTGTATCAATGTAGTCTTTTCTTCTGTTATCTCCCTCACAGCAGTTCCCAGGGGTCATACTTTGCTAGGAATGATGTCTCTTGGTTCTTTGATCATGCTTTCGCTACCCTTATACATATCTTTGCTTTGAACTACAGTTGGTTCAACAGGAGTTTGTTTTGCTTGTTTGTAGGTAGGATTGGGAGCTCCAGTCCTGAATTTCACTCCTGTTTCTAGCTCCACCTTCATCACATGCTCCATCATAGCTCTGAGCTCACCAATTGTTCTCCCTTTAAGCTTATGTTGCTTATAGTTATGACTTTGTAACCAGCAAGTTATGTTGTACCTTGTCAGCTTCTTTGAGTCACAATGGCCCAAGTCTTTTCTTATTTGCTCCATGACCTTGAACTTTGAAAAAGTTTCATAATTGCAAATTAGGAGCATCAGTCTTGCAACATCAAATTCTTTCAAAACTTGAATCATTCTAGGCATATTCATTTTCTCTACCAAGTCATAGGGAAAGCTATTATTGATTAAGTCCATGAACATGGTAGATTGAGCTCTTTCTTTAAGTATGTCTTTGGTTGATAGCATGCCAGATTCTTCTTTAGTTAGCTGATTCAACTCATCATCACTTTCTTCTTTGATGATGTCAATTTGCTGATAAGCTGCAGGATCAGCTGATGGAGTGTGAGTTGGGGAGACCCTTTTTGTTTTCTTTTATTGATCTTTAGATTCAGCACCTTCATCTTGAGTTTTGCCCAAATATTTTATTTTCTTGCTGTAAAAGATTGTGGCTTCCTTTAATTTCATCATTGTACTCACATCAACTTCTTTCTTTTTGCTTACTTCTTGTTCAGACAACTTTTTTTTTAACTTCTCAATCTCATCATCTTTTGCTCTCAGTTGTTCTGATTGTTCAGAGATTAGCTCATTCATTGCATCAATCACCTCATTATCAGTCTCAATATCTTCTCTCAGCCTTTTGATTCATCCTTCCAGTTGAGTGATTATAGCATCTTTCTCAACTATCAGTCTGTCTTTCTCTATTAGCTCATTCTTCATTTTCCTCAACTTTTCTAACTTCCAGTTGCTTTTAATGATCAAATTGTTGTATTTTGCTACCAGGTAGCTCTTACTCACATCAATCTCTTCTTCATTCAAGTCATCCTAATTATAAGCAATGATGTCAACATAACTACCTTCCTCTTGTTCAACTTCTTCATCTTTCTCCCTTTCAACCTCCAGACATATCTCCTCAGTATCACCATCATTAACAGCTTTATATTCATCCTCATTAAAGTTGAGTTTCTCAGTAGATATTAGGCTATCAATGGGTTCAGTAGGTGTGGGTGAGGTGGTTGGTTCAGTTTGAAGTGGAGGTGTAGGTGTTTGAGTGAGAAGTGGTGAGATGGGTTCTGTTGCACCAGAGTGCAGTGATGATTGAGATTGGATGGGTGAGATAGGTTGGGTATACTCACTGGAAGATGATTCTGATAATTCTATCACAGTAGCTGGTGATGGAAAGTGTGGTTCATGTTGAGATAATGGTTGTGGCGGTGATTGTTGTGGTGATAGTTGAGGGATTTGATCAAGTGACACTACTTCAGTTGAAGTAGAGTTTATTGATGTTTGAGAAAGTGCATGTGATAAGGGTTGGGTGTGTTCACTTGGTGGTGAAATGGTATGTACAGGTGGTGATAAGGGTATGTTAGTAAAGGATGGTGGTGAAGGAGGATTGGGTTCATGATGTGGTGGTTCAGGTGATTCGGTTGAAGGTGTTTGTTGTTGTGGTTGTTTAGGGAATATGAGTTCCTGAGGTATGTCAGCAGTTTCATCCATCACATGTGGGAACATCTCCACCTCTTCTTCTTGATACTGCCAAGTCAATTTGTTGAGTAGAGATCTTCCTAGGTGAGTTTGCACAAACACATCACCTTCTCTTTCAACATTGGGCATACATTCGTTTATGATCAGCTGGATGAACCTTGGGAACATGTACATCTTGTTGTCTTTTTGCATTCTTATGTGGTCACACAGGCAACCAAGAATGTACTTGGAGTAGTTGTACTTTCTTCCCTAAAAAATGCCGATGATTCCCGATGAGATGTGCCCCGAGAATCTGTCCAAACCGGACTTCCTGTTCGAGATGCACTTGAGATAGGTGTGGCATAGGAATCTATACGGATTGCACAACCTCCCTTTTTTGATCTCACCATGTTGATAGTCTCTGTCATACCCTATTAACCGAAAAACTTTCTAAATGTATTCGTGATCAAATACATCAGGGTGACCTTCTTCACTTTCTTCGAACTCCGGCGCCCTCCTTATTATTCGCTCATCAATTCTCAGTTGTTAATTTCTGATTGAAGCATAAATTACTTGTTCTCTATTTTCTTCCTCGACCCTCGCAGAGTCCTAGAAATCTATCATGTGTGATTGATAGATAATAGGATCTGCTGTTAGCGCATAAAACAATCTACTTCTTCTCAGATAGCGGATGATGTCTCTGCATCCATCTTCCAATTCTGGATTCAGAAATGCGCATATGTTATGATCTTTGACGAATCGATTAGTCATACTGGCTTTGATGTTTGACTGATGAGTGAATTATTTATGTGGAATGAACGATTTCAGAGATTGTTGATGAAAGGGGTTTGAGAGATTTTCTAGGGCTGAGAAGGTTTTTGAGAGTGAGTAGAAAGACCGACGGTCGAGATATCCTTTTATGCCTTTTCAGACAATTTAAAAAATATTTAATATTATGGAACCCATTTTCCTTTATACCCTTCTGAGGTTATCCACAAGTTTATGCTTTCGCAGAACATCTACGGAAGGCTAGAACTTTCCTTTTTGATTTGATTTAATTTTATTCTTTCGCAGAACATCTACGGAAGGGCAATTTTTTTTTTTCTTTTTGATGTATGATCTTAAACACAATGTTAGATCATTTGTTGTTTGCTTTTGGACCTTGTTGACTCTGCTTCATGGCAATTGTGCAAAATTGATTTGGTTAAAACCTTCAGATATCCTGCAGCCAAGTTAGTGCTCAAGTTCCAACTTTCTTCATTTAAAGATGTAACACATTAGATACTCGGATTTTCATGCTGATTTACTACTCCCCCTAAATTTGTGATTAATCATAAAATTATACATTTATCAAAAATTTATAAAGAATAGCATGAAAAACATTATCTATCCAACTAATTAGCAAAGAAAAGAACAAAAATAGAAATTATTTACAAGCATTGACATCATATAATAGGATCATACTATAACACTAAAAAACTTCCCAATAATAGTTTTGGTTGATGATAGAAGACATATCTAGTGTTTATTGCAAGTATGTTGATCCTCATAAATTCATGCAAGAGTTTATATTCAACTGGTCTTGCTATTTACCATGTTTTATAATTGTTTATGGACTCCACATTCAATTCACATTGAAGTTTGTCCTCCGTAGATGAGTCAATTTATCACTTTTTCACACTTAAAACTATGTTTCATAAGTTATAAGCTCTATCTTAAGATTTCTTTGAAATCTTATTAATGCTAATATGATTTGTGAGCTCTGAATTAATATACAGTTGATCACCATGGATTCTTTTAGAGTTGTTCCTTTTGGAATCTTTTGTTACTAAGCATCAGGACACCAGGTCTTTACTTACGTAAAACAGAGGTGCCCAGGAACTCAGGTCTTTGCTTACGCAAAACAGAGAGTTCATGATGCACAAAGATAGAGGTTATAAAGTGTTACAACATTGTAAGGCCCCGTTTCCGGGACGCTTACAGCTGGACCGTCATCGCATAAATTATTTAAAATTACTCATTTCTTTGCAGCGGAAATTTAAGACTTTCGTTAATAATAAAAAAACATATCATTTCAATACATTACATTATTTTAAAATACAATGATATGTCAAAATATGGATGCCAATCTTCAAAACACTCCAGTAGCGTATGCATCCATGCCTGCAACCTCAGCATCAACAAAATACCTGCCAACTATTATGCATACAAAAAGTCAGCGACGCTGAGTGAGTTCTAGTTTTATAAATAAAATACTTTACTTTCATTAAAACATATCCTTTGTAAACGTATGCGATCACTCATCATACATACACATTGATAATATTATTATTATCTTCATCATTGTTTAATTCGTACATTTCATACTTTCATCATTATTATCTTTCACTTCTACCTAGATCCTGTCTCATGCAATACCCCCGACTCATGTCCGAAGACTGATACTATGTCGGGGCCTGTAAACAAACCCCCGACTCATGTCCGAAGACTGACACAGTATCGGGCTACGCGACAAGGATCCCCTTCGAGTCACAAAGACTCCCTTCGAGCCACAAGGACTCCCTTCGAGCCACATGGACTCCCTTCGAGCCACAAGGACTCCCTTCGAGCCACAAGGACTCCCTTCGAGCCACAAGGACTCCCTTCGAGCCACAAGGACTCCCTTCGAGCCACAAGGACTCCCTTCGAGCCACAAAGACTCCCTTCGAGCCACAAGGACTCCCTTCGAGTAACAAGGACTCCCTTCGAGTCACAAAGACTCCCTTCGAGCCACAAGGACTCCCTTCGAGTCACAAAGACTCCCTTCGAGCCACAAGGACTACCTTCGAGTCACAAGGACTCAATTCGAGCCACAAGGACTCCCTTCGAGCCACAAGGACTCCCTTCAAGTCACAAAGACTCCCTTCGAGCCACAAGGACTCCCTTCATTCTTTACGTTCCACTTTTCATTATTATTGTCTTTCACTTTGTTACATAATACTTTACGTTCATTCATACATCATATCACGTAAAGTCACAACATAATACACAACAGGTATTATAACATAATACATACGTTTTGAAAACCGTTTAACGAAGAAAGATATCACATACATACAACCGCAACAATCACATCATAAACATCCTCACAAGCCATCACATCATAAATAAGCATAAGCCACCCCGAGACATCATTTCTTAGCACTTAAATTCTACTTCCCAAAATTCCAGAAAAGAAACCCAAGTCCCCAAAGAAATGCGGACAAGCAAGAAAAAATGCGGGAGAACAACACTAATGCGGATGAATGCCTTCAGATTATTCCAAGTGTCCAACTAAATGCTGGTAGAACAAATGCGAATGACTGAAACAAATGCGCACGAACACTGTAGCATATGCGTATGAATAAAAGAAATGTGAAAGAACACTTAGGCGCATAAGCATCTATAAATGCGGATGAACAACCAACAATGCGCATGAACAAAGTACTTAAATGCGGAGGGACAATGCGGATGAAGTCTTAATAAAACATTCTAAGTGTCCAAAGAAATGCTGATGAAACAAATGCGGACACTGTAGCAAGTGCGGACACTATAGCAAATGCGGGAGAATAAAAGAAATGCGGATGAACAGATTAACCCGCAACATACTTATGCTATTTCCAGCTCCCAATCACCATCCTAATACATCCATGGCTTAGATCTATCATACCACACACTTAGAACATACTAAACATCAAGTCTAACCCATAAACAACCTCTAAACAAACATTCACAACACATCCCTCGAACATAAAGCATAAACTCACGGTTATCTTTTAAAAATGCTTGTCCGGTATGCATAATAGCCCCAACACTTTAAAAATCAGTAAAAGAGGGGTCATAAAACTCACCTTGAAGCAGCTCTTCGAACCAAGCACCTCCAACTCGAAACCCACTTGCAACAGCAGCTTCAAAAATCCCAAACACAACCTCTAAACACCGAGAACTTCGGTTACAAGCTGCAAACTAAGCTAAAACCACCCAAGAAACTAACCTTTTTGCAGCTTCTTCTTCCTTCTTCTTCTCCAAAAACTGATTTCTTGCTCTCCTTCTTCTTCAGTCGAAGCCAAAAAGCAGATCTGCTACTTTATGGGGCGGCCATACCCTCATTTATATTAAAATAATGAGTTTGTGCACCTTTTGCACTTTGCCCCCTTCAACTTGTGCCCATTTACTTTTCTTTCTATTTACTTCCTTTTTGTTTTTCTTTTAAATGAAAATTCGAGGTGTTACAAGTCCACCCCCTTATATAGGTTTCGTCCCCGAAACCTGTCGCTTCTCGAACAGTCACGGGTAATGTTGTCTCACCTCTTCCTTGATCTTACATGTAGGCTTAGTCCCCTTCTATGCTCCATTGTACTCGCATAGGTGGAACCACCATTCTCCTTAGCCCTTCTTTTCCTTCTATCATGAATGACCCTCAGTTGCTCCACGTAGTTGAATCCCTCATCCATCTAGGCATTCTCAAGTGGCACGATCGTATCCTCATTGATTGAGCACTTTCTTAGACGAGATACATGGAATGTCAGATAACTCCACTTAACACGTCGGGTAGCTCCAGTTGACATGCCACTTCTCTTACCTGAGCAACAATTCAGATTAGTCCTTTACACCTCAGTATTAGCTTCCCTTGCTTTCTGAAGTGATCTCCTTTCCCAAGACGAGACCTTCATCGTTACTCCACCGCCGCAGATTGGCACCAAACTCCTATCAGGCGTGATTGCTCAAACCTCCTTCTTGCAACACTCGGTGTTTGCTTCATAGGTTGCTAGCCAATCCTTCCGAAGGCACATGTCTATCCATCCATGTCTGTCGTGAACAGTCTAGCAGGAAACACGCGCTCTCTCAAAACTATCGTGCAATTCTCTAGGTCATCCGGTAACCTAGTGGACTTACCAATAGCAATTTCTACATCGAAGGATGCATCGATCTTCCTACTCCTAACATGTAACTTAACACAAGGCAGCAGGAACGAACTACCACTGGCACCATAATCAAAGCATAGATGCACAATTTAAATTACCAGAAACATACCTAACGTCAAGTCGAAGTCCGCTCTAGCCTCCTCCTGGTCGTAGCGAATGCTCTAACCTTCATCTTCTGCTCTCCTTCCTTGCACCGAAGCTTCCAGCCCTTGACTTTGTGCAGTCTCTGCTCCTGTGTCCACTCTCATCTTACCTCCAGCCACAAATTCACCATCATCATCATCCCGCCTTCCGTTCCCATTCTTAACATAACTCTGCTCTTCCTCCTCATCCATCATCGCAACCGCCTCTCGCTGGTCATACAGCCTCCCCACCAAATCGACCGCCGACCTAAACGTGCTTGGTCGAGCAGTGATCAGGTGTCTGCGGACATCTATTGGCAGACCTTGGATGTACCTCTTGATCTTCTATGACATAGGCGTCACTTGATCTGGCACCAGTCTTGCCATCTCGTTAAACTTCATGGTGTACTGCTGGTGTGTCATCGTTCTCGCTTCCAGCTGCAGCAACTCCCTCTCGACTTTGTCCAGCTCCCTACGAGGACAAAACTCCTCAATCACCGACCTCTTCAGTTCCTTCCACCTCATCCTCCCGACTGTCCTGGTACCCTCAGCCTGGACAATATTGTCCCACCAGCATAAGGCTGAATCCACAAAAGAGTGGGTAGGAAACTTCACCTTTTGATCCTCATGGCACTCGCTGATATCAAGTACCGCTTCCATCTCTCTCACCCAACGCTGAGCAGCCGCAGTACTTCCATTTCCATCAAGCGTCGGGGGCCTGCATCTTTGGAATGCCCCATAACTGCATCCCCTCGCAGTTCCCGGCACTGCCTTCTCATCATCATCGGAGATAACCATATCCGTATCGGGTTGCTCCATATCCCCGAAACCTCCAACTTCACCCCCTCGCCGGGCGGTTCTCCTATTCTCCTTCTTCTCGTCATCCTTCATAGCACGAATAACATCAGTCACTATAGGCGGTAAGATTGTCTGCATGACCTGATGAACATCCTCAACCACTGCCTCTTTCACTGAGGCCCTCAAATTTGCGCTCTCATCAACGCCCTCGTGCTGATGAACCTCGGGACCTATAGGAGTCGTCTCCGCATCCCTAACTCCTCTCCTTGTGGCACGTGTTCTAGCACCACGTCCACCACGCACTCCACCTCGGGAAGCCTTAGAAGATCTACCACCAGCCATCTATGAACACTACAAGATTCAAACACCAACATGGTCAATCAAGGTAATAGCTCAGTTAATGTCAAGTATAGTAAGTCCCTAATTACAGTGGCCAGTTGTTATTAGCCACTTACTTTACTCTTCATCCCCCAAGCATTCCCTATCCTGACTACATCAGTATCTAAATCCACACAAAAGCACACAAGCCACATAACATGCGCACATAATACCGGTTAACATTAACTTACATAAAACCCGTTTACATAAAACTTTTACATAAAACTTTTACCTGCAGGCACGTAGCTACTAGGACTGGCATCCCTTTCCTTTCGTCCCATTCTCAGTTTAAGATTAGGTTCTTTTTGAAAATATTTACCCAATTCACTTAAACTTTAGCTCTGATACCAACTAGTAAGGCCCCGTTTCCGGGACGCTTACAGCTGGACCGTCATCGCATAAATTATTTAAAATTACTCATTTCTTTGCAGCGGAAATTTAAGACTTTCGTTAATAATCAAAAACATATCATTTCAATACATTACATTAGTTTAAAATACAATGATATGTCAAAATATGGATGCCAATCTTCAAAACACTCCAGTAGCATATGCATCCATGCCTGCAACCTCAGCATCAACAAAATACCTGCCAACTATTATGCATACAAAAAGTTAGCGACGCTGAGTGAGTTCAAGTTTTATAAATAAAATACTTTACTTTCATTAAAACATATCCTTTGTAAACGTATGCGATCACTCATAATACATACACATTGATAATATTATTATTATCTTCATCATTGTTCAATTCGTACATTTCGTACTTTCATCATTATTATCTTTCACTTCTACCTAGATCCTGTCTCATGCAATACCCCCGACTCATGTCCGAAGACTGATACTGTGTCGGGGCATGTAAACAAACCCCCGAATCATGTACGAAGACTGACATAGTACCGGGGTACGCGACAAGGATCCCCTTCGAGTCACAAAGACTCCCTTCGAGCCACAAAGACTCCCTTCGAGCCACAAGGACTCCCTTTGAGCCACAAGGACTCCTTTCGAGCCACAAGGACTCCTTTCGAGCCACAAGGACTCCCTTCGAGCCATAAAGACTCCCTTCGAGCCATAAAGACTCCATTCGAGTCACAAAGACTCCCTTCGAGCCACAAGGACTCCCTTCGAGTCACAAAGACTCCCTTTGAGCCACAAGGACTCCCTTCGAGTCACAGAGACTCCTTTTGAGCCACAAGGACTCCCTTCGAGTCACAAAGACTCCCTTCGAGCCACAAGGACTCCCTTCGAGCCACAAGGACTCCCTTCGAGCCACAAGGACTCCCTTCGAGTCACAAAGACTCCCTTCGAGCCATAAGGACTCCCTTCGTTCTTTACGTTCCACTTTTCATTATTATTGTCTTTCACTTTGTTACATAATACTTTACGTTCATTCATACATCATATCACGTAAAGTCACAACATAATACACAACAGGTATTATAACATAATACATACGTTTTGAAAACCGTTTAACGAAGAAAGATATCACATACATACAACCGCAACAATCACATCATAAACATCCTCACAAGCCATCACTTCATAAATAAGCATAAGCCACCCTAAGACATCATTTCTTAGCACTTAAATTCTACTTCCCAAAATTCCAAAAAAGAAACCCAAGTCCCCAAAGAAATGCAGACGAGCAAGAACAAATACGGGAGAACAACACTAATGCAGATGAATGCCTTTAGATTATTCCAAGTGTCCAACTAAATGCTGGTAGAATAAATTCGAATGACTAAAACAAATGCGCATGAACACTGTAGCATATGCGCATGAATAAAAGAAATGCGGAAGAACACTTTGGCGCATAAGCATCTACAAATGCGGATGAACAACCAACAATGCGCATGAACAAAGTACTTAAATGCGGATGGACAATGCGGATGAAGTCTTAATAAAACATTCTAAGTGTCCAAAGAAATGTTGATGAAACAAATGCGGACACTGTAGCAAGTGCGGATACTATAGCAAATGCGGGAGAATAAAAGAAATGTGGATGAACAGATTAACCCGCAACATACTTATGCTATTTCCAGCTCCCAATCACCATCCTAATACATCCATGGCTCAGATCTATCATACCACACACTTAGAACATACTAAACATCAAGTCTAACCCATAAACAACCTCTAAACAAACATTCAAAACACATCCCTCGAACATAAAACATAAACTCACGGTTATCTTTTAAAAATGCTTGTTCGGTATGCATAATAGCCCCAACACTTTAAAAATCAGTAAAAGAGGGGTCCTAAAACTCACCTTGAAGCAGCTCTTCAAACCAAGCACCTCCAACTCGAAACCCACTTGCAACAGCAGCTTCAAAAATCCCAAACACAACCTCTAAACACCGAGAACTTCAGTTACAAGCTGCAAACTAAGCTAAAACTGAACATAAACCCAAGAAACTAACCTTTTTGCAGCTTCTTCTTCCTTCTTCTTCTCCAAAAACCGATTTCTTGCTCTCCTTCTTCTTCAGCCGAGGCCAAAAAGTAGATCTGCTGCTTTATGGGGTGGCCATACCCTCATTTATATTAAAATAATAAGTTTGTGCACCTTTTGCACTTTGCCCCCTTAAACTTGTGCCCATTTACTTTTCTTTCTATTTACTTCCTTTTTGTTTTTCTTTTAAATGAAAATTTGGGATGTTACAAACATAGTGTGCTTAGGTGAGTAAGTTGATCACAGCAGGATAAGACTTACTTCTTTGCTCCTCAAAATGGAATTAGCCACAGTTTGTCACCTTGACATTATGTTATGCATGACTTGTTTATTTTCAACTCAAGCTAAACCTACTCACATATCAAATCACATCTGATCAATCTATATGAATTGTTTGATAAATGAGGAAAGTAAGCAAAGGTATAGTGTACTATCATTTCCCATTATATGAACTGCTTATTCAATAAAATATGTAAATAAGACAATAGTTTTGTATTTTTATGTGTTTTAAGAATATTTTTGGCTTTCTCATATTAATAACAATCTACGGATGAACAAGTTTGTTCTTCCGTAGATGTTCATATTAAAACTATAATGGACAGAACATGCTTTTCATTATGTTGATTAAGACTTAATCTAAATTGATCATGCCTAATGACTCAATTAAGAAATTAAATCTAACTGAATCAAAGACTTTAATGAATGAATCAGCAAGCTGATTTGTTGTATCCACCTTAATCAACTTGATTAAACCTTTTTTTGAGCAATCTCTCAGAAAATGATATCTAATTTCAATATGTTTTGTTTTACTATGTTGTACTGGATTAGCAGTGATGAACATAGCAGTTGAGTTATCAATATGTATTGGTGTTTGAAGAAAATTGTAACCATAATCAAGTAATTGGTTTTGCAACCATAAGACTTGAGAGCAACCAGCTAAAGCAGCTATGTACTCAGCCTCAGCTGTGGATACTGAAACATTTGTTTACTTTTTTCACTGCCAAGAAACTAGTCTTGGTCCTATGAATTGGCGTCCACCAGTGGTTGATTTTCTGTTGTTGTTGTAGCCTCCATAGTCACTGTCGGAATATGAGTAGAGTTTAAAATCTCCTTCTTTGGGATACCAGAGTCCAAGAGCTAGTTTCCCTTTAAGGTATCTGAAAATCCTCTTCATTACATTCATATGTGACTCCTTTGGGTCTACTTGGTACCTAGCACAAACACACACAACAAACATTATGTCAGGTTTGCTAGCAGTTAAATACATTAATGATCCTATCATAGATCTATATAATCTTTGATCAACAGACTTCCCTGTAGGATCTGGTATAATCTTATCTATTGTTGATGCTGGTGTTTTGCATGAAGTTGAATCAGCAAGGTTGTACTTCTTCAAAATTTGATTCACATACTTCTCCTGATTGATGAAGATGCCATCTAGTTTCTGATGAACTTGCAAACCAAGGAAGAATGTTAGTTCTCCCATGGAACTCATTTGAAACTCAGATTTCATCAGACATTCAAACTCTTCACATAATCTCTTGTTTGTTGATCCAAATATGATATCATCTACATATACTTGGACAACTAAGAGATTTTTGATGTTTATGTTTCAGGAAGAGAGTCTGATCAATTGTTCCCCTTTTGTAACCATGCTTGAGTAAGAAAGATGACAATGTTTCATACCACTTTCTTGGGGCCTGATGAAGTCCATACAAAGCTTTGTCAAGCTTGTATACCCTATATGGATAATCAGGATCTTCAAAGCCTGGTGGCTGAGCAACATAGACTTCTTCATCAATTTTACCATATAAGAAGGCACATTTTACATCCATCTGGTAATCTATGAACTTCTTATGTGATGCATAGGCTAGAAAGACTCTAATGGCTTCAATCCTTGCAATAGGAGCAAAGACTTCATCATAGTCTATCCCTTCTTCCTGAGTATAACCTTGTGCTATCAGCCTGGCTTTGTTTCTCATAATAATGCCTCTGTCATCTAGTTTATTCTTGAACATCCACCTTGTGCCAATTGGATAATGGCCTTCAGGAAGATCAACTAGATCCTAGACTTTTTGTTTTCTGAATTGCTAAAGTTCTTCTTGCATTGCTTCAATCCAGCTGTTATCTTTCAATGCTACAGTGATGTTGGGAGGAACCACTTGTGAAAGAAAGCAAGAGAACAAACAAATATTGGTTGCTCCCCCTTGTCTTCTTATGGTTCTGTCATTAAGATCACCTATCATGTTTTCAATGGGATGATACTTGTGAATTCTGGATGTTGGTATTGATTCAACTTGAATGGATGAATCCAAGTTAGTGATATTGGTTGATGGAGATGGAGTCAGCTGGGATGGGGAATCCACAAAGTAGTCGAAATTCTCATGTGGCTGATCTTTTGATGCTGAACTATGTCCATCTGTATCAGCTTGTGTTTCTGCAGATGTAGGCATAGCATCCGCAACAGTTACAGGTACAACTACAGATGATGTAGTTTGTTGAACTGCATGTGCGGGTGGTGGTTGTTGAATGTTTTCTGTTGAATTGTGAACTTCAACTGAATGCAATGGGTCATCTCCGGAAGTAGTAATATCTACGGATGTAGAAGGAACTTCTGCGGATGTAGAAGGAAATTCTGCGGATGTAGACCTATTATTTCCATCAGGATGATCTTTGCTTGTTTGAATTGAAGGACCAAGATCAGTAGCATTTTGAGTAAGTGACTGGACTACTCTTGGTGGATCAGCTGTCAATGGCACTTCACCCATGTTTGGAGGAACTTAAGGATAACATGTATCCACAGGACCTGCCACATTCAAATAACCTATGTTAAATGAGTTTGTTAATGCATCTATATCAAACAACCAAGATGATCCTTTTACAGATTTTGGAAACAAGGATTCATTAAAAGATACATTAGGAGTTTCTTCCACAATGTTTTCATTTGGAACATAGACTCTGTATGATTTAGATGTTGATGAGTAACCAACAAAGAAACCATCATAGGCTTTTTCTGCAAACTTTCCTAATTGATCTTTTGTGTTTAATATGGACACATGACACGCAAAAGCTCTAAAATATCCTATGAAAGGTTTTCTTTTAAAAAAAATCTCATATGGTGTTTTATTATGTTCTTTGATAACTAATGTCCTGTTTTGAACATTGCTTGCTGTGTTCACAACTTCTGCCCAGAATGTGATTGGCAACTGTGAATCAGCAAGCATTGTTCTTGCTGCTTCAATAAGAATTCTATTTCTTCTTTCAGCAACTCCATTCTGTTATGGTGTTCTTGGTGCATTGAATTGTCTTGAGATGCCTTTGTCCCTGCAAAAGGAATCTAAAATATGATTAACAAATTCAGTTCCATTATCACTTCTTAAGATTTTGATTTTTAGATCAACTTGATTTTCAATCTTAGTGATAAACTCTATCAATGTTTCTGATGTTTCACTTTTATGTTTTAAGAAAAAGACCCATGTGAATCTAGTGAAATCATCAACAATCACCAAACAGTATTGCCTTTTTCTAATGCTCATGACATTGGTTGGACCAAAAAGATCCATGTGCAATAGTTTGAGTGGTGTTGTGTTTGTGTTAATTGTTTTGGATTTATGAGACACTCTATGTTGTTTTCCTTTGAAACATGATGAACAATGATTAGAACAATAAAATTCTTTCTTTGAAAGGCCAATGACTTAGTCATTTTTGACCAACTTATTCATGTTCTTCAAGTTAAAGTGAACCACTCTTCTATGCCATAGTTGAGATTCATCTTCTGATGACTTAGAAATCAGGCATATTTCATTGCTTGTTATAGATGTGTTGTTCATATCCAAAACATATGTGTTGCCTTTTTTTGGTGCTTTAAGAAGGATCCAGTCTTCTGGAATTTGAAAACCTGGCTTAAGAATGTAACAATAGTTAGTATCCAAGAAAGTAGTATAGTTTTGATCAAAAATTTGAGAAACACTTAATAAATTGAATTGTAAATTTTCACAAAAGTTAACTTTCTCAAATTTTAGAACACCATTGGTTACCATTCCTTCACCAATTATTTTATCTCCCTTCTTATCCCCACCAAATGCTACATAGGAAGCATTTTTATGTTTGAAGTCATGGAGGAGAGAACAGTTTCCCGTCATGTGCCTGGAACAGCCACTGTCAACATACCACTTGTTGTCAGTCCTCTCTGGATGTTCTTGCAAAAATAATGAAATCAGTTTGTCCATGGAGCCCAAGCCTTGATGGTCTTGGGCTTGCCATTGTTATCTAATATTATTATTCTCTCATGAATGAGCCTAGATGACTCTAGATCAGTTTTAGATTCCATTAATTCATTATGTTTTGTTTTGGGTGAGGATGATTCTTTTGATGATGAAGATGAAGCACTATCATCTTGATTCACACTCACTTCCTATTTCACCTCTTCTTTCATTAACTTTTTCTTTGAACTTGAGGCTGAGGCTCTTTCTGAAAAGGTTTCTGTATCCTTTATCCTTGACTGGGGTACATGATTACCTTTTTCAAAGTGATCAAAGAAGGTATCATCTTCTTGCAACACTACCTTTTTATGAGGTGTCTTACTTTGAGGTAGTTGTATCTCCTTTTTCTTTGATGAATTATCAGCAGATGTTTTCTTTGTCTTTGCATTCTTCTGCTTTTGTTGCTGATTCTTTTGCTTTGGTATTTTTGATTCATCATTCTCTGAAGATTTTGAATTTGATTCCGAAGTCTCAGCTTTTTGCTTCTTGGGGACCTTTAATTTGTTCTTTTTGTTGAAGAAACATTCTTGAGTGGAATGATAATGCTTGTTGAAGTAACAATCTGAGGTCATATGATTGTTCATCTTACAGATGGAGCAATAGCTGCTGAAGTAGCACTCTTCTGTGCTATGGTTATGCATATCACACTATTTGCAATACTTCTCTTCAGCTTCTCTGTCAAAGTCAGCTTCTATCTTTGTTAGTTTCTTCATCAGTATCTTTTTTTGCTTCTTTAGTTCTTTCTTAATCTTTGCATCTGAAAGATCCTTTTGTTTACCTTTCTGGTTAGCAGTTGAATCCTCAGGTATTTTCTTCTTCCGTAGATCTTCTACGGATGACTATTTAGGTTCTGATGATTTCTTCCACGGATGTTCTACGGAAGACTATTTTGTCTTCTTCCGTAGATCTTCTATAGCTGACTTTAGAACATTTTTCCTTTGCTTTTCTACGGATGTGTGAGAACCAGTCTTCTTCTTCCGTAGGTGATCTGCTAAAGTGAGACTATCTTCTTCCTCCGTAGTTCTTTTTACTGCCTTACTTTTATGCTGTTTGTTGAGTTCATGAATGCCTTCATTTAACTGACTAATCCTTGTGTAAATGGTCTTCAACAGATTTTTTTGTTTTGGTGGATAGGGCAACTTGATCTCATCAAGGATTTTGGGAGTTATAGAACCAATTACCACATATTTTCCCTTACCCAAACTAGCACTTTCTTGTTCATTAGGCTCATCACTATCATCTAGATCATCATAGTTATCAAGATCAAGTTTTGAGTCATTTTGTTTTGAGAATTCTGATTCAGATGAATTAGTTTTAATGGATTCAGAATCCTTGTCATGTATTACTTCGTTATTTTCAACTTTTGACTCAGTTTTGGTGCTAGACATAAAATGATTTGTTAAACTGTTGGTCATGGACTCAGGTAGGGTGGTGTAATTATCATTAATTGGTGGAGCAACAGTATGATATCCCAACCTAGACTTGTTCTTTGATTCAATATAAGAGTTTAACAGTTTCTCATACTGCTGTGATGATAGTTGGAATTTCTGAAGTTTTACTTCAGTTGATGCATGATCTGACATGGACTTGGTTAATGAGTTGGTCAAATGCTCAACTTGTGCTTTCAAACTATAATTTTTAGATATAAGTTTGTCTAAATCCTTTTGTAGTGAATTTATTTTGACTTGATAAAGTTTATGTTCTCTTTCATGGGATTCATTTAAAAGCATAGTTTCTTTGACTTTATCAGCCAATTGTTGAGCATGAGCCCTATATTGTTGGGTTTTTACAAGTTTTAACAAAGATGTTTAACCATTTAAACAACAAAACGCAGCGGATATAAGGGTTTTAAAACTTGTGTTATATTCTGAAAATAAACATTTATATGTTCAAGAAAACAAACCCAAGAACAAGGATCATATATATGTGAAAAGAAGTGCTATCAAAACCAACCATAGGATGTACATGAATACTACCTTTCTTGAACAAGGAAGTTAGATACGGATGAGATGAGGAAGATGATGTTTCTTGAATGTCTAGTCTTCAAAAGAGAAGACCTCAAGCTTGTATACCCACAAGCTCTTGCAAAGCACCAAACTTGTTAGGAAGTTGACACCAAAGATCCTTCTTACAAAACCTTCAAGGTCCGAAAATGGGAGAAGAAAAATGGAGAAGAAGGAGCTTGCATGTGTGAGAGAGAAAGTGTGTTGAGTGTCAAGGTGAACAAGTAAATGTCTTGCATAAAAACAAGACAAAGGAATCCCAATGCCAACCACCAAGGGGCGGCCGAAAATTGGGTTCAAAATGGGTGGGTTCCCTCCCATTTTGAAAAACACCCTTTTAATTCATTGTTAATCACTCATTAAGTTATATAATTAAACCAATTTTAATCTTATAACTTAAACACTCTTACATTTGATGTTATTTAACTTATTTAAACAACATTACAAATGATATCTCATGAACAAAATATCCATATAATTTGTTCTATCTCAAATGCAATAATTCAGAAAACCCATTTTCTAAATTGGTGTCATAATTTATTTGCTTGATCATGATCAACAAATAAATGTTTATCGGTGTTTGCCTAGCCTGTTATTGGGTATGACCCGACTTGGATCATAACGTACTAACCACATCAATCTTGTATGTGTCTTGGGCATATAAGATCCAACAATCTCCCACTTGCACAAGATTCATAGAAGATTGATGCAAGCAGTAAATACCGCCTAACAACGGTTTACTACCCTTAATATGTATGACTAAGTGCCATTCAATAACATCATCCCCTTCAAGTATCTTACTCGAAAATGTTTTAGGTGAATCAATCATCTATCCTTTTGTCACAGATGTCATGTTAAATCTTAGAGACACAAAATGATCATTCTCCATTGACTTAACTTTAGCAGGCCTTAGACATCTTACTCTCAAAGAATAAGAGGAACAAATCCCATCTTGATTACATACGTCTCTCACAATCACCTCGTGCTATACTTGAATTTAGTCTTATGTACTGCCATGTTTCAGAACAGCGAAGAACTAAGTCAAGGTATAATACCCGGTGAATATCAAGACCCAATATGTATCTCAGGTCAGAGGATACCAAATGATATTCGCCTTTACTCAAATTTACTTATGATCAATCAAGAAGATTCCATGTAGTAATATTTGAGATGCGGGTCAGTCCAATATTTATATCCCATAAATATCTATGAACTTTGGCAGCAACCCTTTGCTATATATTCATCCAAATGAATATCTACCAATCCAAGTTCATAATAGTCTTACCCTCATACTAGTTCCCACAGGTATGAACGACTACGGACGTTTAGAGTAAATGATTTACTCATGGATTAAACATGCAAAATTGGAACATTAGTTGAAACATTATAACCATATAATTCATTCAAGTAATAAAAGGTTCCAATATCCAAATACAAGATCACAAAATCAAATCCAGTCACTAGAATATCGAAGTCCCATGGCACAAGTATGACCCTCATGCTTTGCCTTTTCAAGAAGCTTCGTGAGTGGATCCGCAATGTTTTGATCCGTGTGAACTTTGCGAATACATATTTTTCCCTTTTCAACTTCATCCCTTATGTAGTTGAATCTCCGCTCAATGTGCCTAGTCTTTTGATGTGCACGGGGTTCCTTGATTTGAGCAATCGCACCCTCATTATCACAAAGAATTTCTAGGGGGTCCTGAATGGAAGGGACAACCCCTAGATCGGCAATGAATTTCTTCAACCATGCAGCTTCTTGAGCTGCTAATGAAGCGGCGATGTATTCTGACTCTGTAGTTGATAATGCCACCACATCTTGTTTAGAGCTCTTCCAAGAGACTGCTCCTCCATTTAGGATGAAAATGTATCCCGATTGTGATCGTGAGTCATCCCGATCAGTTTGGAAACTCGCATCCGTGTAACCTTTTACCACGAGTTCCTCCTCACCAGATCCATAGATTAGGAACATATCTTTAGTCCTCCTTAGGTACTTAAGTATGTTCTTAACAGCCATCCAATGACTATTTCCAGGATTTTGCTGGTATCGGCTTGTCATGCTCAAGGCGCATGACACGTCCGGCCTAGTGCATATCATTGCATACATGATGGATCCTATAGCAGACGCATACGGGATTCCCTTCATTTTATCTTGCTCATCCTTTGAGCTTGGACATTGAGTCGTACTCAATATCGTTCCTCTTTGAATAGGTACCGTACCTTTCTTAGAGTTCTCCATCTTGAACCTTTTCAAGATCTTGTCAATGTATGCACTTTGATTTAAACCTATCAACCGCCTTGATCTATCCCTATAGATCTTTATTCCCAAAATATAGGCGGCTTCACCAAGATCCTTAATGGAAAAACAGCTTCCAAGCCAGGTTTTTATACCTTCCAAGGTTGGAATGTCATTTCCAAATAGTAGGATGTCATCGACATACAATACTAGGAAAGTGATGATGCTCCCACTAGCCTTTTTATACACACAAGCCTCATCAGCATTTTTGATGAACCCAAATTTAATTACCTCTTCATCAAAACGGTGATTCCAACTTCTTGACGCTTGCTTCAATCCATAGATTGATTTCTTTAACTTGCATACTTTGTTAGGATGTTTTGGGTCGACAAAACCTTCAGGCTGAACCATATAGACATCTTCCTCAAGATATCCATTTAGAAAAGCGGTTTTGACATCCATTTGCCAAATCTCATAATCATAATGAGCAGCTATGGCAAATAATATCCTAATAGACTTTAGCATTGCAACAGGCGAAAAAGTCTCATCATAATCAACCCCTTGAGTTTGAGTGAAACCTTTTGCTACAAGTCTAGCTTTATAAGTATCCAAGTTTCCATGCATATCGGTTTTCTTCTTGAAAACCCACTTACTTCCAACTACCTTGGAGTTAAGAGGTGGTACAACCAAGTCCCACACTTGGTTGTCATACATGGATTGCATCTCAACATTCATGGCTTCAAGCCATTTGTCACAATCCAAATTGGACACTGCATCATGGTATGTGATTGGTTCATCGGAATCAACCACATAGCACCCATCCATGAAAAATCCATATCTTTCAGGTGGATTACTAGTTCTACCAGATTTGCGAACGTTTTGTGTGTATTGATCAACCATTTGATCATTCTCAACATCCTCATGTTGAGTGCTAGTGTCAACCAAACGTGTATCGGGTTGTGGTTCTTGATCCTCCTCAAGATCCACTGTTCTACTGCTAGCTCCTTCCATAAGGAACTTGGCTTCCAAGAACTCACCCTTCTTGGCAACAAACTCCTTTTGTTCCAATGGATCATAGAAATAATATCCCATAGAATCTCTAGGATATCCAATAAAAATACACTTAGTGGAACGTCTTTCTAACTTGTTTGAGGTGGGAGTCTTTACATAAGCCTCACATCCCCACACCTTTAAATATGATAGAGATGGAACCCTTCCATGCCATATTTCAAAAGGTGTCCTTTCCACTTTCTTGGTTGGGGCCATATTCAAAATACGGGCCGCAGAGAGCAAAGCAAAGCCCCAAAATGATAGAGGCAATGAGCTTCCAGCCATCATAGATCGAACCATATCTAATAGAGTTCGATTTCTCCTTTCGGACACACCATTGTGTTGTGGTGTTCCAGGTGGAGATAGTTGTGAGATAATCCCAAACTTCTAAGATGATCTCTAAAAGCATCACTCAGGTATTCACCTCCTCTATCGGTGCGGAGAATTTTTATTGATTTGTTGAGTTGATTTTCTACTTCATTTTGGAAGGTTTTGAACATTTCAAAAGCTTCATCTTTGTGTCTTAACAAGTACACATACCCATACCTACTATAGTCGTCGGTGAAGGTAATGAAGTATCTTTCATTATACCTAGTCATTGGCTTAAAAGGACCACATACATCCGAATGTATGATACCTAATAAATCTTTTGCCCTTTCGGTTTTGCCACTAAAAGGCGCCTTAGTCATTTTGCCTTGTAAACAAGATTCACATACATCAAATGAATCATATTCACTTGCTTTTAAAAGACCATTCTTTTGAAGAGTTTGTATGCGCTTCTTGTTTATATGACCAAGACGGCAATGCCAAAGATAGGTGTCACTCAAATCTAATTTGAGCTTCTTGGTGGTGGTTTGGTACAACGAGCTATCATATAATGTGTTTTCACGAACCAATTCATAAATACCATTAATAGGAGTAGCTTTAAAATAAAAGATGTTATTTAAAGAAACATGAATTTCATTTTCAATAAACATCAAAACATAACCATATTGTCTTAATTGTGCAACTGAAATAATGTTCCTAGTCAAACTAGGAGCATACAAAACATTGTTCAAAATTGCTTCCAAACCATTTGGAAGCTTCAGGATGTAGTCCCCTCGGGCTTCAACTTGAACTTTTGCCCCATTCCCCATGTAGAGGCTAACATCCCCTTTCTTGAAGTTTTTACTTCTTTTGAACCCCTGCAACAAATTGCAAATGTGAGTCCCACATCCGGTATCCAATACCCATGTGTTAGAGGATATTATATTTAGATCAATATGAATCATGAAAATTGTACCTGAGGTCTGCCCGGCATCCCTCTTTGCTTTCAACTCTTTGAGATGGACAGGACAATTTCTTGCCCAATGTCCTATCTCCCCACACTTAAAGCATGGGTCATCCGAAGCAACCTTTTGCTTCTTCTCCGCTGGTTTTGGTGGTGGCACTTTTACCACTCCCTTTCCCTTTCTCCCAACGTACCCTTTACCTTTGGCAACACTTGCCTTGGATGCGGGGTGAGGCCTCTTCTTGTTCCCACCTTCATTGATGGTGAGAACGGGTAAACTCCTTTTACCCATGGCCGCCTCGGCTGTCTTGAGCATAGAGTGAAGCTCAGTTATGTTCTTGTCCCAACCGTTCATGTTATAATTCATAACAAAATTGTCAAACCTTTTTGACAAAGAGTTGAGGATCAAATCCGTAGCCAACTCTTTCGAGACGGGACAATTCAGCCTTTCGAGGCGGTCTATGTGGCTCTTCATCTTAAGTACATAAGACGAGACCGATTGGGTATCATCCATACGACATGCATGGAGTGCTCGAACCGTTTCGAAGCGCTCTACCCTTGCTTGTTGTTGGAACGTTTCCTTCAACTGGGTTATCATGTCGTATGCTCCGTGATGTTCGTACTCCTTTTGGAGATCCGGAGTCATACTTGCCAACATGAGGCAAGACACTTGGACCGAGTCCTCAGTGTATTTCACCCAATTCATGTAGGCCTCTTCATCTTCCTCATTGGGTTCATCGGGAATCGGATCGTCTAAGATATATGACCGTTTCTCTTGCTTGAGAACAATTCTCAAGTTTCGAAACCAATCAATGAAATTGTTATGGTTTAGACGCTCCTTTTGGAGAATGGTTCTTAGTGATAGGGTATGAGCGGATGGAATATCATTATTTTCATTGTTGTTGGTGGCCATCTACAAAATTTAACAAGGTTCAATTTTAGTATTTACGATATTATCATATTTAATTATAAATTTCTTTTATGTGTCATACACAAAATAAAATTCTAGAATCCAACGTCACATTTAAATAGTGGTTAGGTGATCTTTATCCCATTATTTAAATTAACAAGGTAGTCAACGTTTGACAATTGCAACCCTTTGCAACTTCTAGAGGTATGGGATCGACTTAAACATCATATGTATAGTCGGCATGTTAATCCCATCAACACCTTTTGTAAACCACATTGTAGGTGATCCATTTAACATGGTTTGCAAATCAAGTTACCCTACTTACACACACATGTGAGTTTACCAATATAAGTGGTTAGGTGATCTTTATCCCACAAATATGGCATTCCCACCTCAAATCACAAGTTCCCTCAAAATGGTTAGGTGACCTTTATCCCATTAAGAGTTTTCAAGTGACTTAAGTGTTGTGTAAAAGGATGGTGATAAACTTGTTTTCAAAAGACATTTTAAGTTTTCATAATTCTAGTTTAGAAAACTCTATGTACCTTGCATTTGCATGCTTTCAAATACATGGTACCCTATGGTTCTTTTAATAAAACCCCTTTTATTTAAAATCATTAATCCTTTTAATAACCTTTTATTAACCACTTAATGATTAAGAACCATTTATTTTCAGCTTGTTATGTTTATAAATTTGTTAGTTATGCATATCCATATATCAAACATCCAACATAAAACAAAACAACCAAACAAGCACAACCATTCAATCATAAGTGCATAACCATAGCCACTAAGGTGACCACACTTGTTTGCCATCACAAGTGTTGTCATTAGGTCTTTCCTAAGGGTTAATAATGACACATTAAAATGTGTCCAAGAACTCCCACTCGAATCCGCATCCAAATGCTTCAAGTGTCCATGTCTTTTGAGTTCTTCCTTTGTATCTTCCCTTGAGTCTCCAACTTGTGCATCTTCTTTTACAAAAATCATATCCTAATACAATTTTTCTAATAAAAGAAATGCACCTAATCTATTTATTACATAACCAATGAATAAATAAATTACAACCCAAAAGATACAAACACCAAAATTATTATTACAACCCTTTAATGAATAAAACTAAACATGACAATCACATTCATCCAAATCCAAAACACATTAGGTCAAGGCTATGTTATGCACCAAAATATGTATCAAATACAACATCCAAGAACAACCATGAACTCCTTTTTAACCCTTAAAGTTTCGGCCAACATAAACCCAAACTTTAGGGTTTAGTCCAAACAAAACAATCAACCACTTGATGTTAATCTTTCAAGGTTTATTCTAAAGCATGTAAGATAAAACTTTGAAAGATAAGGGATTCATTTATCCATAACAAAACAGCCCCTAATGGGTTGAAAAAGTCCAACAAAACTAACTTTTCTTGGACTTTTGAAGCAAGTTTTCCACATAACCGGCTCTAGATGCCATTGTTGGGTTTTTACAAGTTTTAACAAAGATGTTTAACCATTTAAACAACAAAACGCAGCGGATATAAGGGTTTTAAAACTTGTGTTATATTCTGAAAATAAACATTTATATGTTCAAGAAAACAAACCCAAGAACAAGGATCATATATATGTGAAAAGAAAATCAAAACCAACCATAGGATGTACATGAATACTAGAACAAGGATCATATATATGTGAAAAGAAGTGCTATCAAAACCAACCATAGGATGTACATGAATACTACCTTTCTTGAACAAGGAAGTTAGATACGGATGAGAGGAAGATGATGTTTCTTGAATGTCTAGTCTTCAAAAGAGAAGACCTCAAGCTTGTATACCCACAAGCTCTTGCAAAGCACCAAACTTGTTAGGAAGTTGACACCAAAGATCCTTCTTACAAAACCTTCTAGGTCCGAAAATGGGAGAAGAAAAATGGAGAAGAAGGAGCTTGCATGTGTGAGAGAGAAAGTGTGTTGAGTGTCAAGGTGAACAAGTAAATGTCTTGCATAAAAACAAGACAAAGGAATCCCAATGCCAACCACCAAGGGGCGGCCGAAAATTGGGTTCAAAATGGGTTCCCTCCCATTTTGAAAAACACCCTTTTAATTCATTGTTAATCACTCATTAAGTTATATAATTAAACCAATTTTAATCTTATAACTTAAACACTCTTATATTTGATGTTATTTAACTTATTTAAACAACATTACAAATGATATCTCATGAACAAAATATCCATATAATTTGTTCTATCTCAAATGCAATAATTCAGAAAACCCATTTTCTAAATTGGTGTCATAATTTATTTGCTTGATCATGATCAACAAATAAATGTTTATCGGTGTTTGCCTAGCTTGTTATTGGGTATGACCCGACTTGGATCATAACGTACTAACCACATCAATCTTGTATGTGTCTTGGGCATATAAGATCCAACAATCTCCCACTTGCACAAGATTCATAGAAGATTGATGCAAGCAGTAAATACCGCCTAACAACGGTTTACTACCCTTAATACGTATGACTAAGTGCCATTCAATAACATCATCCCCTTCAAGTATCTTACTCGAAAATGTTTTAGGTGAATCAATCATCTATCCTTTTGTCACAGATGTCATGTTAAATCTTAGAGACACAAATGATCATTCTCCATTGACTTAACTTTAGCAGGCCTTAGACATCTTACTCTCAAGAATAAGAGGAACAAATCCCATCTTGATTACATACGTCTCTCACAATCACCTCGTGCTATACTGAATTTAGTCTTATGTACTGCCATGTTTCAGAACAGCGAAGAACTAAGTCAAAGTATAATACCCGGTGAATATCAAGACCCAATATGTATCTCAGGTCAGAGGATACCAAATGATATTCGCCTTTACTCAAATTTACTTATGATCAATCAAGAAGATTCCATGTAGTAATATTTGAGATGCGGGTCAGTCCAATATTTATATCCCATAAATATCTATGAACTTTGGCAGCAACCCTTTGCTATATATTCATCCAAATGAATATCTACCAATCCAAGTTCATAATAGTCTTACCCTCATACTTGTTCCCACAGGTATGAACGACTACGGACGTTTAGAGTAAATGATTTACTCATGGATTAAACATGCAAAATTGGAACATTAGTTGAAACATTATAACCATATAATTCATTCAAGTAATAAAAGGTTCCAATATCCAAATACAAGATCACAAAATCAAATCCAGTCACTAGAATATCGAAGTCCCATGGCACAAGTATGACCCTCATGCTTTGCCTTTTCAAGAAGCTTCGTGAGTGGATCCGCAATGTTTTGATCCGTGTGAACTTTGCGAATACATATTTTTCCCTTTTCAACTTCATCCCTTATGTAGTTGAATCTCCGCTCAATGTGCCTAGTCTTTTGATGTGCACGGGGTTCCTTGATTTGAGCAATCGCACCCTCATTATCACAAAGAATTTCTAGGGGGTCCTGAATGGAAGGGACAACCCCTAGATCGGCAATGAATTTCTTCAACCATGCAGCTTCTTGAGCTGCTAATGAAGCGGCGATGTATTCTGACTCTGTAGTTGATAATGCCACCACATCTTGTTTAGAGCTCTTCCAAGAGACTGCTCCTCCATTTAGGATGAAAATGTATCCGATTGTGATCGTGAGTCATCCCGATCAGTTTGGAAACTCGCATCCGTGTAACCTTTTACCACGAGTTCCTCCTCACCAGATCCATAGATTAGGAACATATCTTTAGTCCTCCTTAGGTACTTAAGTATGTTCTTAACAGCCATCCAATGACTATTTCCAGGATTTTGCTGGTATCGGCTTGTCATGCTCAAGGCGCATGACACGTCCGGCCTAGTGCATATCATTGCATACATGATGGATCCTATAGCAGACGCATACGGGATTCCCTTCATTTTATCTTGCTCATCCTTTGAGCTTGGACATTGAGTCGTACTCAATATCGTTCCTCTTTGAATAGGTACCGTACCTTTCTTAGAGTTCTCCATCTTGAACCTTTTCAAGATCTTGTCAATGTATGCACTTTGATTTAAACCTATCAACCGCCTTGATCTATCCCTATAGATCTTTATTCCCAAAATATAGGCGGCTTCACCAAGATCCTTAATGGAAAAACAGCTTCCAAGCCAGGTTTTTATACCTTCCAAGGTTGGAATGTCATTTCCAAATAGTAGGATGTCATCGACATACAATACTAGGAAAGTGATGATGCTCCCACTAGCCTTTTTATACACACAAGCCTCATCAGCATTTTTGATGAACCCAAATTTAATTACCTCTTCATCAAAACGGTGATTCCAACTTCTTGACGCTTGCTTCAATCCATAGATTGATTTCTTTAACTTGCATACTTTGTTAGGATGTTTTGGGTCGACAAAACCTTCAGGCTGAACCATATAGACATCTTCCTCAAGATATCCATTTAGAAAAGCGTTTTGACATCCATTTGCCAAATCTCATAATCATAATGAGCAGCTATGGCAAATAATATCCTAATAGACTTTAGCATTGCAACAGGCGAAAAAGTCTCATCATAATCAACCCCTTGAGTTTGAGTGAAACCTTTTGCTACAAGTCTAGCTTTATAAGTATCCAAGTTTCCATGCATATCGGTTTTCTTCTTGAAAACCCACTTACTTCCAACTACCTTGGAGTTAGAGGTGGTACAACCAAGTCCCACACTTGGTTGTCATACATGGATTGCATCTCAACATTCATGGCTTCAAGCCATTTGTCACAATCCAAATTGGACACTGCATCATGGTATGTGATTGGTTCATCGGAATCAACCACATAGCACCCATCCATGAAAAATCCATATCTTTCAGGTGGATTACTAGTTCTACCAGATTTGCGAACGTTTTGTGTGTATTGATCAACCATTTGATCATTCTCAACATCCTCATGTTGAGTGCTAGTGTCAACCAAACGTGTATCGGGTTGTGGTTCTTGATCCTCCTCAAGATCCACTGTTCTACTGCTAGCTCCTTCCATAAGGAACTTGGCTTCCAAGAACTCACCCTTCTTGGCAACAAACTCCTTTTGTTCCAATGGATCATAGAAATAATATCCCATAGAATCTCTAGGATATCCAATAAAAATACACTTAGTGGAACGTCTTTCTAACTTGTTTGAGGTGGGAGTCTTTACATAAGCCTCACATCCCCACACCTTTAAATATGATAGAGATGGAACCCTTCCATGCCATATTTCAAAAGGTGTCCTTTCCACTTTCTTGGTTGGGGCCATATTCAAAATACGGGCCGTAGAGAGCAAAGCAAAGCCCCAAAATGATAGAGGCAATGAGCTTCCAGCCATCATAGATCGAACCATATCTAATAGAGTTCGATTTCTCCTTTCGGACACACCATTGTGTTGTGGTGTTCCAGGTGGAGATAGTTGTGAGATAATCCCAAAACTTCTAAGATGATCTCTAAAAGCATCACTCAGGTATTCACCTCCTCTATCGGTGCGGAGAATTTTTATTGATTTGTTGAGTTGATTTTCTACTTCATTTTGGAAGGTTTTGAACATTTCAAAAGCTTCATCTTTGTGTCTTAACAAGTACACATACCCATACCTACTATAGTCGTCGGTGAAGGTAATGAAGTATCTTTCATTATACCTAGTCATTGGCTTAAAAGGACCACATACATCCGAATGTATGATACCTAATAAATCTTTTGCCCTTTGGTTTTGCCACTAAAAGGCGCCTTAGTCATTTTGCCTTGTAAACAAGATTCACATACATCAAATGAATCATATTCACTTGCTTTTAAAAGACCATTCTTTTGAAGAGTTTGTATGCGCTTCTTGTTTATATGACCAAGACGGCAATGCCAAAGATAGGTGTCACTCAAATCTAATTTGAGCTTCTTGGTGGTGGTTTGGTACAACGAGCTATCATATAATGTGTTTTCACGAACCAATTCATAAATACCATTAATAGGAGTAGCTTTAAAATAAAAGATGTTATTTAAAGAAACATGAATTTCATTTTCAATAAACATCAAAACATAACCATATTGTCTTAATTGTGCAACTGAAATAATGTTCCTAGTCAAACTAGGAGCATACAAAACATTGTTCAAAATTGCTTCCAAACCATTTGGAAGCTTCAGGATGTAGTCCCCTCAGGCTTCAACTTGAACTTTTGCCCCATTCCCCATGTAGAGGCTAACATCCCCTTTCTTGAAGTTTTTACTTCTTTTGAACCCCTGCAACAAATTGCAAATGTGAGTCCCACATCCGGTATCCAATACCCATGTGTTAGAGGATATTATATTTAGATCAATATGAATCATGAAAATTGTACCTGAGGTCTGCCCGGCATCCCTCTTTGCTTTCAACTCTTTGAGATGGACAGGACAATTTCTTGCCCAATGTCCTATCTCCCCACACTTAAAGCATGGGTCATCCGAAGCAACCTTTTGCTTCTTCTCCGCTGGTTTTGGTGGTGGCACTTTTACCACTCCCTTTCCCTTTCTCCCAACGTACCCTTTACCTTTGGCAACACTTGCCTTGGATGCGGGGTGAGGCCTCTTCTTGTTCCCACCTTCATTGATGGTGAGAACGGGTAAACTCCTTTTACCCATGGCCGCCTCGGCTGTCTTGAGCATAGAGTGAAGCTCAGTTATGTTCTTGTCCCAACCATTCATGTTATAATTCATAACAAAATTGTCAAACCTTTTTGACAAAGAGTTGAGGATCAAATCCGTAGCCAACTCTTTCGAGACGGGACAATTCAGCCTTTCCCTATTGGCTTGTACATGATTGGAACGTTGCTCCTTCGAACTAGGTTATTATGTCGTATGCTCCGTGATGTTCGTACTCCTTTTGGAGATCCGGAGTCACACTTTCCAACATGAGGCAAGACACTTGGACCGAGTCCTCAGTGTATTTCACCCAATTCATGTAGGCCTCTTCATCTTCCTCATTGGGTACATCGGGAATCGGATCGTCTAAGATATAAGACCGTTTCTCTTGCTTGAGAACAATTCTCAAGTTTCGAAACCAATCAATGAAATTGTTATGGTTTAGACGCTCCTTTTGGAGAATGGTTCTTAGTGATAGGGTATGAGCGGATGGAATATCATTATTTTCATTGTTGTTGGTGGCCATCTACAAAATTTAACAAGGTTCAATTTTAGTATTTACGAGATTATCATATTTAATTATAAATTTCTTTTATGTGTCATACACAAAATAAAATTCTAGAATCCAACGTCACATTTAAATAGTGGTTAGGTGATCTTTATCCTATTATTTAAATTAACAAGGTAGTCAACGTTTGACAATTGCAACCCTTTGCAACTTCTAGAGGTATGGGATCGACTTAAACATCATATGTATAGTCGGCATGTTAATCCCATCAACACCTTTTGTAAACCACATTGTAGGTGATCCATTTAACATGGTTTGCAAATCAAGTTACCCTACTTACACACACATGTGAGTTTACCAATATAAGTGGTTAGGTGATCTTTATCCCACAAATATGGCATTCCCACCTCAAATCACAAGTTCCCTCAAAATGGTTAGGTGACCTTTATCCCATTAAGAGTTTTCAAGTGACTTAAGTGTTGTGTAAAAGGACGGTGATAAACTGGTTTTCAAAAGACATTTTAAGTTTTCATAATTCTAGTTTAGAAAACTCTATGTACCTTGCATTTGCATGCTTTCAAATACATGGTACCCTATGGTTCTTTTAATAAAACCCCTTTTATTTAAAATCATTAATCCTTTTAATAACCTTTTATTAACCACTTAATGATTAAGAACCATTTATTTTCAGCTTGTTATGTTTATAAATTTGTTAGTTATGCATATCCATATATCAAACATCCAACATAAAACAAAACAACCAAACAAGCACAACCATTCAATCATAAGTGCATAACCATAGCCACTAAGGTGACCACACTTGTTTGCCATCACAAGTGTTGTCATTAGGTCTTTCCTAAGGGTTAATAATGACACATTAAAATGTGTCCAAGAACTCCCACTCCAATCCGCATCCAAATGCTTCAAGTGTCCATGTCTTTTGAGTTCTTCCTTTGTATCTTCCCTTGAGTCTCCAACTTGTGCATCTTCTTTTACAAAAATCATATCCTAATACAATTTTTCTAATAAAATAAATGCACCTAATCTATTTATTACATAACCAATGAATAAATAAATTACAACCCAAAAGATACAAACACCAAAATTATTATTACAACCCTTTAATGAATAAAACTAAACATGACAATCACATTCATCCAAATCCAAAACACATCAGGTCAAGGCTATGTTATGCACCAAAATATGTATCAAATACAACATCCAAGAAAAACCATGAACTCCTTTTTTAACCCTTAAAGTTTCGGCCAACATAAACCCAAACTTTAGGGTTTAGTCCAAACAAAACAATCAACCACTTGATGTTAATCTTTCAAGGTTTATTCTAAAGCATGTAAGATAAAACTTTGAAAGATAAGGGATTCATTTATCCATAACAAAACAGCCCCTAATGGGTTGAAAAAGACCAACAAAACTAACTTTTCTTGGACTTTTGAAGCAAGTTTTCCACATAACCGGCTCTAGATGCCATTGTTGGGTTTTTACAAGTTTTAACAAAGATGTTTAACCATTTAAACAACAAAACGCAGCGGATATAAGGGTTTTAAAACTTGTGTTATATTCTGAAAATAAACATTTATATGTTCAAGAAAACAAACCCAAGAACAAGGATCATATATATGTGAAAAGAAGTGCTATCAAAACCAACCATAGGATGTACATGAATACTACCTTTCTTGAACAAGGAAGTTAGATACGGATGAGATGAGGAAGATGATGTTTCTTGAATGTCTAGTCTTCAAAAGAGAAGACCTCAAGCTTGTATACCCACAAGCTCTTGCAAAGCACCAAACTTGTTAGGAAGTTGACACCAAAGATCCTTCTTACAAAACCTTCAAGGTCCGAAAATGGGAGAAGAGAAATGGAGAAGAAGGAGCTTGCATGTGTGAGAGAGAAAGTGTGTTGAGTGTCAAGGTGAACAAGTAAATGTCTTGCATAAAAACAAGACAAAGGAATCCCAATGCCAACCACCAAGGGGCGGCCGAAAATTGGGTTCAAAATGGGTTCCCTCCCATTTTGAAAAACACCCTTTTAATTCATTGTTAATCACTCATTAAGTTATATAATTAAACCAATTTTAATCTTATAACTTAAACACTCTTACATTTGATGTTATTTAACTTATTTAAACAACATTACAAATGATATCTCATGAACAAAATATCCATATAATTTGTTCTATCTCAAATGCAATAATTCAGAAAACCCATTTTTTAAATTGGTGTCATAATTTATTTGCTTGATCATGATCAACAAATAAATGTTTATTGGTGTTTGCCTAGCTTGTTATTGGGTATGACCCGAATTGGATTATAACGTACTAACCACATCAATCTTGTATGTGTCTTGGGCATATAAGATCCAACATATATCTCTCATCCTCATCAACACATAAGGAAGAACATAACTTTTCTCTTACCTCTCTGGCCATTGGTGGAACTTTGTTTTCCATATTAGCCATCAAAGCTTGATTTTCTTCTAGTACTTCCTTCTCGTAGATGCTCCAGTCACAAGTACCATCCTGCAAAATAATCAAACCAGTTTCGTTAGCATTATTGGTACCTGTTGAAGAGCCTGTGGCTGGTAGGGATGAGTTTGTTAGCTGTGGTTGCTTGAAGCTCCTCTGATTTGCTTGTCTTGTACCTGTTGTTGATTGCTGATTGTTGTTGCATTCCTTAGAGAAGTGACCATACAGATTACATTTGTAACACCTCACCTTGGATTTGTCAACACCAATTTTTGTTGTTCTGCCTCCTACTGATAAACCCTTGTTTCTCTTTATATACATTTTGGCTCTATAAGCAATCATGGCCATTTGCCATTGCAGATCCATCTCTTCTACTTCATCTGGATGAAGTTCTTCAAGGTCTTGCTGATAGAAGTAGGCAGGAGTCAAGGTACTTCCCAAGTAGGCTTGAAAGCTTGAACTGAAAGCTACAAAGGCTGCCTTCTGTTCTTCTGATTCCAGAATCACAGTAATTGGTTATGTTTGATTGCTAGCTTTGTTGGATTTGGAGTCATCTGACTTTCCTTTTACTTTTCTGTTTTTATTGTTTTGAGAGTTCAACTTGGAGGGCTTGGTAGCATAGAAGCCAGTTTCCTCTTCAGTATCACTTTCAACACAAGAGTTATCTTTATCATCATTAGAGATGAAGGCACTTCCAACACCCTTAGTTTCTTTGAATTGGTACAGTGCTATAGGTGCTTTAACACTCTTGTTTCTGGTTTTCTTGTCTAACTCCAAAGCTTCTACCTTTGCAACCAAAGTGTCCAACCTAATTGCCTTCAAATCAATAGTATTCTTGAACATGGACACAGTGTGGGTCCAGCTTTCTGGTAATGAATGAAGCATCTTCTTGTTTAACTCCTTGTTGCTGTAATTCAGTTCAAAGATATTCATCTTTGTAACAAGTTGCATAAACCTATGGAGTTGTTGAGGAACAGACTCACCCACAATATGATGAAAAGTCACATACTGTGTGCAGGATTTTCCATAACGAGTTTGTTGTTTTATATGATTCACACCTGATCAAGAGATCTTTAGGCAAAGCCATAGTAAGCATACTTTATGCTTTGATGTCAATCTTGAATCTCTTGGCATGATCAGGTGACAAATTTTTTAAACTTACAGGTTGATTGTTGTCTTTATAATCCGGTCCTAAAGAAGATGGAATATAAGGACCTTCGGTACACCCATAAATCAGAATCTGTATAATTAACATGATTCCTAATATGATTTTCCAAGTTTTAAAATCAGATTTATTTTCCAACTTCGGAGGTTGATAAGCGCCAACCACAGAATTGCTCATGTTAATTAACTTGATTAAATAAACACCAATTAAACAAATCAAACTGATAGATCAATTGATCTAGCTCAATGAGCACGTGGCTCTGATACCACCTGATAATCCAAGGATCGTTGCAGGAATTATCAATTTGATTTTAACAAGTATTGATGGCGGAATTATCAATACCTGTTGTTTAACGGATTGTTTATCAAAAGTTGAAATCGATGAACAAAGTAGAACAACTAGAAAAACTAAACGTAATAATGCAATACAAAAATTCTTGTTAATCAATATTCATTGATCAATATATACACCTAATTGTGTATAGATATCTTCCTATTCTATTCATATTTTCTAGCTAATATATCGCTATTCTGTTTTGATATTCTGTTTCTATATGTGCTAATCCTTGCCTTGTTTATCGGCATAGGAGTTCACAATTTACATAGGAAATTGTAAATTCCATAAAGAATGTTGTTGATGTGATGCGGAATATCCTGTTGACTTAATTATCCTTCGCCGTCATTGATTTGATGATATTGCTTTGACATGTTGACTTGTTGACCTTTTGTTATGTACTTGATGATTCGAAACAATACAAGTTTGCTAATCTTCCGTGGGAATTGGTCTTCCGTAGAAAGTTCTTCTTCCGCAGCAATTAGTCTTCCGCAGCAACACTTTGTCTTCAGCATTTGTTCCAGTGGTTGTGCTTCCGCAGGAGTTCTTGTACTTGTTCTTCAGCAACAAGCTCTACTTCAGCAGCTCCACTTGATCTTTGGTCTTGTTCAGCAGTTGTTGTTCTTCCATAGGAGATCTACGGAAGCACAGACTTAAGTTATGCTCCAGAGAACATCTACGGAAGAACAAAATTGTTCATCCGCAGTTGTTCTAACACTTAGTCAATTTTTCCAAATTGACCAAGTCTGATGTTTCCTGTAATAACATAAACTAACACACATAATAATTTGGGTTACCATATAATTCGTGCATTACATTATATTATCAAAAAGAGAATTATAATGATTAATTACAAGAGTTGACAAGTCAACAAAACCTATACATTTGATCTAGTCCTAACATAGACAACTTTATTGACCCGGCCCGCCGGCCATTTTAGGGAATCCCACCCCCAAAGGTCCAATGCGGTAAACACACTATCCAGTAATTTAGTTATGAGTTATTTGTCTTCATTCGTTTTGTGAAAAACTACCTTCAAACAAAATTGTATTTTAATATTTAACTAGAAGGGGTTTCTCATATTTTGCTTTTTGGGATATTGTAGAAAATTCATAACAAGTGATTCAACAACAACTTAGCAAGCATACAACTGTGATTTGGTAGGAATGAGAAGATGGTCGATATCAGTTATAGCAAAACAATATTTGGAAAGAAATCTAGCTAAAATCCTTTGATGAAAAGGATGTAGAAACTAATAAACTCTCCTTCCAAAGATACAACATTAAGCAATTGAACCTAAAGTAACATTTCAAACATGTTTATGTCAAAGTGTCAGATAAAAAATAGAGCAAGTATACTACTGAACCGTTACTCAAACTTTGTGTAATTGTAAGTAAATAATCACTAAAGAATACATGCACAAAACATAAACCTAAAATATCCTAACATCGCGAATTTTAGGTTTCTTCTTGCTCTGAATTAGACCAACTTTCTATTAGATTAGTCACTCCTTGTATTTTTGTTTTGTTTATTATAACTATCTTGGTTTCAATAGTATGAACAAGAATGGTTTGCTTTTCAAGCAATTATCGTCTTGCACATTTGAAACGCAAGTGTAAAGCAGAAATTTTAACAAACAAGAAATGAGCTAGAACCATTCGTAAGATTCCTTCACTATTGAATAACATTGTACATGATAAATGATAAAAGATCATAATGCTCCCCCTAGAATTACACAAAAACACACACACACACACCTACTCTCTCTCTTAATTAACCTTTAAGATAAAAGAAAAACTTTTAGTCCATCAGTTAATAAACTTAAAACAGAAATAACAAACGAAGAGGTAAGTGTAATATCTGACAGGTGGCTTTATAGACTCATGCCCAATACAAGTAGTCTTTCCAATCTTTAGTAGTTGTTTTAACAGAGTCTCTGGTTAGAGATTATTTGTTCAAGGGATTGATCATTTGTTGTTCTTCATCGGTGACAAGTATATATTGCCTTCTACTCGATATTAGTTAGTAGATAGTAATCTAGTATTGGAAGCACAAGGACTAAGTCAGGGAATGCGGTTTTGGTAATCAACCAATTTAAACTAAGAATAATTCTATTAATCTCTTTTTTAAACTGGCATGTTAAACTTCATATTTCAGTATCCATTTATTCATCCTGACTTGTATAGACTCATAACGCGAGCCCTTAGTAAACTTTCATACATAGTAGCCTGTGTTGAGGCCCTTTCGGATCTATTACTCGGGATCAATTATGGATGAACATGATATGGGTTCTGCACATGAATGTGCAGTGAACCCTGTTGGGTGAATATTGACCAAGTCACAAGTATGTGCACGTTGGATTTAAGTGAACGTTGCAGGTGGGTTTGACCGAATAAAATGGAGGAGCTATTAATTGGGAAGTAGTTAGTATTTCTTTTCTATTTAAAGTTGAAGTCTTTGTTATTTTTGCGTATTCCAAAAATCAGTCGAAAATTCCATTGTAATCTGTTGAAGCATTTGTGCTTTTATTAACAAGAATTGATTACATTCGACTGAATTGATATTGCATTGTTTCTATTTATGGTTGCAATTGTATCTGATACAACCTGCTCACTACTCCAACAAAATAACTCAGATCCAGTCTTGTGTGAATCAAGTACCAAAGGCTCCCTATAATCTTACGATACTTCGCTGCATCAACATCTCTTCCATCTTCGTCCTTAGAGAGTTGTAACTTAGGCTGCATCGGCCACTTTGCAGCTTTGCAATTTGACATACCTGCCATGTTGAGAACCTTTCTTGCATAGCCTTCCTGCTTCAAGATTATGGCATCCTTCGACTGTTCTACCTCAATACCGAGATAGTACACCAATTCTCCCATATCAGTCATATCAAAAATAGATTTCATTTTTTCTTTAAACTCTTGTATCTTAACTTCATCTGACTCGGTAACAATCAAATCATCTACGTAAACACCAACAATAATTATGTAATTCAGATTATGTACCTTGTAAATTGCTTGTTCATGAGTACATTTACTGAACCCAAGCTCCTTTAATGATGTATCTAACCGTGTGTTCCATGCTCTAGGCGCCTGTCTAAGCCCGTAAAGAGCTCGGTGCAACTTATACACCATTGTTTCTATTTGTGGTTGCAATTGTATCTGATACAAGCTTACACTTGGTTCAATAACAATTTAGCAAGCATAAAACTGTGATTTGGTAGGAATGAGAAGATGGTCGATATCAGTTATGGCAAAACAATATTTGGAAAGAAATCTAGCTAAAATCCTTTGATGAAAAGGATGTAGAAACAAAAAAAATCTCCCTCCAAAGATATAACTTTAAGCAATTGAACCTAAAGTAACATTTTAAACAAGTTTATGTCAAAGTGTCAGATAAAAAAATAGAGCAAGTATACTTCTAAACCGTTACTCAAACTTTGTGTAATTGTAAGTAAATAATCACTAAAGAATACATGCATAAAACATAAACCTAAAATATCCTAACATCATGAATTTTAGGTTTGTTCTTGCTCTGAATTAGACCAACTTTCTATTAGATCAGTCACTCCTTGTATTTTTGTTTTGTTTATTATAACTATCTTGGTTTCAATAGTATGAACAAGAATGGTTTGCTTTTCAAGCAATTATCGTCTAGCACATCTGAAACATAAGTGTAAAACACAAATTTTAACAAACAAGAAATGAGCTAGAACCATTCGTAAGATTCATTCACTATTGAAGAACATTCTACATGATAAATGATAAAAGATCATAATGCTCCCCTTAGAATTACATAAAAACACACACATACATACACACACACACACACACACTCTTTCTCTCTCTTAATTAACCTTTAAGATAAAAGAAAAACTTTTAGTCCATCAGTTAATAAACTTAAAACAGAAATAACAAACGAAGAGGTAAGTGTAATATCTGACAGGTGGCTTTATAGACTCATGCCCAATACAAGTAGTCTTTCCAATCTTTAGTAGTTGTTTTAACAGAGTCTCTGGTTAGAGATTATTTGTTCAAGGGATTGATCATTTGTTGTTCTTCATCGGTGACAAGTATATATTGCCTTCTACTCGATATTAGTTAGTAGATAGTAATCTAGTATTGGAAGCACAAGGACTAAGTCAGGGAATGCGGTTTTGGTAATCAACCAATTTAAACTAAGAATAATTCTATTAATCTCTTTTTTAAACTGGCATGTTAAACTTCATATTTCAGTATCCATTTATTCATCCTGACTTGTATAGACTCATAACGCGAGCCCTTAGTAAACTTTCATACATAGTAGCCTGTGTTGAGGCCCTTTCGGATCTATTACTCGGGATCAATTATGGATGAACATGATATGGGTTCTGCACATGAATGTGCAGTGAACCCTGTTGGGTGAATATTGACCAAGTCACAAGTATGTGCACGTTGGATTTAAGTGAACGTTGCAGGTGGGTTTGACCGAATAAAATGGAGGAGCTATTAATTGGGAAGTAGTTAGTATTTCTTTTCTATTTAAAGTTGAAGTCTTTGTTATTTTTGCGTATTCCAAAAATCAGTCGAAAATTCCATTGTAATCTGTTGAAGCATTTGTGCTTTTATTAACAAGAATTGATTACATTCGACTGAATTGATATTGCATTGTTTCTATTTATGGTTGCAATTGTATCTGATACAACCTGCTCACTACTCCAACAAAATAACTCAGATCCAGTCTTGTGTGAATCAAGTACCAAAGGCTCCCTATAATCTTACGATACTTCGCTGCATCAACATCTCTTCCATCTTCGTCCTTAGAGAGTTGTAACTTAGGCTGCATCGGCCACTTTGCAGCTTTGCAATTTGACATACCTGCCATGTTGAGAACCTTTCTTGCATAGCCTTCCTGCTTCAAGATTATGGCATCCTTCGACTGTTCTACCTCAATACCGAGATAGTACACCAATTCTCCCATATCAGTCATATCAAAAATAGATTTCATTTTTTCTTTAAACTCTTGTATCTTAACTTCATCTGACTCGGTAACAATCAAATCATCTACGTAAACACCAACAATAATTATGTAATTCAGATTATGTACCTTGTAAATTGCTTGTTCATGAGTACATTTACTGAACCCAAGCTCCTTTAATGATGTATCTAACCGTGTGTTCCATGCTCTAGGCGCCTGTCTAAGCCCGTAAAGAGCTCGGTGCAACTTATACACCATTGTTTCTATTTGTGGTTGCAATTGTATCTGATACAAGCTTACACTTGGTTCAATAACAATTTAGCAAGCATAAAACTGTGATTTGGTAGGAATGAGAAGATGGTCGATATCAGTTATGGCAAAACAATATTTGGAAAGAAATCTAGCTAAAATCCTTTGATGAAAAGGATGTAGAAACAAAAAAAATCTCCCTCCAAAGATATAACTTTAAGCAATTGAACCTAAAGTAACATTTTAAACAAGTTTATGTCAAAGTGTCAGATAAAAAAATAGAGCAAGTATACTTCTAAACCGTTACTCAAACTTTGTGTAATTGTAAGTAAATAATCACTAAAGAATACATGCATAAAACATAAACCTAAAATATCCTAACATCATGAATTTTAGGTTTGTTCTTGCTCTGAATTAGACCAACTTTCTATTAGATCAGTCACTCCTTGTATTTTTGTTTTGTTTATTATAACTATCTTGGTTTCAATAGTATGAACAAGAATGGTTTGCTTTTCAAGCAATTATCGTCTAGCACATCTGAAACATAAGTGTAAAACACAAATTTTAACAAACAAGAAATGAGCTAGAACCATTCGTAAGATTCATTCACTATTGAAGAACATTCTACATGATAAATGATAAAAGATCATAATGCTCCCCTTAGAATTACATAAAAACACACACATACATACACACACACACACACACTCTTTCTCTCTCTTAATTAACCTTTAAGATAAAAGAAAAACTTTTAGTCCATCAGTTAATAAACTTAAAACAGAAATAACAAACGAAGAGGTAAGTGTAATATCTGACAGGTGGCTTTATAGACTCATGCCCAATACAAGTAGTCTTTCCAATCTTTAGTAGTTGTTTTAACAGAGTCTCTGGTTAGAGATTATTTGTTCAAGGGATTGATCATTTGTTGTTCTTCATCGGTGACAAGTATATATTGCCTTCTACTCGATATTAGTTAGTAGATAGTAATCTAGTATTGGAAGCACAAGGACTAAGTCAGGGAATGCGGTTTTGGTAATCAACCAATTTAAACTAAGAATAATTCTATTAATCTCTTTTTTAAACTGGCATGTTAAACTTCATATTTCAGTATCCATTTATTCATCCTGACTTGTATAGACTCATAACGCGAGCCCTTAGTAAACTTTCATACATAGTAGCCTGTGTTGAGGCCCTTTCGGATCTATTACTCGGGATCAATTATGGATGAACATGATATGGGTTCTGCACATGAATGTGCAGTGAACCCTGTTGGGTGAATATTGACCAAGTCACAAGTATGTGCACGTTGGATTTAAGTGAACGTTGCAGGTGGGTTTGACCGAATAAAATGGAGGAGCTATTAATTGGGAAGTAGTTAGTATTTCTTTTCTATTTAAAGTTGAAGTCTTTGTTATTTTTGCGTATTCCAAAAATCAGTCGAAAATTCCATTGTAATCTGTTGAAGCATTTGTGCTTTTATTAACAAGAATTGATTACATTCGACTGAATTGATATTGCATTGTTTCTATTTATGGTTGCAATTGTATCTGATACAACCTGCTCACTACTCCAACAAAATAACTCAGATCCAGTCTTGTGTGAATCAAGTACCAAAGGCTCCCTATAATCTTACGATACTTCGCTGCATCAACATCTCTTCCATCTTCGTCCTTAGAGAGTTGTAACTTAGGCTGCATCGGCCACTTTGCAGCTTTGCAATTTGACATACCTGCCATGTTGAGAACCTTTCTTGCATAGCCTTCCTGCTTCAAGATTATGGCATCCTTCGACTGTTCTACCTCAATACCGAGATAGTACACCAATTCTCCCATATCAGTCATATCAAAAATAGATTTCATTTTTTCTTTAAACTCTTGTATCTTAACTTCATCTGACTCGGTAACAATCAAATCATCTACGTAAACACCAACAATAATTATGTAATTCAGATTATGTACCTTGTAAATTGCTTGTTCATGAGTACATTTACTGAACCCAAGCTCCTTTAATGATGTATCTAACCGTGTGTTCCATGCTCTAGGCGCCTGTCTAAGCCCGTAAAGAGCTCGGTGCAACTTATACACCATTGTTTCTATTTGTGGTTGCAATTGTATCTGATACAAGCTTACACTTGGTTCAATAACAATTTAGCAAGCATAAAACTGTGATTTGGTAGGAATGAGAAGATGGTCGATATCAGTTATGGCAAAACAATATTTGGAAAGAAATCTAGCTAAAATCCTTTGATGAAAAGGATGTAGAAACAAAAAAATCTCCCTCCAAAGATATAACTTTAAGCAATTGAACCTAAAGTAACATTTTAAACAAGTTTATGTCAAAGTGTCAGATAAAAAAATAGAGCAAGTATACTTCTAAACCGTTACTCAAACTTTGTGTAATTGTAAGTAAATAATCACTAAAGAATACATGCATAAAACATAAACCTAAAATATCCTAACATCATGAATTTTAGGTTTGTTCTTGCTCTGAATTAGACCAACTTTCTATTAGATCAGTCACTCCTTGTATTTTTGTTTTGTTTATTATAACTATCTTGGTTTCAATAGTATGAACAAGAATGGTTTGCTTTTCAAGCAATTATCGTCTAGCACATCTGAAACATAAGTGTAAAACACAAATTTTAACAAACAAGAAATGAGCTAGAACCATTCGTAAGATTCATTCACTATTGAAGAACATTCTACATGATAAATGATAAAAGATCATAATGCTCCCCTTAGAATTACATAAAAACACACACATACATACACACACACACACACACTCTTTCTCTCTCTTAATTAACCTTTAAGATAAAAGAAAAACTTTTAGTCCATCAGTTAATAAACTTAAAACAGAAATAACAAACGAAGAGGTAAGTGTAATATCTGACAGGTGGCTTTATAGACTCATGCCCAATACAAGTAGTCTTTCCAATCTTTAGTAGTTGTTTTAACAGAGTCTCTGGTTAGAGATTATTTGTTCAAGGGATTGATCATTTGTTGTTCTTCATCGGTGACAAGTATATATTGCCTTCTACTCGATATTAGTTAGTAGATAGTAATCTAGTATTGGAAGCACAAGGACTAAGTCAGGGAATGCGGTTTTGGTAATCAACCAATTTAAACTAAGAATAATTCTATTAATCTCTTTTTTAAACTGGCATGTTAAACTTCATATTTCAGTATCCATTTATTCATCCTGACTTGTATAGACTCATAACGCGAGCCCTTAGTAAACTTTCATACATAGTAGCCTGTGTTGAGGCCCTTTCGGATCTATTACTCGGGGATCAATTATGGATGAACATGATATGGGTTCTGCACATGAATATTAAGTGAACCCTGTTGGGTGAATATTGACCAAGTCACAAGTATGTGCATGTTGGATTTAAGTGAATGTTGCAGGTGGGTTTGACCGAATAAAATGGAGGAGCTATTAATTGGGAATTAGTAGTATTTCTTTTCTATTTAAAGTTGAAGTCTTTGTTATTTTTGCGTATTCCAAAAATTAGTCAAAAATTCCATTGTAATCTGTTGAAGCATTTGTGCTTTTATTAACAAGAATTGATTACATTTAACTGAATTGATATTGCATTGTTTCTATTTGTGGTTGCAATTGTATCTGATACAAGCTTACAAACCCAGTGGGAAAACAAGGAACAAATCAGGAACACAATTAGACACACAAGCACACTGTTATTCCACACAAATGTCGATTACAAGATGTCCTATTTATAGGGTAATATGGTGATTAATAACTAACTAAACTAACACAATTAACCCTTTAAATTACCGCCAATTTACAACAGTTTGACTTCTAATTGCACTATAATTAATTAAGATTTCTTGATTAAATTACTTCCAACAGCCTGGTAGTCATATTCTTGTCTTTGTAGGGTTAATTGTGCAAGATCCAATAGATTCACCTTTAGTAACCAAAGTTAATGGTTTCTCTAGAACCATCTTTCTCACCAATGTGAAATTCTATGTTTACTTCTTATAACTCAACTGTATGATCTTCTTTTTTGTTGATTCAGTAGACTGAGCTTGGCTCAAACTCTATTTATCAATGTTGATCATGTATTTCTTAAATTTTTTGAACAACTTATTCTATTTTAGTGAGCAAGTGCCTAGAATTTGCTCAACCCTTTTCATGCTAGCATCCACTTTTAGTACTACTAAAGCAATGAAAAGGTGCTGATATTGTAAGGGTAGAAAGTGGAGTTGTCTTTGTTCTTTGACCTGAGGAGGATCGAAGGAGTATGTGTTAAAAATACTTTGGAGGGACATGTTTAAAGCAGTTCTATCTTGTTTAAATTTTACATAGAGCTCCCTTCCTTGTTGAGTTTATTCCAACTTATGAATATCTTTAGGAAGTCTCTCCTCACTACATTGCCTTACACGATTCCAGTTTCTGTTGAATCCAGCTTCATACAAAAATTCCCTCCATATTGTAAAGCGGAAAGGGTCTTAGGATCATTTCTTCTTTGTGCTTTTCTAACCTTTTTTACAATCAAGGCTTTTTTAACTATCTTTTGGTCAGTGTTCTCTGGCATCTTCTTTATGATTTTAGTAGCAACCCATCATGATGCTTCAATGGTTAAATGTGTGAGTTTCTTATTAGTATATAGTTTGGTACTAAAAAGAGTACACACGTAGGTTGTTGGCCATATTTGACTGTTCATTAACATCTTTAATAAAGAAGCCTTCATGCTTATCTTTTTTAACTTTGTCTCTAAGATACTCATTGTTGTACTTTTGTGTAACTTCTTCATCTATGAGTTCAGGAGATTTTTCAATTACATCAAAAGATCATTGTTAAATAAACATGATTGTTGTTGTTGGCCAGAGATTTATCACATAAGGGGGCATCATATGAATATTTAAGGATGATTAACTTCCTTCTTTTCCTTTGAACAAATTAAGCATGAAACATTATCTAAGACTTCATAGGAGGTTTCTATAGAGTAGGCGGTGCAAGTGGTTTAGTATCCACTAATGACTTTGTAACAACAAATGAGGGTTTGACTTTGTCAGTGGAACCAATTTTAGTTTTTGGTTTAGGTTAAGGTTTGATTTTAGTAGAGGTTTTTGGTAGTAGTTTAGGTTTACAAAGTATTTAGGTGTTGCTTTGGATTTGGGTAATGATTTATGTTTAGCAGACGAAAGTGTGGGTTCAATGGGTTTGGTGGATGGTTTAGGCTTAGAGGATGGATTTAGTGGCTAGGAAGCCATAATAACTTCTTATGTGAGCTTATTAATATTGGTTCTAGTTTGCCTAGTTTTAAAAGCTTTCTTATCAAGTTTATTGTTAATTTCCTTCAACTTTTTTCACCAGGATAAGTAGTTTGCATAGCATCATCCTTTTTCTTCTTTTTAGTTGTAGTTTGGTGTTGTAAATATTGTTGGATAACAGCCACCTCATGACTAACATCCAAAGTCTCTAGGTCTATGGTTATAGATGCTTTAGGTTTTTCCTCCTAAAGTATCCTGTGGGTTTGGTAAGTAGAACATCTCAATATCCTCTTTTTTAGCATTAAGTTTTGGAAATCATGGGGCAAGAGGTGAAACACTTGAAAGGTGTTTAATTTGGGCTCTAAGGTCATTTGTGACCCTTACCACTTCATTATATTTACAAACGTAATTATCAACATTTAAGAAACCACCTCAAGATCTGTTTTGAGAACTTTTATATGGTGAAGCATAGGTTCAAGGTGAGGCGTTAGAATTTTAATCTCATATCAGGGTAGCCTTCATTTCTATGCCAATTATTCCCATAATAGCTCTCAGTCATACGTATACTTTTACGTCGCATACATGCTAAAAAGTTAACTTCGCTGAGTGAGTTCTAGTTTACTTTAAACATATCATAATATCCCTTTGATAAAATAATTTTAACCATTCATAACTTTAAGCCTATCGTAACTATACTATAACATTACTTTACAGTTTACATAACATAATTTCATACACAACATAATTTCATAATCAATGAGATTTAATACATAGCATAAGTATATACAAAACATGACTTTTTTATACATAGTATAAACTTTATCCATAACATAACTTTATACGTAATCACAGCTTTATCCATAATATAACTTTATACGTAATCATAAGTTTATCTGTATTATAGCTCTGTACGTGACATAACATCTCTATACTATAGACTTTATCATACATAAATGTTTGTAGCTAGTATAAAATATTTTTATTTGTTCCTGTACAATACTCCTTTGTCCACTTTGCTTGTACCAAGTACATGACTCTTTTATCTATTGCTTGTATCAAACTCCTTTATCCGGTACTTGTAATAAGTACAACACTACTTTATCTATGTTTGCAACACTTGAAAGACATTTTTACCCATCTTTAGTTGGGAACGGTCTGCCCAAGACATATTGAATTGATGTGGCTAGTACATTATGATCCAAGTCGGGTCATACCCAATAACAAGCTAGACAAACACCTACAATATTTATTTTATGATATGATCATGTAAATAAATATTGACAATTAAAGTATTTAGAAATTGGGTTTTTAAATATTTGCACTAGTGTTGTGAATAAATTATATGGATAATTTATTCTAGAGAGAGAGTATTCTATATTGTTATTCAAATGGTTGAACAACAATATAAGTTTTTATCCGCATTTCTTAATTACTCATCCACATTTACTAATGCGGATGTGATTTTGAGGAAATGCGGATGAATGTTCCTCATCCGCATTTACTAATGCGGATGTGCATTTGTGGAAATGCTGAAGGAATTTCTTCATCCGCATTTATTAATGCGGATGAGCATTTATGGAAATGCTGATGAAACTGATCGTCCGCATTTACTAATGCAGATGTGCATTTGGGAAATGCTGATGAAACTGTTCGTCCGCATTAATAAATGCGGATGTGCATTTGTGGAAATGCTGATGGAACTACTCGTCCGCATTTACAAATGCAGATGTACATTTGGGAAAAGCGGATGAAATTTCTTCATCCGCATTTACAAATGCGGTAGGAGGTTGTTCATCTGCATTTACTAATGCGGATGAATGTTAGAGAAATGCGGATAGGTTAAGGGGCTGGGCCCCACCCACTTTTCTCTCTCTCCTTGTCTGAAATTTAGTTTTACAAGACATGCAATATATGATTGCAATCAACGAATCTCTCTGGTAACTTACAAGACACTCTAAAAGTGCACGTCATTCCTGTTGGTTTTCTCTCAATCGGTCGAAGAAAATAGTGAACAGAAACTCGTTCAAGTGAAAATCCTAGCAGCCAGGTGTTTGTTAGAAGCTTGGGGTAGACAAGCTTGAGGCCTCCTTCTTTGGAAGCTGCCGTTCAAAGATTATCTTCCTCTGACCCATTCGAGAGGTAGAATTCTAAACACCCTATGGTTGTTTGTAAGCATGTTTTTCATATAACGATCCATTACAGGTTTTTAACAGATATATAAAACGGTTTATATATATTAACTGTAACAAGTTTTTCATCCTAATTCCGTTGCATTTTCATTTTATATGGATAAAATGACTCTGATAAACTTGTTCAAACCCCAACAATGGCATCAAGAGCCGGTTACATGGATACGTGCTTCATCTGGACTGAAATCTCGGTTTCTTGCTGTTAATTCACCAACAGACCGAGAATTCTGGTCGATGTTTCCCCTGAATTTTTCAAGATTCTATTTTACATGCATATTGTAATCTTGAAAAATTTAATCATTTGGATGATTTAGTTGTTTGGACAAGAATCATGATATTCTGTTTGTTTATATATTAACCAAAAATCAGTGGTTCAAGGGGAAGCTCTCGGGTTTTTGCCTACATATTTGGATAGGTATTTTGGTGTTCATAACCTAGCCGAGACCTTGTGTTTGGATGTGTTGTGATTTGTATTTGATTATATATTCAAAGGGTTGTAATAATTAAATGTATTTGTTCTTCCTATTGGCTATATAATTTATTTATTTTTCATTTGGTATGTAAAATAAATAGATTAGTTGCATTTCACTTTTACTAGAAAATGTATATAGGATATATTTTGTAAAAGAAGATGCAACAAGGATGTTTTTTGGTTTGGGCCAATTTTGTGCCCAAAGGGCTTTATAGCTCTTAATGGGATTTAAGCCTAGTAACCGAAAACATATTTTGAAGGCTCAAAGGAGTTTGGTGCAGAAATTTAAGCCCATTAGGAAGCCCAAATCAATGGGAGAATTACAGCACAAAGTGGACGCTTGAAGCATTTGGATGCGGGATCAAGTGGGAGTTCACCGACATAAGTGTTGTGTCATTTTACCCTTAGGAAGGACCTAATTAACTCACTTGTGATGTTAAATTAGTTGGCTATGGTTATGAACTTCTTGTTGTATGTGTTGCTTGTATGGTTGATTTAATCTTATTGTTTATGTGATATTTGGATATGCACTGTTAAACAATTTCAAATCAACAAGCTTCAAACGGTTCTTTTGGAAACATTAAAATGGGTAATAAAATGGTTTTATTAAAGGTTAATGTTTTCGCAATAAAATTGGGTTTTATTAAAAGAGCATTGAAAATTGGTTTCACTAATGTACCACACATTTGAATGCATGCAAATGTAAGGTACAAAATGTTTTCATAACTAGAATTAATGGAAACAAAATCCCTTTTAAACAAGTTTAACACCATCCTTTTATACAACACTCGAATCACTTGGGAACTTTTTGTGGGATAAAGGTCACCTAACCACATTTAGGAAACTTGTGTGTTTGAGGTGGGCTTAACATATTTGTGGGATAAAGGTCACCTAATCACGTGTAAACTCACATGTGTGTGTAAGTAGGACAACTTGAGTTGGAAACCATGTGAATAGGGTCACCGAAGCATGGCGTGCAATGGTGTTGATAGGATTAAACATGTAACGTTGGAAAGGGTTGCAATTGTCAAATGTTGACTACCTTGTTAATTTAAATAATAGGATAAAGGTTAGCTAACCATTATTTAAATGTAACGTTGGATTCTAGATTTTAATTATTAATTGTCTATGAGACATGAAAGGGTATTAATAATTAAAATTTCTTTTTGTAAATACTAAAATTGAACTTTGTTAATATTGTAGAAATGGCCGCAAATAACAACGCTACCTCCCCGACCGTCCATAATCTGTCACTGAGAACTATCCTGGAAAAGGATCATCTCAACCACAATAATTTCATGGATTGGTTTCGAAACTTGAGAATTGTTCTGAAGAAAGAAAAGAAATCATATGTGTTGGACGATCCTATTCCCGATGAACCCAACATTGATGATGTTGATGCCTACGATGATTGGGTTAAACACACTGAGGATTCTGTGCAAGTTTCCTGCCTCATGTTGGGAACCATGATTCCCGAGCTTCAAAAGGATTTTGAACATCACAGGGCATACGACATGATTACCCAGTTAAAGGAAATGTTCCTTCAACAAGCGAGGGTAGAGCGCTTCGAAATGGTTCGAGCGCTTCATGCATGTCGAATGGAAGAAACCCAATCGGTGTCATCTTATGTGGTGAAGATGAAAAGCCACATTGATCGCCTTGAAAGGCTGAATTGTCCCGTCTCAAAAGAGTTGGCCACGGATTTGATCCTCAATGGTCTAACCAAGAAGTTTGAGATGTTTATCATGAATTATAACATGAATGGATGGGACAAGAGCATTGGGGAACTTCATGCAATGTTCAAAATAGCCGAAGCAGGGATGGGTAAAAGGGTTTTACCGGTTCTCACAATCAATGAGGGTGGCAACAAGAAAAGGCATCACCCCTAACCCAAGGAAAATGTTGCCAAAGGCAAGGGATACGTCAAAGGAAAGGGTAAGGGAAAGACTAAAGCGGGACCACCAAAACCGAGGCTTAAGAAGCCAAAGGTTAAGGAGAACGATCCATGCTTTGAGTATGGTGAGATAGGACATTGGAAGAGGAATTTTCTAATCTATCTCAAAGAGTTTAGAAACAAGAGGGAATCCATATTGAAATTAATGTTATTTCTTCAAACACATGGGTATTGGATACCGAATGTGGAACTTATATTTGCAATTTGTTGCAGGGGTTCAAAATAAATAAGCATTTTAAGAAGGGGGATACTAGTCTCTACATGGGCAACGGAGCAAATGTTGATTTCGAAGCCCAAGGAGACTATATCTTAGAAGCTTCCAAGTGGTTTGGAAGTCATTTTGAAGAATATTTTGTATGCTCCTAGTTTGACTAGGAATATAATTTCTGTTTTCCTTCTAAAACAATATGGTTATGTATTAAAGTTTGTAAAAGATGGTATTTGTGTTTTTATGGATGATATACTTTATTTTAAGGCTATGCTTTTTAATGGTATTTATGAATTGGTTCATGATGACTCATCCTTTAATAACTCGTTATACCAATCAAGCCCCAAGAAACTTAAAATGGTTTTAAGTGAATTATATCTTTGGCGTTGTCATCTTGGTCACATTAACAAGAGTTGCATTCAAACACTTCAAAAGAGTGGTCTTTTGGAAGCAAATGAAGAGGGTTCATTTGATTAGTGTGAATCTTGTTTACAAGGAAAGATAACCAAGGAACCCTTTAGTGGGACTAACCAAAGGGAAAAATATTTCTTAGGAATCATACATTCGAATGTATGTGGTCCTTTTAAAGCAATGACAAGGAATGGTGAAAGATACTTCATTACCTTCATCGATGATTATAGTCGTTATGGTTATGTGTACTTGTTAAGACACAAAGATGAACCTTTTGAAACGTTCAAAATCTTCAAGAATGAAGTAGAGAATCAACTCAACAAAACAATCAAAGTTCTTCGGATAGAGGAGGTGAATACCTTAGTCATGCCTTTCAAGATCATCTTAGGAGTTGTGGGATTATCTCACAACTTGCTACACCCGGAACACCATAACATAATGGTGTGTCTGAAAGGAGAAACCGAACCCTATTGGATATGGTTCGATCTATGATGGCTAGAAGCACACCACCTCTGTCATTTTGGGGTTTCGCATTGCTCTCCGCGGCCTGTTTTCTGAATATGGCCCCAACCAAGAAAGTGGATAAGACACCTTTTGAAATATGGCATGGAAGGGTTCTATCGTTATCATATTTAAAAGTATGAAGTTGTGAAGCTTATGTTAAGCACAACACCCTAAACAAGTTAGAAAGCCGATCCACTAAGTGTATCTTTGTAGGATATCCCAAAGACTCGATGGGATATTACCTCTACAATCCAACAGAGCAAAAGGTATTTATTGCTGAAAAGGCTGAGTTCTTGGAAACTAAGTTCCTCATGGAAGGAACTACCGATAGAGCAGTGGAATGAGGATCAAGAACCACAAGCCGATACACGTTTGGTTGATACTAGCAATCAATAAGAGGTTGTTGATAATGATCAAGTGGTTGATCAATACACACAAAACATTCACAGATCTAGTAGAACTAGCTATCCACCCGAAAGATATGGATTTTTCATGAATGGATGCTATGTAGTTGACTTGGATGAACCAACTACGTACCATGATGCAATGTCCAATTCAGATTATGACAAGTGGCTTGAAGCCATAAACGTAGAGATGCAATCCATGTATGACAACCAAGTGTGGGAATTGGTTGTGCCACCGCTTAACTCCAAACCGGTTGGATGTAAGTGGGTTTTCAAGAAGAAAACCGATATGCATGGAAACTTGGATACTTATAAAGCAAGACTTGTAGCAAAAGGTTTCACTCAGACTCAAGGGTTGATTATGATGAGACCTTCTCGCCTGTGCCAATGCTAAAGTCATTTAGGATATTATTTGCTATAGTTGCATATTATGACTATGAGATTTGGCAAATGGATGTCAAATTTTCTTTCCTTAATGGACATCTCGAAGTGAATATCTATATGGTTCAGCCCGAAGGTTTTGTCGATCCACAATATCCTAATAAAGTATGCAAGTTAAAGAAATCAATCTATGGATTGAAACAAGCATCAAGAAGTTGGAATTAACATTTTGATGAAGAGATCAAGAAATTTGGATTCATCAAGAACGTTGATGAAGCTTGTGTGTATAAGAATGCTAGTGGGTGCATCATCACATTCATAGTATTGTATGTTAATAATATAATATTGTTTGGAAATGACATTCCAACCATGGAAGGTGTTAAAACCTGGCTTGGAAGTTGCTTTTCCATCAAAGATCTTAGTGAAGCCGCCTATATTTTGGGAATAAAGATCTATAGGGATAGATCAAGGCGGTTGATAGGTTTAAACCAAAGTGCATACATTGATAAAATCTTGAAAAGGTTCAAGATGGAGAACTCTAAGAAAGGTTTGGTACCTATTCAAAGAGGGACAATATTGAGTGCATCTCAATGTCCAAGCTCAAAGGATGAGCAAGAAAGGACGAAGGAAATCCCATATGCATCTGCTATAGGATCCATCATGTATGCAATGATATGCACTAAACCGAACATGTCATGTGCTTTAAGCATGACTAGTAGATATTAGCAGAATCCAGGAAATAGCTATTAGATGGCTGTTAAGAGTATATTGAAATACCTTAGGAGGACTAAGGATATGTTTCTAATATACGGATCTGGTGAAGAGGAACTCGTTGTAAAGGGTTACACAGATGCGAGTTTCCAAACTGATCGAGATGATTCTCGATCACAATCGGGGTATGTCTTCATTATGAATGGAGGGGCAGTGTCCTGGAAGAGTTCAAAGCAGGATGTGGTAGCATTGTCCACTACAGAATCGGAATGCATTGCCGCTTCATTGGCAACACAAGAAGCTGCATGGTTAAAGAAATTCATTGCCGATCTAGGGTTAGTCTCTACCATTCAAGATCCCCTAGAGATCTTTTGTGACAACGAGGGTGTGATTGCTCAAATCAAGGAAACCCGTGCATATCAAAAGACAAGGCACATTAAGCGGAGATTCAACTACATAAGGGATGAAGTTGAAAAAGGAAAGATATGTATTCGCAAAGTTCACACCGATCAAAATATTATGGATCCACTCACGAAGCTCCTTGAAAGGCCAAAGCATGAGAGTCATACTTGTGCCTTAGGACTTCGATATTCTAGTGATTGGATTTGATCTATTTAGTATTTAAACATCGGAACAATTGTTATTTTGACTCATATATATATTATTGTGATACTATGAGTTATGTTTCATTTTAGCATGTTTAGATCCATGAATATGTTTATTATTCTAAATGTCCGTAGTCGGTCATATTTGTGGGAACAAATATGAAGTAAGACTATTATGAACTTGGATTGGTGGATATTCATAAGGTATGAATATAGAGCAAAAGGTTGCTGCCAAAGTTCATAGATATTTGTGGGATACAAATATTGGACTGACCCGCTCTCAAATATTATTGCATAGAATTATGTAATTGATCATAAGTAAATTTAAGTAAAGGTGAATATCATAGTATCCTCCAACCTGAGATACATATTGGGTTTTGATATTCACCGAATATTATACTTTGATCTAGTTCTTCACTATTCTGAAATATGGACAGCACACAAGGCTAGTTTCAGGCGTGATACAAGGTAATTGTGAGAAACGTATGTAGTCAAGATGGGATTTGTTCCTCTTATTCGTTGAGAGTAAGATGTCTAAGGCCTGATAAAGTTAAATCAACAGGGAGTGATCATTCTGTGTCTCTGGATTTAACATGACATCTGTAACAAAAGGATAAATGATAGATTCACCTAAAGGACTTGAAGAAGATGATGTTATTGAATGGCACTTCGTCATGCGTATTAGGGGTAGCAAATCGTTGTTAGTCGGTATTTACTACTTGCATCAATTCTCTATGTATCTTGTGCAAGTGGGAGATTGTTGGGAACGGTCTGCCCAAGACACATATTGAATTGATATGGCTAGTACGTTATGATCCAAGTCGGGTCATGCCCAATAACAAGCTAGACAAACACCTACAATATTTATTTTATGATATGATCATGTAAATAAATATTAACACTTAAATTATTTAGAAATTGGGTTTCTAAATATTTGCACTAGTGTTGTGAATAATTTTTTTGGATAATTTATTCTAGAGAGTGAGTATTCTATATTGTTATTCAAATGGTTGAACAACAATATAAGTTTTTGTCCGCATTTCTTAATTACTCATCTGTATTTACTAATGCGGATGTGCTTTTAAGGAAATGTGGATGAATGTTCCTCATCCGTATTTACTAATGCGGATGTGCATTTGTGGAAATGTTAAAGGAATTTCTTCATCCGCATTTACTAATGCGGATGAGCATTTAAGGAAATGCTGATGAAACTGATCGTCCGCATTTACTAATGCAGATGTGCATTTGGGAAATGCAGATGTGCATTTGGGAAATGCAGATGTGCATTTGGGAAATGCTGATGAAACTGTTAATCCGCATTAACTAATGCGGATGTGTATTTGTGGAAATGCTGATGGAACTACTCATCCACATTTACAAATGTGGATGTACATTTGGGAAATGCGGATGAAATTTCTTCATCCGCATTTACAAATGCGGTAGGAGGTTGTCCATCCACATTTACTAATGCGGATGAATGTTAGAGAAATGCGGATGGGTTAAGGGCTGGGCTCCGCCTACTTTTCTCTCTCTCTTTGTCTGAAATTCAGTTTCACAGGACATGCAATATATGATTGCAATCAACGACTCTCTCTGATAACTTACAACACACTCTAAAAGTGCCCATCGTTCCTGTTGGTTTTCTCTCTATCGGTCGAAGATAACAGTGAACAGAAACTCGTTCAAGTGAAAATCCTAGCAGCTAGATGTTTGTTGGAAGCTTGGGGTAGACAAGCTTGAGGCCTCCTTCTTTGGAAGCTGCCGTTCAAAGATTATCTTCCACTGACCCATTCAAGAGGTAGAATTCTAAACACCCTATGGTTGTTTGTAAGCATGTTTTTCATATAACGATCCATTATGGGGTTTTAACAGATATATATAATGGTTTATATATATTAACTATAATAAGTTTTTCATCCTAATTCCACTGCGTTTTCATTTTATATGGATAAAATGACTCTAATAAACTTGTTCAAACCCCAACACTTTATATGTTCCTTTCATGACTCCTTTATACATCATTTAGCTTCATATGTTTCTTTAGTATCACATCTTTCACTCATACTTTATATGCTTCATTTTTATCACATTCTTTATCCATACTATATACATTTCATTAGTATTATATTCTTTAATCATACTTTATATGTTGTATTACTATCACATCCATCAATTATACTTTATAAGTTTCATCTTTATGTTACCCTTTCTATTCACGGTATAATAATGTATGTAGTTAACTCACAAGGGTTAAAATTAGTTATAGGCACAATCATGATACAACAATTAGCAAAACTTTGGTTGGTGCGTAACCATCTAATTAAGAATGCACATTATCCCAAAACAAGTAAAAGAGGTGCATCCAGAATTCACTGGAAGACGATGGCTCGTTTACACTATAAGTTATAGAATATGGACCCTTGCAACACTTTAGAGTCATTATCAATATGAACAATATTTCACACGTGAAAGGATCAACTTAGCATGCTATAACTATACTACTTTCACAGACTTTTGGGCTATATCTTTGGATGAAACACACTTTTTTCCTAACATTCACTCGTAAGTCTAATGATTTCAACTGGTACATGACTTTCATCTAAATTTTTGGTTGCAAGTCCGGGGATGTCACACCCCCGCTTATAATGGAAATATGAGGATGTAATGAACGGGATCATCATAACACATTAATTGTCAATAGAGATGTAATAAATGATATAAGTCAACGTGTCATGACATCATCCGACACAAATGGAGACTTGTGTCATGTCTAGTCATTTTCGCGGCAAACATAGCTAGAAAAGTATAATATGATAAATCCCAAATAGGGCAACACTCAAGCAAACACGCCCGAAAATAGATAAATGCACAAAAGTGCCCACCCAAATAAAGACTAAATCAAAAGTAATAATTATCTAACTTGAAATCCTTAATGGTCACGACTAAGGCACTAGCTTCCTCTATTCCTCAGTGATTGTTATTACCTGAAAAGAAATACTCGAAAGGTCAACACATGCAGGCATGAGCTTCACAACTAAGCCTAACGACATACACACAGAACTTGTCAGATTATATTCACCCTAGGGTCCGTCTTGACCACTATTAGTCCCAACTAGTATATTAACAAGCAAGGGTGGGGGTGTCAACCTAATATTACTATCAATGCTTGTCGGTTGGCTCCAAAGACTAGATCTAAATAGTTGTGAAATAAAAACCACACAGATAACTCAAGCACATACCAGATAAATACTCACAAAACAGTCATATAATAGTCCAAAAAGATAAAATTGATTCATAGCAAGAAAGGGTTTTGAGCATACTCCCCCCCCCCCTAAATTGGTAAATATTGAGACGAAAATGAGGCCGCGAAACTCATTTTGAACTGATACAAGCATGATAAGCTTATAATAACGCGTGAGAACCAAACAATCGAGCACCTATAATAATAAATAGTTGAACTTATAAAACATTTTTTATAATTGCTATAATAATTTCATTTTTATCTCGGTTTGGTTTGGGTGTATTGTGGGACTTACTTCTGACATGACCCACGGTTGCCCCGACAAACCCGACACACTTGCATCTATGTATATATAAGATTTGATCTTATACATATTATATATGTATATATATATATAATATTATATATATATATATATAATACATACATATATACCCACCATAATACATACCCACACTAGGTCTCACATATTACCAACACATCGTCTATTATATATATATATATATTGATCACACACATATATGTAAGTATATACAACGTGCACACACGATCACACATATATATATCTATCCATACAACACACCCCACACATCTATAAATTCATACGTACACACACATGAAATCCCATACACACCCATATTACCCATACATACACACATGATAGCACACCACATGCACCATACATTCATACACATATATATATAAACTCATATGTATATACACACACACCCACACACCATGCATGCATACACACTCACTGTCAAAATTTATAAACTCACACACACACACACACACACACACACACACACTATATATATATATATATATATATATATATAATATATAATATATATATATGACTATCATATACACATGCACACATTGCAATACACACATTACAGTCATATACAAATCCACATGTCGACACACATCACATATATTAAGACACACACACACACCATGTTGGACCAAAAGAACCAATGAGCCTGATCAGAAAAACCTTTAAGTCCCACAGACATTACAACAACTGAAGTAGTCTGCAACAGCTGAAGACATCAACTGATAACAAGGTCTGAAGACAAAGTCTGAAGTTAAAAAACTGAAGACAAAGTCTGAAGACAAAAGCTGAAGACAAAGACTGAAGACCAAGTTTCAGATGTTGTCACAACAGCTGAAGAAGACCTCTTCAGTAGTTGTGATGGTTCCTTTCAGTAGTTATATTTTCCTTTCAGTTCTTTTGTAATCAGTAGTTTTATGTTTCTTGTAATCAGTACTTGTAGTTTCAGTAGTTTTAATTTCATCTTGTACTTAGCATACTCTGAGATGTTCTCAGTTGTTGTGAACATTCTCAGTAGTTTGCTTACTTTCAGTTGTTTGTAATAATTCTGTTAAATGTCACTATCAAGTGACATCAGCAGACGTCACATTCCTTTATATAAGGAATGTTGACCTAATTGTAACCTGCGAAGCTTAGCGGCTGATATACTGAAGCATTTGTGCATGAATGATATTATCCCTTTTGCAGAAAACCCTCTTTCTCTATAACCGTGTACTGTTCCATTGAATATCTATTGTGTTCTTGCTATATTTGTCTAATTCTTGTTCTAATTCCACTGCAATTCAACTCTAATTGATCAAACTTAGATCACTGATCCTGTCAAATGGTATCAGAGCCAGGTTAATCATTGATCGGTTTAACAATTGATCATTGAACTGCTATTTCGATATCTAAAGTTTGATCGAATTAGCATATTTGCAAGAATTGGTATAGAGATTGATCTTCTGCTGCTTCTGGTTATTCAATTTGAGTTTCTTCTTGGTTCATACTGAGTTTGTTGTGTTTTTGTGCTAAATCTGTTGAAACTTGATTGAATTGGTTTGAATCTGAGAATGACTACTCCATCTAATGACCCTCACAATACTGGCTCCTCAACCAAGCCTCCGATGCTGGTTAGGAGTGAGTATAACATATGGCAACGAAGAATGCTCCATCACCTGTCTGTTAACAGTTCAGGTTGTTGGACATCTGTGGTTCACGGTCCACACAAGCCTATGGTGAACAATCCGGAGACCACCAAATGGTTCCGAAGAAGAAGGAGCAATACTCAGATGAAGATCGTAAACTGTTTGAGATTGATGCTAAAGCCCATGGAATTCTGGCCATGGCACTGCCTAATGAAATCTATTCTGGGCTTATGCATCATGAAACTGCTCATGACCTCTGGAATGCTTTGAAGGAACAATTCGGAGGAACTGATGAGGTCTTAGCAAACAACAGAGAAATCCTCGCCCAACAATGAGACATTCTCTCATAGGAAGGGTGAGACACTGACTCAACAGTTTGAGCGTTTCTCCTGCTTGATCTCTGAGCTGAAAATGGTCAAGCATGAGTATACTAACAGCCAGATGAAAACAGATTCCTCAGATCACTGCCTGAGAGATGGGACACATACACCATTGTCCTACGCTCCAGTGCAAATCTGGATAGCCTATCTCTCACCCAACTCCATGGGAAACTGCTTACATTTGAAAGAGAGATAGAGCAGAAAAAAAACTGGCATCATCAGGAAAGCTCACTGATGACTTTGTACCAGGGAACACTGCCTTGGTCGGTCATGAGTCAGAATATGCTGGATCAGAAAGCCATTATGATGAGCATATAGATTTCTCTTCAAACAGTTCTGATCATGCATTTGTTGGTGTTGACAGTCATTCTGGGTGTAATAGTGATAATTTATGCTTTATCATGGATGATTTGATGGTATTGCTGATGATGATTTAGAAGAGATGGATATTTTGAGCCAAATGGCCTTGATCAATATCAGATCTCAAAAGTTCTACAAGAGAACTGGTAGGAAATTTCCAGGACTCTCTGGCAAAACCAAAGTTGGTTTTGACAAGAGTAAGTTGAGGTGTCACAAATGCCACAGGCTTGGGCACTTTGCAAGAGAGTGTAGATCAACTGGATCTAACTCCTCTGCACCCTTTGTGACCTTTCCAAGCAATAGTTCACAAAACAAAGGGCAACATCCTGCTAGTTCTGGTCATCACTCACAACCTCAATCTCCTGCATATTTTGTCCTCAGGGTCCAATGCCATATCCATATCCCTGCTATTACATGCCACAGCCAAATCCAGTTCAAGTTCCTATAGCACAACAACCTCAAGCCCTACCTGAGCCTCAACCATCTCCATCACAATCTCAACCTCATCACAGCTTCTTCACACCAGGAGTTGTTGACTGGAGCAGCTTACCATGATCTTTCTGGTTTCAATGAGCAATTATTTGCTGGTGCTGGTCAACATGGTGGTGAACATCCTTTTGGGAATCTTGCTCTCATGGCCCTGGAGTCTACTGAGGGTTCCTGCTCCAATGCATCATCTTCACAGGTAACCCAGGTATCTTCTGAGGCTAAAGCCAAGTTATGTTCTGAATCATGCATAGCTGCCTTTGTCTCTATTAGAGAGGCAAATGTAGCTTTAATCAATCAAAATCTTGAGCTTGAGAAAACTATTTCCAAAAGAAAAGCTGAGTATGAGTCTGCTCTTAATGACAAAGATGATGAGATTTACAAGCTTAAATGCCAACTTAATGATGAAAAGGCTAAGGTAGAGGTCATACTTGAGAACACAGAAGTCTCAAAGAGACACTTGCAGCTACCCAAGTTGAGTGTGACCGCTGGGTAACATCCTGCAAGGGATTTGAAATGCTTCTCAGCAAGCAAACAGCTTCAAATGTGAAGTTTGGAATAGGTTACAATCATACTGCACCACCTACTGATTTTACTTCAAAATCAATAGTAAAATCTGAAGGTGAAAGTAATTTCCAAACCACATCATCATGTGATTCATCCTCAAATGATAATACAAAATTAGAGGATGAAGTCAGTGTTAAGATCTCAGCAAATCAATTGCCTGATGGTTTAAATGCTGATAAACACATGAAGCTGAGCAATTCAGATGTTGTCCCTCAAAGTACTCCAAGTACTGAAGGGCAAGTCACAACATCTGAAAAGCATTTCAAATCTGCTGAAATAAAAGGATTAACAACTGCTGAGGAATCTATCATACGGTCTTTCAGGACGGATAGAGAACAGCTGAAGAACAAGTCTTCAGTTGTTACCGATCCTTCAGTACTTAACACAAGTACTGAAAGGAGGAAAGTACTGAAGATCACACCTTCAGTAGTTTCCACTTCAGCAGTTGATCAATCCAAGATGAAGAATAAGCCATGTGAAATATGTGGTAAATTCAATCATCTATCTGATGAATGCTGGTACAAAAAGGGTTCCAAACTCAACAGAGATAAGCTCATTAAAGAAGAGATTAATAAAATGAAAAATGAGTTTGAGACCAAGTTTGTACCACAGTCATCTCAAACTGATAAACCCATGGCCTCACCAACATCCAAAAAGGATGGGGTTTATCAGAAAACAGCTGATAGTGTTCCTCATGATAAACATCAGACTAAGTCTGTGAATTTCAAGAAGGAGGAAATGGTGGGTCACAGGAACTCATCAAAAACAAGTACTGATGTGTCAAATGAGCTGAAGGCTTTAGCAACAAATCAGACACAACTTGTTATGATGGTTCAGCATTTGTTGGGGAGAGTTAACCAACTAGATGCACCTATGATCAAACCACTGAAAAGGAAATCCAAGCCCAAATCTAAGAAATCCATTTCAGCACCATCTCCACCTTCATCAGCTGTTAATCATGAGAAACAAGTTATGGTTAAATCTGTTGATGAAAACAGACCCAAACCAAAAAGGTTTGGGTCTCTAAAGCTACTAGTTTCTTATGATAAATGCAGGGTTCTTCAGCATGCCAAAGAAGCATCTGGTATGTAGACAGTGGAGGATCTATGCATATGACTGGGAGCAGTTCTCTTCTTAATGACTACTCTCAAGGAAAGAAGGGATTTGTCTCATTTGGAAATGATGCTAAGGGTTACATCATCGGGAAAGGATTTGTGTCAAATGGAGAAATCAGATTTGATGATGTTAACCATGTGGAGAATCTCAAGTATAATCTACTGAGTGTCAGTCAGATGTGTGATAAAGGGCATGTTGCACTTTTCACAAGCCAGAACTGCCGGATTCTGTCTTCCAAAGTTCTGAGGCTGATTGACAAGGTATTGGATGAACATACTCTCCTGAAGGCCAACAGGATAGGAAGAGTATATGCCTTGGATTTGTCAAAGAAGATTGATTTAAAGGTCATCCTTGCCTGTTCTCCAAGGCTCTCCTCAGGAATCTAAACTGTGGCATAGAAGGCTGGGTCATGTTAATCTCAAAAACATGAATCAGCTGATCCACAATAGTTTAGTGAGAGGTCTACCAATAAAGGAGTTCCACTGTGATGAAACCTGCACTGCTGTTTAAAAGGAAACAACACAAAGTTTCATTCCCTCCTATAGAAGAACCAAAGTCCACTGCCTGCTTGCAATTACTGCACATGGATCTCTTGGTCCTGTGAGAGTAATGAGCATGGCAAAGAAGAAATACTGTCTGGTATTGTGGATGATTACTCCAGATTTGTATGGACCTTCTTCTTGCATTCAAAGGATGAGGCTGCTCAGACAATTATTAACTTTGTGTTGTATGTTGAGAAGCAGTATTCCCTATCAGTCAAGTGTATAAGAAGTGATAATGGAACTGAATTTAGAAACCATACACTTGATGATTTCTACCTTTCAAAAGGAATCAAGAGGCAGTATAGCATCCCAAGGACTCCAGAACAAAATGGAGTAGTGGAGAGAAAGAACAGGACCCTAATTGAAGCTGCAAGGTCCATGTTGGCTGACTCTGGTTTGCCACTGACCTTTGGGCTGAAGCTGTCACACAGCATGCTATGTGCAAAATAGAGCTTTAGTGAATCAGAGGTTGATGAAGACTCCTTATGAAGTTCTACATCATTTGGCTCCTCTAATTTCATTCTTCAGAGCATTTGGGTGTCCTTGTTACATTCTCAACACAAGGATCAACTCCAAAAGTTTGATTCTAAGGTGGATGCAGGGTATTTTGTTGGGTATTCATCCACTTGCAAGGCTTACAGAGTGTTCAACTGCAGAACAAAGATGGTTGAAGAAACCTTGCATGTGAAGTTCAATGAATTCCTAAGGCAAAATCCCACAAAACCCTGTGGAGTTGTTTGATCTGGACATACTGCAATATGTTCCTTATCAGCCTCCAGCTGTTGCAGATCATGTGAATTCATCACCTTCTGCAGGTAGTCATGCCATCTGGTGGTACTGATGTTGATGATGATCCCAGTACTCACCTATTCAAGTTTAGTGATCAACTGCCTGAGTCTACTAAACTTGATGTTCCTGTAGCTTCAGTAGCACCATCCATAACAAATGCTGATGAGATTTCTGAATCCTCTACTTCATTTGACTTGCCATCTAATACTTGGTTTCAAGAATCTGGATCAACATCTGTTGCTGCTGAGCGTGCTACAACACTTGCACAGATCTCATAGTGTACCAAGAGCTGAAGAATCACCCATGTCTCAAATCATTGGTGATATCAATGCTGGTTGTCTCAACTAGAAGTCAAGTGTCCAACTTCTTCTTCTATGCTCTCTTCATCAGTCAGCAAGAGCCAAAGAACTATCATATTGCATTAAGAGACAATGGATGGGTTGATGCCATGCAGCTTGAGCTTCTTCAGTTCAAAAAGCAGCAAGTGTGGAACTGGTTCCTCTACCCCCAGATTTCAGGCTGCTCCTAAGAGTCTCATTTGATTGCAGTCAAGAGGATCTTTAGATATCTGCAAGGGACTCAATCTCTAGGTCTTTGGAATTCCACTAGGCCCTCTGCAAATAGTTGGCTTTTTTTCTGTAGTGACTATGCAGGGTGTAAATTACAGAAAAATCAACTTCTTGTGGATGTCAATTCCTAGGCAACTGTTTGGTTTCTTGGCAGAGTAAGAAACAAACATCTGTTGCTACATCCACTGCTGAGCCGAGTCCTTGCTGCTGCAAGTTGTACATCTCAGGTACTCTGGCTTCAGAATCAATTATTGGATATGGCATTACAGAGACTAAGACTTTATTACTAATGGATAGTGCTTCAGCTCTTTGTATTGTCAAGAATCCAGTCCAGCACTCTAGGACCAAAACATATTGAGATCAGACACCATTTTATTAGGATTGGTTTGAAAAAGAGTCTGATTGATCCAAAGTTTGTTCCTAGTGCTGATGAGCTTGCAGACATATTTACTAAGCCTTTGGACAGTTCAACTTTCCAAAACCTAGTGTTAAGGCTTGGTATGCTGCAGCTAGAATAAGTGACAACTACTGATGATCTCAGTCAACAAGTACTGATGAGCTTGTATACTATTGTCACAAATAAGTCTGATAAGTTTCTTTTATCCTCAGTAGTTTTCATAACTACTGAAGACTAAATTACTTAAAAGTACTGAAGTACTCTATCTGTTGAAAAGAACTGATGTGGTTACAACTACTGATGTAGTTACAACTACTGATGTCAGTATAACAGATAAGTACTGATGACCAATGAAACGTCTGAAAATCAGACAAAAAGTCTGATAAGTGTTGAGGTCAGAATGAAACAGCTGATGAGCTAAGAATTGACGACAACAGCTGATGAGAAACTTTTTCTCTTCAGTTGTTTCTACAACTGCTGTTTTCACTTCATACAACTGAGCCAAAACCATTCTTCAGTAGTTTTACAACTACTGATGACTAACACACCAATCTTCATTGTTTACAACACCTGAAGCCAAACCATGTCTTCAGTAGTTTCACAACTACTGATGACTAATACCAAGTCTTCAGTTGTTACAACTTCTGAAAGTTAAACCAGGTCTTCATTGTTTTCAAAAACAACTGATGACAGCACCAACACTTTCTTCGTTTTATATCAGCCTTTTCTTACCCTATAAATACCTAATCTACTTTCAAACGTTTCATAGCCGTTTTATGTCCTTCACTCTCTCAACAATGGCGACCATGAACTCAAACCCAGACACAACTGTGTTGCCTACCTCTCGAAATCGGCCTTTGGAACAAATTTGATAATGCCATCGATCTT
>CM046435.1:6145113-6177613 GCA_025506505.1 Flaveria sonorensis
ACGTAATCATAAGTTTATCTGTATTATAGCTCTGTACGTGACATAACATCTCTATACTATAGACTTTATCATACATAAATGTTTGTAGCTAGTATAAAAATTTTTTATGTGTCCTGTACAATATCCTGTCCACTTTGCTTGTACAAGTACATGACTCTTTTATCTATTGTGGATCAAAACTCCTTTATCGGATTGTAATAAGTACAACACTACTTTATCTAGGTTGGCAACACTGAAAGACATTTTTACCCATCTTAGTTTGGGAACGGTCTGCCCAAGACATTGAATTGATGTGGCTAGTACATTATGATCCAAGTCGGGTCATACCCAATAACAAGCTAGACAAACACTACAATATTTATTTTATGATATGATCATGTAATAAATTTGACAATTAAAGTATTTAGAAATTGGGGTTTTTAAATATTTGCACTAGTGTGTTGAATAAATTATATGGATAATTATTTAGAGAGAGAGTATTCTATATTGTTATTCAAATGGTTGAACAACAAATAAGTTTTTATCCGCATTTCTTAATTACTCATCCACATTTACTAATGCGGATGTGATTTTGAGGAAATGCGGATGAATGTTCATCATCCGCATTTACTAATGCGGATGTGCATTTGTGGAATGCTGAAGGAATTTCTTCATCCGCATTTTAATGCGGATGAGCATTTATGGGAAATGCTGATGAAACTGATCGTCCGCATTTACAATGCAGATGTGCATTGGGAAATGCTGATGAAAATGTTCGTCGCATTATAAATGCGGATGTGCATTTGTGGAAATGCTGATGGAAACTACTCGTCCGCATTACAATGGAGGTAATTTGGAAAAGAGGATGAAATTTTTCATCCGCATTTACAAATGCGGTAGGAGGTTGTTCATCTGCAGTTTACTAATGCGGATGAATGTTAGAGAAATGCGGATAGGTTAAGGGGCTGGGCCCCACCCACTTTTCTCTCTTCCTTGTCTGAAATTTAGTTTTACAAGACATGCAATATTGATTGCAATCAACGAATCTCTCTGGTAACTTACAAGGCACTCTAAAAGTGCACGTCATCCTGTGGTTTTCTCTCAATCGGTCGAAGAAAATAGTGAACAGAAACTCGTTCAAGTGAAATCCTAGCAGCCAGGTGTTGTTAGAAGCTGGGGGTAGACAAGCTTGAGGCCTCCTTCTTTGGAAGCTGCGTTCAAAGATTATCTTCCTCTGACCCATTCGAGAGGTAGAATTCTAAACACCTATGGTTGTTGTAAGCATGTTTTTTCATATACGATCCATTACAGGTTTTTAACAGATATATAAAACGGTTTATATATTAACTGTAACAAGTTTTTCATCTAATTCCGTTGCATTTTCATTTTCTATGGATAAATGACTCTGATAAACTTGTTCAAACCCCAACAATGGCATCAAGAGCCGGTTACAGGATACGTGCTTCATCTGGACTGAAATCTCGGTTTTGCTGTTAATTCACCAACAGACCGAGAATTCTGGTCGATGGTTTCCCCTGAATTTTTCAAGATTCTATTTTACATGCATATTGTAATCTTGAAAAATTTAATCATTTGGATGATTTAGTTGTTTGGACAAGAATCATGATATTCTGTTGTTTATATATTAACCAAAATCAGTGGGTCAAGGGGAAGCTCTCGGGTTTTTGCCTACATATTTGGATAGGTATTTGGTGTTCATAACCTAGCCGAGACCTGGTTTGGATGTGTGTGTGATTGTATTTGATTATATATTCAAAGGGGTGTAATAATTAAATGTATTTGTTCTTCCTATTGGCATATAATTTATTTATTTTTCATTTGGTATGTAAATAAATAGATTAGTTGCATTTCACTTTTACTAGAAAATGTATATAGGATATATTTTGTAAAAGAAGATGCAACAAGGATGTTTTTGGTTGGGCCAATTTTGTGCCCAAAGGGCTTTATAGCTCTAATGGGATTTAAGCCTAGTAACCGAAAACATATTTTGAAGGCCCAAAGGAGTTTGTGTGCAGAAATTAAGCCCATTAGGAAGCCCAAATCAATGGGAGAATTACAGCACAAAGGGACGCTTGAAGCATTTGGATGCGGGATCAAGTGGGAGTTCACCGACATAAGTGTGTGTCATTTTACCCTTAGGAAGGGACCTAATTAACTCACTTGTGCATGTTAAATTAGTTGGCTATGGTTATGAAACTTCTTGTTGTATGTGTTGCTTGTATGGTTGATTTAATCTTATTGTTTATGTGATATTGGATATGCACTGTTAAACAATTTCAAATCACAAGCTTCAAACGGGTTCTTTTGGAAACATTAAAGGTAATAAAATGGTTTTATAAAGGTTAATGTTTTCGCAATAAATTGGGTTTTATTAAAAGAGCATTGAAAATTGGTTTCACTAATGTACCACACATTTGAATGCATGCAAATGTAAGGTACAAAATGTTTCATAACTAGAATTAATGGAAACAAAATCCCTTTTAAACAAGTTTAACACCATCCTTTTATACAACACTCGAATCACTTGGGAACTTTTGTGGGATAAAGGTCACCTAACCACATTTAGGAAATTGTGTGTTTGAGGTGGGCTTAACATATTTGTGGGATAAAGGTCACCTATCAGTTGTAAACTCACATGTGTGTGTAAGTAGGACACTTGAGTTGGAAAACCATGTGAATAGGGTCACCGAAGCATGGCGTGCAATGGTGTTGATAGGATTAAACATTGTACGTGGAAAGGGTTGCAATTGTCAAATGTTGACTACCTTGTTAATTTAAATAATAGGATAAAGGTTAGCTAACCATTATTTAAATGTAACGTTGGATTCTAGATTTTAATTATTAATTGTCTATGAGACATGAAAAGGTATTAATAATTAAAATTTCTTTTGTAAATACTAAAATTGAACTTTGTTAATATTGTAGAAATGGCCGCAAATAACAACGCTACCTCCCCGACCGTCCATAATCTGTCACTGAGAACTATCCTGGAAAGGATCATCTCAACCACAATAATTTCATGGATTGGTTTCGAAACTTGAGAATTGTTCTGAAGAAAGAAAGAAATCATATGTGTTGGACGATCCTATCCCGATGAACCCAACATTGATGATGTTGATGCCTACGATTGGGTTAAACACACTGAGGATTCTGTGCAAGTTTCTTGCCTCATGTTGGGAACCATGATTCCCGAGCTTCAAAAGGATTTTGAACATCACAGGGCATACGACATGATTACCCAGTTAAGGAAATGTTCCTTCAACAAGCGAGGGTTAGAGCGCTTCGAAATGGTTCGAGCGCTTCATGCATGTCGAATGGAAGAAACCCAATCGGTGTCATCTTATGTGGTGAAGATGAAAAGCCACATTGATCGCCTTGAAAGGCTGATTGTCCCGTCTCAAAAGAGTTGGCCACGGATTTAATCCTCAATGGTCTAACCAAGAAGTTTGAGATGTTTATCATGAATTATAACATGAAGGATGGACAAGAGCATTGGGGAACTTCATGCAATGTTCAAAATAGCCGAAGCAGGGATGGGTAAAAGGGTTTTACCGGTTCTCACAATCAATGAGGGTGGCAACAAGAAAAGGCATCACCCCTAACCCAAGGAAAATGTTGCCAAAGGCAAGGGATACGTCAAAGGAAAGGGTAAGGGAAGACTAAGCGGGACCACCAAAACCGAGGTTAAGAAGCCAAAGGTAAGGAGAACGATCCATGCTTGAGTGTGGTGAGATAGGACATTGGAAGAGGAATTTCTAATCTATCTCAAAGAGTTTAGAAACAAGGGGAATCATATGAAATTAATGTTATTTCTTCAAACACATGGGATTGGATACCGATGTGGAACTTATATTTGCAATTTGTTGCAGGGGTTCAAAATAAAAAAGCATTTTAAGAAGGGGGGGATACTAGTCTCTACATGGGCAACGGAGCAAAATGTTGATCGAGCCAAGGAGACTATATCTTAGAAGCTTCCAGTGGTTTGGAAGTCATTTTGAAGAATATTTTGTATGCTCCTAGTTTGACTAGGAAATAATTTCTGTTTTCCTTCTAAAACAATATGGTTATGTATTAAGTTTGTAAAAGATGGTATTTGTGTTTTATGGATGATATACTTTATTTTAAGGCTATGCTTTTTAATGGTATTATGAATTGGTTCATGATGACTCATCCTTTAATAACTCGTTATACAATCAAGCCCCAAGAAACTTAAAATGGTTTTAAGTGAATTATATCTTTGGCGTTGTCATCTTGGTCACATTAACAAGAGTTGCATTCAAACACTTCAAAAGAGTGGTCTTTTGGAAGCAAATGAAGAGGGTTCATTTGATGTGTGAATCTTGTTTACAAGGAAAGATGACCAAGGAACCCTTAGTGGAACCAAAGGGAAAAAGATTTCTAGGAATCATACATTCGAATGTATGTGGTCCTTTTAAAGCAATGACAAGGAATGGTGAAAGATACTTCATTACCTTCATCGACGATTATAGTCGTTATGGTTATGTGTACTTGTTAGACACAAAGATGAAGCTTTTGAAACGTTCAAAATCTTCAAGAATGAAGTAGAAATAAACTCAACAAAACAATCAAAGTGTTCTCGGATAGAGGAGGTGAATACCTTAGTGATGCCTTTCAAGATCATCTTAGGAGTTGTGGGATTGTCTCACACTTGCTCCACCCGGAACACCATAACATAATGGTGTGTCTGAAAGGAGAAAACCGAACCCTATGGATATGGTTCGATCTATGATGGCTAGAAGCACACCACCTCTGTCATTTTGGGGTTTCGCATTGCTCTCGCGGCCCGTTTCTGAATATGGCCCCAACCAAGAAAGTGGATAAGACACCTTTGAAAATGGCATGGAAGGGTTCATCGTTATCATATTTAAAAGTATGGGGTTGTGAAGCTTATGTTAAGCACAACACCCCAAACAAGTTAGAAAGCCGATCCACTAAGTGTATCTTTGTAGGATATCCCAAAGACTCGATGGGATATTACTCTACAATCCAACAGAGCAAAAGGTATTTATTGCTGAAAAGGCTGAGTTCTTGAAACTAAGTCCTTATGGAAGGAACTACCGATAGAGCAGTGGAATGAGGATCAAGAACCACAAGCGATACACGTTTGGTTGATACTAGCAATCAACAAGAGGTTGTTGATAATGATCAAGTGTTGATTCAATACACACAAAACATTCACAGATCTAGTAGAACTAGCTATCCACCGAAAGATATGGATTTTTCATGAATGGATGCTATGTAGTTGACTGGATGAACCAACTACGTACCATGATGCAATGTCCAATTCAGATTGTGACAAGTGGCTTGAAGCCATGAACGTAGGATGCAATCCATGTATGACAACCAAGTGTGGGAATTGGTTGTGCCACCGCTTAACTCCAAACCGGTTGGATGTAAGTGGGTTTTCAAGAAGAAAACCGATAGCATGGAAACTTGGATACTTATAAAGCAAGACTTGTAGCAAAAGGTTTCACTCAGACTCAAGGGTTGATTATGATGAGACCTTCTCGCCTGTGGCAATGCTAAAGTCAATTAGGATATTATTTGCTATAGTGCATATTATGACTATGAGATTTGGCAAATGGATGTCAAACTTTCCTTAATGGACATCTCGAAGTGAATGTCTATATGGTTCAGCCCGAGGTTTTGTCGATCCACAAATCCTAATAAAGTATGCAAGTTAAAGAAATCAATCTATGGATTGAAACAAGCATCAAGAAGTTGGAATAAACATTTTGATGAAGAGATCAAGAAATTGGATTCATCAAGAACGTTGATGAAGCTTGTGTGTATAAGAAGGCTAGTGGGGCATCATCACATTCATAGTATTGTATGTGATAATATAATATTGTTTGGAAATGACATTCCAACCATGGAAGGTGTTAAACCTGGCTTGGAAGTGTTTTCCATCAAAGATCTTAGTGAAGCCGCCTATATTTTGGGAATAAAGATCTATAGGGATAGATCAAGGCGGTTGATAGGTTTAAACCAAAGTGCATACATTGATAAAATCTTGAAAAGGTTCAAGATGGAGAACTCTAAGAAAGGTTTGGTACCTATTCAAAGAGGGACAATATTGAGTGCATCTCAATGTCCAAGCTCAAAGGATGAGCAAGAAAGGATGAAGGAATCCCATATGCATCTGCTATAGGATCCATCATGTATGCAATGATATGCACTAGACCGAACATGTCATGCGCTTTAAGCATGACTAGTAGATATTAGCAGAATCCAGGAAATAGCCATTGGATGGCTGTTAAGAGTATATTGAAATACCTTAGGAGGACTAAGGATATGTTTCTAATATACGGATCTGGTGAAGAGGAACTCGTTGTAAAGGGTTACACAGGATGCGAGTTTCCAAACTGATCGAGATGATTCTCGATCACAATGGGGTATGTCTTCATTATGAATGAGGGGCAGTGTCCTGGAAGAGTTCAAAGCAGGATGTGGTAGCATTGTCCACTACAGAATCGGAATACATTGCCGCTTCATTGGCAGCAAACAGAAGCTGCATGGTTAAAGAAATTCATTGCCGATCTAGGGGTAGTCTCTACCATTCAAGATCCCTAGAGATCTTTTGTGACAACGAGGGTGTGATTGCTCAAATCAAGGAAACCCGTGCATATCAAAAGACAAGGCACATTGAGCGGAGATTCAACTACATAAGGGATGAAGTTGAAAAAGGAAAGATATGTATTCGCAAAGTTCACACCGATCAAAATATTAGGATCCACTCACGAAGCTCCTTGAAAGGCCAAAGCATGAGAGTCATACTTGTGCCTTAGGACTTCGATATTCTAGTGATTGGATTTGATCTATTTAGTATTAAACATCGGAACAATTGTTATTTGACTCATATATATATTATTATGATACTATGAGTTATGTTTCATTTTAGCATGTTTAGATCCATGAATATGTTTATTATTCTAAATGTCCGTAGTCGGTCATATTTTGGGGAACAAATATGAAGTAAGACTATTATGAACTTGGATTGGTGGATATTCATAAGGTATGAATATAGAGCAAAAGGTTGCTACCAAAGTTCATAGATATTTGTGGGATACAAATATTGGACTGACCCGCTCTCAAAATTATGCATGAATTATGTAATTGATCATAAGTAAATTTGAGTAAAGGTGAATATCATAGTATCCTCCACCTGAGATACATATTGGGTTTTGATATTCACCGAATATTACTTTGATCTAGTTCTTCACGTTCTGAAATATGGACAGCACACAAGGCTAGTTCAGGTGTGATACAAGGTGATTGTGAGAAACGTATGTAGTCAAGATTGGATTTGTTCCTCTTATTCGTTGAGAGTAAGATGTCTAAGCCTGATAAAGTTAAATCAACAGGGAGATGATCATTCTGTGTCTCTGGATTTAACATGACATCTGTAACAAAAGGATAAATGATAGATTCACCTAAAGGACTTGAAGAAGATGATGTTATTGAATGGCACTTCGTCATGCGTATTAGGGGTAGTAAATCGTTGTTAGTCGGTATTTACTACTTGCATCAATCTCTATGTATCTTGTGCAAGTGGGAGATTGTTGGGAAACGGTCTGCCCAAGACACATATTGAATTGATGTGGCTAGTGTTATGATCCAAGTCGGGTCATACCCAATAACAAGCTAGACAAACACCTACAATATTTATTTTATGATATGATCATGTAAATAAATATTACACTTAAAGTATTTAGAAATTGGGTTTCTAAATATTTGCACTAGTGTTGTGAATAATTTTTATGGATAATTTATTCTAGAGAGTGAGTATTCTATATTGTTATTCAAATGGTTGAACAACAATATAAGTTTTTGTCCGCATTTCTTAATTACTCATCCGTATTTACTAATGCGGATGTGCTTAAGGAAATGTGGATGAATGTTCCTCATCCGTATTTACTAATGCGGATGTGCATTTGTGGAAATGTTAAAGGAATCTTCATCCGCATTTACTAATGCGGATGAGCATTTAAGGAAATGCTGATGAAACTGATCGTCCGCATTTACTAATGCAGATGCATTGGGAAATGCAGATGTGCATTTGGGAATGCAGATGTGCATTTGGGAAATGCTGATGAAACTGTTAATCCGCATTAACTAATGCGGATGTGTATTTGTGGAAATGCTGATGGAACTACTCATCCACATTTACAAATGGGATGTACATTTGGGAAATGCGGATGAAATTTTCATCCGCATTACAAATGCGGTAGGAGGTTGTCCATCCACATTTACTAATGCGGATGATGTAGAGAAATGCGGATGGGTTAAGGGCTGGGCTCCGCCTACTTTTCTCTCTCTCTTTGTCTGAAATTCAGTTTCACAGGACATGCAATATATGATTGCAATCAACGACTCTCTCTGATAACTTACAACACACTCTAAAAGTGCCCATCGTTTGTTGGTTTTCTCTCTATCGGTCGAAGATAACAGTGAAAGAAACTCGTTCAAGTGAAAATCTAGCAGCTAGATGTTTGTTGAAGCTTGGGGTAGACAAGCTTGAGGCCTCTTCTTTGGAAGCTGCCGTTCAAAGATTATCTCCTGACCCATCAAGAGGTAGAATTCTAAAACACCCTATGGTTGTTGTAAGCATGTTTTTCATATAACGATCCATTATGGGTTTTTAACAGATATATATAATGGTTTATATATATTAACTATAATAAGTTTTTCATCCTAATTCCACTGCGTTTTCATTTTATATGGATAAAATGACTCTAATAAACTTGTTCAAACCCCAACACTTATATGCCTTCATGACTCCTTTTTCTACATCATTTAGCTTCATATGTTTCTTTAGTATCACATCTTTCACTCATACTTTATATGCTTCATTTTTATCACATTCTTTTTATCATACTATATACATTTCATTAGTTTATATTCTTTAATCATACTTTATATGTTGTATTACTATCACATCCATCAATATACTTTAAGTTTCATCTTTATGTTACCCTTTTATTCACGGTATAATAATGTAGTAGTTAAACTCACAGGGTTAAAATTAGTTATAGGCACAATCATGATACAACCAATTAGCAAAACTTTGGTTGGTGCGTAACCATCTAATTAAGAATGCACATTATCCCAAAACAAGTAAAAGAGGGGGCATCCGGAATTTCACTGGAAGACGATGGCTCGTTTACACTATAATTATAGAATATGGACCTTGCAACACTTTAGAGTCATTATCAATGGAACAATATTTCACACGTGAAAGGATCAACTTAGCATGGCTAAACTATACTACTTTCACAGACTTTTGGCTATATCTTTGATGATGAAAAACACACTTTTTTCCTACATTCACTCGTAAGTCTAATGATTTCAACTGGTACATGACTTTCATCTAAATTTTGGTTGCAAGTCCGGGGATGTCACACCCCCGCTTATAATGAAATATGAGGATGTAATGAACGGGATCATCATACACATTAATTGTCAATAGAGATGTAATAAATGATATAAGTCAACGTGTCATGACATCATCCGACACAAATGGAGACTTGTGTCATGTCTAGTCTTTTCGCGGCAAACATAGCTAGAAAAGTATAATGATAAATCCCAAATAGGCAACACTCAAGCAAAAACGCCCGAAAATAGATAAATGCACAAAAGTGCCCACCCAAATAAAGACTAAATCAAAAGTAATAATTATCTAACTTGAAATCCTTAATGGTCACGAAAGCACTAGCTTCCTCTATTCCTCAGTGATTGTTATTACCTGAAAAGAAATACTCGAAAGGTCAACACATGCAGGCATGAGCTTCACAACTAAGCCTAACGACATACACACAGAACTTGTCAGATATATTCACCCTAGGGTCCGTCTTGACCACTATTAGTCCCAACTAGTATATTAACAAGCAAGGGTGTGGGGTGTCAACCTAATATTACTATCAATGCTTGTCGGTTGGCTCCAAAGACTAGATCTAAATAGTTGTGAAAAAAAAACCACACAGATAACTCAAGCACAATACCAGATAAAATTACTCACAAAACAGTCATATAATAGTCCAAAAAGATAAAATTGATTTCATAGCAAGGAAGGGTTTGAGCATACTCCCCCCCCCCCCTAAATTGGTAAATATTGAGACGAAAATGAGGCCCGCGAAACTCATTTGAACTGATACAAGCATGATAAGATTATAATAACGCGTGAGAACCAAACAATCGAGCACCTATAATAATAATAGTTGAACTTATAAACATTTTTTATAATTGCTATAATAATTTATTGTTTATCTCGGTTGGTTTGGGTGTATTGTGGGATTACTTCTGCCATGACCACGGTTGCCCCGACAAACCCGACACACTTGCATCTGTGATATATAAGATTTGATCTGATAAATTATATATGGATATATATATATATATATATATCATATATATATATAAATTACATATATTACACACCATAATACATACCCACACTAGGTCTCACATATTAACCAAACATGTCTATTATATATATATATATATGAGCACACACATATATGTAAGTTTATACAACGTGCACACACTATCAACTAATATATCTATCCATACAACAACCCAACACATCTATAAATTCGTTTAAACGTACACCACATGAAAATACATACACACCAATATTACCATTACATACACCCATGATTAGCAAAACACATGCCATAAATTCATTAACATATATATAAAACTCATTAGTATATACACACACACCCACACACCATGCATGCAACACACTCAATGTCAAAATATATAAAACTCACCACACACACACACACACACACCACACACACAACATATAATAGATATATTATATATATATATATATATATATATATATCTATATATGACATCATACCATGCACACTGCAATAACACATTACAGTCATATACACAAATCACATGCGACACACACATATATTAAGGACACACACACACATGTTGGACCAAAAGAACCAATGAGCCTGATCAGAAAAACCTTTAAGTCCCACAGACATTACAACAACTGAAGTAGTCTGCAACAGCTGAAGACATCAACTGATAACAAGGTCTGAAGACAAAGTCTGAAGTTAAAAACTGAAGACAAAGTCTGAAGACAAAAGCTGAAGACAAAGACTGAAGACCAAGTTTCAGATGTTGTCACAACAGCTGAAGAAGACCTCTTCAGTAGTTGTGATGGTTTCCTTTCAGTAGTTATATTTTCCTTTCAGTTCTTTGTAATCAGTAGTTTTATGTTTCTTGTAATCAGTACTTGTAGTTTCAGTAGTTTTAGTTTCATCTTGTACTTAGCATACTCTGAGATGTTCTCAGTTGTTGTGAACATTCTCAGTAGTTTGCTTACTTTCAGTTGTTTGTAATAATTCTGTTAAATGTCACTATCAAGTGACATCAGCAGACGTCACATTCCTTTATATAAGGAATGTTGACCTAATTGTAACCTGCGAAGCTTAGCGGCTGATATACCGAAGCATTTGTGCATGAATGATATTATCCCTTTTGCAGAAAACCCTCTTTCTCTATAACCGTGTACTGTTCCATTGAATATCTATTGTGTTCTTGCTATATTTGTCTAATTCTTGTTCTAATTCCGCTGCATTCAACTCTAATTGATCAAACTTAGATCACTGATCCTGTCAAATGGTATCAGAGCAGGTTAATCATTGATCGGTTTAACAATTGATCATTGAAACTGCTATTTCGATATCTAAAGTTTGATCGAATTAGCATATTTGCAAGAATTGGTTATAGAGATTGATCTTCTGCTGCTTCTGGTTATTCAATTTGAGTTTCTTCTTGGTTCATATTGAGTTTGTTGTGTTTTTGTGCTAAATCTGTTGAAACTTGATTGAATTGGTTTGAATCTGAGAATGACTACTCCATCTAATGACCCTCACAATACTGGCTCCTCAACCAAGCCTCCGATGCTGGTTAGGAGTGAGTATAACATATGGCAACGAAGAATGCTCCATCACCTGTCTGTTAACAGTTCAGGTTGTTGGACATCTGTGGTTCACGGTCCACACAAGCCTATGGTGAACAATCCGGAGACCAACCAAATGGTTCCGAAGAAGAAGGAGCAATACTCAGATGAAGATCGTAAACTGTTTGAGATTGATGCTAAAGCCCATGGAATTCTGGCCATGGCACTGCCTAATGAAATCTATTCTGGGCTTATGCATCATGAAACTGCTCATGACCTCTGGAATGCTTTGAAGGAACAATTCGGAGGAACTGATGAGGTCTTAGCAAACAACAGAGAAATCCTCGCCCAACAATATGAGACATTCTCTCATAGGAAGGGTGAGACACTGACTCAACAGTTTGAGCGTTTCTCCTGCTTGATCTCTGAGCTGAAAATGGTCAAGCATGAGTATACTAACAGCCAGATGAACAACAGATTCCTCAGATCACTGCCTGAGAGATGGGACACATACACCATTGTCCTACGCTCCAGTGCAAATCTGGATAGCCTATCTCTCACCCAACTCCATGGGAAACTGCTTACATTTGAAAGAGAGATAGAGCAGAAAAGGAAACTGGCATCATCAGGAAAGCTCACTGATGACTTTGTACCAGGGAACACTGCCTTGGTCGGTCATGAGTCAGAATATGCTGGATCAGAAAGCCATTATGATGAGCATATAGATTTCTCTTCAAACAGTTCTGATCATGCATTTGTTGGTGTTGACAGTCATTCTGGGTGTAATAGTGATAATTTATGCTTTATCATGGATGATTTGATGGGTATTGCTGATGATGATTTAGAAGAGATGGATATTTTGAGCCAAATGGCCTTGATCAATATCAGATCTCAAAAGTTCTACAAGAGAACTGGTAGGAAATTTCCAGGACTCTCTGGCAAAACCAAAGTTGGTTTTGACAAGAGTAAGTTGAGGTGTCACAAATGCCACAGGCTTGGGCACTTTGCAAGAGAGTGTAGATCAACTGGATCTAACTCCTCTGCACCCTTTGTGACCTTTCCAAGCAATAGTTCACAAAACAAAGGGCAACATCCTGCTAGTTCTGGTCATCACTCACAACCTCAATCTCCTGCATATTTTGTCCCTCAGGGTCCAATGCCATATCCATATCCCTGCTATTACATGCCACAGCCAAATCCAGTTCAAGTTCCTATAGCACAACAACCTCAAGCCCTACCTGAGCCTCAACCATCTCCATCACAATCTCAACCTCATCACAGCTTCTTCACACCAGGAGTTGTTGACTGGAGCAGCTTACCAGATGATCTTTCTGGTTTCAATGAGCAATTATTTGCTGGTGCTGGTCAACATGGTGGTGAACATCCTTTTGGGAATCTTGCTCTCATGGCCCTGGAGTCTACTGAGGGTTCCTGCTCCAATGCATCATCTTCACAGGTAACCCAGGTATCTTCTGAGGCTAAAGCCAAGTTATGTTCTGAATCATGCATAGCTGCCTTTGTCTCTATTAGAGAGGCAAATGTAGCTTTAATCAATCAAAATCTTGAGCTTGAGAAAACTATTTCCAAAAGAAAAGCTGAGTATGAGTCTGCTCTTAATGACAAAGATGATGAGATTTACAAGCTTAAATGCCAACTTAATGATGAAAAGGCTAAGGTAGAGGTCATACTTGAGAACCACAGAAGTCTCAAAGAGACACTTGCAGCTACCCAAGTTGAGTGTGACCGCTGGGTAACATCCTGCAAGGGATTTGAAATGCTTCTCAGCAAGCAAACAGCTTCAAATGTGAAGTTTGGAATAGGTTACAATCATACTGCACCACCTACTGATTTTACTTCAAAATCAATAGTAAAATCTGAAGGTGAAAGTAATTTCCAAACCACATCATCATGTGATTCATCCTCAAATGATAATACAAAATTAGAGGATGAAGTCAGTGTTAAGATCTCAGCAAATCAATTGCCTGATGGTTTAAATGCTGATAAACACATGAAGCTGAGCAATTCAGATGTTGTCCCTCAAAGTACTCCAAGTACTGAAGGGCAAGTCACAACATCTGAAAAGCATTTCAAATCTGCTGAAATAAAAGGATTAACAACTGCTGAGGAATCTATCATACGGTCTTTCAGGACGGATAGAGAACAGCTGAAGAACAAGTCTTCAGTTGTTACCGATCCTTCAGTACTTAACACAAGTACTGAAAGGAGGAAAGTACTGAAGATCACACCTTCAGTAGTTTCCACTTCAGCAGTTGATCAATCCAAGATGAAGAATAAGCCATGTGAAATATGTGGTAAATTCAATCATCTATCTGATGAATGCTGGTACAAAAAGGGTTCCAAACTCAACAGAGATAAGCTCATTAAAGAAGAGATTAATAAAATGAAAAATGAGTTTGAGACCAAGTTTGTACCACAGTCATCTCAAACTGATAAACCCAAGGCCTCACCAAAATCCAAAAAGAAGGATGGGGTTTATCAGAAAACAGCTGATAGTGTTCCTCATGATAAACATCAGACTAAGTCTGTGAATTTCAAGAAGGAGGAAATGGTGGGTCACAGGAACTCATCAAAAACAAGTACTGATGTGTCAAATGAGCTGAAGGCTTTAGCAACAAATCAGACACAACTTGTTATGATGGTTCAGCATTTGTTGGGGAGAGTTAACCAACTAGATGCACCTGTGATCAAACCACTGAAAAGGAAATCCAAGCCCAAATCTAAGAAATCCATTTCAGCACCATCTCCACCTTCATCAGCTGTTAATCATGAGAAACAAGTTATGGTTAAATCTGTTGATGAAAACAGACCCAAAACCAAAAAGGTTTGGGTCTCTAAAGCTAACTAGTTTCTTATGATAAATGCAGGGTTCTTCAGCATGCCAAAGAAGCATCTGGTATGTAGACAGTGGAGGATCTATGCATATGACTGGGAGCAGTTCTCTTCTTAATGACTACTCTCAAGGAAAGAAGGGATTTGTCTCATTTGGAAATGATGCTAAGGGTTACATCATCGGGAAAGGATTTGTGTCAAATGGAGAAATCAGATTTGATGATGTTAACCATGTGGAGAATCTCAAGTATAATCTACTGAGTGTCAGTCAGATGTGTGATAAAGGGCATGTTGCACTTTTCACAAGCCAGAACTGCCGGATTCTGTCTTCCAAAGTTCTGAGGCTGATTGACAAGGTATTGGATGAACATACTCTCCTGAAGGCCAACAGGATAGGAAGAGTATATGCCTTGGATTTGTCAAAGAAGATTGATTTAAAAGGTCATCCTTGCCTGTTCTCCAAGGCCTCTCCTCAGGAATCTAAACTGTGGCATAGAAGGCTGGGTCATGTTAATCTCAAAAACATGAATCAGCTGATCCACAATAGTTTAGTGAGAGGTCTACCAATAAAGGAGTTCCACTGTGATGAAACCTGCACTGCTTGTTTAAAAGGAAAACAACACAAAGTTTCATTCCCTCCTATAGAAGAACCAAAGTCCACTGCCTGCTTGCAATTACTGCACATGGATCTCTTTGGTCCTGTGAGAGTAATGAGCATGGCAAAGAAGAAATACTGTCTGGTAATTGTGGATGATTACTCCAGATTTGTATGGACCTTCTTCTTGCATTCAAAGGATGAGGCTGCTCAGACAATTATTAACTTTGTGTTGTATGTTGAGAAGCAGTATTCCCTATCAGTCAAGTGTATAAGAAGTGATAATGGAACTGAATTTAGAAACCATACACTTGATGATTTCTACCTTTCAAAAGGAATCAAGAGGCAGTATAGCATCCCAAGGACTCCAGAACAAAATAGAGTAGTGGAGAGAAAGAACAGGACCCTAATTGAAGCTGCAAGGTCCATGTTGGCTGACTCTGGTTTGCCACTGACCTTTTGGGCTGAAGCTGTCAACACAGCATGCTATGTGCAAAATAGAGCTTTAGTGAATCAGAGGTTGATGAAGACTCCTTATGAAGTTCTACATCATTTGGCTCCTCTAATTTCATTCTTAAGAGCATTTGGGTGTCCTTGTTACATTCTCAACACAAAGGATCAACTCCAAAAGTTTGATTCTAAGGTGGATGCAGGGTATTTTGTTGGGTATTCATCCACTTGCAAGGCTTACAGAGTGTTCAACTGCAGAACAAAGATGGTTGAAGAAACCTTGCATGTGAAGTTCAATGAATCTTCTAAGGACAAAATCCCACAAAAACCTATGGAGTTGTTTGATCTGGACATACTGCAATATGTTCCTTATCAGCCTCCAGCTGTTGCAGATCATGTGAATTCATCACCTTCTGCAGGTAGTCATGCATCTGGTGGTACTGATGTTGATGATGATCCCAGTACTCACCTATTCAAGTTTAGTGATCAACTGCCTGAGTCTACTAAACTTGATGTTCCTGTAGCTTCAGTAGCACCATCCATAACAAATGCTGATGAGATTTCTGAATCCTCTACTTCATTTGACTTGCCATCTAATACTTGGTTTCAAGAATCTGGATCAACATCTGTTGCTGCTGAGCGTGCTACAAACACTTGCACAGATCTCATAGTGTACCAAGAGCTGAAGAATCACCCAATGTCTCAAATCATTGGTGATATCAATGCTGGTGTCTCAACTAGAAGTCAAGTGTCCAACTTCTGCTTCTATGCTCTCTTCATCAGTCAGCAAGAGCCAAAGAACTATCATATTGCATTAAGAGACAATGGATGGGTTGATGCCATGCAGCTTGAGCTTCTTCAGTTCAAAAAGCAGCAAGTGTGGGAACTGGTTCCTCTACCCCCAGATTTCAGGCTGCTCCTAAAGAGTCTCATTTGATTGCAGTCAAGAGGATCTTTAGATATCTGCAAGGTACTCAATCTCTAGGTCTTTGGTATTCCACTAGGCACTCTTGCAAATTAGTTGCTTTTTCTGATAGTGACTATGCAGGGTGTAAATTAACTAGAAAATCAACTTCTGGTGGATGTCAATTCCTAGGCAACTGTTTGGTTTCTTGGCAGAGTAAGAAACAAACATCTGTTGCTACATCCACTGCTGAAGCCGAGTCCATTGCTGCTGCAAGTTGTACATCTCAGGTACTCTGGCTTCAGAATCAATTATTGGATTATGGCATTACAGAGACTAAGACTTTATTACTAATGGATAGTGCTTCAGCTCTTTGTATTGTCAAGAATCCAGTCCAGCACTCTAGGACCAAACATATTGAGATCAGACACCATTTTATTAGGGATTGTTTTGAAAAAGGTCTGATTGATCCAAAGTTTGTTCCTAGTGCTGATGAGCTTGCAGACATATTTACTAAGCCTTTGGACAGTTCAACTTTCCAAAACCTAGTGTTAAGGCTTGGTATGCTGCAGCTAGAATAAGTGACAACTACTGATGATCTCAGTTAACAAGTACTGATGAGCATTCGTATACTATTGTCACAAATAAGTACTGATAAGTTCTTTTATCCTCAGTAGTTTTCATAACTACTGAAGACTAAATTACTTAAAAGTACTGAAGTACTCTATCTGTTGAAAAGAACTGATGTGGTTACAACTACTGATGTAGTTACAACTACTGATGTCAGTATAACAGATAAGTACTGATGACCAATGAAACGTCTGAAAATCAGACAAAAAGTCTGATAAGTGTTGAGGTCAGAATGAAACAGCTGATGAGCTAAGAATTGACGACAACAGCTGATGAGAAACTTTTCTCTTCAGTTGTTTCTACAACTGCTGTTTCACTTCATACAACTGAAGCCAAAACCATGTCTTCAGTAGTTTTACAACTACTGATGACTAACACCAAATCTTCAGTTGTTTACAACACCTGAAGCCAAAACCATGTCTTCAGTAGTTTCACAACTACTGATGACTAATACCAAGTCTTCAGTTGTTACAACTTCTGAAAGTTAAAACCAGGTCTTCAGTTGTTTTCAAACAACTGATGACAGCACCAACACTTTCAGTCGTTTTATATCAGCCTTTTCTTACCCTATAAATACCTAAATCTACTTTCAAACGTTTCATTAGCCGTTTTATGTCCTTCACTCTCTCAACAATGGCGACCATGAAACTCAAACCCAGACACAACTGTGTTGCCTACCTCTCGAAGTCGGCCTTTTGGAACAAATTTGATAATGCCATCGATCTTATGGTAGATTCCCAGTACCGAACCGCTTTTCTTCTGAATCCTACCATATACCCCGATTCCCTAAGCCAATTCTGGACCAACGTCTCTGTGCAAACTGGTGAGAATGATAGCCAAATCACTCTCCAGTCGTTGGTTAACCAGAAACAGGTGGTCATCACTCCAGACATCATTCGACAAACCCTAAATCTACATGATGCCACCTGTGTCACAGAATACCCGAAAGGCACAACTAATATGTCTTTCATCAATAACGGGTATGAAGAAGACTTAAGTGCTACCACCATTCTGAAGAAGCACTTCCATGATGCTGAACGTCTTATATTCCACATGGTGAATGTCTGCCTTGCATCAAAAACCTCCTCATGGGATCAGATGTCCTCCCGATGGCAACAGGTATTATACTCTATCTTTGAACGACAAAATCTAAATTTTTCTGAGATAGTTTTCATGGAACTAAAGGATCTGGCTTTGAAACCTGTGGCAAACAGATGGATATTATATCCCAGGTTTCTCATGGCCATAATTTTAAATCAGCTAAAATCAGACGGCCTTGTTGGCCTTGGAGTCCCTGCTCTGGCTGTATTGCCTGGAGTATACTCCAGGCACAACTCTGACCCTACACTGAAAGGGGCTGCCCGGCTGCTAAAACCCAAGCAGCGGGAACCCACAGCCTCCACTCCAGATCCAAAGTCCCCACCAAACCCAACACCAAAAAGCCCAAAAAGGCTACTTAGGGAGATGAGTCCCCTGAGGATGCCCCTGTACCACCAATACAGGAAACACTTACTGGTTCTAACCCCTCAGTAGTGTGAAAGACTCCACCAGCCCTAGCCGTTCAGGCATCCTCTCAACAGGATCCTGATGCAACCATAATTGGGGATACCACAATGCTGGAACCTATCTCAATTGAGAAGGTTACCATTGAAGAGCACCAGTCACCCCGGGTGCAATCTGCTTCAAACCTATCTCCAAATGCAACCGCCCCTCAAAGCCCAACCATTATAGTTGCACAAGTGCTGAGTCAGCTGCATTCCTCTCCTCCTCCCCAGAAACCAATTACAATGGGGAGAACCTCAACAGCTGAGGAAAAGGACCAAAATGCTGCTGATAACCCACAGCACAGGGGTTATAATGTTCAATCTCCCCGTGTAGAGGAGGAGGTTAGAACATCTGGTGAGGCTGCCACTTCTACTGATTCAGCAAATGAACAGGATGCAGTTGGTAACATCTCTAAGACCTCACCAGACGCAACTGCCGATGAAGGACTCAGTCCTGAGGCAGGAAGTCCCCAGAACCAAGAACAAGGGGCACATGCTACAACTGATCTACACTCAGGGCATGTACATCCTGATTCAATCAGGAGGTCATGTGATTCAGCAAAGACTGATGATGACCTGGGCTTTTTCTTCGATGTCTTAGCCCATAACACAATCCTTGAGGCTGAGGTGAGCAGACTCAAAGAACTGCTTGCCAAAATGTCTCAGGATCAAAGTCCATCTGCCCCAATAAACCCACAGATGGCACCTTCATCTGAAGGTTCACCAAACACTCAGCCACTACACTCAACTGAGCCACCAGCCACTGCTTTTGGCACCACCTCTCAGGGACAGAACCCCTCTGAGCAGATGGTTGCTACCTTTCAACATTCCTTACCTCTCATCACTCCCATCATCAATGAGATTGTGCATAAAGCCATTGATGAGAGGATCTCCTCAAATCTACAAACACTTGTTGATGATGCTGTGCAAAAGAAGCTTTCTGCCATTCAAACCCCTGAACCCAATGCACCCAAAAAGGGGGAGTCTAAGGCAGTGAAAGAAAGAAAGAGAAAGAGAGTGGAAGATGAGAAACAACAAGAGAAAGAAAAGGAGTTAGAAAAGGAAAAACAGCTGATCACATACAAGAGAAAGAAAAGTGCTGAAACTCAAAAGCCTGATGAAGAGAAATCATTGGAAGATCTGGTTAAAGAAGCTGATGAAGCTCACAGCAGATCAATGGACAGAATAATAGACCAACTCTTCAGACAAGGCTTTGATACAGCTACATTAGACACTGAGATCAGAAGGCTGGAGATTAAAGAGATACAAGAGAGATGGGCCAGTTACAGTGTGATGGAAAGGGAGAGGTTGGAGATAATGATCAGGTTTATTGCAAAATACTTGGGAAGATCATTAATTGAGATTAAATCATGGACCAGAGACAGTATTCTGGCAATAACCACCAGAATCTGTGCTTCTGAAGCATTCAATAAGGGGTTGATTATCGAAGCCTTAGATGAAGCAGGTGCTGGGAAGAGAACTGATATGGCCAAGCTTTCCAAAGCCAAACTTACCACAAAAATGCTAGATCAGCCTTCCCAAACTCCCACTCAAAAACAACCAACCCCACAACTCTCCAAACCAATCCCTAAACCTAAACTTAAACCAACTCAACCCTCAAAACCAACTCCCTTACCCCAAAAACCACCTCAAACCACATCCAATGATGCACCCAGAAGGAGGAGAAGGGTGTTGAGGATGGAAGAAGAAGAAGAAGATGATGATGAAGAAGACAGTCTGCTAATCTCTGCTGTTCTAAAAATACCTGAGCCCAGAAGTCAACAAATGATCACACCAGACTTTCAGAGGCAAATGGTGAAAGTTAAGATTGAAGAAGAAGAACAGCAGAAACAGCACGATGAGCAACTTTTGAAGATGGTTGACAAAGAGTTTCCTCAGTCATCATCTATACAAGCCATGAAGAAACACGCTCAAAGGCTGTATGCTCTCAGACATACCTTTCAATATCAAAAGGAGAGAGTAAGGATTTGGCCAGACCCCAAGGTTAGTTCTAGAATTCATAAGAAATCCATACCAAGTAGATACAATGGCCAAGTGAGAAAGACCATAGATGCTGTTATTATGTTGGCCATTGTAGTCTCACCCTGGGAGATACTTGAAGACTTCAAGAGAGCCTACAAGTCAAAGATGACCCCTCAAACTCTAATGGAGAACAAAATGGTCAAGAAGGGGTTGTTATACAAGAGGCTTGAAGAGATCAAGAAAAATGAACTCCAGTTGTTATTAGAAGGGACTCACCCAGATGAATTTGCTTACAGAGAGATAACAACTGTTGAGTTGAAAAATGAAAAGACAGTAAAGTACCTATCAGAGTACTATGGCCCAGAGTTCTTCTTCGAAGGAGAAGCAGAAGAACTCACTAAGGAGGAACAAGTTGTTCTCCTTGAGGCCTACGTTAGAGAGTCTTATAGACTCATCAATGGGAAGTAGGTTTCATGGTTGGGATAACAGCTCTGTGTCCGGTTCCCCAAGACAGAGTTCCCTTCCATCCTTTGACATTCACATCTACTGAAACCTGTTCCCTGGCCTGTGCTTATCTGATATCTCTGAAGCTGATCAAGAGAGTATTTCTGCCAAGAATAAGTGGGACCTCAATAAGCTTAAAGGTTTTGGCTGCATTGGTTCAGGGGGAGTTTGTTGGACCAAAAGAACCAATGAGCCTGATCAGAAAAACCTTTAAGTCCCACAGACATTACAACAACTGAAGTAGTCTGCAACAGCTGAAGACATCAACTGATAACAAGGTCTGAAGACAAAGTCTGAAGTTATAGAACTGAAGACAAAGTCTGAAGACAAAAGCTGAAGACAAAGACTGAAGACCAAGTTTCAGATGTTGTCACAACAGCTGAAGAATACCTCTTCAGTAGTTGTGATGGTTTCCTTTCAGTAGTTATATTTTCCTTTCAGTTCTTTTGTAATCAGTAGTTTTATGTTTCTTGTAATCAGTACTTGTAGTTTCAGTAGTTTTAGTTTCATCTTGTACTTAGCATACTCTGAGATGTTCTCAGTTGTTGTGAACATTCTCAGTAGTTTGCTTACTTTCAGTTGTTTGTAATAATTCTGTTAAATGTCACTATCAAGTGACATCAGCAGACGTCACATTCCTTTATATAAGGAATGTTGACCTAATTGTAACCTGTGAAGCTTAGCGGCTGATATACCGAAGCATTTGTGCATGAATGATATTATCCCTTTTGCAGAAAACCCTCTTTCTCTATAACCGTGTACTGTTCCATTGAATATCTATTGTGTTCTTGCTATATTTGTCTAATTCTTGTTCTAATTCCGCTGCAATTCAACTCTAATTGATCAAACTTAGATCACTGATCCTGTCACACCATATACACAATCGGTATACACACATTGTAACATTTGACCTATTTTCAAACTATAAACCCAAACCCGTGAGTCAATCTTGTAAATCAAATTCATTATTTAGTCATTTTATTTATTTTTGTTTTTTAAATACAATAAATATGTCACTTAATCAATTTAATTTAATTTTATAATTTAAAAATAAATTATACAAATTTTAAAAGGTTATAAATATTTATAAGGTTTTAAATATTCAATTAAAATAAATAATCAAATTGCAAAGTTTTTGTTGGATTTATAAAGTCTATGAAGAATTTATAAAAAAATAAGTTGAATAAATCAAATTTAGGGTTTTAATAAATTTAGAGTTTAAATTTAATTATTCTTTTATTTATTTCTTTTATTTAAGTTAATATTTAATTTAAATTCCAATCATAACCCCCTTTCGAAACTTGTAACTCACCATTACCACCATTCATAACCCCCTCCTAACCTCAACTATAAAGCAAGCTTTAGGCCTCATTTTTCATTTGCTCATCCTCTAAAAATCTCAGTCACAAACCTTTCTTAATCCTTTGTTTTTGATCAATTTCTTTTACAAGTAGTTTTAAAAATTTTCTAATGCCAAGGTAATCTTATATTGCTTTTATATTATACATCTTTTATGTTGTTTCAATTTTCTTTATTTTATTTTAGTTTAAAGAACCATCATAACATCCAAGCATACTCTATATTGTTGTATGATGGATGTAAGGAATATAAATGATGAGCAAGTCTATCAATGATTTGTTTCACCTATTGTTCTCATGACTTTATGTTCTTTCTTTTATTCTTTCTTCTACTAAATCTCTTTTTATTTTAATCATGATCATTTGATCATTAATCTTCTAACATTAACTAACCTTCTAACAATCACTAACATGCCTAAATCAAGCTAACACCATGCTAACATAAACAAAGAATCACATTTGCACATGGACGGTTATGCTGCCGCATTCTATTATTCCACAAGATTGTTTCTCTAAATGATGGCTATGCCAAAGTCTTGGAACATTCTTTATAACTCAAATGGAGTCTAATATACTATATATCTACATAACAGTCTTAAAAGTGCACATAAGTGCCTTACTAAAATCTTGGCAGAATATTGTCTGATTTCAACTAACCATAACTTGGTCATAAAAACTAAATTTGAGTAAACTCAGACTCCAATATTAAGTTTCTCGAATTACCTTTAGCGATAGTTTATACGTCTTCAAATTCAATCAGACGACTCAACAATAGCCTTCACAAGATAAGTGCGCATTTCAACACCTTCTGTTTTGTGTTATTGTTTTGACCTATTTTTGGGTCTTTTCATAAAAACATTCCTAAACGAAAGTTGTCCGAGCGACTCTGATCTAGTTAACTGTGAATTTTTATAATTTTTTGAAACTGTATGATATTATTAAAACATGTTCAAACACGTACCAAACATTCAATCTAAAATTGGTGCAATAATCCTTTTTCAATCTAGCTTTCGCCTTTTGACATTCTATAAACGTCCTAACTTCTTGTAATGAATTCTAACCTCAAGTTATTCTTTTTTTTTATCCTTTAGGACATCATCTTTGACTCTTTAACATCCAATCTTTCTTATGAACCCTACAACCATCATTATACAATATGAGTATTCATAGCCCAGTTTTCATTTTTTCTTGTTTTGGGAAAATCATGTGATTTATATTCAATCATTGTTATTCATTGTTATTTTATTTTAAAATTCAGTTTAAAACATGCTATGTTGTTACTTGCAATTATGTGTATATAATTAGATAAACTAGATGATACACAATAATTTATTCATGCCAACATGATAACAATGATAGATCTATTCGTTTGATAAACTCACCCCATATGACTATTCAAGTGGTGATGATAGATCTATTGGTTTGACAACATACCCCATATGAATATTCGAGTGGTGATTGGAACCGGAGTCAATCAATCAATCATAAGGCTTCGTCTGCGGACCGAGTCAATTCAATCATTTGGTTTGATTGTGTTTGGTTTGTCTTTTATGTTTAAACTATTACATTATAAGTCTTGAGATTGCCATGTGAATTAATTGAATTGTTTTCAATATATTTTAATCAATCTATATATATATATATATATATATATATATATATATATATATATATATATATATATATATATATATATATATCAAACCTATGTTTACTTACCGACTAATTCGTTAGCTAACTCGTTATTTTTTCACATGATTCCAGGAATGCAAATTAGTGGACTTCTAAATGTACATTTAGGGCTTGGACTTAGTAAAAAATTAAAGACAATATCATTATATTTACTTGACTTTTTATTTGATTAAAATGTATTTTTTGATTAGTATTATTCAATAAAAATGGCATTTAATATTATTTTAACTTATTTAATTCCACGTGCTATGAACAATCGATTCATATTCGTCCCCCGATGATTCCGACATCGGTTGGGGTGTGACAGATTGGTATCAGAGCTATGGTTATAGGAAAAATTAGGTTATTAAAATGAAATGACCTAGACTATAACTAAGAACCTTACACATGAGTCATCTCATGTATTTTATATTCTTAGATAGGATTTTATGTGCATGATATGCTTATACATGATTATGTGATTATATGCCTTATGTGATTATTCTTATACCTTGATTTCAATAAATGCACACACGATTCTCAAATCATATTCTAAGGTATTGCATGCATGTGCATATATGAATAAATTATATGTGTAAGTTAATTGTTTTACATATATGTAAATTAATTACTTATATGTGTAAGTTTATTGATTTACATGTGCATAAATGAATAAGTTATATATGTGTAAACTAACTGTTTTACATATGTGTAGATTAAGTGTGTGTGTGTGTGTATGCGTAATTTAAATTAGAAATTTACATATGTGTAAATTAAACATTTAAAACCTTACCACTAGGTTTATGTTAAACTTTGGTTGTGAAGAAGTTGGTAGATTATGGCTTCCAAGCTACTCTTTGGTGCCTCGATTCCCGTTTAAAAGAAAATAATCAATGTCAACAGCAAAAAAACACACACGATATATATCAAACCATATCATACATGTAGAAGTAACACATGAGTAGTTTAACTATTTTAGTAGCATAAAGTGATATAAAATTAAGGCCCTTTTTAAATTTCATTATTATAAATTTTAAGTGTTTTGTGTTATTTGTTTGTGACAGCCTTGCCGACACTAGTAACCTCAAATTTCAAAGAATAACAATTAATATCTAACTGTTGATTAGAAAGAAAAAAAAAACATAACACATGTATCTATAAGAATCTATTAATCACAAGGTAAATAAACTTATAAACTAATAAACAAGTAATCGACTAAGCAAGAAATGAGAAATCAACAAATAATTAAAGGAATAAAGAAGCACCTAGCCAATTTAGCATATTACTTCAATTTTCACTACCAAAATAAAAAATAGCTTCAATATTCTATCAAAAAGGGTTAGTTTTGTCTTTATGACCGAAGATGATGGTTATTTACTAAGATAAATAAAAATTAAAATATTTAATAAAGAACTATGGAACTATGATATTCATTTGTTTATTAATAAAACTAGGTTTTTTGTCCGCGCCATGCGACGGGAGTTTGGTCGTTTATTCTTGCGTTACGCGACATGACTTTATCGGGTCAGCTCATTGGAAACCATAAAAGGAACAACCGATACCGGTTCCGATAATACCAATACCTTAAAAGGTGATGTTCACTCATAATCGGTTTGATTCATAATTATAATGCAATGGTGACAACACTCATTATAGCCTAGGGCATCAAAAAATACTTGGCTTTAAGTACAACTCTATTTTCATAATAATTTATGTTAGAATAATACATAAAAAGCTAAAGACAATCATGCTTATGCTTTTTTTAGTTAATGAGCGAAGTAATCCCCTCGGGCTAGCGATGAAATTCTGTTCATTTTCCTCCTGCGTTACATGGTTAGAGTTCGGTTGTTATATCAGAGCGTCAACAAAATAAACTAAAGACAGCCGTGCATTCCGTTTTCTTAAAATACTTTAAGAACAAATTTATTAAAAGATAAAATGGACTAAAAGTAAAAATTATATATAGTAATTGAATCTTAAGATTATACTATTAGTTGTGTTGGCAATTAAATATTTGAAACAAAAAAGTAGTGGCTAATAAAACAAACTTAAATGAGTGAAAATATCAATTAAAAAGTAGTTGCATTTTAATATCTATATATAATACTAAAAGAGTAATTTAGGGGGACATTTGATACATTTCTAGGCACCCTTAAGTTTATTTTTTCCGCCTCTCTATGCTCTTAAATAATTACCTAAGTTAAAAAATATTAAATAATTTTAATTCTTTTTTAGATTAAATTTTTTTAATAAATTAAGAAAGATATCTTTTTATTAATATTATTTTTAGAAAATTATTTTTTTTACAATTAAAATTTTTTTCTAAAACATTTAACTTTTTTTAAAATATAAAATTTTAAAATTGGTATTTTTAAAAAGTAATTTTTTTATAAACTAAAAATAATTAAAATTAGAAGTTATAATAAAAAAATTTGAAAAATAACATTTTTAATACGGTTTGTTTTGAAAAAAATGTTTAACTTTTTTTGGAAAAAAAGTTTAAAAACAAAAGTTTAAATATTGATATCATTATTTTATTACTTATAGTTATTACTTATATGTAATTTTAATCGTATCTTATTTTAGATTATCATTTTATACTTCATAAATTTTAATTATATTTAATATTTTATTTTTCAACCCATATAATACACGGGTTTACTAAAGTTAGTATTAAATAACTAATAATCAACAACTAATCAGAGATATTATGAATATTTATAGCCCGATCCAAACCGATTCAATACGATATCTCTATATTTGATTACAGGGTCAAAATAATTCGAAATTGATCTAATTATTACCAATAACTTTTTAGTGTATATTATTCAAATCTTAATTTCTTCATACTAATATCCTCACACTCACTCAATATCTAGGTCACGATTTGACCTGTCAAAAGTATTTCTTTTAAGTCTAAAAGAAGACAGTTTTTTTGACTTTATATTTAATTATGACAATAAATAAAAGTTAGGTCAATCTTTGTTAAGTGTCGGTTTATACTTAAAAGAGCCTATTTTTACGTATGATCAGCTTTATGTCATCTTGTCATAAGTTGAGAGTAAAGATGGATTAAAGCTTTTAGCTTTAGCTAATAAGTGTCAACCTACTAATGTTACTACAAATGTAGTTTACATACAAATGTAGTTTACAATGATGTTTTTGCTCATTTATGATCTCATAATCAAAAGTTGTTATGTCTTATTTAATATATAACACACTTGATTTTATTTTTATTTTATGTTATTTAATAATGAACTCTCCACACTTTCGTGTAATACACGGGTAACTAAAGCTAGTATAATGAGTTACATGGAAATCATGGATTCATGTGTGTTGCCACAACAACACGAAACAAGCCAACTACATCACAGAGTCATTCCAATAAACCCACCTATGGTGTACTACAACAATTAAATTAAACAAAAGGATAAAAATTATATTAAATGGAAGAAAATCAATACTGAAAATCATACAAACAATTACTATGGATAAGATCTGTGCAACTTTCAAAAACAAAAACATCCCCACCATACATGGGATTCGATGATATGATCATTCTATGAGATTTCATCCCACGCCATACATGAGAAAGGTGGCTGGAGGTTTGCTTGAAGTAGAGAGAGGCGATGGTGCGATAGTTATGGTTGTGCTGAGTTTCACCTAATTAAGAAGGGGTTTTGAAATTTTTAAGAGATAAAATATGAGTGATTATAGGGGAATTTGTTTAAGGAATTCAGTTAAATTACCTTCTTACCCTTTATTATAAAATAAATATTGAATATAATATATATAAATCAACGGTGGATATTAGTTCTCTTGGTTTTCACAATCTTTATGAGTTCTGAAAAAATTCTGATCTTATATACATATATACAAACATATATATAATATTATATATATATATATATATATATATATATATTATATACACATATATATTATATGGACCATTTCAATTGTTAACCCATCTTTTTTGTGTTAACCGTTTAACTCAATCTCCTCCCTTGATATATATAATATTAAAGATCTATTTCTTTTAAAACAACAAGATGATATGGGTTTTGAAACAACAAACCCAATTTTGAAACTTCAAATGTTGAAGATGACCCTCTTATTCCACCAACAAGCACAATAAAACCACTTATTTCTATTTAATCACCACCACCACGCCACCAACATCCGTCACAACCACCATAGTCGGCAATCAAGCACAACCACCAACATCGTTGTCACCGCCACAGTTGATTGAGCACCATGAGCATCACCACCGAGCACCACTACCAAACTCATCAGTGAGTATATTCTGCCTATTCTACCTTCCATTTCCTTACCCCCAAACTCTAGGTGGGTTCTTAACAGATCTTTGTTGGTTGATTTCTCATAGATTTGGGGTTTAGTTTGTTACAAACTCAAAACAAACTGGTTCATGATTTGGAGGACGTTGATTTTTGGTACTTTTCAAAAGTTTTTAGAACTTTGTGATGCAGGATGGTGAATCACTAATGAAGCATTGTAGTAGAACTAATTAGAATTCTATTGATTAATGTAATATCTTTGTACCTGTTGTACCTTTTTTATAAGTTTTTTTTCTTATGTAGACTATTTTTTCATCTTTTCCCTTTTTCAAATTAGTTCATAATAGGTGTTAATGTATATAATAATTATGGTTTTTTATTTTCCTAGTTATTTGTTTTGTCTATGTTAGGCAACTTTTGGACCAGTAGTTATAAAACATGATACGTTAATGTAATAGCCCGTGTTATAGTAGTGTAATACATTATTGCATCAGTGTAATACCTATGTTACATTATTGTAACACTTTCTTTTAATAATGTAATACCTTAAACCATTCATTTTTAATGTAAAATTATAGTAATATAATTTGAACGAAAGGATGAACGTTGATGAAAATTTTTAGAAGTGTGATTCCAATGGTGTAAATTCTATAAATCTATAGTGGTGTAAATTATATAAAGGATGCAATTGTTTTAGAAATATGATTTCAGTGATGTAAATTCTTTTAAATATAATGTTACTATGATAATAATCAAGGTAAGATGAATTAGCACTTATGTAACATGTATTACTATAATTACATATGATAGACTACTACTATAATTATTATATGTACTGGTGTGTTAAAAACAAATGAGGTTCATGAGTATTAAGAAGAAAAAAACAAAAACGCAATCAGCAATAATTAAATTAAATGCATTGGTACAAATACTTTATGTCTTGGGAAGAAAAAAAAGTGATACTTAAAAGCAAATGACAAAATTTCGACAAAATTTCCCTTCTTTGGTCAATTGAAAATTGATGATGTGGACAAACCTAAACCACATACTAGAGTTAACAAGTTAATACAATAAGGGAGGGTTAAGAACACACCATATATATATATATATATATATATATATATATATATATATATATATATATATATATATAAGAGCCGTTTACTATACAAAGTGTTAAAACGTGCGAAGCGTAAGAAGCAATCTGAGCCGTCCGCTTAAAAATACCAGCGCTTGATTGTGTTGCATGATAATTCTACCCTTATTTACTAAAATAAGGTAATTTTAGTACTCAAAGCGTGATTATCAAGCGATGGATAAAAACTCTTGCGTAATAATTTATGTAATCATGCAAGTTATATTTTTTATTACACAAGTTATAAGAATATATACGCAAGGTTTGAAACATATTACGCAAGTCATCCAAAACTAGTTTTAGGCCATTCAAAACTAGTCCCAGGCCATTTAAAGGTTAAATTGAGAATCAAGCAAGTTATACATTTTTCACATAAGGTTCTACATTTATTACGCAAGCCATTCAAAAACTAGTTGTAAGCCATTCAAAACTAGTGATAAGCTATTCAAAACTATATCTAAATCATTCAAGGTTCTTAATAATTATGCAAGATTCTTAATAAGTCATTAAAGGTTCTTATAAAATTACACAAGTTAGAATAATAAATACGTAAGGTTCTTCAAAACCTTCAACTTCCAATCGACACAATAATTATAATATCACACAAGAAGGAATGAAAAAAGGTTGGTGGATAAAAATATCCCTCTACATATAAACGCACAGAAGCCACACAGCGTACTCCTGTTGCTTTGCACGATTGATCACCTTGTACCGTAAACTTTTCTTATGTGTGTGTGTGTGTATATATATATATACAACTTTCACTTAGGGCCCTCTATTTAGGACTAATTAATTCCTTTAGGTTTAACTAAATGATAATTTAGACCCTAAACTTTTCATTTCTAATTTATTTAACCCAAATTTTAAAGCATAACCCTTTAACGAACCGACTTGAAGAAATTTTATATATGAACTATGACATGACACGATTTAATTATTAGCGCGTTTAAGATTCATGGTGTCATGAGCACGATTAATAGGCTTTCACAAATGATATATATATATATATATATATATATATATATATATATATATATATATATATATATATATATATATATATATATACTCTAAATATTATTTATTAAATTAGAATTTAACTCGGCAAGTTAAGGATTGCATTTAACACAATTACAAACAAACTTAACACACGAAGACATATAATGCATTAATCGAAGAATAAATGAGCTTCAAGTTAATTAACGGATCTGAGAGTGATGGATGTCATGGGGGACTTTCATCCAAAATTGAACTTCCTTGCGAAACTTACAGTCAAAAGTTCATACCTTTTTCTTGGCACAAACCCTAGATCTTGGCTATGTTGGATGTAACTTTCCAGATCTGTTTACACATCAAAATGCTAACTTCATTGTTTGAAAATATTAAAATCTATATGTAGCATGTTCCAATGCACAACACATTATTAAAATATGATTATTGAATGCAAAAACTCATACCCTTTACTTTGTTTTGGACAAAATAAGCCCAACCAGCTTGAACCCCCTCTAATGTTAGTTAAAGAACATCAATATGCATCCCTACGATCTCCGTTCTTGATCCCATAAGGACTTTCTTGGATACCACCCCGAAAATGAAAGGTTATGCAAGAACTCTTGGTTTCTCTTTCTACCTCTCGATCACTCTTTATAACTTCTGAAAGGGAAAGATGATAAAAAGGAGGATGAGGGGGGCAAGCCTTTGCTATATTGGAGGGTTTTCCCTAGTTTCATTTTGTCACTTTTAGTCTTTTAATCATCTTCGTTACATAATTATAAGTCCCACCTTTATTCCTTTAAGCATCTTTATGCACATCAAAATTTATGGGGTGTGACATACACATTAAGTATATAATTACACAACTTATGTATATAATTACATGTAATAATGATTACTTAAGTTATAAAAATAATAACACAAGTTAAATTTATAATTACGTGGAATAATAATCGGGTAACTTTTATGCACAATACACAAATGTTTTTTTAAATGGATTTTTTACTACTTGAGTATTTTAATGTTAGCATTTCAACTAACACATGGTGGGTGTCCCATCCCTCCTGTCGATGGTGGAAACACGGGAATGAGGAATGGGTGGAATATCAATAAACATGGTTAAATAACAAACACTAAGATTTAATTAATTAGTTCATAATATTTATTAAGCACAAATTGTATTAAGGTACATATTGTGAATGATTATAACACGTCGGCCTAAAGATCCCTAAGTCTATGCTATACAATCTTCCTATGTGCCTTAGACGTGCCATCCAAAAGTGTGGGTTTTCTTACATAGTACCTGAAAAACATGTTAGAAGACTGGTTAACATAAGGTTGGTGAGTTTGTAGGTTTTCGAGACTCGACAAAATATTTAGTTGCATCAGTTGAGTAGTTTAGTGAGTTATTGCTGTATTATATATATGCATCATATAATTTAGTTTATAAGTATTTACATTAAGCCCATAAACCACAACCTAGTGATAGTTGAGCAGTGCCCCATGCAAATAATATCACAAATACTTGCAAGCAAATTTTAATTAGGAATATAAGCATTCATCATAATTGACTATAAATTTAAGCGTTTCAATCAATCTGACGAATAAGGGTTGTCATATCATGATAGTACTATC
>CM046435.1:6182613-6299458 GCA_025506505.1 Flaveria sonorensis
AGGTAATAGTTCGGATTATTAAAATCCAATTTACCTTTGTTTATATAGATAATAGATATGAAATAATGCACATCATCTCTTCTCAAACACCTTTATTAAGGGAAAAAGGGCAACATGATTTATTTTCTTAAAAATTATACAGTCCTGAGTCTGTCATCAAGCGTTTTGAGCAAAGGGAATATGCAGTAGATAGTAAAGGTGTTGTGGAATACATCCGAGCTCTTGTTGCCACCAACGCAATTTCTGAATATCTTCCTGATGAGCAATCTGGAAAGCCTTCCACTCTTTCTGTACTGGTAACTTCATCCGTCTTTTGACTTGTTTTTATTGTTTGCTCTGAATAGTTCCTCATTGATCTTTGGGCTGTTGCTTGTTATGCAGTTTTGATATAATAATTTTTATATGTTTTTTGGCTAATAATGTGTTTTACAATCTACTTTCAGTTGCAAGATTTGAAGGAACGAGCATCAGGGAACTTGGATGAATCCCTTCTTAGCCCTGGTATATCTGAGAGGCAGCCATTGCATGTAATGATGGTGAGAGTTTACGTAAATTTTGTCAGAACCTTTTTAATGAACATATGTACATTCAACAAGTTATGTTCTCGAAGTTGTGTTTTATTTTACTATTTGTTGACTGACTGGATCAGTCACTCCTCAACCAACTAAGACATTCCTGCTCACTTCTAATCCTGTGTATTAGAGGTGACAAATTAGGTAAGTTATGGTAATGATATATGCTGAAATTGCAAAGGATGGGTTGGGCTGGAATGCTGGATTGACTCGTGAACATGTTATCCATTTTATTATACATATTATTAAATAGGATTACAACAACCATATGGTTACAATTATAATAGTTTATTTTTTAATATAAGGAGACACAAGACTTGTATGTTTAAAAAAACATTTTGGGCCCCTCTATACCTGTTTGACCTGTTTAATTTACCGGCTTCTTTTTTTAGCTAATTTTCAAACGTTATTTTACCCACTGGACCTATTACAGGTGGAACATAACTCAAAATGGATCCATTCATGTGTAAATGAATTGATTCTATCTCTATTCTGCATAAAGGTGATTGAGAATTATTTTGGAATTGACTTTTCCTTTTCTTGTATTCTTAGGTTGACCAAAAAGCATCAAACCGATCATCACATTTTGCACAAGAGCTCATCTCGACAATCTTGTTCACTGTTGCTGTTGGTTTAATGTGGTATAAGTTTCTCTATTTCAATTATCTATATGAACATTTTTGGGATTTGCCTAAAGTTTTTGAAAGATGAACAAGAGAGCTAGAAGATGATTAAGTGATTATATGATATTATTAACTGAAAATGAGATAGTCAACTGTATTAAAATGGGCTGTAGATTGTAGATAATGTTCATTGTGCTACTGTCTTCTACTATTGGGAATTGTAATAATTAGATGTTAAGTGTTTGAAAAATTTGATTATTTAATGAATAAGAGATAAAATGAACAAAAGGATATTATTGTGAATTTTTTTTTGTCTAGCACGGTAAAAGTCTCTCAAATTAGGTTAAAAAATGGGAAAATAGGTAATCATATTTTACCTTTAAATAGTATTTTTTTTATCATCCGAGCCCCCTGAATAACCATAGCAAAAAATGTTTATCCATAACCTTAAACTTGAGTATCAAGTCCCAGACTCCCAGTAATTAGTTTCAAAATGCACACCATTGATTTTCCTCTATTTTCTTCTTTAGGGTAATGGGTGCTGCTGCACTTCAAAGGTATATCAGTGGGTTAGGTGGGATGGGGACTCCAGGTGTTGGTTCAAGTTCTTCATATTCCTCTAAAGATTTGAACAAAGAAATAGTGCCCGAAAAGGTAAACCTTTATTTATGGGTATTTCTTTCACATGTGTGATAGAAGCTGTTTTTGATGCAACCCAGGAACTAAAAATGGCTTTTACTAAAGAAATTTATTTCCAACATGGAATGCATATGTGTAGCAATATTTTAGTACATATCTAAAAAATTATAAAAGGAAAATAGCCCACCTCTTGCAATTTCAACCTGTATAATTACAAATGTGTTGATTTGGGTTATATTTTGTTGCTAGCAGGTCGAATTAACAAATTAAAATAAATTGCTTAAAAGAAAACCAGTCAAATGGGTGGGAAATCGGTTGAAGTGTTTTTATAGCATACAACATTCTGATTTGCATTAGTTAAATTAAAAGACGGTTATTATTGAACTAATATAGCTTTTGTAATCTTATTAATGCGCTAATTTATTGTAATATAGTTCAAAATTGGACAAGAAGTGTTTCGGAACCAACACTCCTTTGATCCATACTTAAAGATTACCTGTTTTGACCCATTATCCAAGCGACTCCTCTTGCCAACTCTTAACATAGATCATGGTCATCCTGTTGAATTCGCAGAAAAGTGACTTTCCCATACTACCCCTTTGTGTAAGTAGTATTAGTCCATTCATCAACCAAGTTGGCCATTTCAATGAAACAAAGTTCAATTTCATTGTAAATGAATGACCGTGATATTAAGGGTATTGGGTTCAACTTGAGTAAAATCGCATTAGTGCTGAAGCAGATACTTGAAACGAAAACGATCTTTAAGAAGTAAAACATGAAACTTGAAGACTAGTATGAAAAGAATCTCACTTAATGAAGACATGAATAATGATATCTTAGAAGGGTTATGATACAAACCCAAATCCTAATTGGGTGGGTTGGTGGGCCTTGGTACCGGGTCAAAAGGGTAGCAGCCTAGTGGGGTTAGTGGATAAATGGTTAGCTATTGTTTAGGGAGTAACTGCAGCCTAATTGGCTATTGTTTAGGGAGTAACTGCATCCTAATTGCCCCTATTCTTCCTATTTATGTTTACTTCTTAGGATGTGTGTGGCTATCTTTGTTTAGTTTATCAAAAGTAGGGTTTCTAAACCTTGTAATCGGAGATCACCCTTCTCGAATAGGGCTCTATCTTTACTTTTTATTTGAAGTTAATCAAGCCGACTTTTTGGGTTCTATCATTTTGGTTCCATTGCCGGGAAGTCGAATGGCACCTGTAACCCGGAACTTGGCAGATCAACTAGCAACTATTGCAGCAAAGCTAGATGTCATTCTTGCATCTTTGAGGGACGATGTTAAAGAAATCAAAGTTCAAATGATCAGAGGTTGTTGTAACAGTGAAGAATCAGAGGATAGTTTGAAGAACACGGTGGTTGAGGAACTGTAGGGGTCTGAGCATGACCCTCTTCAGCCACTTAGATCAGGTGTTGGTGGCAGAATCACTGACCAAAGTGACATAAGCGGTGATGGGATCGAGGGCACCAATGAAATGGATAACAGAATGCACACCGGCAAAATTGATGGCACCGCAATTGAAGCTTGGGCACCGGAAAAGAAATTAACAACAAAATGCAGCCATGATCGGAAGAGGAGAGGAGAAATTAGTGAAATTAGAGGCTTGCTTAAAGATATTGATCCGCCAATCTCGTTAGCTGCAAGGCGTCAAGGAAATAAAAGCGTGTTGATTTCTTCCACATATACACATCTGAAACGCAATGAATTCCTGAAGTATGCCTTTGATCTCCCTTATTTGTGCCCTAGGATACTCTTGTCTGATCTAGCAAGTTCTGAAACTTACCAAGCAACACTGGCACTTGCGAAACATGTGGTTGTAATTTTTATCATTGTGTGGGACCCAGGAAAGGGAAGGGCAATCAGAAGTCAGCAACCTTTCATCTCCTATCTGTGGAGCCATTTGAGTACTGGTCCAGCATTCGACTTGAGGTCAAGTCGCTTGTTCAGGGAGGATGCATTGATACAAACCCAAATCCTAATTGGGTGGGTTGGTGGGCCTTGGTACCGGGTCAAAAGGGTAGCAGCCTAGTGGGGTTAGTGGATGAATGGTTAGCTATTGTTTAGGGAGTAACTGCAGCCTAATTGGCTATTGTTTAGGGAGTAACTGCAGCCTAATTGCCCCTATTCTTCCTATTTATGTTTACTTCTTAGGATGTGTGTGGCTATCTTTGTTTAGTTTATCAAAAGTAGGGTTTCTAAACCTTGTAATCGGAGATCACCCTTCTCGAACAGGGCTCTATCTTTACTTTTTATTTGAAGTTAATCAAGCCGACTTTTTGGGTTCTATCAGGTTAATATGATTTTGTGCAGAATATAAAGACGTTTAAGGATGTTAAAGGCTGTGATGATGCTAAGCAAGAGCTCGAGGAAGTGGTAGAATACCTCAAAAATCCTGGAAAGTTTACTCGCCTTGGCGGAAAGTTGCCTAAGGTTTGCATTTTAATTAATCCACAGACCTTTTGCCGGTGGGCTGTGTTGCTTTGTTTGTTACTTGTTTCTTGGCATGTATTGTTGGTAATAATAAAGCAATGGGATCACTTTACAGGGGATACTCTTAACTGGAGCACCTGGGACGGGAAAAACTCTACTTGCCAAGGTAAGGCATAAAAGGATTTATATACGTTTGCTATGACTTGCTAGTGTGTTTTCAACATGGCTCCCAATTCATTATTTTGCTTTTGGTTTATTTTGTTTGAAAATGTAAAATATTTTGACTTGTTATTTTTTTAGGCTATTGCTGGAGAAGCTGGGGTTCCCTTTTTCTACAGAGCAGGTTCCGAGTTCGAAGAGATGTAAGTTTTAGAGTTAGAACCCCTGTTGCTGATACTTAATGGTTACTGGTTAGAGACAGATCTCAACATATTCATTAATGCAAGAGTCGATTGAGGTTATGTTAATTACTAACCGGTCAAATGGTAATATAAAAACAGCTTTTACCGAAATGGCTCCAATGGCTCAAACTGGTTAAAAATTCGCCTGAAGTGTATATTTAATGCATAGATTATTACTCGAATAATATGATTTATCTATTAACATTCGGCACTAATTATATGCAAGATATAATATGATTTCAGGGTTGCATAAGCTTTCCATTTTGCCACCTTCAAGCTGATGTGTTTGAGTAGCAAGTGTCTGGAATAATTTACCATAGTTTTATTTTGGCCTCTTTAGGTTTGTTGGTGTTGGTGCTCGAAGAGTGAGATCCTTATTCCAAGCAGCAAAGAAGAAGGTTTATCTTTTCACCAACTGCATTTATGATTTTGATTATAGATTTACAAATTGCTAAAATATTTGTTGAATTCTTTAGGCACCATGCATTATTTTTATTGACGAAATTGATGCCGTTGGTTCGACTAGAAAGCAATGGGAAGGTCATACAAAGAAAACTTTGCATCAACTGCTTGTGGAAATGGATGGGTTTGAACAAAATGAGGTACATTCGAGAAACTTGATTTTTTTATTTTTATTTTCTGTTACAGTTTAAATTTAATACGAAGAAAGTTTCTTTCAGGGAATAATTTTGATGGCTGCAACGAACTTGCCTGATATACTTGATCCGGCTTTAACAAGGCCTGGTAGATTTGACAGGCATGTATGTACCTTGCAATGTACAAATTTTCCTTTTAATATATCTGCTTTCTTACATCTATAATTCTAATTAATGATGGAACTTTTGTTAGATTGTTGTTACGAATCCAGATGTAAAGGGTCGCAAAGAGATTCTTGATCTGTATTTGCATGACAAACCACTAGCTGAGGACGTTGATGTGCTTGCTGTTGCACGTGGTACACCCGGGTTTAATGGGGCAGGTTCGTTCTACATTTCTTCAAAGTATTTATTTCAATTCTTCTTAACATCTGCCACAATGCATGATTTCTTTATGGAAGGGCGGTAACATACAAGTGGCAAAATGGGCAGATTGGTTGATGGGTCATTTTTTAGGAAACAGGTCAAACAAATCAGGATCAGTTCAAGGTTGACTATAATTTTCATTTTCTCTTGAAGGGACGAGCTCGTGTTTAAATGTTGATTTAACCTGTTTAAAATTGATAGTAAAATAAAAAATCAGAGCCTTGAAAGCATTTAGGTGAAAGTGTTAAATACTTGCTAGTTACCACACCTCTTCTATATCACATCAATCCAAAAAAATTGGTTATTTTTCAACATTATAGTTTTTAGTATCCTATCTAATATTTTAACTCATCTGGATATGTGATTTATCTCAAACATACCCAAAAGCTTAACAAAGAAAGCCCAAATTGACCCACTTTTGTCTGTTTGGGCCAACATTTCTCTATCTACTACAACTAATTTGAGGTTGACCCCTGGTTATTAACTATATTTGCAACAGACTTGGCGAATCTGGTGAACATTGCTGCCATTAAGGCTGCTGTTGAAGGCTCCGAGAAGTTAAATGCAGCACAATTGGAATTTGCAAAGGACAGAATAATCATGGGTACTGAGCGGAAAACTATGTTTTTATCTGAAGATTCAAAAAAGGTGTATGCTTAGTTCTTATATATGTTTTCCTTTTTGTTTTGTGATTGCAAATGAGCCAACTCTCTGAACTAGAAATGTTCATTTCTCAGCTGACAGCATATCATGAGAGTGGTCACGCGATTGTTGCATTAAATACAGATGGCGCACATCCAATACACAAGGCAACAATCATGCCACGTGGATCTGCTCTGGGAATGGTTACACAGTTACCTTCAAATGATGAGACATCTGTAAGCAAGAAACAGTTACTTGCCCGTCTTGATGTTTGTATGGGAGGACGAGTTGCTGAGGAGATTATCTTTGGTCCGGATTATATTACTACTGGTGCTAGTAGTGATCTTCAGTCGGCTACAGAAATCGCACAATATATGGTAAATACAATACCCACTTTTTTGCACTTTTTACTCTTTTCTAGGTTCAACTAACCAATTAATTTTAAAAAAAACTGGCTTTTGATTAAGAGGGGTTTCTATTTTATGAAGCATAGTTGAAATATTCAGTTTATATTGTATTGCTTAGTATTTAATATTACTGTCTGATAGGTATCATCTTATGGCATGAGTGATGTAATTGGGCCAGTTCATTTGAAAGAGCGACCTGGTTCAGAGATGCAAACACGTATCGATGCTGAAGTATGTTTCAACCCTTTTTAATACTTTTCGCTTACACATACTGAAGGTGTTGTGAAGTGACTAAGCCTTTGTTTGTGTGTGCCTATTTTAGGTGGTTAAACTTCTAAAGGATGCTTATGACCGTGTGAAAGCCTTGCTGAAGAAGGTTTTGAAATATATGATGTTAAATAGCATGACTTAACTTTATTATTTTAAACAAAATTATGTCATTTTTTTTCCTATTTCCACAGCATGAGAAATCGTTGCATGCATTGGCGAACGCACTGCTGGAGCAAGAGACGTTAAATGCTGAAGAAATAAAGCGAATTCTAGGTCCTTATCGAGAAGGAAAAACAGTCTTACCCGATCAAGAAGTGTTGCAAGAGCAGGAGGAAGGAGAACTTGTATTAGCATAAAGAAAATTTTAGGAGCAGCCTCCAGTGTATTCATAAGGTTGGTCTTTGTTAGATTAGATTTTTGTTTTTAAATTTTATAAATTTTAGCAGTAGAAGTATACAAACAAGTGATTTACAAGATCACAATTGTCTGTACGATTATAATTGACATAATGATTATGGATTACCAAATCCAATTGATTATGTTCAATGGTTGCTATCATGTAACTGTACAAATCTTGTTTAAGTTCGATTTTTTATCTCGAATGTGGTGCTGTTTGATGTTCTGGTGATCAAGAAATCAAATAAAAAAAGATGCAAATATTATTGGCTTCTTAAAACAGTAAAATAAAACCAAAGAGAACTTTAAACAAGCTGTAGAGAAGAACATATATATCAGCTATCTATCTATATATGTATATCTATGTAATAGTTTACTTAAAACATAACTTAAGCTTAAAAAACTATAGAAGCATCTCACAAGTGAAGACCTTGAAAAAGGGTCCTGCTGGTGCCATCAGTAACTTGTAGCTTGAGGGATTCTAGTTTCCTTTCTCTTGGGGGTTGTTGGCATATCTTATATAAACACTTGATTGTATATGTATATGTACAAGAAGCCAACACGCAGCTGAAGGGCAAGTTTTAATGGTGATGTGTGGTGGCAACCTTTTCAAAACCCCACTTACTTAAACGGGTCAAGAACGATTGCACTTCGGAGGGGCTGTGAAGTGAGTACAGAGCCACTGTGTCCCTTGGTTTAGTTGATACTATTATCGGATATCCTTCGCCTCTTTCCCTTATAACCTGAAATAACTCTTCATCAATGTTTAAACTCAAAGATGTATAAAGGGTCAAAATGGGTTGGGTTGGGTAGACCCAAAACACGTTTTCTTTTATTTTTTTATTTTTGTTTCGAACTTTAATGTATACAACTATAACCCAAATAAACCCATTTAAACTAAATACGAGAAGGTAAAACAGAAAAAAAAAAAAAGTTATAGGTACCTTGAAAGCATCTTCGTCTGTTTGATCGTCTCCTATGTATATCGGGAGGACATCACCAGAGTCTTGAAAACCTAAAGTTTCCAATAAATATTTAAGAGCATCACCTTTGTTCCATTTGATAGAAGGCCGAATTTCCAACACCTTCTTGCCTCTTGTCAAGCGAAAATCTGGATGGTCTGCAAGCATCAAGTTCACTTCCTCTTCGAGCCTTCCATAATCCTGAATATAGTCGTTTATAACATCAGAAACTAACTTAATTATATAATAAGCTACAAAAATAAATAGATATCTCGTGAAGATAACGAACAACAGTTAGCATACCTCGTCCTTAACATGGCGGTAATGAACCGAAAGACAAAACCTGTTATCCTCAATTGCCACCCCTGGTATGTTTTGTGTTCTTTCCTTAACTAAAGTTAACATCTGCATGTGTTACATTAACAATCAAATCAGCTTGTTAGTAAAGCTCTGAAAAGTGTCGATTTTATGCAAGCCATTTCTGGACGGATGTTTTCATACCTTCTGAATCGCAGGCAGAAAATCTTGAGCGGGTTGGAAGACGATCAATTCATTCCCCTATGTTATTTGACATGATACACATTGATTAATAACTTGATATTATGTATATAAAATGATTTATCAGAAAAAATAAATAAATAAATAAATCCTTTCATATGTTACCTCATTATCAAAGCTTCTTTGTTGATAATTCTTATCATAGGAGTTATTCTTTAGAGCTGGTCCTATGGTATCCATCCCATGGCTCCCTGAGTAGTACACACTGTCTAACTTCACAAAGTCATACACCTGTTGATTTCCATTAAAGAATTTATATGTTAATTAAGCACACATTCTGGTGGCATTATATATATTATATATAAAAATAAATACAGAAAACTTATAAAATAAGGTAATTAATTATCAACCTTCTCGCGACTCCTGCCACTGATAATGGCTGTTGGAAAGTACTTAGAGATGTCGTGTACTGCTGCACGCATCTGTAGACAAACGACTTTGAGAATCACTCCGTGACAAATAGCTTGAATATTAATCAAAGAAAGAGGGGGAATTGGTTTCTTAAATACCTGATCAGACATGAAGGCACGCTCGGGATCACTCACAATGGGTGATAACGTGCCATCGTAATCTAAGAAGACAATTATCTGTTTTCCCTTCGCCACGTTGATCATTTGATTGAATGAGGTAAGAGCAGAAGGGTGTTCTCTCTTCAAAGAACCAAATTAACAATCTTTAATTCATCATGGAATATTAAAACATATTACAGAAATATCAATATAAAATGTATTTAATAATATGATAATATCTATGCATGCATGCATGCAAGATTTGGTTATATGCAAGTTCTCCTATGTAGTAAAAAAATAACTTTTTTTTTTCCAAAAGATAACTTTTAGGTGTTTGAAAGTGAGAATTAACAATGTGAAATCACTTACCAACCAAGAGATGTAGTTTTGATCAACTGCAGCTGGTTCCCCATGATCGTGTCTGGATTTTGACATGGTTTCAGATTCAGGTTGTGGTTTCATTCCCATGGCATCGTAAAGCCTTGCAGCTACACGTCCGATCTGTAAAAGTTTATAAGGTTGAGGTTGCTGTCAAAATAATTCTGAGTTCTTCATACAAAGTACTGAGTTTTTAGGTCAAGTTGCACCCTTAGTAGGGTTAACGGGTTAAGAAATAAACAAAATAATTAGGAATTACCAAAGATTGGCGATATTATCCATATTTAATAACATTAAGGAGTTAAAAATGTAACTAAAAGGGTGAGAAGTATGGCTGTGAATCTACATGAATTAAACTAGTCAGCATGTAAAAACTTAAAAGTAAAAAAGAAACAGGCATCAAGAATCAAGATTTGTAGTTTAAGAGCAATTATTATAAATATACCTGATTTTGGGTATAAATTTGTGTTTTTAGAATAAGGATGCGAAAGAAAAGTTAACATTTTCATAAAGTTAACGTTTGTATCAACCCTTGAATACACGAGTATTTTTAGGTTAAGATTTTCAGATGCTTATCATTTTCAAACTTTAAAACACTAAATAGTCAAGAAGTAATTATACCTTGAGCAAGGACTCAGCCATCGTTCTTCCTTTGTAGCTGCTGGTTTATTCAAAAAATCAATGGGAAACATAAAAACAATTAATACTCCAAAATTTTAATTTTAACAAAATGACAAGAAATGCTATCAATTACACACATGGAAAAGTAACAGGTTTACCAAATGATAAATTATATAAATGTAGAGCAATACTTGATTTTTATCATATAAATAACATGCAATAAATTCAATGATTCAAAAATAATAAAGAAAAAGTCGAATTGTCCGTTAAAGTAAAACCATATATGAACTATCTACACTTTAACGTATGATAATAATTTTCTAAAATTATATTTAAGTTTTAAGATTTTGTACCCACAGATCCATCGAACCCAGACGGCAGTCTCGTAAGTCGTAGCACCAGCCACAAGCATTAACTTAATTAATAATTATTAAAGACAAGATACTTAAAGTTATATAGATTCTTCACGTGAGGTAAAGACAAATTTTTTTTCAACATGGATTGTGCACTAAGAAACACATGATTTTCTTCTATTTCTTTCCTTCTCCCATTAATATACGAATCCTATAATATTTAACTACTAAGATTATTATTATTATTTTATGATCTTAAGGTTATAGGTTTAATTCAAGAGAGATAGTCTTCAACACAAAACTAGTATAAGGTATAACTAATTAAATCAAGTTTCCCTCCGCAGACCTATACGAAATTGGATCTAAGTAAAACATAAAATACATTCGTATAAGCTCAATTGTAATTTGGTTTAGATTTATACGCAAAAAATACATTTATCTTTCTTTCAATTTCAATGATAATGGAAATGACAACGATTCCATAAAAAGGAAAAAAATAATGACAAATTATAATATCATGTTATATATTTCTTATTTACATGAATTGTGTAATAGTTATTTCCTTTTTAACACTATGAACCCATTTACCTTTTAAGGGATGGAGCAATAATAGGCATCTAACTTTGTTGACCCTAATAAACATTTTTAAAACCTTTCTAGCAAATGTCCAAGTATTGAATTTCTATTCATATCATGTCATAACCTAATTTCTTTGGTTAGCAAGGTATTATCCTACGAGTTGTTTGTTAACGAATAGCTTGTGATTTTGAAAAATAATAATATTATAAACAGGGAAGGTGTGTGCAGTGCAAACACATTGAAACGCGTGACGACTTAAACTGACACAGATCATGGGACCATGAGAAAAAGTGAAAAAAGTAACATTTGAACTCCAGTTTAATAATCAAAACATCAATCAAATCAAATCTTAAATTGGTCGGTGTGTAGATCCCTTTAGGCAGTAGCCTTTGTTTCCCCACATTTTTTAATATTATTCTATTCCATGACATACCTCCACCACCAACTCTTCCTCTGTACTAAATCAAAAGTCAAATCTGTTTAAATTTTATATTTACTAAATACACTCCTTTAAAGATTTTTTTTTTAAAATTGGGTATTTTCCCGAGAGGTATTTGACAAGAGCGTAAAGTCTTGTCGGTGTAGCACTTAGGGGAACCCGCCTCTGCCATGGGCGGGTTCTGTGCAGTGATGCGAGTGTGTGATGTGAGTGTGCATGTGAGTGCGTGAAGAGTCAAATCCGAGGCAGAACTCGCCCTTGCTAAGGGCGGGTTCTCCTCCCCATTTTTCACCACAAATTTCACCTACCATATGCACCCACGATAAAAAGATAAAAGGTAAAAATACATTATTAAAGTTGCATTTTATAACTAATAGATTAAAAATGTAAAAATAGATTGTGAAAACTGAGTAGTTGAGGTACCACCGTAAAAAAAATCTTGGTTACCCATTTGGCTTAAAAAGAAGGAGTTGAACTGTTGTTCCGTGGAAACCCTTTGTTCTATCATAATTTGTTGCTCCACATTATCATCAACAACTTGTCGACCAACCCACCCTCGTCCTCTACCCCTTCTGTGTAAACGTTGTGTGACAGGAAGAAGTTGAGTATCATCAACATTCTGTGTCACATGCGTTGGTATCATCAACATCATCGCTTTCTGGATCTCGAAAATAATAATCAGCTCTATGTTGACCACTTAAAAATAACAAATCGTTATTTAGTGGACCTGATGTAATTCTCCAACTTATTTTTTTTTGAAATGAAGTATGAAAATACAGAGAAAATTATATTGAAATTGTGTGAGAAGATGGATCGAAAAGCATATGGTTTCGTTGGTTTAAATATATAAATCGTGGGTGAATACGGTAGGTGAAATGTGTGGTGTAAAAGTGGGGAGGAGAACCCGCCCTTGGCAAGGGCGAGTTCTGCCTCGGATGTGACATGACACACACTCACATGCCCACTCACATCACGCACTCACATCACGCGACCAATGCATGCACAGAACCCGCCCATGACAGAGGCGGGTTCCCCTGAAGTGCAACATCGACAAGACTTTACCTCATTGTCAAATACCTCTCGGGAAAATACCCAATTTTAAAAAAAATTCTCCTCTAAATAACAACATAATAAGTATACATTAATAGCAAACAATTAGCAACGTAGTAAGAGGTAAATTATTTTTGAGTAGACTCCAATTCAAACCTTATAATAATGTTAAAAGCGTTGTAGTTTAAAGTAGTATAGAATTGCCACTAAAAAGTGGTAAAAATTGTCCCTAATGAGACACTACGATGTTAATGATGTGTCCCGTAACTAAAGAATTCAACGTTTAAATCCTAGGTTGTGATGTATTTATTTTAAAAGTTGGTGTTACAATCATTAAATAGATTTAATCGACTTTTTATCTTATGACAATTGTTTATCAAATCAGTCGTTTTATCAATTCAAATGGCTAAAAAATCTTATAACTACACAATCAATTTAAAATATATACAAACACTCTAGAAAAACATAAAAAAAACCTAAAATATTTAAAGGAATATTCTAATCAAAGTGATTCAATTTGCAGCTTTGAGTTAAAAGACAACGAAAAACCAGTCCAAACAAGTAACCGGTTTGTGTGTTCAACACCGTACAGATACAAATGAGGTAAATGGCAATGGTACATTTAACCCACTGGTCTAATCTGATTTTCAAAACTTATATGTATCAAAACGTTATATGTATCGAGTTATATGATACTTAGACCATCATATCCTTATAAAAGTAAATAAAATTAAATAATATGGTCATCTTGACCAACATTGTACACAAATATACAAAGTATTAGTTTATATTTAGTAGAAAAGGTAGAAACTTGTAGTAACACAATGAGAAAATACAAGTGCATATGGCAAAAGAAGACAAATATGGAGGCAAAGTCGTGTTGTACTTTCAATCAACAATGACCATATTCTCTGCCAAGATTGTCAACAGTAAATATACTTATAAAAGTAATTTACTCTTAAAATAAACACTTTCGATGTCAGAACCATTATTATGAAATTAATTTATTGCAATTTTAATAATTAAGAAAAAAACCTTTTTACCTTAAGTTTGTCATTATTCTTTTGAGTACTCGACAATTATTTGTGATCCTAGGAACAAACATTGTGTGTAAACTTCGATGATTAGATTATATTATATTATATTATATTATATTATTTCATATTCTATATATGAATATGATGACATTGTCATGTGGTTTTCCTACCTTTTTTTTTCTTTTTATAACATTTTTACATGATAACTCAAATAAACATTTATTCATACATCTAAACTATATTAAATCTTAAATCATTTCATGCTAGAATTTAACCTGATTTTAACACAACTAGGAATATAAGTGGCGATTGCAATGTGGTTTTTAAAATTCCTTTTTTCATGAAAGTTTAAATGTTCTTTCATTTAGTATAAAAACAGATCTTGAACAAAGATACTTTACATATAAAATTGTATAAAATACTATATAACACATAAAAAGATTTTATCGGTGTAGCACGTGCCTATTATAAAGCCTCCGCTAACAAAAATTTAAATTAACCCTCAACTATTACGTATTTGATCCATAACCTTTTAACCTAATAGCGTTGATTATTGTTCTTACAAAAGTGATATAGATTTAAATCTTATACTAAGTGACATAAAATTTATTATTCAAAAAAAAATATTTAGTATTCAGATGGTTAAATGGATGGGTTTTTCTATTAATTTTTATTTTTACTACTATAATAAAAATATTTGTACATGAAACTACGCTACCTTAAATGGCAAAAAGTTATGAAAATAAAAATTATTGTATGCAGACAAAAAAAGAAAACTTATGCCCAACAAATCTCCCTACTCAGATACGCATAGTGAGGATTCATTAATAAAAGTAACATAATTAAAATATAGATTTATAAACCTCATAACACCAAAATATATTATTTTACAATTCTTAAAATTAATATATTTGTTTCGGCATTAAAAATCACATAGTTTGTTCACTTCAGTTATTATTATAAACCCTAAAAACAATAGCATTTATACCAACGTGTTATGCACGCGCTGAAGAAAACATGAATCCAACATAAAAAAAATAAAATAAAAAACGAACATCAACTGCTTTTGTTGTTGTTGATGATTCATTGCGGATTCGACGGAGATCACATCGGAAAAACCATCGCCGCCGATCCTCAAACAGTTTTCAGATTTTCCGGCGACTAAACAACCGTAATGATAATAAAAAATGAACAACAAAAAAGATGAAGACACAGTGAAATCGAAGTAGAGTAAGTGCTAATGGTCATTTCATTATGCAATAAAACACAGCGATGAACACAATTCTATGATAGATCAATGATCATAATTTCAATGTAAACTGAAGAATTAATGTGTGTGTGTTGTGTATATTGAGAGAGAGAGAGAGAGAGAGAGAGAGAGAGAGAGAGAGAGAGAGAGAGAGAGATACCAGTTGTGATGACTTGGAATGTGGAGATGGAGAATTTGCAGAGAGAATATGTATGTGAGGAAGATGATGAAAAGAGAGAAAGGGGGAATGGCTATTTATAGAGAGCATGGAGATTTAGGGTATTTATTGTTCTTTTTTTTCTAATTTTAATTCTAATTAATATTTTTTTAACGACGTTCGTAACTGCCCTCAATACTCGAGGGAGTTTTTATTAGACGTGTTGTCAACCGTTCATATTGATTTTAACACTTTAGGTCTGATTTACATCGGAACATTATAAAGAAGGAAATCCATCACTGTGAAAATTTTATTTAATCAGGTTTGAACTTGAGACATTAAAAATCTCAGGCTCAAACCGTCACCTCCTGCCATTGGACCAAAAGGCCTTTTTTGTAATTCTAATTACTTTTAAAATGTTTAGTGAATCGTGTAGTTTGCAAGTTTGGTGATTATTTTTTTGATAATAGTATTGACGTTCAAAAAGGTTAATGGGTTTGGTAGGGTTGGTTTTGTAAAATTATGTTAGGAGGTTTTAATAAAGTTTGATTATATATATGAGGTGAATCGTATCCAGGCGTGTATAATTAGATACGTACTCTATCACTTCGAGATCGAGCGTTTAAATCATTCAGTAAACAAGTTAGGTAAATTTAGCAGTAAATTAGAAGTTGAAGTTGTTAAGAGAAGATTTAAACTGAAAGATTATTTTTATATATATTTGATTGAATTTAAACATAATGAATTGAGAATATAAGAGTTTTAAGTTGGATAGATACGAAGAAGGCTAATTAATATCATCTTTGAATTAGAATTTATTTTTATAAGTAATTGTCTAATGTAATTATACACACGTGGTTAAAAGAAGGAAATTTAGCAACGATGGCACCACGGTTAACATCCACATCTAGTTATGTTAGACTATCGTTGATCGGGGTTCATGACACTAATGAACTTACGCGTCAAAGAGAGAGCTAGCGTGACATTAAAGAAAGAGGGAGAGATGTCGGTCCTTTGCCACAAACAATTTGAGAAGAGCTTGGTTTGTTTTCATGAGAGGAGGATTAAAAAGAAAGTGTGAGGTTCATGAGAAATGAGGGGTGGTCGATAGGAAAAGGCCATTGATTCCTAACCATGGATGCTATTATTAGTTAATTAATGATGTAAATATAAAGCTAAATAATATATATTGGTTTTCAAGAATATATATTATAGTTTGTAATTTACTCCTATATATAAGTAATATAAAGGATGAATGTCGTACAATTAACAATGACAATATTAGTAGCTTTTATGAAAAGTGACAAAGATGTTAATTAGAATCCATAGTATATATTCCTGTAATTTTTACTAAAGATATTTCATTAGTGAGTAGTGTAGGGGTTTTACGTGATGCTAAATTACAATAGATTTGGAATTAATATTTAACTATATTTCATGTAAACGATAGATTTAGAAATAATAAAAAGGCTTCAATGAAACTTTTTAATCATGTAACATATAATTAGAATTACACTAATATATTTTTTATACCTTATATATTAAAATAATACACAAAGAAGCTAACTAAATAGTTACAAAACGATCTAAATACATTTCTATGTAACTTCATTGCTAAAAACAATGGTCATATGAGAAGTCATTAACATTCTATACTAAAAAGTAATATATGGAACAATTTAAATGTTAACATTAGCGCTTATGATGTTGAATATAAAGCCTTAATGCTATATATAATTCCACTAGGATCATATGTTCCACACCATTTAGATTAACATGAATACATACGCAATAAGACACTCGTTTATATCATTTTATGATTAAACACAACATGCAAAAAATGAATAAGAAACAAAAGTTCTTCATACTAGCTCTTGATATTACTAAAAAATAAGGGAAACAAATTAATGCTTGATTAATGATGTATAAAAAATATTTTATCCTAAATATTTCAACTAGTATTATGAATCAATTATAAATTTACCATTTGTGTCATCAGAATCTCTTTCACCTAATTCATACATTAAAATATATCAAAACCAATACTCTTTCTTGTAGATGGAGCAACTAAATTATAATTTTCTCCAAGTCTCTTAAAACACAAACTTAATATAGAAATTAGAATTAAAGAATAGTCTGATTAGTGGCGAACCCATAAATTTGTTCCGGAAGTTTTAAGGATCAGTTGTTTATCACAAATATTATTACTTTTATCTATAGTTGAGGTCGGGTCGGGTCATATGATAAAAATATAAAAAACCAAATAAAACAAATAATCTAATAATTGAGTTATTCACACGTTTTACTTTTCAAACTAACAATAAAATTTAAAACTAATTATGTGTGTAAACGAGTCATGCTGTCTTGTGAGCGACTCGAGATCGGATCGCCATAAACTTGGCTTGAGTCAAGCTTAAACAAGTTCGAATTTGAGCTCATATTATGGCTCATATAATAAATGAGCTCGAGTCGGAGTTTCATGCTCGAGTCGGCTCGTGAGCCTAAACAAGTTTTTTGTTTATATAATTTTAATTTAAATATATATATATTTATATAAATAATTCTTATTATATATAAAACTATAATAAAAATAATTAAACAAGAAACAAAGGAACCTAGTATGAAAATTTTTTCATTAGCAGAGCTCGAGTTTTAAAAATGAAGTTCTACACGAGTTGAGTTTGAGCTCGAATTCTCATAAGGCAAAACAATTACAGTAAGGGCCTAGACAAGCTCAGGGTCGGCTCGAATTGTATACGTCACTATTTAACGCTCATAGTAACATTTAAATAATCAAGTATATAAACAAATATTTAATTAATTAATTAGATAATTTAATCTACTAATGTACTAGTCAATAATCTAATAACTAATTGAATGAGTTACGAGCTTAATTTACTAAAACTTGAGTTATTCAGAAAAAATTTCTAAATAGGACTTCATCATCCAAAGTAATTTAAATATTACTAATTATTAATTTATGTATGCATTAATTGTTGTATCATATGTATATAAAGTTGTATATTTTTTTTTCTTTTAACTTATTGTTTTCCCATTTAACATCCTTGTCGTAACGTGCGGATTCTTGATCGACTTGGTTATTGTTTCTAATGTTTTACGTTTCACGTGTGTGGTTTAATGTTTTTACGTCTACTTTCCGTTTGTTTTTACTTTTTCTTTTTGATATCTTTGTAATACAAACTTTTCTTGTGTTGATAATGGGTGATGATGGTATGGCATTAGTATTATTTGATATGATTTTACGCCCCCCCACGACAACGAGAGGGTGCTTAATACTAGTTGTTTTGTATTTGTTAATAATTTTATGGAGTTCGGTTATAAATATCGGGTTGGTTATAAACTTTCTTGGGAGTTGGTGTTTACATTTCTTTTGAGTCCGTCTCAAAATTTGATGGGTTCGGTGTTAAAATTTGATGGGGTTCAATGTCAAAATTCATGGGGCTCGGTCGGGATTTGATCATATACATATCATAGGGAAAAAAAATCACGGGATGCGGGCAACCCCGCCCCAAAGGGCTAGGTACGCCCCTATGTTTTATATATCCCTTTTTAACACCAATGAGATATTTTCTTAAATTATGTTTTAAAATATACATTATGAATTAAAAACTTATATTTCCAGAAAATATAATATCTTATAAGTGTCGAGGAGATATATGAAATTACCCCTAAGTTCAATGAATCTATATTTTAGAGTAATTTGCATATATATGAAATTTAACGTCTAACTTAGATACGTGTGTTATGAGTATTTATTATTTACGTCATTTGTTTTTGACCATGATATTTTTCTTCCCTAAATCGTCATCAAGCGGTGATTTAATGCACCGAAGTAAATTACACCACACGTCAAAATCATAATATAACACAATGGTAAGTTGGTGAAGAGAAGAGGTCTCATATGACTCATTCTCTCTTGATTTATAATAAAAATCATGAAAATAAGTATTTTTCTTAGTGAGTTTTACCTTTTTGATCATGTAAATTGGTACGTACCTATAGCCATGACTTACATGACAACACATAAATTTTGTTCATCTATGATCGATTATTTCGAATGATAGTACATGAGGCAATTTGCGTATAGAAAAACATCATGATTATCACAATCACTACAAGAAAAAAGAGGTATTACCAATAGACAAGTCCATCAGAAAATCACAAACAAATTACTAACAGAGTCTACCAAAATGCAATTAATAATTTTTTTTTTAATTTTAAAGGAGTTGTTAGTGATCAGTCGAAAATTTATGATGACCTCTTCACTCGATAGTTAGTTATATGTTGGTAACATATGGGTAACAATAGTTACCATAGCGACTTTCTCAAGCAATATTCCAGTCACATGTCTGGTAATGGTTTACGATGATTGGTCTAGACAATTAGCATAAAGGCACACTTCTCAACAATCGAGTTTTGCAGATATTATTTAAGATTTGTCTCATAAATGTTCTATTGAGATATTCCGTCAGATAACTCGTCACAAAGAAGCTATAAAACACAAGAACTAAACCTTTTTCTTCTAACATATATATTCTCAATTTCATATCTATAACTCTATTGACATGTGTTCTATAACGCCCCGAAAGTCGAAGCGAGTAATTTAATAATAATGGGCTTAGTTAAGGGTTATTTAATATAAATAAGAGAAAAAAATAGATTATGAGTCAAATTAACCTTATGAGTTAAGGGATTGAGGTGTTTAAGGGCCCATAATCAGCCATTAAACAACTCTAATCAGCCCCATTCCTCCCAATTTGCAACCCAAGCCACCAACATTTTAGAAAGAGAGAGTAGAGAGAGAAAATAGAGAAAATAAAAGGTTTGAAGTTGCATTGATTAATGGATTGAAGATCTGAGTGTTGGTGCATCAAACAACAAGAAAAGAGCAAGAAATCCAGGTAAGAATCGTTATCTAAACACCTATTTAGATCAGATTCAATTCTAGGGTTTTGAGTTTTGAAAAGTTGCAAAGAATCACATAAAGATCACACTTTTACGCATGAAATCATGTAAAAAGCTTAGATATAGTTTCATGGATGAAAAACTAAGGTTTTGGAGGTAAAAAGTTGAGATTTTGGGATAAAAATGAAGTGGTTTGTCATATTTATATGTCCAGTGAAACTTCCAGTTCTTCCTGCGAAACTGTGAGTTCTTCATGCGAAACTAAGACAATCTTCTTACAGCGAAACTATAGTTTCGCTGGTAATTTCACAAGTATATGGGTAGACCAGTAGATTTAGCTAATGTTAGAGCCCTTAGAAGATTAACATTTGTCTTTTACTTTTTGTCATAGTATAGGGACTTGTTTTGTAAATATATATTCCTTGTTTCTTTTCATAGTATAAATAGGATACTTTATGTATTGTGTAAAAAAAAGGGGAAGTGAACCACTGTAATTCACCCTTCACCCTTACACTTTGTATCCACAGCTTTTGCTATCAATAAGATCTATGAATTTTTGAAGTAATTGCCTGTGTTTTGATTTCTTAGTGTTTGAATTGATTATTGCATTACAATATCATCACAGATCGATCCATTTGAACCTGTCAAATGGTATCAGAGCTTTTGGTTCTGTGATCAGAGCTTATTATCAACATGATTGAGCTCTTTGAATCACTTGAAATTTGTGTTGATTGCAATTTGATCGATTAATTGTTGTTTTTAGTTGTGTTTCATCCATAGAAACATGAATTGAATCACAATTTGGTGTTTAATCCATTCAGATCTGAGTATTAATCAGATTTGTGAGTGAAAAGGTGTTCTTCATTTGCGGACCTTAATTCAATTAGAAAACAAATTTGTTGTTGTTGTTTGATCAAAATAATGATTGATGATTATTAATCGATCTATTTACTACCTAATTGAAAGTTTTTAGATCAATTGAACAAGTTTTGAAGAATTTGATAAGATCTGGTTCTATTGAAGATGTGAATTAGGCGCTTGTTGTGTGAAAAACTTTTGAAATTTTGCTAAGTGTTCAGACGCTTTACAACTATTTAGGTGTTTTATTATTGTTGAGGCATTTTCAGACTAGATGTTTTTCAACTGTTTGGGCGCATTGTGACTGTGGACTTTGTTGAAACTTTAAGCAATTCTAGGCGTCTGGAGACTGTTTGGGCGTCTTAGGTTAAAATTAGAAATTTAACCAAGTACCCCAGGCATTTCTTCACTGTTTGGGCGTTTGAAAACTGTTCAGATGCATCATCATGCAGGCGTTTCAGAATTCAACTAAGGCATTCCCTTAGGCTTTTCTTGTTCAAAGTTAGGCGTTTCAGAAGCATCAGGCGCATCAGTATTCAAACTTTTCATTAAACACTTAGAAAATTTCAAAAACTAAAATCCAAAAATATTTTCATTTCATAGTTTTATTTTAAATTTTAAAAACAACAAAAACAAGTCATTTTTATTAATTCAAAATACAAAATGGTTAAGTCTGAAGATTCAGAGAACAGGGTTCCCAAGCTCAAAAATAGAGCTGATTTCAAAAACTGGTCTCTAAGATTAAAGCATCATCTAAACTCCATTGACACTGACTTATGGAAGTCAATAGAGAAAGGACCACATATCCCAATTACATCCGATGGTCCTGACTGAGGATTTGTTTATACAAAAGACTCTCAAGAACCTTATCCAGAGGATGGTTTGCAAGGTGATGACTTAAAGAAGGTTAAGAATGACATCAAAGCTTACTCACTGATATGCAAGGGGTTACCATTGGAAGTCTTGACTAGACTTGAAAGTTATCAAACTGGTTACACCATGTACAAAGCTTTGAAGATTATTTGTAAAGGTGGTAAAGAGATACAAGATCTCAAAAAGCAGATCATCTAGAGGCAATTGGAGTTATTTGAGCATCTTTCTGGGAAACAATCAATCAAATGATGAACAGATTCGTGCAATTAACTACTGAAATGTCAACTGCTGGTATAAAAAATGATCTCAAAGATCTAAATGACAGGCTTCTTAATGCTTTTTCATCTTCATGGAAACAGACAGTCACTCTCTTGAAGCATACTGAAAAGTTTTCGATGGATCTGGATCTTTTGATTGCCAAAATTGAATAAGTTGAAATTGATGAGAGCTCCAAAAACAATTATAGAGCTGCATCAATGTCTCAGTATAAGTACGTTGCTTCTCCAGCTAACACAGTGGAGAATGCTTTTCTGGCAAAAGATGATAATTCTCCAGAAGATGAGGGTGATTTGTTCGTTGGAGCTGGTTTCTTCACAAATTCTTCTCACTCAAGTGCTCCTGTTTATACAACTCAATCTCAGTCTTCTCCTAAAACTCAAACTCCTAAACCTCAAACTGAGACTTCATCTTCTAACTCTGTTAAAACCAGCAAAGTTAAAGATGTTATTAATATCCTTTTACAGGATGATGAGTTAAAATCTGCTTTTACTGCTTTCATGGTAAGTTTTCATGCTTATCAAGGTAGTCATCTAACTCAGGTAGATCTTATTTTGTAGGATTTGTTTGAGATGGATCCTGATGATGTGGAAGAAATGAACTTGAATTGGTAGATGGTAATGATTGCTTACAGAACATAGAAACACTCATATGTTAACAGGAATTGCAAGCCCAGTGCAAACAAAACTGTTGGCTTTGACAAATCAAAGTCAAGGTGTTTCAATTGCAATAGTTATGATCATTTCTTAAGGGAATGTAAAGCTCCTAGAATCAAGGCAAAAATGGTCAAGCTGGTTCTAGCAGTCAAAGATACCAACAGTAGTCTCAGAAAACCTTTCAAAAGCCTTATCAAAGTCTTCCCATGCAAGAACTTAAAGATGAATCAAAATCAACTGAAGAGCCAAAGAAAGCTCTTATTGTAAGCATCAAAGATGGCTATGACCGGAGTGCATATGCTGAACAATTCACAGCTGATCTAACATCAAGTTTAGCTCTTGTTGCTGAAGTTCAAAATGAAGTCTGGTCTGAAGAAAATGGTCCTAAAGTAGATGGTGATTCAGAAAATGATGATCAAGATTATGATTGAAGTGACAAATCTGACCCAAAAGAGGATTCAGAAGAAATTGCACTCATGGCTCAGTCAACCAAAGGTTGAGCATCCATTATCTGATTCTGAGACTTCTGCTTCAAGTTATCCTGAAATTCCTATTGAAGTCAGAGAAAAAATGTGCACAAAAGCATGTTTTGATCAAGTTAAGCATTACAAAACATATTCATTTAAAATCTGTGACAAACTTAAACAAGAAGAAGAAATGCACAACAAACTGAAAAATGATCATGAAATCTCTGATGAAAAGATCTTATCTCTTCAAACCTCATGGAATAAAACTCTAAAAGAACTTGAACTTGTTAAAAAACAACTTGAGAAGATGACTAAAAATTTAGAAGAAGAAAAAATAGCTCATGCTGCAACACAGGTGGATCTAGCTAAAGTTAAGAGTTCTAAAACCATTGTAGAACAGTTGGTAAGTGAGAGGAAAGAAAAAAAAAATCAGGTCTAGGTTTCACACATAAGCCCATGCCTAAATCTATCTCAAACACTTTACCAGAAAACTTTAACACACATGATTACTCACCTGAAAACAAAGCTAAGCTAAAAGCCTTTCAAAATAAGAAAAGGAACTCTGAAAGTGATGAAGAGAAGACTAATGTTGAGATATTTGAGGAACAAGATTCTGAAAAGATTAAAAATGGTCATCTAGTGAAAGTGAAATCTTATGAACCATGACCAAAGAATAAGAAGATGTTTGTTCCCAGAGGCTCTCATGTGATGAAAGTAAAGGAACAATATCATGAGTATGTTGTTGAAAAAGTCATTGTAAAGAATGACAAACAAAACACAAAAAAGAAAGAGAAAGTAAAACAAGATGAAGCAACATCTAAGGATTCGTTTCCTTATGGATTCAACAATCCAGACTTCATCAAATGGCAAAAAGAACAAAAGAGAAAGAAACTGCAAAAGAGTCTTTTATTGAAGATATTCAATCCCAAAGCAAGCAGAGATCATCAAGATCAAGAAACTAAAGAAGGAGAAGGAAAAATGCTAAAGCTAAATCCTCTCAGAATCAAAGTCAAAAAAATCAAACTCAAAGAACAATCAATCTAATCAATTTAATCCAGTGAAGTTTGTGTCTGTGGGTACTTTTGATAAGAACACAATTCCAGAAATCAAATCAAACTCAAAGAACAAATCTAACTCTGATCTGAAAATTGGTTTAGGTCCAAAGTCTTCCACTGTTAACAAAAGATTTGTATCTAAGGAGTCTAGGAATAGTGTTAATGAACAAAAGTCAAAACCCAAATTTCAAAAGAACAAACTCTTAAATAAAAAACAAGAGATTAACTTTACAACTCCTAAATCAAAACAAGGATCAAATGTGGCTTCCACATCTAAGGTTAATCAACAGTTGTTTAAATTTCAACAAAGATACTGTGAAATATGTGATATGTATAATCATAAGACTGCTGAATGTTTCTTTAACAGGTATTGTCACATTTGTGATATGAAAAACCATTCAATAGCTGATTGTTATTTCAACATGTATTGTACCATTTGTGATGAAAAAAATCACAAAACTGAGAATTGCTACTTCCGAAGGGCCTCGCCAAGGAATGGATATGTAAACCCAAGATTTCAAAGAAACCAAAATGTTAGTTTTCAAAGGTTGACAAAACAACCATCCTTAGGCTTGAGATCTTTTCGAAGGATTGGTTCAGATTGTGATGTTTCTTATGTTGTGCAAACAAAGCATTATAAACAAGGAAAATTCGTTCCATGATCTGTGAGAATGAACAATGGAAAGTTTGGTAATCAAATTTTTCTAAAAATGTTCCTATTGATGGTTTAAATTACCTTGATGATGATCTGGAAAAACGTTACCATTCTTTACGGATTAAGCAAATCAAAGATAATCAAAAATTGTCAGAAAAAGGAATTGATAAACTTAAACAACAAAAGAAGCCTGATTTGAATAAGCTTCATTTTAAATAGTTTACCATTGTTGATAAATTTGGTAAGCCCAAGACCATATTGGCTTGGGTTGATAACTCAACTTAAATCTCTTTGAAATGCAGGTACGCCCAAGAAGACCTATTAACACGTGGTATGTTGATAGTGGGTGTAGCTGGCATATGACAGGCAACCATGCCTTGCTGCAAGATTTTAAGTTAAAAGATGGTACTCATGTTGCATTCGGGGGTGATGCAGGTGGTAAGATAACAGGCCAAGGAACAGTGTTCAATGGGATTATTAGCTTTGATAAAGTCAACTATTGTTCACAGTTGAACTTTAATCTTTTAAGTGTTTCCCAAATTTGTGACAAATCTTACTCTGCTTTATTTGATGATTCTTTTTGTTATATTTTGAAGCCAGGTTTTCAGATAAGCAAAGAATTGGTAGTTGCTAAAGCTGTATGTGATCGAGATGTATACAAGTTAGATATGTCTCAAGTAGATTCATCTGCAGAAACAACATGCCTAATTACTCAAGCATCAAATGTCGAAAGTCAGTTATGGAATAGACGTCTCGGGCATTCCGATTTCAAGAACATGAACAAGCTTGTAGCAGGAAACCATGTAGTAGGAATTCCAACAAAGAAGTTCGCTACAACAAATCACTGCACAACATGTTTAAAAGGAAAGTAACACAGAGCGTCTTATAAGCCCAAGCTGATAAACTCAAATTCCAAGCCTCTCCAGATGTTGCACATGAATCTATTCGAACCAACAAATGTGCAGAGTATTGGAAAGAAATATTATTATTTGGTTATCATCAATGACTTTACAAGATTTTCATGGGTTTTATTTTTGCATGCTAAATCTAAAACTGCTGAATTGTTAAAAGAAGTCATCATTAAAGTGGAAAATCAATTACAACAAAAGGTGAAAATTATTAGAAGTGATAATGGAACTAAATTTAAAAATGCTAATGTTGACATGTTTTGTGCAGAAAAAAGAATTGCTCGTCAGTTCAGTGCTCCTAGAACTCCACAACAAAATGGAGTTATTGAAAGAAAAAACAAAACTTTGATTGAGGCCGCACGTTCCATGTTAGCAGATGTAAAGATTCCAATTACTTTCTGGGATGAAGCCATATCCACTGCATGCTTTGTGCAAAATCATACATTTCTTGTGAAAGATAAATAGAAAACTCCTTATGAGTTGATGTTTGGCAGGAAACCTAATATAGATTTTCTTAAGTATTTTGGTTGTCCAGTTTTGATTTTAAATTCAAGTGACCAGCTAGGAAAATTTGATGCAAAATCTGATGATGGATTTTTCATTGGATATTCGTCGGTCTCAAAAGCCTTTAGAGTTTATAACACTAGGACGAATGTTATCCTTAAAACTTTTAATGTTAAATTTCTTTAGAAGTCTTTTCCATCAGTTGCTAATGGTCCATCTTGGTTGTTTGATTTAGATTTTTTGTCAAACTTTTTCAATTCTAACTTGTTTAAATCTCCAGGTGAGAAAAAGAAACAAGAAGGAGATCTCGGATCTTTCAGTGATGATTCTGATTCTGATGATATGGATGATTCTAGCCCAGATTACCCATTCTTTTTGTTTGTTAAAGATCCTGTATTTCGTTCTGAAACTCATGATCAATCTCAATCTCAACAAGCACAAGAACATCCTGTTTCTGAAAATTCCAATGTTTCACAACCAATTCTTAATGATGGTCCTGAAATGGTACAACCTGAGTCCGAAACTTCATTGGTTTCTGATGATGTAGTTGTTACTGATAATCTTGATTACTTTATCAATTCACCGACTCAAGTTCCTAATTTCAATCCACATACTTCGAACTTATTGCACCAGCTTTCCGACTTGAACCAGTCTAATCTGGATGTTAATGTTCAAGAAAATGAGATTACAATGTCTTGTGTTCACAAGAACCATCCTACGTTTCAGATTATCGATCCATTGAATGAGAGAACGACAAGGAGTCGTTCAGAAGAAGCAAACCTCTGCCTATACTCGTGTTTTCTATATCAAATTGTTCCTAAAAACATCACAGAAGCGTTACAGGACAATAGCTGGATTGAGGCAATACAAGAAGAGTTATTGCAGTTCCCAAAATAGGAAGTATGGAAGCTTGTGGATTTACCTGAAGGAGAAAATACCATAGGCACCAAATGGTTGTTCAGAAACAAGTCAGATGATCGGGGAATTGTTGTTCACAACAAAGTGAGACTCGTTGCACAAGGTTACACCTAAGAAGAAGGAATAGATTATGTTGAAGTATTTGCTCCAGTTGCAAGACTTGAATCAATTTGTGTCTTCCTGGCTTATGCATCATATATGAAATTTGTGTATCGGGTGGACGTTAAAGGTGCTTTCCTGTATGGACCAATCACTGAGGATGTGTATGTCAAGCAACCTCCATGTTTTGAAGATTCAGAATATCCTCATTGTGTGTACAAGCTTAGTAAAGCATTGTATGGTCTTCATCAAGCCCCTAGAATTTGGTATGATACGTTGTCACAGCATTTGATCCAGCATGGATACACGCGAGGGAAAATTGATCCGACTTTGTTTATAAAAAAGGATGCTGATGATCTCTTATGTGTTCAAGTGTATATTGATGATATCATATTCGGTTCCACAAGTCCAAAATGGTGTAATGAATTTGAAGAAATCATGAAGTCTTGTTTCCAAATGATTTCTATGAAAGAAATTAAATTTCTCCTTGTTCTTCAAATGAAACAGTCTGCAGATGGAATTTTTATTAATCAGGAGAAATTCGTTGAAAAACCCTTGAAAAAATTTAAACTGCAAGATTGTCAATCAATCAAAACTCCAGCTGACGTCAATACTAAGATTAAACCTGATCCGAAAGGAAAATCAGTTGACCAAACTCTATACAGATCCATGATTGGATCTTTGATGTATCTTATTGCATCTAGACCTGATATAATGTATGCTGTTTGTGTCTGTGCCAGGTACCAATCCGACCTGAAGTGTGACCTCTCATAAATTTTATTTAACGTTTGTTAAACGTCGTTATCTCTTGTAAGGGTGTGTTTTGTCATTAATACAAATACGAGGACTTATTTGTAACTTCTTGTATCCTTATAATTTAGGTGTAATTAAATAATTAAATAGTTAATGATAATAATAATAATAACAAAAATTATAAAATCATAATAACATGTATAAAAAAAGGCTAATAATAATAATAAAAATAAGAATAAAAATAATAATAATAGTAATAATGAGCATAATAAGTGTTTAATCTTGAAAATAAATGAAAACAAACAAGTTTAATAAGTTTAAAACTTGTAATTAAATATTTAGTGCATAAAATAACAAAGTTTAGAACAACAGGTTCTAAAGCTGTGAATTTTTTAAAACTAAAACTGAAACTTTGGTTTTAAATTGATAAAACATAAAGTACAGGGACCAACATGTAACATTAAAAAAAAACCAAACCCAAACCCCACCCCGTATTCCCGGCCTATTTTCCGGCCAACTCCGGCCATAGGGCCGGCGACCCCCTAAACCCACTAAAATCCCATTTTTTTAAACACCAAAATTGCACGTAACCAATTCGGGAACATGTTTCGAACCAGGGTGTGTGTTTAATTCGAAATTAACACAATTTTACTAAGCAATCAAACCCGAAACCGAAACTATCTCGAATCAACAACCGTTCACCCCCTTAAATCATAGTAATAATGCAATTAATAGTATACAAACGTTCGGATAATCAAAAAAAACTTAATAGGATGATTAATCCCACCTGAAACAGTCTGAAATTTGTTTAATTCGACCTGAAACGGCCGACAAACATTCGATAGCCGTTGGACGGGTTCTAGCTCGAATTGAACCTATAAATTAGAGGGCAAATGCTCTCGATCTTTTCTTTTCACTATCTGAAACATCAATTTCAGCGAAACACACACGCATCAAAGATTTAATTCAAGAACACAGTCGCGGTTTTGTTTGAATCCTAAATCGACAACCACAACACCAAACAGGTAATTAAACGACCCTTTTGATTCGTTTTTACATGGGGAATAAAAGCCCCATGATTAATTTGAGTTTAACTAACGATTTGATGATCAATTTGGTCGATTTCACATTAGGGTTCTTGGCAAAAAAAATTGGGGATTTCGGTTGAAATAACTTTTCTTGTTTGTTTTCTATTTCATAACACAAATCAGGGCCTAGCCCAACCGGTTAAGTCATGGATTGTTGGGCAGGAGGTCCCGGGTTCTCCCCTGCCTCTATTTTTTTTAAAAGAACGTTTAATAAAATCTAAGTTTTAGAAAAAAAATTTAAATGTTATTAATAATCATATAAAATCATTTTGTTATAAAAAAAATAAAAAAAATAAAAGAAAATAAAATAATTAAATAAATAAAATTAGTTTCTTTTAATTTTCTTAAAAATTTAATTAAGAAATTACCTTCTCCTTTAGTGCAAAAATTGTAATGGTCATATTTGTCTAGGTTTGATTGTTACATTTGTTCATCCATCTTTATTTACTTTATTCAATAATCTATGACATGAATTGCCAACTTTGATATTTATCTATGTATGAAAATCTATGGAAACTCACCAACGTATTATTGACATTATTTTTAACATGTTTCAGGAAATGATACTGCTTAGCTTGCTTTGAAGACTTGTTACAATCTAGGATTGGACCTAGATTAAAATAAAAAGTCAATTATTATCTTTCGATGTTGGAATTCTTTTGTTTGTTGATTGTTGGAACTTATGTTATTTCTTAAATGTATGTCATGAATATTGATATTTAATAATATTGTCATTTTAAATTAGCGTTGTGTGGCATGAACAATCTTAACCTTCACACCTCGACGTTTTCGCCGTTAAGGTTGGGGTGTGACAAATTGGTATCAGAGCCCATAACTATAGGGATTTAGGTTATTAGAAATGGTGGCCTAGACTATGGTTAAACTAGGGACCCTTTACATGACATTTGCTATGATCTTGTAAGTATGCTTATATGCCTATCACATGATGCATGATTACTTCCTTATGTGCTATTTGTTTACATTTAGAAAATAATGCCTTAGGAATATGCCTTGAACCTTGTATTACCCCAACTTTCTAATCCTCTTCTTATGCCTCTACGTTCTACCGTGTCTAATCTTTTCTAAATCTTATTCTCGACTATGTGTGGAAAACTACGCATCTTATCGAGTGGAAAAATTCTTTAGACGATACGTCTAAATCTTGAAAAATCTCATCGAGGTTTTAATTCTGATAGCCTTAGGGAAGTGTGTGACACATAAACACCTGTATTCTGGATTTCCTGGCAAAGGGCCCTCGGGCTAAGGCAAGCATTTCGTATAAATCTCATTGCGAGACCTGTTATGCTTACCTGGGGATTTCTGGGATGAGTGCTAAATTATGGTCAACATACATATCTTCCTCTAGGTAATTGGGATTAAGTCATCTAGACGTGTCCATGTTCCTATTGGCTATATGGTACCAATTGGAACCATCCTGGTTATATATAAAATATCTAAAATTCCTGGATACCTTGAACTGGTTTATCCCCGAATACTAATATTTTCTTTATTTCTATCTTATAGAATGTCTCGTCACCAAGGAAAGCATGCTACATCCGACCGTAAACTTGCTGCAATGATCGCCTGGCAAATGGCTGCTTACTTCCGACGATGGTTGCTGAACTTAGCAGCACCCTAATGGCCAACAACAGCAACAACGCCAATGGAAACAATGGTGGTGATGGCAACAATGGCCATGGGGAGAATAGCAACAACCAAGGTGGGAATAACCGTACCTGCACGTTCAAGCACTTCAACTCGTGCAAACCCACTAAATTTAGTGGAAAGGAAGGAGCCACTGGACTTCTCCAGTGGTTCGAGAGTATGGAAAACACGTTCAAAATGGCACATTTCATACCAATACGAGACACTTACAAGATTTCAAGATTGTCTCTTATTTACATCGATGAAATTGTGAGTCGTTATGGTGTGCCGTTGCACATTATCTCTGATTGTAATGCTTGGTTTACTTCACATTTCTGGTCTTCTATGCAAGAACTTGTAACACTCTAGGCAAATCCCACATCGGCCGTGGACAGGAGAGATTCCTGGTTCATAAGGAATGTCCTACCTCTAATATCACCAACACATTTTGGGCGTATTGGCTGTGGATGAGAGGAGAACTCCACAGTTAAGCGTGCTCAGGTGTCAGCAATCCAGGGATGGGTGACCTCCCTGGGAAGTTTTCACCCGGGCAACCAAAAAGCAAATCCGTGAGCTCCTCGTGGGCAAAGCGGACAATATTGGTGGTGTGAGAGGCCGGATGTTACAAATGGTATCAGAGCCACTCCTGTGCCGTTCGGGATGGTGGGGCAAACCTCATCAAGGATGGTGAGTCCCCGGGGGTGTTCAGAGGGTTACCTTAGGCAAATCCCACATCCATTGATGGGATGGTGGGGCAAACCTGATCGAGGACGATGAGTCCAAAAGGGGGGGTGTTTGTAACACTCTAGGCAAATCCTACATCAGCCGTGGACAGGAGAGATTCCTGGTTCATAAGGAATGTCCTGCCTCTAATATAACCAACGCGATTTGGGTGTATTGTCTGTGGATGAGAGGAGAACTCCACAGTTAAGCGTGCTCAGGTGGCAGCAATCCAGGGATGGGTGACCTCCTTGGGAAGTTTTCATCCGGGCAACCAAAAGCAAATCCGTGAGCTCCTCATGGGCAAAGCGGACAATATTGGTGGTGTGAGAGGCCGGGTGTTACAGAACTCTTGGGTACTCAACTGGATTTAGGCACGGCTTACCATCCTCAAATAGACGGTCAAACCGAGCGAACAATTCAAACACTTGAGGATTTACTACGTCTTTGTGTTCTTGATTTTGGTGGTGATTGGGATACGCATCTGCCCTTAGCGGAATTTTCGTATAACAATAGTTATCACTCGAGTATCAAGATGGCACCATTCGAGGCTTTATATGGTCTCAAATGTCATTCTCCGATCTGTTGGACTGACATTGGTGAGAACTTCATTACTGGTCCTGAACTTATTCAAGAAACGACCGACAAAGTCTCCAAAATCCGAAATAACCTTGAAGCGGCTAGAAGTCGTCAAAAGAGTTATGCTGATAAAAGACGCAAACCGTTGGAGTTCCAAGTCAACGATATGGTTCGTGGAAGGGTGTTGTTCGCTTTGGGAAGAAGGGCAAGTTAGCCCCACGTTTCGTAGGACCTTTCAAGATTCTGAAAAGAGTTGGGAAAGTGGCTTTCAAACTGGAACTACCTTCTGAACTTAGCGGGGTTCATCCTGTTTCCCATGTCTCAAACTTGAGGAAATGCCTAGCCGATGAAAATTTGCATGTTCCTTTGGAGGAAATCCAAATTGACGAGTCGTTGCATTTCGTTGAGAAACCTGTCGAGATCATGGACCGAACGCTGAAGAAAACCCGAACATCTACCACACCGATCGTCAAAGTCCGTTGGGAAAACAAACGTGGAGCTGAGTTCACCTGGGAACGCGAAGACCACATGAAGAAGAATTATCCCTATCTTTTTGTTTAGCCTTGTCTTTAATTTCGGCATGAAATTCCTTAAAGTTGGGAGACTGTGACCTCTCATAAATTTTATTTAACGTTTGTTAAACGTCGTTATCTCTTGTAAGGGTGCATTTTGTCATTAATACAAATACGAGGACTTATTTGTAACTTCTTGTATCCTTATAATTTAGGTGTAATTAAATAATTAAATAGTTAATGATAATAATAATAATAACAAAAATTATAAAATCATAATAACATGTATAAAAAAAGGCTAATAATAATAATAAAAATAAGAATAAAAATAATAATAATAGTAATAATGAGCATAATAAGTGTTTAATCTTGAAAATAAATGAAAACAAACAAGTTTAATAAGTTTAAAACTTGTAATTAAATATTTAGTGCCTAAAATAACAAAGTTTAGAACAACAGGTTCTAAAGCTGTGAATTTTTTAAAACTAAAACTGAAACTTTGGTTTTAAATTGATAAAACATAAAGTACAGGGACCAACATGTAACATTAAAAAAAAACCAAACCCAAACCCCACCCCGTATTCCCGGCCTATTTTCCGGCCAACTCCGGCCATAGGGCCGGCGACCCCCTAAACCCACTAAAATCCCTTTTTTTTAAACACCAAAATTGCACGTAACCAATTCGGGAACATGTTTCAAACCAGGGTGTGTGTTTAATTCGAAATTAACACAATTTTACTAAGCAATCAAACCCGAAACCGAAACTATCTCGAATCAACAACCGTTCACCCCCTTAAATCATAGTAATAATGCAATTAATCGTATACAAACGTTCGGATAATCAAATAAAACTTAATGGGATGATTAATCCCACCTGAAACAGTCTGAAATTTGTTTAATTCGACCTGAAACGGCCGACAAACATTCGATAGCCGTTGGACGGGTTCTAGCTCGAATTGAACCTATAAATTAGAGGGCAAATGCTCTCGATCTTTTCTTTTCACTATCTGAAACATCAATTTCAGCGAAACACACACGCATCAAAGATTTAATTCAAGAACACAGTCGCAGTCTTGTTTGAATCCTAAATCGACAACCACAACACAAAACAGGTAATTAAACGACCCTTTTGATTCGTTTTTACATGGGGAATAAAAGCCCCATGATTAATTTGAGTTTAACTAACGATTTGATGTTCAATTTGGTCGATTTCACATTAGGGTTCTTGGCAAAAAAAATTGGAGATTTCGGTTGAAATAACTTTTCTTGTTTGTTTTCTATTTCATAACACAAATCAGGGCCTAGCCCAACCGGTTAAGTCATGGATTGTTTGGCAGGAGGTCCCGGGTTCGACCCCGGGCCCCTGCCACTATTTTTTTTAAAAGAACTTTTAATAAAATCTAAGTTTTAGAAAAAAAAAATTAAATGTTATTAATAATCATATAAAATCATTTTGTTATAAAAAAATTAAAAAAAATAAAAGAAAATAAAATAATTAAATAAATAAAATCAGTTTCTTTTAATTTTCTTAAAAATTTAATTAAGAAATTACCTTTTTCTTTAGTGCAAAAATTATAAAAATAATACAAAATACAATTTATTTTTAAACATAAATTGTAATAAATTTCCACTTAAATTTTTAATAATTTCAATTAAATAAAATCTTTATTGTTACACCTTTATTTATTTATATATATTTTAAGAAAGTAAATACATATGTACATATTTAAAATGTACACTTATTGTAATTAATAGAATCGCTATAATCATTTAAATCTACAAATTTACTATTTTAAATAGTGAATAACAATACTTTGATAAAGAAAGTTTAACTTTTATAAATGGTATTACTCACTAAAATTCTTATTTAAACATTTAAATATTACATCAATTATAAATTGTATCTATCTTATAATTTAAAATAATGGTTAAATGATGTACAAATAATATCATTACAATTGTCATCCAAATACACCAATTTAAACCGTGAATACCCATAAACCGTTAACATTATAATAATCGTTATTGATTTAATACGACGTATTATTTAGGTTGATCGTTATCGTATCCTCGGCATTATATACAGGATTTCTTATTTGTCATCCTTATTAGCCATGTGAGTTTTTCCATACCCCTTTTTACACTATTTCACACTTTTGGGGTGAAACATGTTAACGTATTACAAACCCACTTGTAAACTCATTTTGAATCTTGTAATCACTTATGCAATTCATTTATTTGTCATGGTTATTTGAACACTTGTAATTATCATGTGATGACCCTTGTATGATACAATCATTAACTATTGCTAGCCTGACGACGTCATAGATCTATGTGCCTGACAAGCCTATTCGGTGCTAAAGCCGAGGTTATTGCCGGCTCCTAGTGTCGTATTCTTGAGCACTATGGGAACCAAATACACTTAGCTAATCGTTTAATCTTGTAATCTTGTAATGGCCATATTTGTCAAGGTTTGATTGTTACATTTGTTCATCCATGTTTATTTACTTTATTCAATAACCTATGACATGAATTGCCAATTTTGATATTTATCTATGTATCAAAATCTATGGAAACTCACCAACGTATTGTTGACATTATTTTTAACATGTTACAGGAAATGATACTGCTTAGTTTGCTTTGAAGACTTGTTACAATCTAGGATTGGACCTAGATTAAAATAAAAAGTCAATAATTATCTTTCGATATTGGAATTCTTATGTTTGTCGATTGTTGGAACTTATGTTATTTCTTAAATGTATGTCATGAATATTGATATTTAATAATATTGTCATTTTAAATTAGCGTTGTGTGGCATGAACAATTTTAACCTTCACACCTCGACGTTTCCGCCGTTAAGTTTGGGGTGTGACATGAAGGAATCTCACCTAGGTGTTAAACGAATATTCAGGTATCTCAACGGAAAACCAACTTTAGGGTTGTGTTATCCTTATGAAGGAAACTTCGAGTTACATGGATATACAAATAAAGATTATGGGGGATGTTGCCAAGATCGTAAATCTACGAGGGGTGGTTGTTAGTTTTTGGGTCCCAGATTTGTCTCGTGGCAATGTAAAAAACAAACAAATGTCTTCGTTTCAACCGCAGAAGCTGAGTACATAGCTGCTTCAGCAGGATGTTCTCAAATCCTTTGGTTACAAAACCAACTGCTGGATTACGAGTTCAATTTTCTTAAAACTCCTATTTACAATGATAACACTGCTGCTATATTTATTACAGCGAATCCTGTCCAGCACTCAAAAACAAAGCATATCGAAATACGATATCATTTTCTCAGAGATAACTCTGAAAAAGGTTTAATCAGTTTTATTTAAATCTCAACTGAAAAACAGTTGGATGACCTATAAAAGCCTTTTTACAAGGTCGTTTTGAGTATTTGGTCGAGTCAATTGGACTTATTAACCATTTTTAAAAACTGGTTTTGATCATGTCAAGAGTCTTTTACAAGGTCGTTTTGATCACTTGATCGAGTTTATTTTAGTCGTCTAAATCATAAAAATGAAAAGATCCCTCGCCTAGCTGAATAAGAAAAATAAAAGAGAAACTGTCAAAGTTGACTATCTGATTGTATATATTATGTGTGTATGCTCAAAAGAAAAAGAAAAAGTAAATAAGAAAAATAGAAAATTGCAAAAAAAAGAGAAAATTATAAAATAAAAACCCATAAAAATAGAGTTTATTTGTTATTTTATTATTTTATGAATGAATCTACCTTTGCAATTTATGAGAAATGATAGATATATTGGTTCTGATCGGTTGCATACTCCGCTCGCTAATAAAGTCTGACGTGATCAGATATGATATGCAGGTAAGCTCATGCAATTATACTGAAAAGGTAAATTCTTGTAATTAAACTAAATCAATCATGCTTTCGTGTTTGTCTATCTTAGTACTAATAAGTAGTGTTGACTTCTCTAATTGATTGCTTGTAAAGTCATAAACTCACACCTGGTGGCGATATGAATAACTATGAGATCTGTTTAAAGCATCTATTCACTTCTCTGTTATGAGTCATCATAGACCTGAAGTGATGAGATATCCTTTGTTGTAAGTCATTACAAACCTTGGTATTCTCAGTTGATGCAAAAGATGCCAATGTGCATAACCTAAACATGACATCTGGTTATACGTATATGTCAGGTTAATAAGTTGAGAAAAGTGCTTTCTTGCATATCTTGATGAGAATTGAGCTCTCTAAGTCTAAGTGTGGGTTCTATAATGTCATATCTAACTGAACCTTAAGCAATCCAAGAATTAAAAAAGTAAATGTGCAGATTATCTTTCCAAAAGCACTCATTTTCTGTCCTTAGATATCGTGTCACCTCTGCTGCGGGAACGCTGACCTGGAAAACACTTGATCAGGATTTAATCACTGTCTATTTCTATCCACCATTTTATTTTATTTTAATACACTGATCTTAACTGATATGATCTCACTATGGGCATGTGATTCAAATATGTATAGTAGATTTTTATTCTGCTTTAATTTTGATTTTTACATGATTTTCTGTGTGCAAGCATGTTGATACTGATTGGTTTGCTCTACTTGTAAAATAAAAGAAACTTATAAGTTTGTGAACTTAAAAGTTTAGGGGGAGTAAAACTGTAAAAGAGAAAATCAATGGAAAGTGTCAAAATGTAAAAAAGAAATAAAAAATAAAGTGCTTTGGATGAAAAGGATGAAGCTAAAAATTCAAGCATGTGTGTGTTTGATATAATGCAAAAATGAACCTAAAAAGAATTCAAAATAAGTGGAAAAGCTGCTTGCAAACAAAATAAAAACAAAAATAAGACTATTTGTGTTGTAAAAGTTTCAAAATAGAGACTAAAATGACTAGAAATTGTTTGAAAAATCAAAACTGGTTCAAAGTTGTCTTTCAAAATATGTTTGGTTGGTGTTTGAATTGAAAATTCATGTTTAAAAATGAAAATATGAGTTTCAAATGATTTGTGGTGATGTTGAACAAAAACAATTTGATATTGTTAAATTTAAGGGTAATTAAGGTTCATCTTGGGTGATAGTTAAAAATTTGACTAAGTGTTGAGATAATGTGCATGGACAGTGGTAATATGCACAAACAGTGTTCAGATGGATGTTGTGAAAGTTTCCAAGTGTCAGACTCATAGAAGGTTTCTCATGCGCCTGAAGAGTGCTCAAAAGTCTTAATCATGAGTATGATGAATTTTAGGAATTTATCCAAGTGTTGAGCATTTTATTCAAGTACATGCACCTAAATAGTTGTCATGTTGCTGAAAATGGTTAAGTGTTGGGTGTATCAACTTAATCTCATGCAACCTAAACAGTTCCAGACTTTCCAATGTGGTTAGACATTTGAATGTGATGTTTCCTCTAAGTGTTGGGCATTTCAACAAGTCCCATACGCCTAAACAGTGTTTAAACTTGCAAGCTACTCAGACATCTAGTGATGTTGAAAATATTCCAAGTGTAGACGTTTCTGTCTAGCCATGCGCATGAAAAGTGCCCAAGCACCTGAACAGTGCTCATGCATTTGAAGATGTTAATAATGTTAATGATTCAAATGATATGAATGAAGATATTGATTAAGTAAATGAACAACAAATGGAGTTTGATATTCATAATGTTGATATAATTGAGCCTGTAGTACAAGGTATATCACCTGTTGTACAATCACCAAATTCGACAGCACAAGAGAATGTGATTGCCGAGGAGTCTTCCCTCGAGGTCATCAAAGCTGCTGCTGGTTCACCTATTCATGCGTTAGATGAAGGTGGAAGCTCAACACAATATGCTACAGTACTTTCTGAGAACTTGAGCGCTGAGCAGATCATAGAATCTTTGAAAGAAGAGAATATCCGTCAGCTTAAGATGATTGAGAAGCTGAAAGATTGAGATCAAAACTAATGAGTCAAAGCCTGAGCAAGCCATCCTTGCCAAGAAGTTCAAGTCTACGATCAAGAAAGCTTTGCAAGAGTTGGAACTCTACAAAGAAAAGCTAGTGTTCAAGATCAAAGATGAAAGAAGAGTTCATGTTAGACTAAAGACAATGCCAATCTTAGGGGAGTATTGTTAGAGCTCTTAGAAGATTAACATTTGTCTTTTACTTTTTGTCATGTATAGAGACTTGTTTTGTAAATATATGTTCCTTGTTTCTTTTGATAGTATAAATAGGATACTTTATGTATTGTGTAAAAAAAAGGGGGAAGTGAACCACTATAATTCACCGATACACTTTGTATTCATAGCTTTTGCTATCAATAAGATCTATGAATTTTTGAAGTAATTGCATGTGTTTTGATTTCTTAGTGTTTGAATTGATCATTGCATTACAATATCATCACAGATCGATCCATTTGAACCTGTCAGCTAACCTAGGAATTTCCAACGAAAGTTGGGCGATTTTGGTAGCGAAACTGCCATGCAAAACTGGAAGCGAAACTACGTGCAAAACTGTTGCCGAAACTGTGTAAAAAATGACCTATTTGTGCGTTAACTTATATGCAGACCGTGTGCCACGATCCTATCTTAGAATACTTAGATGTGAAGTTGCTTACTGACTAGGTGAGTTCTAGATCCCCCTTATTTACACGTTTTCAATGTTTTGGGGGGCGATATGCATACAAAATATACTATTTTTATGGCAAATATTTCAAGAGGTTTTAACAAAAAAAATAGAATTTTCTATATCAAATTATGCTATATAAAGTCTTCAATTAAAATTTCTTCGCACTGACCTGGCAACCCGAGGCGTTGCCCCTTGGACCTGACTAGGGGCTGCTGCCCCTAAAACCCCGCTATCAGGGGCTGCCACCCCCGAACCCCTGCTGTCGCGTGGAGGGTCGGTTATAATGTGTTTATTATTTTGTTGAAGAATGTGAATATATGGACTATGAGTTGATTCTTAGCATGTATAAGTATATGTATAACTAAAGATAAAAGTGAAACCTAAAGAAATGTTATTGAGCTCGTAACAATGTACCATTGCTAAAATAAAGTCTTGCAAGTAAAGGGTAAAGGAGAGGTGCATTTGTTGTGCTCTCATGGATAAAGTAAAGTCTTGTGTTCAACACAAGCATGGCTAAAGTAAAGTCTTATGTTCATCACAAGCGGGGGTCTGGCCCTTGAATAGATCCCGAGACATAATAACTGAGAATTGACGGATAAAGAAGCGTAATAGATAATAAATAAGCGAAAGTTTTAATGATAAAGTATTGATAAAGTGACAGTCTGTGTATAGTAAATGTTTGTTCTTATGATGACTACTTTAGAAAGATAAAGTTAACATATCTCACTAAAATATTATATGATAAAGTAAACCTAGAACTCATTCAGCGAAGCTGACTTTTGTATGCATATTAGTTTGGCAGGTGAGCTGTTGGGCTTAGAAGGATGGGGGCATGGACCCAAAGCTTCTTGGCAACCAAAGTCTGGCATCCCAATTTTAAAAGATTATTAAACACTCTTTTAAGACTTGTTTGATGTATTTAAGACAATGTTAATGTTATCTCTGAATTATGTCATGACAAGTTTGAATCAAAGTAATTTCCGCTGCAATGTTTACTTAAATAAATGCTTTAATCTTTGATATGCTGTGAATGATCAACTGTGACGCTTTGTGGAATCAGGGCCTTACATGTTCTTCATTAGGTCTTAACAATATCTATACACCACAAAGAATACTCTTGTAAATAGAATAAATGGTTTTAGAAGTTAAATATGATGAACATGACATGAAATCTGGCATTAATATTGTGACAACCGCCAATTTTAAGTCAATACTCGGCCCGCCTTAGTCATAATTACACATATCATACAAGAATTTTAATTGAGTTCTATTTATCTAAAGTCATTTCATGCATTGCAAATTTCATGCATAACATTACATGCATCGGTGATTCGGCGTAATTAACAATTTACACGCGATACAACTAGCACACACGAACGTTGATGATAATTAATATATACATACTAACAAATATTTTAAAGAGTTACAAAGTATCATAGAATCTAATTTATATAGTTGGAGACTATAAATAAATCTAAACACGTAAATTGATACTTTACCTGGAATAAATACTTTAAACGCAACTACTAGATACACACCATATCATGATCATTAAAAAATATATTATGTTATATAAGCTTTTATAATATTTGGATGTATTTTAAAAAGTAAAAAGTAAAAATATATAAAAATCTTCATAGTGCAACAAATACCACCCAAAATACCCAAAACTACAAAATTTAAAAACCAAACCCCCACCCTATACCTTAGTAGCCACCCACATGCCTTCCCCCATTCTCCTTTCCAAGAAAACTTTACAATTGTTGACTTTGCAAAGTTTAAGAATTTTTCCTTTTTTGTGAAACTATTTTTGAAGGTGATTAAAGCAATATGACTCCATTACCACTCTTGGAACTCCATTTTCCCCCATTTGTGATTGAGATTGAGCATCTTTTCCTAAAAAATTCTTGATTTTGAGAAGTACTCACTCCTCTCTCTTTTCTTCCAAAAATCAGCCAAGGAGCATCCCTACCTCCATTTCTTGACTTTCAACTTAACTACTACAAATCTAAGGTGTTTCAAGTGCCTTTGGTGAAGATCAATCAAATTTTAGAGATTTTAAGCTTCCTACATCTTCACATCCATATTTCCTTGCTTGAATTTAATGAGAACAACCTCTTTTTGTTTATATATACATATATATATATATATATATATATACATATATATATACACACACACACACACACACACATATATATATATATATATATATATATATATATATATATATATATATATATATATATATATATATATATTAGTTTACCATGTTTATCTACTTACTAGTTCATATATAACAACTTTCATCCACCAAAGTTATTTATATTAAAAATGATGTTTTTAAAAACAAAGAGTTTCAAGGATAATATTTCACACAATACATACTAACATAAACTAAATAATGATTTTTGTTTTTAAATAGTAAATATTTATAGATTCATGTTTGACCAGATTACTAGGTGGTGATTTTATAAAAAGTTTTAAAGGTGTGTTAAAACTCAAGAAAAGCTTCAAATTAGTTACATTATGTTTATGAAATTTTAGATGTTTTACAAGTATTATTATGAACATTTGAATATTCTACAAGTTATAAAGAGTTAGTGAGTTGTAATTTGTTATTATAAAAGTTGGGTTATGACTAAATGACACAGATGACAAATTGCTAAGTTATTTTGACAGGGACCTAGAATATAAAGTATGGATTTTATAACATAGATATTAGTTTACTAAAAAAGATAGGTTAAGACAAGTTGGTAAGTTGACTAATGTGACTAAATATTTTTATTAAGAAATTTTGCTATGAATTTTTAATAACCTCAAAATATAATAATATTACTTAATAATTTGAAGAAACCATAATTCAACTTATATTAAGGTCAATAGAATCTAAGTAAAATAAAAAAATAATACTACCAAAAATATAGTTATATAATTATTTTATGTGCAAGTATATATATTTATACATGGATTGTAAACTGATGTTTTCCTTATACGTCAATATTTTAAATATATTTCAATTAAAATAATACAAGTATTATTTTACTTAAAGTATGAGATTATTTCACAACACTGATTTCCATAATTTTACATGTGAAGTATATAATTAATTACTAAGCACTCAGGTAATGACTCGGGTCGAGTCAAAATAATATTAAATACCCAAATAATATGTCAACTTTAAGATACAAGGGTTTCGTACACTCTCAAATGAAATATAAGTTATTAATATTTTCTAAGTAATATATATATATATATATATATATATATATATATATATATATATATATATATATATCATAATTATCAATCATATATCACTAACGGGGCGTCGAGTCAAACCATTTATTACCAAGTTATGTGGATAAAACAGTTACACACTCACATTTCACGTAGAAGAAATTACTTAGACATACTTTTGCCTTAATAATTCTAGGGCGAACTTAGGTTGGATCTTCTCAAGCAGTTTGGATACTTGTATTTCCGAGCCAAATCACTCGCCCGACAGGTGAATTTCACGGCCCTATTTTTACTTATTTTCTCTTCAGGGTGATTACTTGAAAATTACTATTTTCGTGGGCACAATTTCTTGTCAATGATTTCACATATTATATAAGTGGTTTACTTACCGTATGAAGTCCCTTTTTACCAGACCATTAATTTATTTCCCTAAGCGAGGTAATTATGGATAGTATTATTGGGTTTGACTATCCCCACCCGGGTTAATTACCCTAACTTTGACCGAATGTCTAAACGGGTGCATTATTAGCCTGTTCACCTATGTTTATAATAGGCATGGATAGGGGCAATCTATTACATTTACAGTTTAGCTTCGGTTGTGGTGCTTATATAATATTGTAGTATTATATGATCAACAATCACATCATAGAAAGACTTGTGGTCAATTTCACTATTTATTATTACCTTAAAACCTGTGAACTTACAACTTTATGTTGACATATTTTTCATGCATGTTTTCTCAGGTAGTTGATCTATGTATCAAGTTAAGCTAGCGTGGATCTCATCGCATTTAAGGTCATTCATGCTGTTGGGACATTATTTTTGTATTTTTCGTGTTTTGAAAACAATTTACATTAGTGCTGCTACTTCTGCAATTTGACTCTGAAAACAATTATGTACTTTTAAACTTATTTGCAATGTATGTTTTACAAAATCATGTAGTGGTCAACTAGTGACTTTGATTCCATACATTCACGCCCCTTGGGAAACCACCGTGGTTGGGGGTGTGACAAATATGGCATTAGTGGGTCTGTGAAAATTGGTGGTCTTTGAATATGAAGAAGGTATACTAGCTCATATTTCAGTCTAGCTTAGCATGAAATTCTTCGCTAGCAAGCTCACAGATTGAAATGTAACATCCTTGATTTTCATGCTTAATCTACTTGGCTAATTCTTTGATAATTATAGTATTTTTATATGTAACCATTGATTGAATTCAATAACCTATTAATGAAAACTCTCTTTATGTTGTATACTTTGTGATTCATTATGAAACTATTGCATGCTAGTGTCATGCTATGATTAATCTTATGATTTAACCACATGCATATATTAGATCTTGCTTAAAGTACTAACTTGTATGCCTTAATCACTAATCATAATCAATCAATAGAAAATTTTCATCCTTAGAAACTTTATTTTAAACGTAAAAGACTACAAGTTACGCATATATAAGTTCAAGGTTACTTATGTAACTTGTTATAAATCTAATACTTAATTAATCATTAAAAATGGTTTTTAATATATATTACTTAACAAAAATTGAAATTTTGAGGATATATTTAACTAAAATTTAAAATAATTAAACTAATAATCATCTAACCTAATAAACCTTATGATTATCCTCTTATGAATCCTAGTCAAAGTTCAAAAATGAATCCCTTTTTTTCTCACAACTCCTTACTACAAATATAGCCCCATCCCCTCCCCCCCTAAATCCTTACCATTCCTATGATTTCAATGGGCTTCAAGGCGGCTAAAATAGTACCAAGCATTTCCTCTTGATTCTATAACATGTTTACATAGTAATCATAGATCTAAGATGGATCAAAATATCAATTAAGCATGAAATTATCAAAAATTTGCTTAAAACATTAAATTTTGATGGATTTACAGGGCCAACTTCGGACGACCATATCTCGATCATAACAAATCCTTTTTTGACGTTTCTTTTTTATTAAAATTAAATTCAGAGTCTTAACTTTCTAATCATAAGGCCAAAAGGCTATTTTAAAGAGTAGCAATCACAAACCTTAACAGTGCCAAATTGAGGTTTTTGCAACTTTCCAATACTTATATAAATCTAAGATAAAGCGATGATTTTTTTTTATAAAATAAGCAATATAAATATGTTTTAAATTATAAAAATATAGAATTTAATTATTCTTATAAATATAGCAATCTCGAATCTTGCTTCTAATAAAATTCTTTATATTATCAATTTCAATCTGTTGCTTTCTAACTTGTTCATTCCAATCCTTACTAGTTGGGGTGGAAACATGCTTTTTGGGGTGGAAACATGCTTTTTATATCAAAACGAAAAACAAATTCTTAAGTCAAAAATAGTATTTTTCAAACTTAATAACAAACTTTCTAATACTGGTGAAACTAAATTGTTTATTCATGTGCTATATTCTACTAGACTTTTTACTGTAAAGTCCTACTATTTTTAAAATTCTACGCAACCATTAACTTTGGAGAAGCCATGTGGGTACGTATATAAATCTATTGGCCTAACAAGTCTATTAGGTAATCGGGTTGATGCATGCCAATCAATCCCAAGCATAATATGAGTCAAAGTATTTTTTTGACTTGGAAGGAATTGGATGTTCAGAAATTTCATAAAGGACTACATACTATTAGTCTGACCTCTTGCACCAGAGAGTTAGATGGGAGGGTATTCGATCAGTAGGTTGGTTGTGGACTCATATATAATAGTCTAATTACTTGTGTTTGGAAATTGTTTGTTGATTTGCGCATGGTTATCTACTATGTGTATACTTCTATACTTATGTTCTCACCTACTTTTTAATTGACATATTTTTGATTTGTTTTTAGGTAATGGCAATTAAGAGCTTGCACACAAAGCAAGATTAATGCTACAATGGCTTTAACGTCCTAGTGTAAATAACACGAATACTACATGTTTTGTTTTCTTTGGTTTATGTGTTTAAATATTATAACATTATCCAGTTTAATTATTATGTCTTGCCTTACAAACCTTTATACATTGTGTTCGATTCAACTTCATCACGCCCTTAAAGTTTTCGCTTTAGCCATGGGTGTGACTGATTGGTATCAGACCTAGTTATAGAGAATAAGGTACAAAAGACCTAGATTATAACCTAAGTGTCCCCCACATTAGAAAAAATATAAAAATAAGCTTACAAAAGTTTTCGCTTTATACATTGTTTTCTTTAGTTATGTCTACGCCACACTCTCTTAAGTACTCCCCAATGAGCAAGGGAGCGTGGAACACATGCATAGCCGAACATCCAGAATACGCCCGTAGTCAATCTTCTCATAAGGACACCCTTGCGGCTAAATAACCATAATTCAAAATAGTTTCTCGAGCTTCACCTGCCATAAAAGAAATGTTACAAGTAAATAGGAAAGAATCACTCTAGAAGTATACTACTCAGAAGAGTACCATCTCAGCTTTCAATATTGTAATAAACAAGCCGGTGTGTCCCCCCTCACGAATGAGGTCATCCACAACACAGGAGATACCTGACAATCCTAAACTAGTCATTCTTGTCGCATCTGCGGAACAAAGAGTTCTTCTAATTTAATAGAAATATGCACAAATCTTGTTTTGGTGTCTAATGCTAAAGTAAATACTAACCTTGGATTAATGCTATTCCGGAGCTGTCACATATTCCATCCTCTCCACTAGTATTTCCGAAAACTAGGTTCGACCATACCCAGTTATAGCTGATCCAGGTCCAAATATCTAATTGAGAAGACAAGTCAATCCTCCTCTAATACGATAAGCCACAAGGGAAGTTTCTAGATGAGTTACGTACCTTGGTAGGTCATGCTCTTATGGTAACTGCACCAGCCCAAACGCCTAAATGATGCTTCACTCCCGATCTATTCATTTTATTATTATTTTCTTTTATTTCTAACTTTGTATTCAATATAAAGAACTTATATATGCTAGTGTTTCTAAATTTATCTTGTTTTCCTAATGACTTTCCTAGACTACCTTACTAATGACAAGTCAATTTCTGGATTGACTGCATACTAAGAGAAATCCCTTTTACCAAGTCCCCTTATTACAAGAATGGTTAGATAAAGGATTCATCCAACCTAGTTTCTCACCCTTGGGAACTCTGATCCTGCTCATTACGAAAAAAGATGAATAATTCCGCATGTATATTGATTATTGAGCACTCGTTAAGCTGAGTGTAAAGAATTGGTACCCATTACCAACGATTGATGATCTCTTTGATCAGCTTCAAGGAACAATCTGATCTCTAAAACCGATCTCCGTTCTAGATACCACCGACTCAGAATTCAAGAAGATGATATTCCAAAAATTACTTTCTGAACTTGATATGAGCACTACGAGTTCTTGGTTATGGCCTTTGAGTTGACCAATGCATTCACTGTGTTTATGAACCTCATGAATCTTATTTGTTGACCTTACATGGATCTGTTTGTTATTGTCTTCATCGATGACATACTAATCTATTCCAGAACCAAGATCGATCATGAACAACACTTCCGATTAATACTAGAGCTTTTGAAGAAGGAGCGACTCTATGCTAAGTTTTCTAAGTGTGAATTTTGGTTGAACGAAGTAAATTTCTTGGGTAGGGTATCAATGGTGAAAATAAACATTTAGACCTAGCAAAGGTAGAAATAGTCAAGAACTAGGAAGCACAAAAACTCCATCATAGATTCGTTCATTTTTAGGGTTAGCTGCCTATTATGAGAGATTCGTTGGAAAATTTTTGAGGACCACCCTACCCTTCATGACCTTGACTCAAAAACATCAACTTTTCATATACGGGCTGAAGCAAGAAAACACATTTCTTATACTCAAAGAGAAATTATACAATGCCCCTATCTTAACCCTCCTTGATGATAATGGTGACTACTCGTCTATTGTGACGCATCGAATAAAGGCCTCGACTATGTGCTTATGCAATGATACAAGGTCATCTCCTACGTATTTGTTGGATCATATGAGGCTGGTGCAACCAAAACAACACTTAGAAGATTTTGATGTACAATTGAAGTAGTCTTTCGAAGACAAAGCTGCTCTTCCGAAGACAAGTCAAAGATCTTTCAAAGCTCAAGGTTAAAGAACTTCCGAAGTAAGAACTCAGTCTTCCAAGACTAAGTAGTTCTCCTTCCGAAGTATACAACATAGAAGATCCTAAAGACAAAGTCTTCCGAAGAATAAAGTTCTGAAGACTTGCAGAAGACTCGAAAGAAGTTGATTCTTTCGAAGTATAAATGGCCTCGGAAGAACTTATTCTTCCGAAGCCATTTAGCTTTGGAAGAATCAACTATGAAACAGTAGACATAAGTATGGTCTATCTGACATCCATTGCAACCTCTAATATACTGCATGGCTCTTTTCCATGCCCATGTAGTTGACCATACTTTTATCTGCTGTCCACCCATTATCAGTTAGTACAGTTGCCACTTTTAGTTGGTGACCAAAATGTAAGTCATGAACCTGTCATGACTACCTAATCTAGGATAATATTTTATCTTAAATTCTTTACTTCTAGTAATGTAGTATTTGTCTAGTTGTAGATTTCAGCTGGTTATCCAAGTATAACCAGCTGTAGATAGTAGTATATATAGTTTCTCATTGTAACTTTGTAACAATGTTGGTAAGAGTCTTGTAATGCTGAGTTGAGAAATAATATATACAAGTATCTTGAAAGCTAATCTTGTGTTCATTTGTTTTCATTAACTTATTATATTACTTGTGAACTTAGTTAGAGATTTTGCTTCATCAAACCGAGTGAGATCAAGTGAGCTTGTGAGATAAACTTGTGTTGTGAACCAACACCAATCCTGATTGGTATCAGAACTTTTTAGGCTCTTGATTATGATATCTAACCAACCTAAATCACCCTTGTTTCTTCACACTTACTCACTTCTCTCAAATGGCTCTTAACCAGAAATTTTCTGAGTCTGAGATGGGAACCATGACCAAGGATCCTATCATTACCCCTGATGATTTTGGAACCTGGTGCAAACATATTAAAGGCTTTATCAAGTATCAAGACAGTCGCATGTGGAGATCAGTCACTCATGGTCCTTACCAACCAAAGGTGGAATGCTCAGCTGGTAATGGTGCCATGATTGAGAAAGCTGTTGAAGACTACTCTGATGAAGACTTCAAGAAAATGGACATTGACTGCAAAGCCATGACTGTGTTGCTTACAACTATACCAAACTCCATAATGGTAGGCTTTAAGTAATGCGAGACTACCAAAGAACTATTTGATGCTTTGAAGCTGATGTACTCTGGTTCTACTGAATCCAAGGAGACCAAGAAAGATGTGCTGAAGCAAAAGTTTGAGAACTTCAGGTACTGAACTATATGGAATTCTTGATGGATATCGTATGGAGATGGAAACTCAGAAAGGCCATCAGATGAACAGACCCTCAAACCTTCCTGTTAGCAATGCTTTATATGTTACTGAATGTTCAAGAACTTCCCAGCCCCAGTTGTACCTGAACTACCACTAACAGCCATCATCCTCTTCTGGGCCATACATCACATTCCCTAAGACACCCAGGTCTCAACAGAGGATAGTTGTGCTTTAGTTTCACGGAGTGAGCAATCTGGAGATTTTCAATTCTGCTTTGATGATCTAGAGTGTTTTAGCCCAGATGATGTTGAGTATATGGACATTGTCCAGTAGATGGCTCTTCTGACCTACAGAGAAAAGAAGTTCTTTAGAAGAACTGAAAGGCAATTCCCTCAGAACCCAACCAATAATAAATTTAGGTTTGACAAGTCAAATGCCAAGTGCTACAACTGCAACCAGCTTGGTCACTTTGCAAGGGAATGCAAGGCTCCTAGATCTAATCCTGGAGCAGCTTAAGCCTCCTAACATCCTGATACCCCAAAAGCTACAGCCAAACCTACTGAGCAACAGACTGCAGCTGTTGCTCAAGAAGTTGATAGGAACTTCATGGTGCAAGATGTCACTCTTGCTCAAGCTTTCATGGCTGGAACCGAAGATAGAAAGATATATGAACATCTTTGTACTCCATCCTGTATTGCTAAGGTTAAGTTGTATTAGGACTACAACATGGAGATTAAATCTGATATTGAGTCCTTAAACATATTAAAATCTGATTTTAAGAGAGCAGAATCCGACTACAAACTCAAAATTGAAGAGTTAAAGAAAACTGTGTCCTTTTTAAAACATGAACATTTCAACTATAGGGCTCAAATAAAAGATTTAATATCCAAGTTGACTGAGGCTCATGCCCAGCTAGTAATAGCTAAGGATCAAGCCCAGTTAGTAATAGCAGAGGCTAAAGCAAAGAGGTATGTCATTCAAGAGCATAACTTCAACACCATCATTGCATCATCCTCCAACTCAAAGGTGTGTTATCAAAACAAAAGTGGGTTGGGAACCAATGAAATTGCTCCACCATACTCTTATATGTCTGTTAGATAGCCAAGATATGGTACTGATGAGCAAGAGGTTCCAACTGCTGACCCACAACCCAATGAGTAGAAGAGTGATGCAACAATGGTGACCACCACAGGGAAGGATAAGGTAGAGAACCTCATCCCCATAGCTGTTGATCAACCCCTAACCACCAACGCTAGAAAGAACAAAATCAGGGCAGCAAGAAAAATTGCCAAGAAGGTGGCTGAGACTAAGTTAAAGATAGACTCAAGGCAAAAGGGTGTATTCATCTCAGCTGGATTCCAAGTGGTTGGAAGTTCTGATTCAGGAAAAGAGTGTAGTATCAGCACTCCTATCCAGATGAAGGATTAGAAATTGAAAGGGAAGGCTGTTGAAGAAGAAAAGAAGTGCAAGAAACAACAGCCCTCATGCCCCATCAAGAATAACATTGAGTGCATAATCTGTGGTCTGCATAACCACATGACTAAAGATTATTACTGCAATCCAGGAAGTACACATTATGCTGCCAATGTTAAGATAGAAGGAGTCAAGGATGGTTTCACATTTGGACCTTACCATATGGTCCAAGTGTTAAGGAAAGAAAAGCTTGTTTCCGAAGGCAAGTTACTTTCGGAAGAAACTATTCTTCCGAAAGGAAAATAGCTTCGGAAGTCAAGCTATTTGAAACCTTCCGAGAAGAAGACTGCTTCGGAAGAAAAGGTGGTGAAAACTTCTTACAAAAAGAAAGAAGCCTCAAAAGCAAGTCATTTTGCTCAAGCCTCATCAGGCTCATCTACACTGATCAACCAGAAGATGGAATGGAAGATCAAAAAAGAGGCTGCAACCCAAGCCTCTTCTTCACAAACCATAATTGAACCTCCATGCATACATTTTGATTCAATTATATCATCTACATTGGAAGAGCCCAAGACCAACAAGGATTGGGTTTCTAATAGTAGCTAATCTTTTCACCTTATATGCAGGAACATCCACATGACAAGAATGAAAATATATGGATTGTGGATAGTGGATGCTCCAGGCACATGACAGGAAACAAATCTCTTCTACAACAAGTTGAACATTTTGATGGAGGTCCTGTTCAGTTTGGAGGTGAAGCCGTAGGATACATTTCAGGTAGTGGTAGTGTATCCAATGGTAAGTTAAAAGTTGACAAAGTAAATTTTGTCAAACAACTTGAACACAATCTCTTAAGTGTTTCTTAGTTCTATGATCAAAAGCACCAAATGCTTTTCACAGAGCATGAGTGCATTATCCTCAAACCTGGGATGACAATTCCTCAGGAATTAGTGATTCTTAGATCTCCTAGGAAAGGGGATATGTATAAGCTGGATATGAACAATGCTTCCCCACTGGGTGACGTATCATGCTTTCTTTCCAAAGCTAATGGTGATGAGTCAACTCTTTGGCCTAAAAGAATGTGCCATGTTAATTTTTAAACCATGAATAAATTGGTTAAAAATAATTTGGTACATGGTGTGCCTAAAAAGGAGTTTTTCTATAAAGATAATTATATTGCTTGTCTGAAAGGGAAGCAACACAAGGACACTCACAAATCTAAAGAGGTTAACTCCATCACCACCCCATTACACTTATTGCACATGGATCTTTTTGGTCCTATAATTATAATGAGCATTGGAAGGAAATCATATTGCCTTGTGATTGTTAAAGATTTTACAAGATTTACATGGGTTTTCTTTTTAAAAACTAAAGATGAAACTGTTGAAACTTAAAACTCTTTTATTCTTAAAATTGAAAATCAAAAGGATCACAAGGTAAAAATCATTAAAAGTGATCAAGGGACTAAGTTTAAGAATCAAGTTCTTGACTCATTCTGTAACTCAAAAGGGATTTCCAGACAATAAAGTGCTCCTAGAACTCCTCAACAAAATAGTGTTGCTGAGAGGAGGAACATGATAATTATTGAGGCTGTAAGAACTATGTTAGCTGATTCAAAACTGCCTCTAACTTTCTAGGTAGAGGCAGTCAGCACTGCATGTTATGTGCAAAACTGGGTTCTTATTACTAAGCCCCATGAAAAGACCCCCTATGAGCTATGAAACAAGAGCCACTATTCATTGTCTTTCTTAGGTCCTTTGGCAGCAAGTGCACCATACTTAACACAAAAGACAATTTAGCAAAATTTGCTGAAAAATCAGATTATGCTATCTTTGTCGGATATTCCTCAACCTCCATTGCTTAAAGAGTGTATAATAATAAAAATCAACAATTTAAGGAATCATCCAACATTGTTGTTAATGAGCACACTCCTTGTGTTAAGGGAAATGGTCCTGATCATATCTTTAATTTAGAATTGTTTCCAAACTATTATAAACCATCTTGTGAGAATGTTTCAGCTAGAACAGGAACTCAAAGTGACCCCAATAAAGATCAACTGTTTGAGTTACTGTAGGATCGGTGTTGGTATCTCAACACAAGTTTTGTATTTCACAAACTCACTAAGTCTCACTCGGCTGATAAAGAGGAATCTCTAACTAAGTTGACATTAATATAATAAGTTGATGAACACAAGAATGGTTTTCAAGATACTTGTATATATTATTTCTCAACTTAGTATTACAAGACTCTTACAAGCATGGTTACATAAGTTACAATGAGAAACTATATATACTACTATCTACAGCCAGTTATACTTGAAAAACCAGCTGGAATTTACCGCTAAGCAAATACTACATTGCTAGAAGTAAAATATCTAAGATAAAATAATATCCTAGATTAGGTAGTCATGACAGGTTCATGACTTACCTTTTGTCACCAACTAAGTATGGTAACTGTACTAACTAAAAAAGGTAAACAGTGGATTAAAATATGATCAACAACATGGGAGTGAGAAAACGCCATGTAGTGTATCAGAGTTGTTAGCGGATGTCAGACAACCCATACATATGTCTATTGGTTCATAGTTGATTCTTCCGAAGGCAAAATGGCTTCGGAAGAATAAGTTCTTTAAAAGCTGTCACACCCCGGGCCCAAGGTGGGTGGAACGTCACAGACTGGCAATATACATGACAGTGGAAACTAACCATCATAAGAGCATACAAGGAGAGAAATCACAAGGCATTACATTTAAATAACATCACCGGGCCATAACAGTCAAGCCCCAATTCAAAAGTATAAATCCATCATAAAAAATTCAAATGTTTAACAGACACCAAATTAAATTATCTAAAATGTTTCACAGTCAAGTAATGCCATTGATAGTCATGGTGCTAGGCCATCCTTAAAAGGTTTCCAACGTAATCCAAGCTTCCACCAAGGGTTACCTGAAACATGCTCAAAAAGATTTTGTGTCAACTATAAAGTTGGTGAGTTCAAGTGCTTAAAGTTTAAAAACAAAATGACTCTTTAGAATCCATAAGTTAATTTTAAAACATAAGTATCACTATTGTGGGGTCACAATCAATCCTGCACTCAATCCCGGCTAGCCTCTTCTAAACATGTGTTATTACCGGGTAACCCATAGGGGGAACTGAGTCTCAAATAGTGTACCATACCTGCCGAGTGGTACACCATAGTATCTTATAAAACATGTCACATGACACAAACGACCCTATAGGATCTCAGTGTGGTACCCTTCCTATTATGTCATAGGGTTATGATGGAAGGCACTATGTGTGGGGGATTCGCCAAGTAGATCTACCCATATAAAACAAGCGGTTTACCAAGAATTAATGATTATGATGCAAGTAAGTGCAGGTTCTAACATTAGCCACAACATATAAGTATCATATAATAGCACGTAAATGATTTTAGTTCAAACATAGCATGCTTCATTCCAAAATAATAGTAAAAAGGGGACACTAAAACTCACCTTAGGATCAGTTAAAAGTCCTTCAAGTACTGATAAGTCCGAGTCCTAGCACCCTATTTTCAGGATTACAGGTAGTAAGTTACATATTTCTAGACTTATTGAAAATACAACTAAGTGCATTTTATGGTCATAAGTTCATGTGGCTTCGTTTCTTAGGAGTTTGCGTCAAAAAGTTTTCTTTTTAGGAAAGTTAGGGTTTTAGCATATGAATGACAAGTTTTCATAATTCTTAATAACTTGTTAATATAACGTTAAGTTTACTAAAAGCTTCTGGTCATAAAATGATTTAAATTCAGTGATATTTACAAAATTTGTACTTTGGTTCCTCAAGTTTTAAAATTTACAATTTTTACCCAGAATTTGCTTCCCTTCATTTCTTGACCCAAAATGACCCTTGTTAATTTCTTCAGGTTTTTAACACTAAAATACTTATTTTAGGGCCTGGAACTTTTTAAATTTAAATCTTTTAAGATTTTGTCATATCTTTGGATTTTACCACTTTTCGGGTCACTAAATAAGCTCATTAAGTCTATTTTTCCATCCTTTTTACATATCAAGCAAACACCACAACTTTTTATACATTTAACATCACTAAACCATTGGAAATAAACATTATTTCATGGATCTTACATACATAGCACCGTTGTTGCTTTTAAAGGGTGTTTTACACCATTTGCACATGTGTAATCATCATAGTTTGAGCATAAACGTCACCAAACCTTTTAGTAACTTTTAATACAGATTATAAGGATGTTCATAAACTGTTTTTGGGTAGATTTTAATGTAGGTTGAGGGGCTTTTCAAAACAAGTGGGTTATTGGTGCTAAAACTCTTGAAAAAAGGGTTTTTCGGGGTGAAATCGGGTGCACCAACCCTTTGTTCACGTAGACCCTTTAAAATATACCTTTTGTGAAGTCATGAGTCTCACAAAAACAGTGATATAGCCGCAAGTTTCTGTTTTGAACAAGAAAAGTGAGATTTATGGTAGAAAGTGAAGAAAATCATAAGAATGGCTTTGTTTGGGTGAGCTGAAGCTTACACTTCGGAAGTTTTTGCGTTTTTAGACTGGTTCAAGGAGTAGAAGGGCTGTTGAACTCGAGTTGGAGTAGGAACTTTGTGAGTCTTGTAAATCCTTGCAAGAAACTTCACTTTAGGTCACCTTCTTGCTTGGTTTTGCTCCTATTCGATGTTGTGCATGAAGAAGGCCTTCGACTTCTTGCTGAAAATGGAGAAGAAGTTGCAGAATTTTGAAGAGGAGAGGGAGAGAATTCATGGATAGAGAGAGAGAGAGAGATGGAAGGATGGGATTGTTGCATGTATGGAGAAAAGGGAAGGGTGGTGTGTTTCAGGAGTTTTATGTAGAATCAAGAGAGCGTGGGATTGGTGGGGGGGGGGCGGCCGATTTCAAATGGGGAGGGGTTTTCTTTTTTTTTTTTTCTTTTTTTTAGAGTTTATGTTTAAAACAAAAGGTGCAAGTGATGTATTTTATAAAACTTTGCAAGTATTATGTATTCTTGTATACTCATGGTCGTAAATGTGTGTGTACACACATATGATCTGTTTTATTTAAAATTCTTGATGTCGGACCCTGAATGGATCGTACGAGTCAATTCAAGGGGTGGTTGACGGTTGCTCTGGTTGGAAGAAATCACAAGTCCAAGAACAAATACGGATGAGCAAGAACAAATGCGGATGACCACTGAAGAAATGCGGATGACCACCGAAGAAATGCGGATGACCACCGAAGAAATGCGGATGACCACCAAAGAAATGTGGATGAAGACCACACATCTGTATTAACCAATGTGGGTGAGCATTTCAAATGCAGGTTATCATTTTGTACTTTCTAACATCGCTCAATAATTTCTAGACTAAGGCAAGTCATAAAAGAATCTTCTAAGGAAATCAAGCATGAAGTCAATTAACATGGAAGATGAAAATAATATTAATTATAAATCGAAATACTGCTAGATTATATTAAGGTTTAAAGTAGGACCTAGAATCCGGTTGTTACATAAGCCATTTATACTTCAGAAGAATCAACTTCTTCCAAGTCTTCTGCAAGTCTTTGTGACTTCATTCTTCGAAAGACTTTGTCTTGGATCTTCTAAGTGTGAATACTTCGGAAGGAGAACTTCTTGGTCTTCATAAACTTCGGAAGACTAGACTTATTGAAAATACAACTAAGTACATTTTATGGTCATAAGTTCATGTGGCTTCGTTTCTTAGGAGTTTGCGTCAAAAAGTTTCCTTTTTAGGTAAGTTAGGGTTTTAGCATATGAATAACAAGTTTTCATGATTCTTAATAACTTGTTAATATAACATTAAGTTTACTAAAAGCTTCTGGTCCTAAAATGATTTAAATTCAGTGATATTTATGAAATTTACACTTTGGTCCCTAAAATTTCAAATTTTATAATTTTGACCTAGAAGTTTGCTTCCTTTCATTTCTTGACCCAAAATGACCCTTGTTAATTTCTTAAGGTTTTTAACACTAAAATACTTATTTTAGGGCCTGGAACTTTTTAAATTTAAATCTTTTAAGATTTTGTCATATCTTTGGATTTTACCACTTTTCGGGTCACTAAATAAGCTCATTAAGTCTATTTTTCCATCCTTTTTACATATCCAGCAAACACCACAACTTTTTATATACTTAACATCACTAAACCACTGGAAATAAACATTATTTCATGGATCTTACATACATAGCACCGTTGTTGCTTTTAAAGGGTGTTTTACACCATTTGCACATGTGTAATCATCATGGTTTGAGCATAAACATCACCAAACCTTTTAGTAACTTTTGATCCAGATTATAAGGATGTTCATAAACTGTTTTTGGGCTGATTTTAACATAGGTTGAGGGGCTTTTCAAAACAAGTGGGTTATTGGTGCTAAAACTCATAAAAAAGAGAGTTTTTCGGTGTGAAATCAGGTGCACCAACCCTTGGTTCACGTACACCCTTTAGAATATACCTTTTGTGAAGTCATGAGTCTCACAAAAATAGTGATATGGCCACAAGATTCTGTTTTGAACAAGAAAAGTGAGATTTATGGTAGAAAAGTGGAGAAAATCATAAGAATGGCTTTGTTCGGGTGAGCTGAAGCTTACACTTCGGAAGTTTTTGCGTTTTTAGATTGGTTCAAGGAGTGGAAGGGCTGTTGAACTCAAGCTGGAGCAGGAACTTCTTGAATCTTATAAATCCTTGCAAGAAACTTCACTTTAGGTCACCTTCTTGCTTGGTTTTGCTCCTATTCGATGTTGTGCATGAAGAAGGCCTTCTACTTCTTACTGAAAATGGAGAAGAAGTTGCAGAATTTTGAAGAGGAGAGGGAGAGAATTCGTGGATAGAGAGAGAGAGATGGAAGGATGGGATTGTTGCATGTATGGAGAAAAGGGAAGGGTGGTGTGTTTCAGGAGTTTTTGTAGAATCAAGAGAGTGTGGGATTGGTAGGAGGGGGGGGGTGATTTCAAATGGGGAGGGGTTTTTTTTTTTTTAGAGTTTACGTTTATAACAAAAGGTGCAAGTGATGTATTTTATAAAACTTTGCAAGTATTATGTATTCTTGTATACTTATGGCCGTAAATGTGTGTGTACGCACATATGATCTGTTTTATTTAAATTTCTTGATGTCGGACCCTGAATGGATCATACAAGTCAATTCAAGGGATGGTTGACGGTTGTTCTGGTTGGAAGAAATCACAAGTCCAAGAACAAATGCGGATGAGCAAGAACACATGCGGATGACCACTGAAGAAATACGGATGACCACCGAAGAAATGCGGATGACCTTCGAAGAAATGCGAATGACCACCGAAGAAATGCGGATGACCACCGAAGAAATGCGGATGAAGACCACACATCCGCATTAACCAATGCGGGTGAGCATTTCAAATGCAGGTTATCATATTGTACTTTCTAACATCGCTCAATAATTTCTAGACTAAGGCAAGTCATAAAAGAATCTTCTAAGGAAATCAAGCATGAAGTCAATTAACATGGAAGACGAAAATAATATTAATAATAAAATGAAATACTACTAGATTATATTAAGGTTTAAAGTAGGACCTAGAATCCGGTTGTTACATTCTCTCACCGTTTGAGAAATTTCGTCCCGAAATTTTAGTTTCGATTGAATTCCGAACGGGTAGGTTTAAAGAGATACGGATACTCTTTTCTCATCTCATCTTCTTGTTCCCATGTGAACTCAGGTCCTCGCCTAGAGTTCCATCTTACTTTAACCCTGGGTATGCGACTTCACCTAAGTTTCTTGACCATTCGGTCAGTAATCTCTATAGGCTCCTCCACAATGTTCAACTTGTTATTTATTCTGGCCTCCTTCAATGGTAATTCCAAGGCTTTGTCTGCAAGACACTTCTTCAAGTTAGACATATGAAAAGTGTCATATATGTAGCTCAATTCTTGAGGTAGCCTTAATTGGTATGCTACCGGGCCAACCCTTGACAAAATTTCAAATGGTCCAATGTATCTTGGGCCTAGCTTGCCTTTCTTGCAAAATCTGACTGCACCCTTCCATGGTGCGACTTTTAACATCACTCTATCACCCACTTGAAATTCCAGTGGCTTTCGTCTTCTGTCGGCGTGTTTCTTCTGACGATCTCTGGCTGCTCTCAATCGTTCCTTAATCTTAAATACCTTGTCTGTGGTTTCCATTACGATATCAGGTCCCATTACTTGGCTATCACCAATCTCATTCCAGTTTAATGGTGATCGACACTTTCTACCATATAGGGCTTCATACAGAGCTACTTTTATACTTGCATGATAACTATTATTGTAAGAGAACTCCACTAGGGGGAGGTGGTTATCCCAACTTCCACCGAAGTCAATCACGCAAGCTCTTAACATGTCCTCCAGAGTCTGAATGGTTCTTTCACTTTGCCTGTCGGTTTGAGGGTGGTATGCAGCTTCGGTTTGAGGGTGGTATGTAGTGCTTAAGTCAAGACGGGTCCCCAAAGCCTGTTGGAGAGATCTCCAAAATTGTGAAGTGAAGCGACTATCACGGTCTGAGATAATCGATAGTGGCACTCCATGCCTAGTCACTACTTCATTGATGTTTAGTTGTGCTAGCTTCAATAAGTCGTAGTCTTCTCGAATAGGTAGGAAGTGAGCTGATTTGGTAAGCCTATCCACTATTACCCAAATAGCATCATGCCCTCGAAAGGTTCTTGGTAACTTTGTAACAAAATCCATCGTAATGTTATCCCATTTCCACTCCGGGATTTCAGGCTGTTGTAAAGTTCCTGACGGTTTTTGGTTTTCGGCTTTTACCATCGCACATGTCAGACATTTCTTCACATAGGTGGCGATGGATTTCTTTAATCCTGGCCACCAGAAGAGAATCTTTAAGTCTTGATACATCTTATCACTTCCCGAGTGAACCGAATATCTGGATTTGTGGGCTTCATCTAGGACTATCTCTCTAATTCCTCTATATTTCGGTACCCAAGTCCTTCCTTCATACTTAAACAACCTGTCATTACTCACTTCTAAACGTTTTTCCATTCCTGTTAACATCTCCTCAGTTAGTTTGTCCTCCTTCAGAGCTTCCCTTTGTGCTTCTTTTAATCTAGCGGTAAGGCTAGTATACATGCTCATTCTCAAGGCATGGATGTGAAGGGGCTTTTCCCTTTCCTTCCTACTCAAGGCATTCGCCACCATATTTGCCTTACCTGGATGGTACCGGATCTCACATTTGTAATAACTCAATAATTCTACCCATCTTCTCCGGTGCATGTTTAACATCTTCTGATCAAGAATGTGTTGCAAACTTTTGTGATCGGTATAGATAACACACTTGGTACCATAGAGATAGTGTCTCCATATCTTGAGTGCAAACACCACGGCGCCCAATTCTAGATCATGAGTAGTGTAGTTTCTCTCATGCTCATTTAACAATCTAGACGCATAAGCAATCACCTTGTCTCGCTGCATTAACACACATCCCAGCCCCTGACACGAGGCGTCACAATAGACTACGAAATCCTCAACGCCTTCCGGTAGGGCAAGGATGGGTGCACTGCACAACTTCTCCTTGAGTAATTCAAATGCTTCGTTCTGTTCCTTTCCCCATATAAAGGCTGTATCCTTTTTTGTTTGAGCGGTTAGTGGCTGACAATTCATGAGAAGTCCTTGATAAACCTCCGATAGTATCCAGCCAAACCAAGAAATTGCCTTATCTCGGTAGGAGTTTCAGGAATTTTCTAGTTTTTAATGGCTTATATTTTTTATGGATCTACTTGAATCCCTTCTTTATTCACTACATGCCCTAGAAACTGGATTTCGCGCATCCAAAACTCACATTTAGAGAACTTTGCATATAATTGCTCGTTCTTGAGCAATTCAAGAATTAATCTAAGATGCTTCTCATGCTCTTCCTTGCTACAGGAGTAGATCAAAATATCATCAATAAACACGATCACAAACTTGTCTAGATATGGGCGGCATACCCGGTTCATGAGGTCCATAAATGCAGCTGGTGCATTAGTCAGTCCAAAGGGCATGACTAAGTACTCATAGTGTCCATATCTAGTTCTAAAGGCTGTCTTGGGTATGTCCTCTTCCCTTATCTTCAGTTGATGGTATCCCGATCTTAAATCTATCTTAGAAAAATAGCTGGCTCCTTGTAGTTGATCGAATAAGTCATCGATTCTCGAAAGAGGATAACAGTTCTTTATTGTAAGCTTGTTCAAATACCGCTAATCAATGCACATTTGTAGGGTTCCATACTTCTTTTTAACAAATAGTACTGGTGAACCCACAGAGAAACGCTTGGTCTTATAAATCCTTTGTCCAACAACCCTTGGATATGTAGCATTAGCTCCTTCATCTCGGGTGGAGCGAGTCGGTAAGGTGCCTTGGCCACTGGTGCGGCACCTGGCACTAGATCTATTTGGAATTTGACCTATCTAGTTGGAGGGAGTCCCGACAGATCCTCGGGAAATACTTCTGGGTACTCAGACACCACCAGTATATCATTAATTTTCTTTCCTTCTCTCGTTTTCATCACATAGACTATGAAAGCTGAGCATCCCTTGTGGAGACTCTTGGTAGCCTTTAGGTGGGATATCATGGGGTATAGCGTGTTGCTTCTATCACCATGAATCATCAGTGTCTTTCTGTCAATTAAAGGTATTTAAAGCAAACGCTCATCACACACGATTTCAGCCTTATTTTTAGCTAACCAATCCATTCCCACGACCACATCAAATCCTCCTAACGTTATAAGCATCAAGTCTATCTTAAATGGATTACCCTTTAATTCTAGAGTGCAGTCCTTGATGATTTCATTAGTTTCTATTATGTTACCGTTGGCTAATTCTACGGTATATGCATCGGTTAGGGTACGAGCTTCTAAATCAATCAAAGATTTAAAGGTAGTGGAAACAAAACTACCTGTCGCTCCAGTATCAAATAGAACGGTAGCAGGATGGTTGTTTATGAGAAACGTACTGTTAACCACATCAGGTTCCTTACGAGCACCATTTGGATCCATCACGAACACTCTTCCCTTGGGTTTGTTAGATCTGGCATCCTTATCCCCTACTAGCTTAGGACATTTGTTCCTCATGTGTCCTGGATCTCCACACTCGTAACATTGCTTACCCGGCTCATACGTACAGTCCTTAATCAAATGACCAGTTTGCTTATACCAGAAACAAGGCATCGGGTTGCACTCACCTTGGTGATTTAGTTTACACTTGTTGAAGAACGGGCTTGTACCTAAGTAAAGCTTCCGACCCCTTCCACCATGATCATCACGCCTTACCCCTTCGTCTGTTCTCTTGCTTGAGCTACCACTGTTGCCGATCGTCTTCTTAGCATCAAACCACTTCCTTTTCTCACCTATCGCCTTCTTCTTGTCCTTAGTTTTTACATGTTCTATCCACCTAGCTCTAACTAAGTCATCACTCAAGCTGCTAGTGAAATCGACTGCTGCTTGTAGTGTTGTAGGTCTGGAAGACAGGATCATGCCTCTAACTCTAGGATGTAATCCCCAGATGAAACGGGCTACACCTTTAGTTTCTGGTGTCACTAGGTGGGGCACCAGTCGTGACAAAGCCAAGAACTGGTTGATGTACTCGGTGTAATTTGAGCCTTTCATTTCTAAATTCAAAAATTCGGCCTCCAGTTTCTCCAGTTGATTGATTGGGCAGTATTGTTGGTCATCAGCTCTCTGAATTCAGACCATTTCATTCGGCCTGCAGCATTCCTGCCTCGAAGCTGAATGATAGTCTTCCACCACTCCAATGCTAGTCCCTTAAGAGATTGAGAGGTAAACCTTACCATCTGCTCGGTCTTGCACTCACTGATGTCCAATACGGCTTCAATCTCATCTAACCACCGGTAAGTCTCAATTGCACCCTCAGTGCCATAGAAATCCTTTGGTTTGCAAGCCATGAAGGTTTTGTAGGAACATCCATTCCTTATCTCCTCAGCCTCATCCGTGTTGCCTTCATCATTTCCAGGTCCTCCGATTCCGGTTGCGATTCCCCGGTCTGCATTGATCTGGGCGATAATGGTTGAATAGCATTAGCGATTTGCTGAGCCACTAGGTTAGCGATTCTCTCTTCATTCTCGTGGTTGACATTTTCTCCACGTGGGGTTTCTGGTGGAGTAGTTGGTTGATTTCCACCCTGGTTCCTAGTTCGTACAGCTTCCTCATTTCTTCCCCCATGAATTCCTCGTCTAGGTGGCATTCTGGTGTCATCATAGGTAAACTTATTTAGTATCTCCTAAATTGGTTTCAAGTATCTCGTTACATTGACTTTTACTCCTATTAATCACAACACCAAACACATGAAATTCCTATAACACTCTACAAGACATGTATAGTTGTTTCATTCGAGTAACAAGGAGTTAACAAATTCCATAAGGTAACAAGATTAATTTCTTGGGAATATACTATTGCATATTCCCATTTTAGGCAGCTTGCAAAGGTTAGTATCATAAGAGAAAAATCATAAATAGTTAAATGTAGCATCAATCAAGCAAAATAGTAGTAGGGTCATAGTATCACAAATTGGAAGGTGCCATCACCCCCATAAGATAATAATAGTGTCTGAGATAAATAAAATAGTTTCTTCAAATAGTTCTGAAGCCAAAGCAAAATAATCGGATATCACCCCCATCATCACTGCCACTTCTTCTTCAACCACCCAAACCAACCCGAAGTCTTCTTCTGCTGCTCCTGCTCCAAGCATTGAACACCATGAGACGTTATCATTGCCTGGAACTGGGCGGACTGTGAGGTCCGCGTGGCGTGCTGAAGAGTCATCACGTAACGTTGAATAGTCCTAAGTTTGTCCCCTAACGTGGGGTCTGACGGACCAAAATCACTAGCCCGACGGCTGGACTGGGAGTAGGGGTCTCCAGCAAGAACACTCGGGCCGTCATACATGCTACGCCTGGGCAGCATCCAATACTCGTAGCGTGGTTGGCGTCTGAGCGGATCAATCACCGGAGGTGCGGGTGGGAGAGCCATTGCAGGTGGAGGTGGAGGGGGCGGCATCCTAAAGGAAACAGAGACTCCTAACCTAGTACTCTTACGCGGTCGTGTAATGACATGCGCACCCCTATTCCCGATAGGCGGGATGGGTGAGTGAGCAGGTGCAGTCGGTGAGTGGGAGCGGGTTCTGCTTTTCTCTTGGGATGATGGTGAAGAGTCTTTCGAGGGTTTTGTGTCGTCATATGTCATCGAAATCCATGTAACATCCCACATTGGTTGGGAAGGAAAACGAAGGCTTCTTTATAAGGGGCTTGAGACTTTTCCCACCAACGCGTTTTGGGCGTATTGGCTGTGGATAAGAGGAGAACTCCACAGTTAAGCGTGCTCAGGTGGCAGCAATCCAAGGATGGGTGACCTCCCTGGGAAATTTTCACTCGGGCAACCAAAAGCAAATCTGTGAGCTCCTCGTGGGCAACGCGGACAATATCATGGTGCGGTTACGCTGGGCTGTTACAGATGGTATCAGAGCCAGGGTCGGGCCGGTGTGCCACCGAGAACGCTAGGCTCCCTAAGGGGGGTGGATTGTAACATCCCACATTGGTTGGGAAGGAAAACGAAGGCTTCTTTATAAGGGGCTTGAGACCTTTCCCACCAACGCGTTTTGGGCGTATTTGCTGTGGATGAGAGGAGAACTCCACAGTTAAGCGTGCTCAGGTGGCAGCAATCTAGGGATGGGTGACCTCCCTGGGAAGTACATATATCCCACATCGGCCGTGATCAGGAGAGATTCCTGGTTCATAAGGAATGTCCGGTCTCTAATATCACCAACGCGTTTTGGGCATATTGGCTGTAGAAGAGAAGAGAACTCCACAGTTAAGCGTGCTCAGGTGGCAGCAATCCAGGGATGGGTGACCTCCCTGGGAAGTTTTAACCCGGGCAACCAAAAGCAAATCCGTGAGCTTCTCATGGGCAAAGCGGACAATATTGGTGGTATGAAAGGCCGAGTGTTACAGAATGGTATCAGAGCCACTCCTGTGTCGTTTGGGATGGTGGGACAAACTTCACCGGGTATGGTGAGTTCTCGGGCTTATCGAGGACGATGAGTCCAAAGGGGGGGTGATTGTGACACCCTACATATATCCCACATCGGCCGTGGTCAGGAGAGATTCCTGGTTCATAAGGAATATTCGGTCTCTAATATTACCAACGCGTTTTGGGCGTATTGGCTGTGGATGAGAGGAGAACTCCACAGTTAAGCGTGCTCAGGTGGCAGCAATCCAAGGATGGGTGACCTCCCTGGGAAGTTTTCACTCGGGCAACCAAAAGCAAATCCGTGAGCTCCTCGTGGGCAACGCAGACAATATAATGGTACGGTTACGTTGGGCTGTTATCGATGGTATCAGAGCCAGGGCCGGGCCGGTGTGCCAGCGAGGACGCTGGGCTCCCTAAGGGGGGTGGATTGTAACATCCCACATTGGTTGGGAAGGAAAACGAAGGCTTCTTTATAAGGGGCTTGAGACCTTTCCCACCAACGCGTTTTGGGCGTATTGGCTGTGGATGAGAGGAGAACTCCACAGTTAAGCGTGCTCAGGTGGCAGCAATCCAGGGATGGGTGACCTTCCTGGGAAGTTTTCACCCAGGCAACCAAAAGCAAATCCGTGAGCTCCTTGGGGGCAAAGCGGAGAATATTGGTGGTATGAGGGGCCGGATGTTACAAATCTACATATATCCCACATCAGCCGTGGTCAGGAGAGATTCCTGGTTCATAAGGAATGTCCGGTCTCTAATATCACCAACGTGTTTTGGGCATATTGGTTGTAGATGAGAGGAAAACTCCACAGTTAAGCATGCTCAGGTGGCAGCAATCCATGGATGGGTGACCTCCCTGGAAAGTTTTCACCCGGACAACCAAAACCAAATCCGTGAGCTTCTCGTGGGCAAAGCGAACAATATTGGTGGTATGAAAGGCCTGGTGTTACAAAATGGTATCAGAGCCACTCCTGTGTTGTTCGGGATGGTGGGACAAACTTCACCGGGTATGGTGAGTTCTCGGGCTCATCGAGGACGATGAGTCCAAAGGGGGGGTGATTGTGACACCCTACATATATCCCACATCAGCCGTGGTTAGGAGAGATTCCTGGTTCATAAGGAATGTCCGGTCTCTAATATCACCGACGTTTTTTGGGCATATTGGCTGTGGATGAGAGGAGAATTCCACAGTTAAGCGTGCTAAGGTGGCAGCAATCCAGGGATGGGTGACCTCCGTTGGAAGTTTTCACCCGGGCAGCCAAAAGCAAATCCGTGAGCTTCTCGTGGGCAAAGCAGACAATATTGGTGGTATGAAAGGCCGGGTGTTACAATCCATCCAAGATTACTGCATCTCCACAAGTATTCCTCATACTACGATGGAGGCGTTGCCCTCCTAAGCCTTCCAACTGGGGCAGTCTCGTTGGCTGGGTATGCAGGCTCTTTTCCATTGTTCGCCATAATCTTGAAATCCTATAAAATTATCATGAGTAACTGGGTTTCTCATAGCTCATGACAATAATAATGATAGCATCTGATAGCAGTGATAATAGTGGTAGTGATGGCAGTAGTATCTTTAATTAGTAACAATACAGGTTACCATTGGCATGAAAGTTAGTTTATAAAGTTTAGACTACACAAAAACATTTCCCAAATCATTTACCCCTTTAAAGAAACACGTTATCATCACTTGGGGGGGTATGCTGGAATTTACGCGTCCTGTAAATTCATGATTACGTTGATCAGGTGTAATCATCAATTTACCCAACCCGTTCACTCCAACACATCCCAAAACAAGGAAATTCCTAAGGTATCAGGGTTGTAGCCTAGGGTCTACTAAGGTATTCCCGACTTCTCTACAACCTTTGGCTCTGATACCAATCTATCACACCCCGGGCCCAAGGTGGGTGGAACGTCACAGACTGGCAATATACGTGGTAGCGGAAACTAACCATCATAAGAGCACACAAGGAGAGAAATCACATGGCATTACATTTAAATAACATCACCGGGCCATAACAGTTTAGCCCCAATTCAAAAGTATGAATCCATCACATAAAATTCAAATGTTTAACAGACACCAAATTAAATTCTCTAAAATGTTTAACAGTCAAGTAGTGCCATTGATAGTCACGGTGCTAGGCCATCCTTAAAAGGTTTCCAACGTAATCCAAGCTTCCATCAAGGGTTACCTGAAACATGCTCTAAAAGATTTTGTTATAACTATAAAGTGGGTGAGTTCAAGTGCTTAAAGTTTAAAAAAAGGACTCTTTAGAATCCATAAGTTAATTTTAAAACATAAGTATCACTGTTGTGGGGTCACAATCAACCCTGCACTCAGTCCCGGCTAGCCTCTTCTAAACTTGTGTTATTACCGGTTAACCCATAGGGAAAACTGAACCTCAAAAAATGTAAGATACCTATCAAGTGGTACACCATAGTATCTTATAAAACCTGTCACGTGACACAAATGACCCCGCAGGATCTCAGTGTGGTACCCTTCCTATTATGTCATTGGGTTATGCCAGAAGGCACTGTGTGTGGGGGATTTCCCAAGTAGATCTACCTATATAAAACAAGCGGTTCACCAAGAATTAATGATTGTGATGCAAGTAAGTGCAGGTTCTAACATTAACCATAACATATAAGTATCACATAATAGCACATAAATGATTTTAGTTCAAATATTGCATGTTTCATCCTAAAATAGTAGTAAAAAGTGGACACTAAAACTCACCTTAGGATCAGTTAAAAGTCCTTCAAGTACTGATAAATCCGAGTCCTAACACCCTATTTTCATGATTACAGGTAGTAAGTTACATATTTCTAGACTTATTGAAAATACAACTAAGTGCATTTTATGGTCATAAGTTCATGTGGCTTCGTTTCTTAGGAGTTTGCGTCAAAAAGTTTTCTTTTTAGGAAAGTTAGGGTTTTAGCATATGAATGACAAGTTTTCATAATTCTTAATAACTTGTTAATATAACGTTAAGTTTACTAAAAGCTTCTGGTCATAAAATGATTTAAATTCAGTGATATTTACAAAATTTGTACTTTGGTTCCTCAAGTTTCAAAATTTACAATTTTTACCCAGAATTTGCTTCCTTTCATTTCTTGACCCAAAATGACCCTTGTTAATTTCTTAAGGTTTTTAACACTAAAATACTTATTTTAGGGCCTGGAACTTTTTAAATTTAAATCTTTTAAGATTTTGTCATATCTTTGGATTTTACCACTTTTCGGGTCACTAAATAAGCTCATTCAGTCTATTTTTCCATCCTTTTTACATATCAAGCAAACACCACAACTTTTTATACATTTAAAATCACTAAACCATTGGAAATAAACATTATTTCATGGATCTTACATACATAGCACCGTTGTTGCTTTTAAAGGGTGTTTTACACCATTTGCACATGTGTAATCATCATAGTTTGAGCATAAACGTCACCAAACCTTTTAGTAACTTTTAATACAGATTATAAGGATGTTCATAAACTTTTTTTGGGTAGATTTTAATGTAGGTTGAGGGGCTTTTCAAAACAAGTGGGTTATTGGTGCTAAAACTCATGAAAAAAGGGTTTTTCGGGGTGAAATCGGGTGCACCAACCCTTTGTTCACGTACACCCTTTAAAATATACCTTTTGTGAAGTCGTGAGTCTCAAAAAAACAGTGATATAGCCGCAATTTTCTGTTTTGAACAAGAAAAGTGAGATTTATGGTAGAAAGTGAAGAAAATCACAAGAATGGCTTTGTTCGGGTGAGCTGAAGCTTACACTTCGGAAGTTTTTGCGTTTTTAGACTGGTTCAAGGAGTAGAAGGGCTGTTGAACTCGAGTTGGAGTAGGAACTTTGTGAATCTTGTAAATACTTGCAAGAAACTTCACTTTAGGTCACCTTCTTGCTTGGTTTTGCTCCTATTCGATGTTGTGCATGAAGAAGGCCTTCGACTTCTTGCTGAAAATGGAGAAGAAGTTGTAGAATTTTGAAGAGGAGAGGGAGAGAATTCATGGATAGAGAGAGAGAGAGAGATGGAAGGATGGGATTGTTGCATGTATGGAGAAAAGGGAAGGGTGGTCTGTTTCAAGAGTTTTTGTAGAATCAAGAGAGCGTGGGATTGGTGGGGGGGTTGCCGATTTCAAATGGGGAGGGGTTTTTTTTTTTCTTTTTTTTAGAGTTTATGTTTGAAACAAAAGGTGCAAGTGATGTATTTTATAAAACTTTGCAAGTATTATGTATTCTTGTATACTCATGGTCGTAAATGTGTGTGTACACACATATGATCTGTTTTATTTAAAATTCTTGATGTCGGACCCTGAATGGATCGTACGAGTCAATTCAAGGGGTGGTTGACGGTTGCTCTGGTTGGAAGAAATCACAAGTCCAAGAACAAATGCGGATGAGCAAGAACAAATGCGGATGACCACTGAAGAAATGCGGATGACCACCGAAGAAATGCGGATGACCACCGAAGAAATGCGGATGACCACCGAAGAAATGTGGATGAAGACCACACATCTGTATTAACCAATGCGGGGAGCATTTCAAATGCAGGTTATCATTTTGTACTTTCTAACATCGCTCAATAATTTCTAGACTAAGGCAAGTCATAAAAGAATCTTCTAAGGAAATCAAGCATGAAGTCAATTAACATGGAAGATGAAAATAATATTAATAATAAATCGAAATACTGCTAGATTATATTAAGGTTTAAAGTAGGACCTAGAATCTGGTTGTTACAGAAGCCATTTATACTTCGGAAGAATCAACTTCTTCCAAGTCTTCTGCAAGTCTTTGTGACTTCATTCTTCGAAAGACTTTGTCTTGGATCTTCTAAGTGTGAATACTTCGGAAGGAGAACTACTTGGTCTTCATAAACTTCGGAAGACTTGATTCTACCTTCAGAAGTTCTTCATATACTTCGGAAGTAAAACTACTTAGTCTTGGAAGTCTTAGTTTTTCCTTCAGAAGTTCTTCATACTTAAGCTTCGGAAGATCTTCAACTTGTCTTCGGAAGAGCAGCTTTAGCTTCAGAAGACTTCTTCAATTGTACTTCAAAAATATTCTAAGTGTTGTTTTGGTTGCACCAGCCTCATATGATCCAACAGTTACCCAGACCTATTCCTAGTTCTCCAAGAAGAATTGATGATCAAGCTCCTTCAACTGGAATTCCTGAAAGCATGAATATCTTAGGAAAAAAGGGAGCGTCAACAACTTGTCAACTAACTGGGCCTAATAACTCAATAGTTGACAACTCCAGTATTCAACACCAAGCTGATGAAGATAGTGATTTGGAGGAGTAGACAACTGTTGATACTACTTCACAACAAAATACCATTGATACTATCACACATTCATTCAATCAGTCCTCATTGAATGAGTGTGAGACATCAGATGGTCATGTTGTTCAAAATCCTGAGCAAAACTTCTCAAACCTGGATCTATCTATACAACTAGATGTGATTCCTAGGCTCAGGATACATACCACTCATCCAGCTGAGAACATCATTGGGGATGTTTCAAAAGGTATGAGAATAAGAAGTCAGACCCATAATGGGAATGTCTGTATGTACTCATGCTTTCTCTCTCAAATGAAACCCAAGAAGGTGGAAGAAGCCCTCAAGGACAACAATTGGGTTGAAGCAATGCAAGAGGAGTTGCTTCAATTCAAGAGGCAAAAGGTATGGAACTTGTGTCCATTGCCACCTGGCCAAGTCCCCATTGGCACTAAGTGGGTGTTTAGAAATAAAAGAGATGATAGAGGTTTAAACATCAAGAACAAAGAAATACTTGTTGTTCAAGGATACATATAGGAGGAAGGCATAGATTAGACTGATGTCTTTGCACCTGTTGCAAGACTTGAGGCTGTGCGAATCTTCCTTGCTTTTGTAGCATCCAAGAACTTCACAGTCTATCAACTTGATGTTAAATGTGCATTTTTGTATGGGGATATTGATAGAGAAGTCTATGTGTGCCAGACACCTGGATTTGAAGACCCACAGCACCCCAACTATGTGTGCAAACTAGATAAAGCTCTTTATGGGTTGCATCAGACACCTAGGCTGTGGTATGAGACACTGTCTCAGTTTCTTCTGAAGAATGACTACACCAGAGGCACCATAGACAAGACATTGTTCATAAAGAAGTCTGGGAAAGACATGTTGCTTGTTCAAGTCTATGTCGATGACATCATATTTGGATCCTCAAATGACTAAATGTGTAAAAACTTTGAAGGCATCATGAGAAAGAAGTTTTAGATGAGTTCCATAGGAAAGATGGATTTTTTCCTTGGAATTCAAGTGAAGCAGATGGAAGAAGGGTTCTTCATCAGTCAATCTAAGTATGATGTCAAGCATCAGTACAGGGCAATTATTGGGTCTCTAATGTATCTCACCGCAAGTAGACCTGATATTATGTTTGCAACTTGCATCTATGCAAGATATCAAGCTACTCCAAAGGTGTCTCACCTAATTGCTACCAAGAGAATCCTTAGATACCTCAAAGGAGCTCCCAAACCGGGCCTCTGGTATCCCACAAATAGGGATTTTAACCTTTATGGTTACACGGACAGTGACTATGATGGCTGCAACATCAACAAGAAATCAACATCAGGAGGATGTCAGTTTCTTGGTGGAAGGATCATCTCCTGGCAATGCAAGAAGCAATCATGTGTATCCACATCTACTACTGAAGCTAAGTATATTGCTACTGCAAGCTGCTATGCTCAACTACTTTGAATTCAGAATTAGATGCTGGATTATGGTTTCAACTTGATGGAGACCCCTATCCACATAGACAACAAAGTCGCCATATCTATCACAGAAAATCCAGGCAAGCACTCCAAGACAAAGCATATTGACATCAGGTACCAATTCATTTGAGATATTCATGAGAAAAATCTAATCAAACTAGTCAAAGTCAATTCAAATGAACAATATGTTGATTTGTACACAAAGGCCTTTGATGAATAAAGATTCAAGTATTTAATTACAGCTATTAGGATGATTAACATTGACTAGTCTTTCTCTTCTAAAATTTTTTTTAAATATGTCTTGTCTATGTTGTCTATATACAATCTAAGCCCTGTTATAAGAAGGTTTTCTTCAAAAATTTTCTAAGTATGAATTCTTCAGAAGAGAAATTTACCCTCGGAAGAGATCTTTATCTATCTTCCGAAGGCAAATTCCTCTGCATAAATATTCTCTTCCGAAGAGTTTTAGCCTCGGAAGAACATTTGATCATAGATCAAATCTACTTCCGAAGCTTAATAATTCTTTTCTCGGAAGAAGCCTGTACTCTCGGAAGCAAACTTATCATTGAGACATGGTTTGCTTTCGGAAGTAAAAATGGCTTTGGAAGACAATACTGAGAAACATAAGTGTTTTCTCTCAGAGCAATTTTACCTTCGGAATAAAACTTTTACTGTGTAACGGAAATCTTTGGGCCCCACTTTGTAAAAAGTAAGATTTTATTGATGATTGTCAGAATATTTTAAATGGTTTATCTTACAGCCCCTGTCAAGTCAAAATCTAAACAGTCCTTTCACCTTATCAGTTTGGCATTTTAACCCCCATTTAAAAACTTCTGACTCTCTTTCTTTACTTTCTTTATCACTTCAAAAGCCCCAAATTTCCATTATCTTCTCTCAAATTCCTTCAATCAAACAGTACTCCCTTAACAATGGCCTTGAATCCTCAACATAACTAGGTCGCCATCCTTGATTCTTCAAAGGATGTCGATTTTGCCCATATTGTCGAATTTCTGTCACAATCGACATACTTCACTGCCCTCACTGTTAACCCCACCATCTATTTAAACCATATGGTTGAATTCTAGGCCAATGGTCGAAGCAAGACGATTAATGATGAAAGGGTCATCAGATCGAGGATCTGCGGGCAGGAGATCATAATAACTGAATCAACCATCAGGGAGCATTTGGAGCTTCATGATGAGGGCGCCCCTACTGAATTCCCAAAAATCTGAGTTGGAGAATACCTACACTCAGATGGGATATGGCGGCGGTGTGAGCAGGTCTATAGTCTATAAGTTTAACTTCTCCTACAATTGGAAGTTCTTACTACACATCGTTCTGCACTGCCTATCCAGCAAGTTCGGGGGATGGGATCAAATCCCATATGATTTGGTCTGCCTAGTCCACGGGTTGGTAAAGGGCCTGCGCTTCAACTACTCAGAAGTTATGCTAAACAACTTAAGAGGCAATCTCACCGGGATCCATTCTACATGTATCCCCGGTTCATTCAGCAATAATCAATTATGAGTTAGACCAGGACAGACTACAATGTGCAGATGTTCTACTGGTCCCTCACATGAGGCCTGACATCTTCAAAACTCTAAAAAAGGTGTCCACCAACTTCACTGGAAGATTCACTAATCTTCTTCTAGGTATGCTTGAGTCAACGGCTCCTGGTGACATCCCTGCAAGCCCAGTAGGTGATGAACCCACACCATACACCACCACTCCAATGCCAATTACTTCTTCCCACCCAATCAATATCACTTACACAAGGCTAGAGTGGAACTCAAGGCTCCCACTTAGCTAGAGGTCCAACCATGCTCCACCATTGACCTCAATATTAGTGTTGAGTCTTCTCAGTCTCAACCTGATGAGCCCACAACCCAAGCCATTAGCCCTCAGGGTGACTCTCAGCACTCCCCTAAGCAGCCAAAAAGGGATAGCCACATCATTGGCTCAACTGCTATTGCAGAGGAGCCATTAGTAGTTGAGCCATCAGGTGCTAACCAAGGTCCCGGGTTACTAGATATAACTTCTCTGTCCTTTATTGACCTATTAACCCGACCTGATGAGGACATTATGTTCCATCCAAGCCATGATGTTGATCTACCACACCACTCTCAATATCAACTGTGCCCCAAGGAACCTCTAATGTCTAGCCCACATCAGCTAAACCTAACTGAGGTGAGTTAAACTGGTGTGGAGGTGACTCATGTAGGCTTAGCTGCCACTACTGAGAGTGTTTCACTAAGCTCTCAGGACAGTGGTAACATCAGTGAGACTGAGTCTACGGCAACCTTGCCAATTGATGCCTCTGAAAGAGACGTCACTAAGCAAGGGTATCCAGGGTGCCAAGAAACCACTACTAGTGGTGATGATGAACATACTAGGTATGTTATCTCATCTCCCAATGATTCCTTAAAAGAAGATGAGGGTAGTCTGAAACTCATTATCAGAGACCTGCTTTCTAAAGTCTCAAACCTTGAATTAAAGGTTAAGACTTTAGAGGACAGGTTTGCCTTGAGATTGAACATCTCAAGGCTCAACTAGCTGAGAAATAGTTTGAGAAGTCTGTTAGGCATGTACCAATTCAAGTTTCTTTAAGTTCTTCCTCCTGCTCATCTACTTCTCAAGATGATGCTAAAAAAAGGAGAATGTATAGAAACAAAGATATCTGGAACCCAGCCTTGCCATCACTACTTCCCTTGATGCCATCTCTTCTTTGTATCCCACACAGCAGCATCCTGCAACCATCTTTCCTCAACCACCTCCTATTACCATTCAAGTGGACGTAATGATGCTTATTGACCTTAACAGATTCTTAACTAAATTTCTGATTAGCTCCTCCCTTGAACAACCCTCCCCTGATGTTGCCATAGCCTATTTTGGAGCTAAACAACTACTGTAAGGCCCCGATCCCGGGACACTCACAGTTGGACAATCATCGCACATAAAACATATAATTTACATTTACAATTTCTAAAACATTACAGTGGAATTCTTTTAAACAAACCATTTCATATATCTATAATTGCTTTTGCAAAATAATACATCGTTGACAGATTACAAAATATTACTCGTTGCATTACATCACAAAAATATTATAATCTAAACAACGGATGCCATCCAAAATAATCCAAGTAGCTGCCCCATGCCATCCTCAGCAACATTACCTACCAACTGGAAACACATAAAAGTCAGCGTTGCTGAGTGAGTTCTAGTTTTATAAAATAAAATACTTTTTTTTCGTTTAAAACCATTCTTTCTTTACTTTCATACGTGATCATACAACATACGTACACATAGATAATAATTTATTATTATCTTTCATCGTCATTCGTTGACTTCCGTTCATTCATCATCGTACGTCATCTTTATCATTCGTTATCTTTCTTACCGTACTATATGTACACTCATTAACTTCCGATGACATGTATTGTACCCCGAACATTGTGCACGAAGCTGACCATAGGGCCTGGGGCAAGTACACTCATCATTATCATTCATCTTTCATTCTGGACCAATGCCATGTGCTATACCCCGAACATTGTGCATGAAGCTGGTTACTGGGCCTGAGGTCTATCATAGACCTCGAACATTATGCACGAAGCTGACTCCAGTACCTAGGGCAAGTGGCAAGGGTCCCATACATATGGTCAATCACAAAGATTAGACCCCTAGTGTGCATCCTTCCGGGGTAGCTAAACCGCACACAGTTGAGCTAACACCCTTCATTGGGTGTGAACCTCCATACATTGCTTGCAAGACTATTCATTACATCATTCATTAATGCATGCATTCATTCATTCCTTACGTTCCCTTTTTCGTTATTTTCCGCTTTACGTTACATAATACTTTCCGTTTACTTTTCATAATCATACCATGTAAAGCCACAGAAAATAAACATACATAATTAGGAACATAACATAACATAACCATACTATACATAGCATCATCATCACATCACATATGACGTCATAAAGTCAACTTACATTACCCCCGGGAACATCCCAAGTCAAAGCCTACACTTTACATTTTTCCCAAAATTTCAAAAAATAATCTAAGTCTTAGGCGTATGGGCACTATGCAGGCGCATGGCCTTCTGGGCGCATGGGAACACTTAGGCGCATGGAAAAGGTTCTGGGCGCATGGGCACTATTAGGGCGCATGACCCAACACTTAGTCATTCTGGGCATTTCTAGGCGCATGGGCACTATGCATGCGCATGAGTGCCTAGGCGCATGGATACTATTCGGGCGCATGGGTTTTGGGCGCATGGGACTACACTTAGGCAATTTGACCATTGGGGGCATGGGCCAATTTCAGGCGCATGGGCAACCAACACATACTAATAACATCATAATCAGTCCCAAATCATCAATTCATCATGTTCTAACTTAGTTCTAGCATTCTAAGCATCATAACATGAACATAGCATCATCATAACAACTTAAAATGATGAATTCTTACCTTGAATTCGGTTTCTTGTTCTTCCTTCTTTAAAATCCGAACTCTGCTCTTTCTCTCTCAAGAAAATCTGGTGAAAAGAAGATATGAAAAGAAGTGTGGACGGCCATGCCCACTTTATGCACCCACTTTTATTCTTTTTTTCCTTTTGACACATTTAGCCCCTCAACTTAGGTTAAATTGTGTTTTCTTTCTTTTATACACATTCATTCCTTCTTTCTCGTCTTTTAAAATTTTCTGGGTGTTACAACTACAAAAGCTAAGTGCACCACCTACCTCTGAGGAGGAAGTTGGTCAACCTAAGGTCTCTATTGAACCAGAGATTAACTTCGAAGGGGAAATACAGCCTAATGGCCTAACAACCAACTTAGAAGGGATAGGTAGTGCAGTCCCAATTACTTCCGAAGTAGAAATCCAAGCTGCCGAAGGAATAATTGAACTATCTTCCTTGTCCGATGACCTGTTCATCACAGAGGCAATTCTTGACCTGGCCTTTGAGGTCAATAGTGAAGACTTCCTTACAACTCCCATCTCCCAAGCACCACAAGTTCAAACCCCCTCTCCCCAACCTAAAACCTTTAAGCCTAAGTCTACAAAAGCTGAATCTTCCTCTGATCCTAAGGGGAAAAGGAAGCTCACTGCTGAAGAGCTTCTAGAGGAAGAAAGGATGGAGAAGTTGAAAAGGAAAGGAAGAATTGATACTGGGAAGTTGTTGGCTACAAGCAGCAAAGCAGCAGCAGTCGCCCAAGAGAGTATCAACAACCAGAGGAGAGTGGAGGTTATAAACAGGCACATTAGCCTAAGAGTAGACATTAAAGATATCCTTCTACTCCCACTTGATGAGCTTGTAAAGCTGGAGAAGGCAACCTTGCTACAAAAAGAAAAGGAGGAAGCAGCAAGGTTGGCCATAGAGGAGGAAGAAAGGAAAAAGAAGGAGGAGGCAATGGAGAAGGAGAGGATGGAGAGAATAGCCTTTCTCTATACTAAAGGCTATTCTCAGATGGAGCTAGCATCTCATTATTATGATATGATCTTGTTTCTTTTTCATAAAGAGCAAGATCAAATCAACAAAGAAAGGAAGAAGGCTGCCAGGGAGAAGCTGAAGGGGAGGAAGAAGATGGAGGAAGAGGCAAAGCTTGCGGCTGTCAAGAGTGAAGGTGATAAGGAGTGGATGAAAATCTACCTTCAAACCCATGGATTCACTGGCAAGCAGGTGGGTCCTATGTCCTTAAAGACCCTACAGCGACATGTCAGCAACATCAAGGCTGACATTCGCTTAGGAAGAAGGCAGGAGGTACTTCAAAGGCAAAGTGTTCAGAGGATGGCACCCAAACCAACTCCCAAACCCAAACTAGCACCCAAACCACAACCTATGCCTACACTTTTTCCCTTCCCCATTAAAACTGAGCCAACCACTGAACCTTACACCCCCTAAACCCACACCATTAGCCATACCTACACCTTCACCCACCGCCTCTCAACAACCTCCACTACCACCTATCCTTAAACCCAAAACACAACCCCAAACCCAATCAGTACCCAAACCATCTTCTAAACCATCTAAACCCCTAACCTTAGAAGAATTCAAGGAGATCAAAAGGAAGCTCATTAACTGCATAACCCTGAGCGATATCTCTTGTGAGGAAGAGTCCATAAAGCTGAAATACATTATGGGTCTTCCTGTTCCCTCATAAGAGATGCACTCCTTGATCTACCAAGAGGAACACTGGACCAAGCTCTCGAACTTCTTGCAACCAACTCAGACGCACTTAATGAAGAAAAGAAGAAGTTAAGAAGGAAACTGGTGACTCTGCTAGACACAAGAAAATAGGACAAGCTGCCAACCAATCCCCTCAATCCAAGAAGCCAAATTGTCTAGTGGAGGTTCGATATAGCTACACACAGCTTTGCTATGGAAAGGGAGAATGGTCAAGTGAACAGACTTGATACATCTGCTTTGCTACACACTAGCAGGTTTGATATTACTGAGTTAGCAGAGAGACCATTCTCTAATCCCTTTAACTCTCAAATAGCTACTCACATCAGAAATCATCTGAGCAGTCTTCATGTTTAAGAGCTTACAAAGAAATCCAAGACTGAAGAGGAATTGAAAAACAGAGCAAAGGAAGAAGAATAAGGTGCAACCGGAAAAGGAAGAACATTCAAACAGATGGTTGAAGGTCCAACTTCTGATCCTATAGTTAGATGGGAATATGACTACAATTACCATCAACTAACTCTCTTCAGAGGGACGCAGCAAAGGGTACACATCATCCAGAGCAGCAGATTGGATCTATTATCTACGGATGATTTGTACAAGCTCCGCACCACTGCATTAGGGAAGAACAAAGAGAAAGACAAATATCTGCTCTCCTTGGTGTTAAAGACATTGAGGAATAGAAGGAAGTGAAGTTTTGGTAGCATAAGCCTAGGGGGAGTTTGTTGGATCATATGAGGCTGGTGCAACCAAAACAACACTTAGAAGATTTTGATGTACAATTGAAGTAGTCTTCTGAAGACAAAGCTACTCTTTCAAAGACAAGTCAAAGATCTTCCGAAGCTCAAGGTTAAAGAACTTTCAAAGTAAGAACTCAGTCTTCCGAGACTAAGTAGTTCTCCTTCTGAAGTATACAACATAAAAGATCCTAAAGATAAAGTCTTCCGAAGAATAAAGTTCTGAAGACTTGTAGAAGACTCGAAAGAAGTTGATTCTTCCGAAGTATAAATGGCCTTGGAAGAACTTATTCTTCCGAAGCCATTTAGCTTCGAACGAATCAACTATGAACCAGCAGACATAAGTATGGTCTATCTGACATCTGCTGCAACCTCTGATATACTGCATGGCGCTTTCCCACACCTATGTAGTCGACCATACTTTTATCTATTGTTCACCCATTATCAGTTGGTACAGTTGCCAGTTTTAGTTGGTGACCAAAAGGTAAGTCATGGACCTGTCATGACTACCAAATCTAGGTTAATATTTTATCTTGAATGCTTTACTTCTAGCAATGTAGTATTTATCTAGTTGTAGATTTCAGTTGGTTATCCAAGTATAACCGGCTGTAGATAGTAGTATATATAGTTTCTCATTGTAACTTTGTAACAATGCTGGTAAGAGTCTTGTAATACTGAGTTGAGAAGTAATATATACAAGTATCTTGAAAACTACTCTTGTTTTCATTTGTTTTCATTAACTTATTATATTACTTGTGAACTTAGTTAGAGATTCTGCTTTATCAAACCAAGTGAGATCAAGTGAGCTTGTGAGATAAACTTGTGTTGTGAAACCAACACCGATCCTGCAGTATTCATGCTATCTAAGATCCATGAGAAGGTTTTTGTGACACATGACCTTGAATTAGGTGACGTGGTTTTTCCTTTAAATTTAGAAACACTACTTGTATGGCACCAAATATCTTATCTATACAGATCGTAAGAGCTTACATGGTTGCTGATGTGCTCAGCTGTAAGGATAGAATCACACCATCATGCAATGGGAATGTTATACATATGAATCTCAAAGATTAAATTCTACAAGCCTAGAACAAGACATTGCTAGAGATGATGTAAGGTAAGAACTGGCGAATATAGTTGAGAATCAGCTAGAGTCCAGGTCTGATGACATCCTCTACTTCATGCGACGAGTATAGATTTCTAACTCTAACAATTTTAAGAACACATCATGAATAAAGATCATAAGTCATAAGATTCAACTAATCTAAGCGTCGATAAGATGTACTAGGATCAAAGGGAATATCATTGATGGCCATAAATGAAGAAATACATTGCCCTGTATGTCGGGAAATGCCTCATATGCTCGAAAGTCAATGATGAACATTAGAAACCCTTGGGATTACTCCAATAGGCTAAAATTCTTCTGTGGAAATGGAAACAATTTCTATGAATTTTATTACCAAGCTACCCAAAACCTCTAGTGGACGACTCAATTTGGGTCGTAGTCGATCGCTTGACTAAATCCGCTCACTTTCTCCATATCCGTGAGAATTTCAAGTTAGAGAAGTTAGCCAAACTTGACGTCAACGAGATCATGAGTCGACATGATGTTCCACTATCCATCATCTTTGACCGAGACAGTCATTTCACCTCTAAGTTTTGGCAATCATTACAGAAATCCTTGGGAACGTGTGTGGATCTTAGCATGGTTTATCACCCACAAACTGATTGCCAAAGCGAAAGAACTATAAAAACTCTTGAGGTCATGCCTAGAGTCTACGTAATTGACTTTAATAGTAGTTGGGATGCTCATCTATCTCTCATTGAATTCTCATACAATAAACATATTGAACTGAGTAATATAAGGGTTTTAATTGTATAAATATGTAGAAGGCTAGCTAATATCATTTTTTAATTTATTTTTTATAAACAATTGTATAATGTAAACACACACGATAAAAAAGAAAAAAATTAACCACCAACGATTTCACTAGTAGCATATACTTTTAGTAATGTTAGATTATCATCGATGGGGTTCATTACCTTAATGAACTTACGCATGAAAGAGAGAGGGTGAAGCCACAAACGTGAAGGAAAGAGGGAGAGATGTTGGTTCGTTGCTACGGAGAGGAACTTGGTTTGTTGTTGCAAGAGGAGGATTCGAAAGGAAAGTGTGAGGTTATGAGCTGAGGTATGAGGGGTGGCAGATAGGAAAAGGCCATTAATGATTCCTAACTATGAATGGTATTAATAATTTAGTAATGTAATTATATAACCAAATAATACATATTGGTTAATATTTTAACTAGTAGGATATGCCGCGCGTTGCGGCGGCTTGTTTTTGAATGTCGATACGTAAATAAAAAGTATTTTGTAAAAAAATCGTTGTAACATTAAAAATACGAAAGTGAACCTTAAAAAATCGTTTAAGTAAAATCTAAAACCGTGTAAAACTGTCACATGTCCTGATTTAACATTTAAAAGCATATTTGTTAAATATTATATATAATTCTATTTTTTCTTTGAAAGTTAAGGCTTGAACACGGGTAGAATTGAAAAAGAGAATCTTAAAAACCATTGGACCAATCTTAAACTATTGTATTAATTTGCAGCATATAATAGTCAACTTAAAAGAAAACGACAATATAAATATAAAAAAAATATATTGTAGCTACCGACCTAAGTTTTTAATATGTATATATAATATATAATATATAATATCCAAAAAAAAAAGAAAATCAAAAAACCCCACCGACATAGAGGATTAATAAGAATAGTAATTTGTAATTTACTCCTATATAAATAATATGAATGATGAATGTCATACAATTGACAATGTCATAAACAATATTACTAGCTTTCATGAAAAGTGACAAAGATATTATAAAGAATCCATAGTATATATGGCTGTAAGTACTAAAGATAATTCATTAATGATTAGTGATAAGTGTAAGGGCTATACATGATGCTTAGTTGCAATAGCCGAAAAAAATGCAATAGATTTGGAATTAATATTTGTATATAAATCATGTAAACAATATATAGTTTTTGGTTCTTGGTTAAATCAATTAAAAATAATCAATGAAACTTTTTGATCATGTAATATATACTTAGTGTTACATTAGTATATTTTGTACACTTTATATATTAAATAGTATACACAAAAAAAGCTAACTAAATGGTTACATTGAAAACGATTTAAATGCATTTCTATGTAATTTCATTGGTACAACAATGGTGATTTGAGAAGTCAATTAATAATATATATATTATTAAAACACAACTCATTTTCATTGTAGCCTCCATCACATCAGCTACAGTGACGTTTCCAAATTACATCTTTGCCCCTAGTTTTTTTTATAAATTACATTTTCAACCCTTGAGCTTTTTACAGAACTTTAAGAAATATCATTTGGACCCCCCTCGAGTTTCTAAAGCTTTGTGTTTATCCTCTATATATTTTTGTCTATGTTTTATCATGACATATACAGCACTGCTGCAACATGCTAGAAAACTTACTGGTTCTATACTAAAAAGTAACATATGAGAACAATCAAAGTGATAACATTAACGTGTATGATGTTGAACATAAATACATGTTTACATTGATCATATACGTACCTCACCTTTTAGAGTAATATGAAAATATATACAATAAGACACACTATAAGGAAGGCCTATAGTACAAAAAAAAAAGTAAAAGTTCAAGGACTGATATTGCTAAAACACAAGGGAAACAAAAGCTTGATTATGATTAATGATGTATGAAAAAGAAATTATTCTAATATGTCAACCAAGTATTATGAAACAATTATAATTTATCATATGTGTCAGAATATCTTCACCTAATTAAGAGTTATAAAATATTAAAACCAATACTATCTCCTTCTGATACAATAACCAAATGATGATTTCTCTAAGTATTAGGAAACATAAAACATATAATTGACAGAACTATAACATGCTTAGCTATGAGATCAAGTGATAGTTTTATATCTCCTTCTTTAAAACTAAAATTATTATATATTAAAAAATCATGCTTTAAAATAAATATATGTTATGCATTAAGAATATACGTTTTAAGAAAATATGATATTCTATAAGCTTAAAGGGCATACAGGAAATTCTCGCTACGATCAATGAATCTTAATATCTAAGTAATATGCATCTCTATGAAATCTAACGTCAAACTTAGACACTTGTCTTATGAGTGTTTATGATTTACGTCAGTTGTTTCTAAGCGTGATGTTTTTTTTCCCAAATCATCATCAAGCGGTGGATTTAATGCATCGAAGTAAATCATACCACATGTCAAAATTATAATATAACACGGTGGTAGGTTGGTGAAGAGAAAACATTTCATACGTCACTCAATATTATCTCTTCGATGTATGGTAAAAATCTGGAAAACTAGTATTTTTCTTCGTGTGTTTTACCTTTATGATCATGTACGTTGCTACATACCTATAGCCATGACTTAAGTGACAACATATAAATTTTGTTCGTGTATGGTTGTTTATGTTCAATGATAGTATACGAGACTCTTCGCACATAGAAAAATATCTTGACCATCACATTCACTTCAAGATAAGAGATGTATCACCAATGGCTCGGAAAATCACCAATATGATGCTGGCGGGAGTCTACCAAAATGCAATCAATAATTTTTCTTCAAATTTTGATGGAGCTGTTGGTGATTCCTCGAAAACTTATGACAACCTCTTCAGCCGATAGTTATATGTTGGTAACGTATTGGTAACAACAATAAACATAATGAATTTTTCAGGCAATATTCTGGTTACTTCAATTCTCTGGTAATGGTTTACAAACGGTTCGTAGGAATCTAGACATTTTGTAAAAAGGCGCACGTTCACACTACCGAGTTTTTCAGAAATTATTCCTGATGTGTCTTATAAATTACATTTTCAATGAAATTCTGTTAATATTTCGTCAAATAATTCATCGCGAAGAAGCTGTATAACAAAAAAAAGTGAAGCATGTTTCTTCAAACACATATTTCTAATTTCATATCTATAACTCTACCGACATGTGTTCTTAGTTAGGTCCTAATAATATATATACACCACATAAAATATTCTTGTAGCTGAAATTGGTGGTTTCAGAAGTTATTATGGTGAACACGACAAGGAATCAGTCATTAACGCGTTAAATATGGTGTTAGCAGGTCGGTGGATTTAGTGGTCTTGGAATACAGTGACGGTCCACTAGCTCACATTTCAGTCGTGCTTAGCATGAAATCCTTTGCAAGCAAGCTCGTGGAATGAAACACGACTAAAAAATCGACTCAATTAGAGAGGAGGATTCCCCAACTCTTGATATGCGATACAACCCCATACCAGGGGTTGAGTTACCACGTACGCATGATTCTCCCAGGCACACACATCAATATGTTTAGTAACAAACATTTCTCATTTTAATTTGTAAGATCTGGAAATGTTATATAATTTATTTCTAACTAGTGCTACGAGCTTCTCGGTCTCATAATGAAATAACTCAAAATAGAAGTGTTAGCCTACTATGAGTTATCATTGGCATAGTAGTACAACCTCAAACATGTCATGAAGTTTTGATTGGTAGAATAGGAAATTAGTAGTTAAAGTGCATTGATGCTATATGAAGTTTCAGATATAACAACTAGATAATGTGATGCAATTTGTTTGTAATATTTTAAAATATAATGTAACTTGACTTAAAATGTAGTTATATATGCCTGACCTTGACAGATATTAATGTAGCTATTATAATATAAGCTTGTGTAAGTAACAGACATTGCTATAAATTAATTTTGATGGAGCTTTAATGACCAAAATTAGTTTTACGACCTTGAACAAGTGAGCACTGAAATAAAATGCACATGTGTTTAAAACACTAAATATGGTGAACGAGACGTGGAATCAATTATCAGGGCATAAAATATGATGTTAGCGGGTCAGTGGAAATTGGTGGCATTGGAATAAGTAGAAGGTCCACTAGCTTACATTTCAGTAAAGCTTAGCATGAAATCCTTTGATGACAAGCTCTTGGATTAAACAGAGCTAGAACCAACATAATAAGTGTAGTTAATAAAGAAAATAAAGTAACGTTAACTTTAAAATAAAGTAACGCTAGTGTCAAAATACGTAACTTATGATAGGTATTTGCGTTGAGCACTGGTTAACTTTTAGTTAAGTTGTTTTTTGTGGGCTCAATGTAGTTACATGTCAACTAAACTATATGATGCTTATACATGATCCAATAATTATTCATTGATTATTGATTATCTTACAACTATTGCACCTAAAGATTTTATTGAGTCTTGAAAACCTACGAGCTCACCAATATTGTTGACCTGTTTTATAAGCTTAGTATTGTTTAGGCTGATGTGTTATAATTTTTCATATTTTGTATCTTAATACAATTTGTGCCTAACGAATGTTACGAATGACTGAATTTAATGTTACTGAGTGTTATCTATTTATACCATGTGTTTATAATGTTTCCCCTATCCACCCTCTCGTAATTTCGTCATCGGTGAGAGGGTTGTGATAGACTTGTTTTAGAGCCTAGTTTATAGATGATTAGGAGGCCTTAGATAGATCCCCTATACTATAAATAATAGCTCACACACTAGTTAGAACACCAACACAACTATCCATGACTTATACACACATTTATTGTTACAATCATACGACATTAACCCGTTAGAGCATTTCAGTGGCAGTAATAGATTTATCATATTTACGAAATATCATTGATGTCGAGGAGGATTAGAGGTCATTGGTTAGCTTTGGTCATACTCTCACATCAATTATGAGTGGTGTGAAGCTCGTGAGGCTAGCCTTCTTGCATAAGAGCCATCACCACCTGTTCTGGTTCCTAAAGGACCTAAGGATAAGATCACGCCTAGAAAGAAGAATGGCCTTCCCTAAAAGGTATTTTACCTGTTCTTACATCTAACCTCAAGCAACCTCTCATCGATGAGCAATAGGAAGCTCATGAGGCTAGCCTTTTGGCAAGAGAGCATTCACCACCTGTTTCGGTCTCTAAAGGACCTAAGGCTAGGATCACCAATACGAAGAAGAATAGCATTCCCCAAAGGTCATTTTACCCACTCTAATATCTAACCTCGAGCAACCCCACTCTCACACACTGTGCAACATCTTTTGACTAGAGGGTCGACACTTGATTAGGAGTATGACCCTTCAACCATTGCTGCAATCACACCAACAAGACACTAGAGAACATCAACGAGAGATTCCAAAAGATTGACAAGATGAAGGAAGATTTTGGGAACACAAAGGAGGCGATGGGCGTTGGTGTGTGCAAATAGTATATATATTTTGATAAAGTTTTTTCACACAAATTTAGTTCTAAATGGTTTTACTAATACTAAACTATACACCCAAAAGGCTAGTGTACTTGTTGTGTGGTAATATAGTGTTGGTAAAAACCGAGTATCAATCCGTAGACACACTTAGCTTACTCAATAACCCTTATAATTGACTATTAGATTGGGGTTTGATTTAGAAAATGATAAGTTTGATTTGAAAGGACCAAAATTTTTTGATTTTTTGAAATGATAATTTAAATAGATAAAAGGTAAATTAATATAGACTTTTGGTAATTCTTTTAGTGATGCAAAGCTTTCATCCTAATTTAGGTTCCACTTTAATAATTATGATCAACTGGTAATCTAGTTAAAGATATTGATTTATGTATTTATGTTAATGTTTATAAACGCGAGCCAGCACGAAGTTAACATAAACCGGCTCTATGGTAACAAGGAAAGATGCAACGAGTAACTTACAAAACAACCACCTAGCCCCTAGTGATGTAGGTAATATTCGTGTACCCTTTCAATATATGATTTTAGAAAACATAACTTAATGTTAGAAAGAGAGTTGATTGATATGTGAATAAATATACCCGTTAATAATGCATATCTTTCCCCATCTTAAGTGTTTTTCATTATAAATTTATATTTATCTATACTTAATTGTGATTAATTTAAATTTTGTAGTTTTGAATGGTTGCTTGATGATTTCATAAGAAAAAGATAAGAAATGCATGAAAATTTTGGAAGTTTAGAGCCTGTTATGATCATGACTGATTTTGTCATGACCATAACAAGCATCAGGTCCCCTTTTCCTGCACATTATGGTCATGACTGATTCTGTCATAGCCATAACACGTATCAGGCCCCCTTTTAAGTCCTTCTTCTTCTTCATGTTGGGGGAGACAAATTTTGGAGTAGAAACCCTAGTTTTTCTCCATTCTTGTGGTAACTTTGAAGGAGTTCTTTCAAGAGTTCAAGCTAGGTTGAAGATCAAGCATTTCAAAGGAAGATTCAACTCCACACAACCCACCCCTACTCATCTTTGGATTGAAAATCTCTAGATCTATCATGTTTTCTTCCATTGTTATGAGCTTGGTTGTGGTTTTTGTAAGCCTCATGGTCTAAACACTCTTTATCACTTATATTAGATGAAGCTTAGCATACTTTGACATTTTATATGTAACTTTTATTGATGATTAGGTTAATTCTTATTACAAGGTTATAAATGTTCTTCAATGATTGTGTATGCTTGTTGAACTTGATGAAATAATGAATCTTGTGGGTGTTATAATCACATATTGTCGAAAAACCTTGTGTTTTAGAACATCTATTCATGAAAAGCATACATTAGCGTGTGGTTTATGGCATTTGACTAGGAATGGTAAATGATGGTTGATTATTTAGTGAATTTGAACAAGTGTGCATTCTTATACATATGTTTGTGAAAACCATTGTGTTTGTTATGAATATCTCCTAACATCGTGTATGTGTAACCATATATATAATGCGCAAATCTATGATTCGTGTTAGGACATTCAGAATTTGAAGGATTTACATAGCCATTATTACGTTACGCGAATTGAGGTGGTTACCTTGTTTATCGTGTTGACTTTCTAAATATTTATGGGTCTGGTATCCTTGACGGGAGTCCTAACCATTGTCAACTTTGGCTTAATAATATCATTAGGTCTTCATTGCATAACTTTAGGTAGCTATTATGTGTTTATCATTTTAGTTTTCCAATAAGTTATATAATTAGATAACCTTGACAGGAGTCTACTTTACATCTATGTTTCATGTGTAGAGGATGATCTCACCATAGGTTCATGTATTTTGTCATTGTTTTGCTTAGCGGATTCGAAGTCAAAGTGATATCTTCCTCTAATTGATTATCTTCATCTTCGTCTACTTTCTTCATTTAGTTTAATTGTTAGCTAAATAGTTAATGATATTATTCAGTAGCTCTCGTGTCCATGAATCGATACTTAGTTCTTACCAAAAGCTATACTACTATACGATAGGTACACTTGCCTATTGTGTGTGTAGTTAGTCGTAAGGTGAAAAGAGTTTTTATAGATTTAAAGCTTAATTGAATAAAATAAATTTTATATATATATATATATATATATATATATATATATATATATATATATATATATATATATCAAATCACATATCAAGTTTTTGGTGTCGTTGCTGGGGACACGGCAATTCTGAGAACGACCCGAGTTATTACTTTAGCCATTTTGTATACATTTTTTTATTTTTGTGTACTTTTTTTAGATAGTTTTTTTTTACATTTATGTTATTTCTATCGGGTGCCCGTGATCTATTCTATTAGACTTTTTACTGTAAAGTCCTACTATTTTTAAAAATCTACGCAACCATTAACTTTGGAGAAGCCACGTGAGTACGTATATAGATCTATTGTCCTGACAAGTCTATTAGGTAATCGGGTTGATGCATGCCAATCAATCTTAAGTGTAATTTGAGTCAAAACATCTGTTTGACTTGGAAGGAATTGGATGTTCTGAAATTTCATAAAGGACTACATACTATTAGTCTGACCTCTTGTGCCAGAGAGTTAGATGGGAGGGTATTCGATCAGTAGGTTGGTTGTGGACTCATATATAATAGTCTAATTACTTGTGTTTGGAAATTGTTTGTTGATTTGCACATGGTTATCTACTATGTGTATACTTCTAAACTTATGTTCTCATCGACTTTTTAGTTGACATATTTTGACTTGTTTTTAGGTAATGGCAATTAAGAGCTTGCACACTAAGCAAGATTAATGCTACAATAGCCTTAACATCCTAGTTTAAATAATACGAATACTACATGTTTTGTTTTCTTTGGTTTATGTGTTAAAAATATTATAACATTATCCATTTTAATTATTATGTCTTGCCTTACAAACCTTTATACATTGTGTTCGATTCAATTTCATCACGCCCTTAAAGTTTTCGCTTTAGCCATGGGTGTGACTGATTGGTATCAGACCTAGTTATAGAGAATAAGGTACAAAAGACCTAGATTATAACCTAAGTGTCCCCCATATTAGGAAAAATATAAAAATAACCTTACATTTCTAAATCCATGCTCGTATTTTTAGTTATGTCTACACCACACTCTCTTAAGTACTCCCCAATGAGCAACGGAGCGTGGAACACATGCATAGCCGAACATCCAGAATACGCCCGTAGTCAATCTTCTCATATGGACACCCTTGAGGCTAAATAACCATAATTCAAAATAGTTTCTCAAGCTTCACCTGCCATAGAAGAAATGTTACAAGTAAATAGGAAAGAATCACTCTAGAAGTATACTACTCAGAAGAGTACCATCTCAGCTTGCAATATTGTAATAAACAAACCAGTGTGTACACCCTCACGAACAAGGTCATCCATAATATAGGAGTTACCTGACAATCCTAAACTAGTCATTCATGTCGCATCTGGGGAACAAAGAGTTCTTCTGATTTAATAGAAATATGCACAAATCTTGTTTTGGTGTCTAATGTTGAAAGTAAATACCAACCTTGGATTAATGCTATTCTTGAGCTGTCGCATATTCCATCGTCTCCACTAGTAGTGCCGAAAATTGGGTTCGATCATACTGTAAGGCCCCGTTCCCGGAGACCTCACAGTTGGTCAATCACAGCATAATTAAATAAAAACATTACATAATTCTTAAAGCATGGCAGTGGAATTAACATCAAAAGCCATTCATTAATTAATAAATTTTGTTGCTAAGTAATACATGTGTGTTTGTTATCAGTTACAAAAGATCATTAGAACGCATTACAAAACAACAATGTTATTAATCATGAATGGATGCCAGTCCTGCCTTGACGAGTAGCCTCCCCGTGTGCCATCCTCAGCAAAATTACCTGCCAACTGAAAATGCATAAAAGTCAGCATTGCTGAGTGAGTTCTAGTTTTAAAATGGTGAAAATACTTTATGATTTTTGTATAGGAAAATACTTCTTAAAATACTGTTTACTCTTTTGTATGTGATCATACGTCATACATACATTCAAATATTATCCATTATCAACATTAATATCTTTCTTCACCATTTCTATGGTCGTTCACTTGAACTTTTACTTTTAATCTTTCACTTCAATATGGACCAAGGTGCTATACCCCCAATTAATGCGCATAAACCTGGTACTGGGCCGAAGTCTAATAATAGACCCCATCCGTGGTACACAAAGCTGACTCCAGTACCCAGGCAACAACAATGGTCCCTTCAATCTCAACGATTGACCCTGTGTGCATCCAACGGGTTAGCTAAACCGCACACAGTTGAGCTAACAACCTAGTGGTTGTGAACCTCATGTGAATTTGCTTGCAAGACTTTCTTACGTTCTTTATGTTCCACTTTCATTAGTCTTTCCACTTTATTAAAGATAATACTTTACGGATAAGAGTAAAATCACACCACGTAAATTCACGTAATATAATAATAAATAGGAACACAAGAGCAGCCCAAATAGGAATAAAATAATCAGATAATAGCATCGAGTCAAACTAGGGTCAACCCCTAAAATTCTGATTTTCCCAAAATTCCAGAAAATTTTCTAAGTGCTTAGGCGCATGGGAACTATGTAGGCGCATGAGCCCTGCTTAGGCGCATTAACACTATTTAGGCTCATAAACTCTACACTTAAGCATTTTAGCTTACATTCTGGGTGCATGAACTGTTCAGGCGCATGAGGTTATACTTAGCTTATCAGGCAAAAGTTTTGGGCGCATGGGTACTATTGGGGCGCATGAACCCCCACTTAGGATTTTCTAAGGCAAATTTCTAGGCGCATGGGCCCTGTTTGGGCGCATGGCCTGTACTTGAGCTTTTCTAAGTCAAAATCCTCAGGCGCATAGGCCCTGTTTGGGTGCATGACCACCTGTTATACATTTTTCAGAATCAAAACTAACCCAGATCTGCATTTGCACCTATTCTAAGCAAAAACTTAACATTCTAAGCAACCACAACACATAAACAAGCATAAACATAAGCATAAACATACAATACATACGGGTACATAAGTACAAGTTTGAAAATCCTTTAAAATGCATTTTCAGCCCCAAAGTTAGTTTAAAACACATGTAAATCGGGGTCTAGAACTCACCTAGTGTAGTAAACAAGCAAAACTCCTCCGAACCTGCTTGTACACAAGTTCAAACACCTAAAACAAGCACAAACAAGCACCAAAACACCAAAAACACTTAATAATCAGTTTCTAAGGATGAAACCACAAAGAAACCAAACCAATTAACATGTAAACACACTAACCTTGAAGATTTCAGTTCTGTTTCCTTCTTGGAACCGAGAGAGCTGGTCTGCAGCTTTCTTTCTTCTTCTTTTCGGTCGAACAACAGCAACAACAGAATGTCATGGGCGGCCATGCCCAAATAAAGTGCATTTTTGACTTTGGTGTACCATTTACACATTGCACCCCTCATCTTTGCCTTCTTTTAATTTTCCTCCAAAATACTTTCTTTTCTTTTTATTTGACCAAGTTTTTGGGTGTTACAAGTCTACCCCCCTTAAAGAGGTTTCGTCCTCGAAACCTGTCACTCTTCGAATAATTGTGGGTATTGCTGTCTCATTTCTTCTTCCGTCTCCCACGTAGACTCAGAACCCTTCCGGTGTTTCCACTGCACCCGCACAAGTGGAACCACTTTATTCCTTAACCTCTTCTCCTTCCGATCGATGATTGCCACTGGTTGCTCCACATAGTTGAGCCGTTCATTCACTTCGATATCCTCCAGTGGTACAATCATGTCTTCGTCGGCTAAGCACTTTCTTAGATAGGATACATGGAATGTCGGATGAATTCCACTTAACTCATCAGGCAATTCTAATCGATAGGCCACCTCTCCTACTCGTGCTACAATCCTTTTGATGAACAGATCCGCCAATCTCTCGGATGAATACGTCTCACGGATAGGTAGGAAGTGAGCACTCTTTGTTAGACGATCAACTATCACCCATATGGTATCATACCCCCTCGCCGTATGGGGTAGCTTCGTGATGAAGTCCATGGTGACATGCTCCCACTTCCACTCGGGTATATCTAAGGGTTGGATCTTCCTGTATGGCTTCTGATGTTTTGCCTTCACTTGCAAGCAAGTAAGGCACTTACTCACATACTCTGCCACGTCGCGTTTCATACCCGGCCACCAGTAGTCCTTCCTCATATCTTGATACATCTTGGTAGCACCGGGATGAATGGAGTATCGAGTCTTATGAGCTTCGTCCATAATTCGCCCACGTAGATCCCCATACCAAGGAATCCACATCCGTCCAAAATAAGTCTTAACCCCGTGGGTGTTCTCTCCCAACTCTGTGACTAAACCTCTCATTCATTCGGAGTTGAGGCGATCTTCTTTTAGCGCCTCTTCCTGAAATTCTTTGACTTGTGTCATCACATCTGAGGCCATCACCAACTGATACGTGTGACATCCGGTAATTTTCCGTTACCAAACTCCGTTTGTTCCGTTAAGTCTTGCATACACTTGTCGAGCACACACACTAGTTGTCGTTGAACGTTGGTGACTTAACAATAATCAGTAATGTTAAATTGATGATAATTAAGTTAACAATGTGATTATTAAGTTATGCTTATGTGATTTAAATGTTTATTGTAAATTTTATCGCATAACGTGGAAACGTGTGTATTTAATTCGTGCATTGTGTGACTAGTAAAGATAAAGTATATAATTGTTATTATTAGTTCATATGTTTATTATTGTGGTTATAAACATCTTAAAAGGGTGTTAAAAGCTTAATCTTTACAAAATACAAAGTGCAAGGGTTAAAAGGTAATTATGCAAAACTTTGTTGATTAAAACACAAAAACCCAACCCTAAACACCCCATTCGGCCGCGACCTGCACTCCCTCACCCTCACCATCGCGAATTCAGCCAAGAACAACCATTCACATTCGAATTTGGATCGATTTCAAGGCACACAACAAGTTAGAATCATCAATTGCAAGCCATTACACGTTTAAAGGTTAGATTTTTACATGTTTTTGATGGTTTTTCAAGGTGGCCGAACCCTAGTTTGAAAATCTGCAATTGGATGTTAATTCTTGTTGTTTGGTGATGTTATGATGTTAGTTAGGTTGTATTGATGCTAGTTAACGTTGATTATGCAAGAAAGTTTGGATTTTGGTTGTTTGTTCATATGATCATCTTGGCCGTGAGTTTGAGGCTATTTTGGATCAAATTGGATGTTGAATGATGGTTGTTTGATGTTGTTATTATGTTAGTTGGATTGTATATATGCAAGTTAACGTCGATTATGCAAGAAAGCTATGATTTTGATACTTTGTTCATAGGTTACTAATATAGTAACTTTATTTTGCATGAATTGATGATTGGTTGATGTATGAATGTTATGAATGTGTTTGTATGATGTTTAGATGCTAGATGGTTGATATGAATGTTAGGAATTCAAGAATGCATGTTGTAGTTCATACCTTACTAAAGATAGTAACTTTTGGGTATGAAAGTTGATGAATCATGATGATTAGGTGTTGTTGATCATGTTTAGATGTTGTCATGGACTTGAATTGGTATATAATTGATGAATTCATGAATGTAGTGTGAGTTTGATGAATTTGGGATGAACTTTCCCAAAGGGAAACTTTAATTGTGCAAATCCTTGAATTGGATGATTTGAGCATGTTTGGGATATTAGGATCATGCTAGTGTGTTCATGGATGGTTTCTAAGGTGATTAAATGTGTTGTTTAGGTTATATGAATGTTGATTTGGTTTGTTACCTGTTTTGGCCTGTTGTGATTCGCATGACTTGTATGACAATTGGTTGTATGATGATCTAGGTAGTACATGTGGTTAATGAGTGCTATATGTAATCAAGTTGTATGTTGATCATGTATGACATACTGTTGTGTTAGTATTAACGAGTTATCACCTATAATGTCACCAACGGGTCAAACGGGTCAACTGGGTCAAATGTGTCTTGTCTTTCTTAAACCTTGAGTTCCTTGGTTTGTAGAGCACTTAGGGTTTCGTGTTGATTTTGTATACACGTACTTATGTACTCTTGTGTTCTAGGTGACCTTTGAAGGTTGTCTTTTTCTTTCAAGTTAAGCTCTAGGTTAATTCTTGCGCGCATCAGGTGAGTTCTTGCCCCACTCATTTTACATAATCTCTTTTGGGGGAGATAGCATACTGTTGATCACAAACGCTTTTATATATGAGTGTGTATAATATTGATATAGTGCTGTTTACCATGGAAAGTCCTCACACTTTCGGATTGTTAATATTGAATAGCGGGGAAATCTTGGGTAGTACTACTGGGTCTGACGAGCCCCACCTGTGCGACTCGAGGTCAAACGGGTGCAATTTTGTCCTAACACATTCGTCACGACCTGGTAAGTCGTGACGGGAGGCAACAAACGTAACACAGTCAGCTTCGATCGCGAAATCACTATGATTAATATTTTTATGTTAATAGACTAGCTATCTATTGCAATACACTACTTATGCTCTGGAAACTGTTGATTGTTTATATTTTAACGCAAACTCTTGAACTCACCAACCATGTGTTGACTTGTTTAGTATGCTATTCTCAGGTTAAGGTTGCCAGTTGCCTAGGAGCACGCACACCAGCATCGTTGAGTTGTCTACATTGTTTGTTTACACATTTGGGTTTATTTTCCTATTAAACATTTGTGTTTGGGGCGCGTATGTTTTGCGCATTCTCTTTACATACTACTTGTTTTGGGTTTCTAGTTTTAAAAACGCTTCCGCAGTATTTTAAACGTTAACTCTGGTTTTGTTTATTTATCATATAGAGTCGTCTCTTGGTAACTAATGACTGAGATCCTGGTATGTCACGCGCCTCGCGGTAAAACCCCGCTCGCGGATTTTGAGGGTGTGACAGATTGGTATCAGAGCCATTGGTTATAGGGAACTAGGTTGCATACACACACTAGACTATAACCGCACAGTTGTTAGTTACTCATCGCTTACTATCCTTACTGTATACTCATTGGCATACGCAACACGTACTTCGCAGCATGGCATCGTCGTCCAGAAATTTAGGCAAGAGACCTGCACGATCTGAATCACCTCCTACTTCTCCCGTACCGGATAGGGGATTTAACTGGCCTCGACATCCTTATCCTCCTAGCGAGATAGACTGGGATCAGCCTTTCATACCTCCTGAGCTCGATCCTCCGCGTAACTGGGATTTCTACCCCACTTACATAAACCGTATGGCTTATAGAGAGCGCGTACCACCAGTAGCACCTACACGACCTAGGACTAGGTCATCGACCGCCTCTACTTTGCCTACACTTCCTACCTTGAGCATCCCTCTGGAGCAGGCATTTGCAGCTTTGGTAGCCACACTGGACACAGAGCGACAGCGGATTAGAGGACTCACTGATGAGAACTCTGCATTACGATCTGAGATGCGTCAGCTGCGTTTCCAGGTAGATACGCTTCAGGAGCGACTTTCGATGGCCATTGGTGGACATCATACTCTGGCAGGCAACGTGGTAGCACTTAGTGGCGCATGGACGCACAAGATCACCATAATATGGAGATCGATAATAGGTTTGCTGATTTAGAGGCACAGCTAGCAGCACTCCAGATTGCTGAAGCTCCTGCACCTTTGGTGGACCCTGATGAGGAAGACCCAGAAGAAGAACCCGAGGAAGCCCCCGAAGAAGAACCAGTAGAGATGGATGAGGACAGTGACGGATCTGACGTACTGGACTGATCCTACCTTTTAAATGACTTGGACTATGTAGTGTTTCTTTTCTTTGAAACCTATGTGGGAAGGGTTGTTTCCCACCCAACTGACAAACTTAAATTTTGACATTGATGGAATATTTTGTGACTCAATTGCAAATTATTTATCTTTGATTATTATTTCTGTTATAAATGTTGTGGTTGTGGTGAATGCATTATTTCTTATTGTTTACTGTACCTTGATGAGATTAATGTGTTGGATGTTACTCATTATTGTAATTGTGAATTTTAAAGTGAAATATGGACGCACGTGGACGAGGACGTGGGCGTGGTCGTGGACGTGGCGCCGGAGGCCGTGGAGCCGGAGCCATAAACATGACGCCTGCGGAATTGGCGGCATTAATTAACGAACATGTTCAGGCGGCAGTGGCTGCTGCCCAACCGGGACAACCAGCAGGTAAATGATAACAAGAGGTTAAACTGATTATCCTAGTTATTTGTCTAGGATATCTGACTAATGTTTGGGTTGTCAAAACAGGACCACCACCATGTACCTACAAGTCCTTCATGGACTGTAAACCCCATACCTACAGCGGGACGGAAGGAGCTGTAGGGCTTGTAAGGTGGTTTGAGAAGACAGAGTCTGTCTTTGCGAAATGCAACTGCCCGCCTGCTGATCAGGTGAAGTATGCCACCGGGACATTGGAAGGCGCAGCACTTTCCTGGTGGAATGCCCAGGTACAAATGCTGGGTCAAGCCATGGCCAATGAACTACCTTGGGATGAATTCAAAGAAATCATGACTGAAGAATATTGCCCCCGGAATGAAGTGCAGAAACTGGAGATTGAGTTCTGGCAACTCAAAATGCAAGGCTCAGAAATTGAAGCCTACACGACTCGTACTCATGAGTTAGCCACTTTATGCCCAGGGATGGTGAATGAAATGCACAAGAGGGTGGAGCATTATATACGGGGATTGGTGCCTGAAATTCAAAGTATGGTAACTGCTTCTAACCCCACTACCATACAACAAGCAATCCGAACAGCCCACAGGCTGACTGACCAGGCAGTTGAGCAAGGTCGGTTACCTAAACGGGGTGCGGTGGCAAGCGTGCCCGACCAGAAACGCAAGTGGGATGGTTCAAGCAACAAGGGATCGTCATCCAGTAGCCAATCTCAACCTCAACAACAGCAGCAAAGTCAGCAACAACAACGGAAGTTTGATAACAACCGAAGCTTCAACCAGGCGCACTCAAATCAAGGACCCGGCGGGTATGGTGGAAGACTGCCGAAGTGCAACCGGTGTAACTACCACCATGTGGGTCGATGTGATAACTTCAAGTGTCAACGTTGTGGGAAGATTGGTCATGCAGCCAAAGACTGTCGGGGTGAACTGATGAAGAAGCCACAACAATCACAAGAAACTCCGAAAGGTTGTTTTGAGTGCGGAAAAGAAGGCCATTACAGACGCAACTGTCCCCAGCTTAAGAGGAATGGTAATGGTAACAACAACAATGGGAACAACAAAATAATAACAATGGCAACAACAATAACAACAACAATGGTAATGGCAACAACAATGGTGGAAACAACAATGGAGCCAAAGGAAGAGCCTTCGTCATTGGCTCAGGTGAGGCTCTAAACGACCCTACAACAGTAACTGGTAAATTTTCGGTTAATGGTTGTTTTGCTACTGTATTATTCGATACCGGAGCCGATAGAAGTTTCGTGTCCACTAGGTTCTGTAGTCTTTTAAGTGATATGCCCTCAGCCTTAGAATCTAAATACACCGTAGAGTTAGCTGACGGTACACAGATTCACGTAACGCATATTCTTAGAGACTGCAAGATAGAGCTTGCTGGTCATACATTCACCATAGATCTCATGCCTGTTACACTAGGAAGTTTTGATGTGGTAGTAGGCATGGATTGGCTTTCCGATAAACAAGCAGAAGTCATATGCCACGAGAAGATCATACGGATTCCCCTTGGTGAAGAAGTCCTTACGGTCAGAGGTGATAGGAGTGGTGCGGTGATAGGCATCATCTCGTTTATGAAGGCACAAAAGTTGTTACGAAAGGGTCGACTAGCCATATTAGCACTCGTCACAGATAAACAGACTGAGGAAAAGAAGATAGAGGATATCCCCGTAGTTCGTGAGTTTCTCGAGGTGTTTCCGGAAGACCTTCCTGGATTACCGCCTCATCGTCAAGTTGAATTCCAGATTGAGTTGACTCCAGGAGCCGCTCCAATTGCGAGAGCACCGTACCGGTTAGCTCCGAACGAACTGCAGGAATTATCCGCCCAACTACAAGAGTTGTTGGATAAGGGGTTATCCGACCGAGTTCGTCGCCCTGGGGAGCGCCAGTTCTATTTGTGAAGAAGAAGGATGGTACATTTCGAATGTGCATTGACTATAGGGAACTGAACAAGGTTACTATCAAGAATAGATATCCGTTACCTCGTATCGATGATTTGTTTGATCAACTGCAAGGATCAAGCTATTACTCTAAGATTGATCTGAGGTCTGGGTATCATCAGCTGAGAGTTCGAGAAGAGGACATCTCGAAAACTGCTTTCCGTACACGATATGGTCACTATGAATTTTTGGTCATGCCATTTGGGTTGACGAATGCACCAGCAGTATTCATGGACCTCATGAATCGCGTGTGCAAACCCTATCTTGATCAGTTTGTTATCGTCTTTATTGATGACATACTGATATACTCAAGGACCGAGGAAGAACATGGAGAGCACTTACGTTTGATCTTGGAATTACTTAGAGAGGAACAACTGTACGCAAAGTTTTCTAAGTGTGATTTCTGGATACGTGAGGTACAATTCTTGGGTCATATTGTCAACGAGAAGGGAATACATGTTGATCCTGCTAAGATTGAAGCGATAAAGAATTGGTCTGTTCCTAAGACACCAAGTGAGATACGACAATTCCTTGGATTAGCGGGATATTATCGACGATTCATTGAAGGATTCTCTAAGATTGCACAACCTCTCACAGCCTTGACTCACAAGGGAACGACGTACAAATGGGGTGAGAGTCAGGAATCTGCTTTTCAGTTGCTGAAACATAAATTGTGTAGCGCACCAATATTAGCGTTACCGGATGGTAGTGATGACTTCGTAGTCTACTGCGATGCGTCTATTCAAGGACTTGGATGCGTCCTGATGCAGCGGGATAAAGTGATAGCTTACGCCTCTAGACAATTGAAGATTCATGAGAAGAACTATACCACCCATGACTTGGAACTGGGTGCGGTAGTTTTTGCCTTAAAGATCTGGAGACATTACTTGTACGGTACCAAATGCACCATCTACACCGATCACAAGAGTCTTCAGCACATCTTTGAGCAAAAAGAGTTGAACATGAGACAAAGACGCTGGGTGGAATTGTTAAACGACTATGATTGTGCTATTAAGTACCACCCGGGGAAAGCAAATGTAGTTGCTGATGCGTTGAGTAGAAAAGAGACTGCTAAACCTCGACGTGTGCGAGCTCTGCAACTAACGATTAGTACGCAATTACCTGAACAAATCCGTGATGCTCAAACTGAAGCTCTGAAGGTAGAAAACATGAGTTTAAAGGGTTACGAGGATGGAAAAGCAATTGGAAGTAAAAGCGGATGGGATTCGTTACTTCATGGATAGACTATGGGTACCTCTACATGGAAATCTGAGAGACTTGGTCATGAGTGAGGCTCACAAGTCCAAGTATTCTATACATCCTGGATCTGACAAGATGTACCACGATTTGAAGGCGCACTATTGGTGGCCTAACATGAAAGCAGATGTAGCTACTTATGTGAGTAAGTGTCTGACCTGCTCGAAGGTTAAAGTGGAGTATCAGAAACCATCTGGTCTACTACAACAACCCGAGATCCCTATGTGGAAGTGGGATCAAATATCAATGGATTTTATTACTAAGTTACCTCGTACTTCTACGGGTTGTGATACAATATGGGTTATCGTGGATCGATTAACAAAATCTGCTCATTTCCTAGCGATAAAGGAAACAGATAAGATGGAGAAGTTAACCCGACTTTATCTGAAGGAGATCGTTTCGAGGCATGGAGTACCGATCTCAATTATTTCTGATCGCGATTCTCGTTTCACATCACACTTCTGGCAGTCGTTGCAGAAAGCTTTAGGTACGCGATTGGATATGAGTACTGCTTATCATCCACAGACTGATGGTCAAAGCGAGCGTACTATACAGACTTTGGAGGACATGTTACGTGCTTGTGTGATTGACTTCGGGAATAACTGGGAAGTTCACCTACCATTGGTGGAATTTTCTTACAACAACAGTTATCACACTAGTAAAGGCAGCACCTTTTGAAGCTTTATATGGGAGAAAGTGTAGATCACCAGTTTGCTGGGCTGAAATTGGTGATAGTCAATTAACGGGTCCCGAGTTAGTACACGAGACAACTGAGAAGATTGTTCAGATAAGAAACCGCATGGCCGCAGCGCGAGACAGACAGAAAAGCTATGCTGACAAACGACGAAAACCTTTGGAATTTCAGACAGGTGACAAAGTTTTATTAAAAGTCTCACCGTGGAAAGGCGTAGTTCGGTTTGGTAAGCGAGGAAAGCTAAATCCGAGATACGTTGGACCATTTGAGATAGTGGAAAGAATTGGTCCAGTGGCTTATCGACTAGCCTTACCTGATTCATTGAGTGGAATCCATGATGTATTCCATGTTTCAAATCTAAAGAAATGTTTAACGGATGAAACGATGGTCGTACCACTGGAAGAAGTTCAAGTAGATGAACAATTACGTTTCATTGAGGAACCTGTCGAAGTGATGGATCGTGAGGTGAAAACGCTTAAGCAAAGCAAGATACCCATCGTCAAAGTTCGTTGGAACTCGAGACGTGGACCAGAATTCACGTGGGAACGTGAAGACCAAATGAAGCTTAAGTACCCTCAGCTATTCGAAAGGACGATGCCAGCCGGCGAAGGTACTGATTAAATTTCGGGACGAAATTTCTTTCAACATGGGGATGATGTGACAACTCATCCAAAACTCACACGATTTCGATTTCCTTGTGCCAATGCAGTAGACCAGTGATGGAACACTCACCATGTAACGCAATTTTCGGGACGAAAATTCTTTCAACATGGGGATAATGTGACATCCGGTAATTTTCCGTTACCAAACTCCGTTGTTCCGTTAAGTCTTGCATACACGTGTCGAGCACACACACTAGTTGTCGTTGAACGTTGGTGACTTAACAATAATCAGTAATGTTAAATGATGATAATTAAGTTAACAATGTGATTATTAAGTTATGCTTATGTGATTTAAATGTTTATTGTAAATTTTATCGCATAACGTGGAAACGTGTGTATTTAATTCGTGCATTGTGTGACTAGTAAAGATAAAGTATATAATTGTTATTATTAGTTCATATGTTTATTATTGTGGTTTAAAAACATCTTAAAAGGGTGTTAAAAGCTTAATCTTTATAAAATACAAAGTGCAAGGGTTAAAAGGTAATTATGCAAAACTTTGTTGATTAAAACACAAAAACCCAACCCTAAACACCCCATTCGGCCGCGACCTCCTCCCTCACCTCACCATCGCGAATTCAGCCAAGAAGAACAACCATTCACATTCGATTTGGATCGATTTCAAGGCACACAACAAGTTAGAATCATCAATTGCAAGCCATTACACGTTTAAAGGTTAGATTTTTACATGTTTTTGATGGTTTTTCAAGGTGGCCGAACCCTAGTTCGAAATCTGCAATTGGATGTTAATTCTTGTTGTTTGGTGATGTTATGATGTTAGTTAGGTTGTATTGATGCTAGTTAACGTTGATTATGCAAGAAAGTTTGGATTTTGGTTGTTTGTTCATATGATCATCTTGGCCGTGAGTTTGAGGCTATTTGGATCAAATTGGATGTTGAATGATGGTTGTTTGATGTTGTTATTATGTTAGTTGGATTGTATATATGCAGTTAACGTCGATTATGCAAGAAAGCTATGATTTTGATACTTTGTTCATAGGTTACTAATAATAGTAACTTTATTTTGCATGAATTGATGATTGGTTGATGTATGAATGTTATGAATGTGTTTGTGATGATGTTTAGATGCTAGATGGTTGATATGAATGTTAGGAATTCAAGAATGCATGTTGTAGTTCATACTTACTAAAGATAGTAACTTTTGGGTATGAAAGTTGATGAATCATGATGATTAGGTGTTGTTGATCATGTTTAGATGTTGTCATGGACTTGAATTGGTATATAATTGATGAATTCATGAATGTAGTGTGAGTTTGATGAATTTGGGATGAACTTTCCCAAAAGGGAAACTTTAATTGTGCAAATCCTTGAATTGGATGATTTGAGCATGTTTGGGATATTAGGATCATGCTAGTGTGTTCATGGATGGTTTCTAAGGTGATTAAATGTGTTGTTTAGGTTATATGAATGTTGATTTGGTTTGTTACCTGTTTTGGCCTGTTGTGATTCGCATGACTTGTATGATAATTGGTTGTATGATGATCTAGGTAGTACATGTGGTTAATGATGTGCTATATGTAATCAAGTTGTATGTTGATCATGTATGACATACTGTTGTGTTAGTATTAACGAGTTATCACCTATAATGTCACCAACGGGTCAAACGGGTCAACTGGGTCAAATGTGTCTTGTCTTTCTTAAACCTTGAGTTCCTTGGTTTGTAGAGCACTTAGGGTTTCGTGTTGATTTTGTATACACGTACTTATGTACTCTTGTGTTCTAGGTGACCTTTGAAGGTTGTCTTTTTCTTTCAAGTTAAGCTCTAGGTTAATTCTTGCGCGCATCAGGTGAGTTCTTGCCCCACTCATTTTACATAATCTCTTTTGGGGGAGATAGCATACTGTTGATCACAAACGCTTTTATATATGAGTGTGTATAATATTGATATAGTGCTGTTTACCATGGAAAGTCCTCACACTTTCGGATTGTTAATATTGAATAGCGGGGAAATCTTGGGTAGTACTACTGGGTCTGACGAGCCCCACCTGTGCGACTCGAGGTCAAACGGGTGCAATTTTGTCCTAACACATTCGTCACGACCTGGTAAGTCGTGACGGGAGGCAACAAACGTAACACAGTCAGCTTCGATCGCGAAATCACTATGATTAATATTTTTATGTTAATAGACTAGCTATCTATTGCAATACACTACTTATGCTCTGGAAACTGTTGATTGGTTTATATTTTAACGCAAACTCTTGAACTCACCAACCATGTGTTGACTTGTTTAGTATGCTATTCTCAGGTTAAGGTTGCCAGTTGCCTAGGAGCACGCACACCAGCATCGTTGAGTTGTCTACATTGTTGTTTACACATTTGGGTTATTTTCCTATTAAACATTTGTGTTTGGGGCGCGTATGTTTTGCGCATTCTCTTTACATACTACTTGTTTTGGGTTTTTCTAGTTTTAAAAACGCTTCCGCAGTATTTTAAACGTTAACTCTGGTTTTGTTTATTTATCATATAGAGTCGTTCTTGGTAACTAATGACTGAGATCCTGGTATGTCACGCGCCTCGCGGTAAAACCCCGCTCGCGGATTTTGAGGGTGTGACAGATTGGTATCAGAGCCATTGGTTATAGGGAACTAGGTTGCATACACACACTAGACTATAACCGCACAGTTGTTAGTTACTTATCGCTTACTCTCCTTACTGTATACTCATTGGCATACGCAACACGTACTTCGCAGCATGGCATCGTCGTCCAGAAATTTAGGCAAAAGACCTGCACGATCTGAATCACCTCCTACTTCTCCCGTACCGGATAGGGGATTTAACTGGCCTCGACATCCTTATCCTCCTAGCGAGATAGACTGGGATCAGCCTTTCATACCTCCTGAGCTCGATCCTCCGCGTAACTGGGATTTCTACCCCACTTACATAAACCGTATGGCTTATAGAGAGCGCGTACCACCAGTAGCACCTACACGACCTAGGACTAGGTCATCACCGCCTCTACTTTGCCTACACTTCCTACCTTGAGCATCCCTCTGGAGCAGGCATTTGCAGCTTTGGTAGCCACACTGGACACAGAGCGACAGCGGATTAGAGGACTCACTGATGAGAACTCTGCATTACGATCTGAGATGCGTCAGCTGCGTTTCCAGGTAGATACGCTTCAGGAGCGACTTTCGATGGCCATTGGTGGACATCATACTCTGGCAGGCAACGTGGTAGCACTTAGTGGCGCATGGACGCACAAGATCACCATAATATGGAGATCGATAATAGGTTTGCTGATTTAGAGGCACAGCTAGCAGCACTCAGATTGCTGAAGCTCCTGCACCTTTGGTGGACCCTGATGAGGAAGACCCAGAAGAAGAACCCGAGGAAGCCCCCGAAGAAGAACCAGTAGAGATGGATGAGGACAGTGATGGATCTGACGTACTAGACTGATCCTACCTTTTAAATGACTTGGACTATGTAGTGTTTCTTTTCTTTGAAACCTATGTGGGAAGGGTTGTTTCCCACCCAACTGACAAACTTAAATTTTGACATTGATGGAATATTTTGTGACTCAATTGCAAATTATTTATCTTTGATTATTATTTCTGTTATAAATGTTGTGGTTGTGGTGAATGCATTATTTCTTATTGTTTACTGTACCTTGATGAGATTAATGTGTTGGATGTTACTCATTATTGTAATTGTGAATTTTAAAGTGAAATATGGACGCACGTGGACGAGGACGTGGGCGTGGTCGTGGACGTGGCGCCGGAGGCCGTGGAGCCGGAGCCATAAACATGACGCCTGCGGAATTGGCGGCATTAATTAACGAACATGTTCAGGCGGCAGTGGCTGCTGCCCAACCGGGACAACCAGCAGGTAAATGATAACAAGAGGTTAAACTGATTATCCTAGTTATTTGTCTAGGATATCTGACTAATGTTTGGGTTGTCAAAACATGACCACCACCATGTACCTACAAGTCCTTCATGGACTGTAAACCCCATACCTACAGCGGGACGGAAGGAGCTGTAGGGCTTGTAAGGTGGTTTGAGAAGACAGAGTCTATCTTTGCGAAATGCAACTGCCCGCCTGCTGATCAGGTGAAGTATGCCACCGGGACATTGGAAGGCGCAGCACTTTCCTGGTGGAATGCCCAGGTACAAATGCTGGGTCAAGCCATGGCCAATGAACTACCTTGGGATGAATTCAAAGAAATCATGACTGAAGAATATTGCCCCCGGAATGAAGTGCAGAAACTGGAGATTGAGTTCTGGCAACTCAAAATGCAAGGCTCAGAAATTGAAGCCTACACGACTCGTACTCATGAGTTAGCCACTTTATGCCCAGGGATGGTGAATGAAATGCACAAGAGGGTGGAGCATTATATACGGGGATTGGTGCCTGAAATTCAAAGTATGGTAACTGCTTCTAACCCCACTACCATACAACAAGCAATCCGAACAGCCCACAGGCTGACTGACCAGGCAGTTGAGCAAGGTCGGTTACCTAAACGGGGTGCGGTGGCAAGCGTGCCCGACCAGAAACGCAAGTGGGATGGTTCAAGCAACAAGGGATCGTCATCCAGTAGCCAATCTCAACCTCAACAACAGCAGCAAAGTCAGCAACAGCAACGGAAGTTTGATAACAACCGAAGCTTCAACCAGGCGCACTCAAATCAAGGACCCGGCGGGTATGGTGGAAGACTGCCGAAGTGCAACCGGTGTAACTACCACCATGTGGGTCGATGTGATAACTACAAGTGTCAACGATGTGGGAAGATTGGTCATGCAGCCAAAGACTGTCGGGGTGAACTGATGAAGAAGCCACAACAATCACAAGAAACTTCGAAAGGTTGTTTTGAGTGTGGAAAAGAAGGCCATTACAGACGCAACTGTCCCCAGCTTAAGAGGAATGGTAATGGTAACAACAACAATGGGAACAACAACAATAATAACAATGGCAACAACAATAACAACAACAATGGTAATGGCAACAACAATGGTGGAAACAATAATGGAGCCAAAGGAAGAGCCTTCGTCATTGGCTCAGGTGAGGCTCTAAACGACCCTACAACAGTAACTGGTAAATTTTCGGTTAATGGTTGTTTTGCTACTGTATTATTCGATACCGGAGCCGATAGAAGTTTCGTGTCCACTAGGTTCTGTAGTCTTTTAAGTGATATGCCCTCAGCCTTAGAATCTAAATACACCGTAGAGTTAGCTGACGGTACACAGATTCACGTAATGCATATTCTTAGAGACTGCAAGATAGAGCTTGCTGGTCATACATCACCATAGATCTCATGCCTGTTACACTAGGAAGTTTTGATGTGGTAGTAGGCATGGATTGGCTTTCCGATAAACAAGCAGAAGTCATATGCCACGAGAAGATCATACGGATTCCCATTGGTGAAGAAGTCCTTACGGTCAGAGGTGATAGGAGTGGTGCGGTGATAGGCATCATCTCGTTTATGAAGGCACAAAAGTTGTTACGAAAGGTCGACTAGCCATATTGCACTCGTCACAGATAAACAGACTGAGGAAAAGAAGATAGAGGATATCCCCGTAGTTCGTGAGTTTCTCGAGGTGTTTCCGGAAGACCTTCCTGGATTACCGCCTCATCGTCAAGTTGAATTCAGATTGAGTTGACTCCAGGAGCCGCTCCAATTGCGAGAGCACCGTACCGGTTAGCTCCGAACGAACTGCAGGAATTATCCGCCCAACTACAAGAGTTGTTGGATAAGGGTTATCCGACCGAGTTCGTCGCCCTGGGGAGCGCCAGTTCTATGTGAAGAAGAAGAGATGGTACATTTCGAATGTGCATTGACTATAGGGAACTGAACAAGGTTACTATCAAGAATAGATATCCCTTACCTCGTATCGATGATTTGTTTGATCAACTGCAAGGATCAAGCTATTACTCTAAGATTGATCTGAGGTCTGGGTATCATCAGCTGAGAGTTCGAGAAGAGGACATCTCGAAAACTGCTTTCCGTACACGATATGGTCACTATGAATTTTGGTCATGCCATTTGGGTTGACGAATGCACCAGCAGTATTCATGGACCTCATGAATCGCGTGTGCAAACCCTATCTTGATCAGTTTGTTATCGTCTTTATTGATGACATACTGATATACTCAAGGACCGAGGAAGAACATGGAGAGCACTTACGTTTGATCTTGGAATTACTTAGAAGGAACAACTGTATGCAAAGTTTTCTAAGTGTGATTTCTGGATACGTGAGGTACAATTCTTGGGTCATATTGTCAACGAGAAGGGAATACATGTTGATCCTGCTAAGATTGAAGCGATAAAGAATTGGTCTGTTCCTAAGACACCAAGTGAGATACGACAATTCCTTGGATTAGCGGGATATTATCGACGATTCATTGAAGGATTCTCTAAGATTGCACAACCTCTCACAGCCTTGACTCACAAGGGAACGACGTACAAATGGGGTGAGAGTCAGGAATCTGCTTTTCAGTTGCTGAAACATAAATTGTGTAGCGCACCAATATTAGCGTTACCGGATGGTAGTGATGACTTCGTAGTCTACTGCGATGCGTCTATTCAAGGACTTGGATGCGTCTGATGCAGCGGGATAAAGTGATAGCTTACGCCTCTAGACAATTGAAGATTCATGAGAAGAACTATACCACCCATGACTTGGAACTGGGTGCGGTAGTTTTTGCCTTAAAAGATCTGGAGACATTACTTGTACGGTACCAAATGCACCATCTACACCGATCACAAGAGTCTTCAGCACATCTTTGAGCAAAAGAGTTGAACATGAGCAGAGACGCTGGGTGGAATTGTTAAACGACTATGATTGTGCTATTAAGTACCACCCGGGGAAAGCAAATGTAGTTGCTGATGCGTTGAGTAGAAAAGAGACTGCTAAACCTCGACGTGTGCGAGCTCTGCAACTAACGATTAGTACGCAATTACCTGACAAATCCGTGATGCTCAAACTGAAGCTCTGAAGGTAGAAAACATGAGTTTAAAGGGTTACGAGGATGGAAAAAGCAATTAGAAGTAAAAGCGGATGGAATTCGTTACTTCATGGATAGACTATGGGTACCTCTACATGGAAATCTGAGAGACTTGGTCATGAGTGAGGCTCACAAGTCCAAGTATTCTATACATCCTGGATCTGACAAGATGTACCACGATTTGAAGGCGCACTATTGGTGGCCTAACATGAAAGCAGATGTAGCTACTTATGTGAGTAAGTGTCTGACCTGCTCGAAGGTTAAAGTGGAGTATCAGAAACCATCTGGTCTACTACAACAACCCGAGATCCCTATGTGGAAGTGGGATCAAATATCAATGGATTTTATTACTAAGTTACCTCGTACTTCTACGGTTGTGATACAATATGGGTTATCGTGGATCGATTAACAAAATCTGCTCATTTCCTAGCGATAAAGGAAACAGATAAGATGGAGAAGTTAACCCGACTTTATCTGAAGGAGATCGTTTCGAGGCATGGAGTACCGATCTCAATTATTTCTGATCGCGATTCTCGTTTCACATCACACTTCTGGCAGTCGTTGCAGAAAGCTTTAGGTACGCGATTGGATATGAGTACTGCTTATCATCCACAGACTGATGGTCAAAGCGAGCGTACTATACAGACTTTGGAGGACATGTTACGTGCTTGTGTGATTGACTTCGGGAATAACTGGGAAGTTCACCTACCATTGGTGGAATTTTCTTACAACAACAGTTATCACACTAGTATAAAGGCAGCACCTTTTGAAGCTTTATATGGGAGAAAGTGTAGATCACCAGTTTGCTGGGCTGAAATTGGTGATAGTCAATTAACGGGTCCCGAGTTAGTACACGAGACAACTGAGAAGATTGTTCAGATAAGAAACCGCATGGCCGCAGCGCGAGACAGACAGAAAAGCTATGCTGACAAACGACGAAAACCTGGAATTTCAGACAGGTGACAAAGTTTATTAAAAGTCTCACCGTGGAAAGGCGTAGTTCGGTTTGGTAAGCGAGGAAAGCTAAATCCGATACGTTGGACCATTTGAGATAGTGGAAAGAATTGGTCCAGTGGCTTATCGACTAGCCTTACCTGATTCATTGAGTGGAATCCATGATGTATTCCATGTTTCAAATCTAAAGAAATGTTAACGGATGAAACGATGGTCGTACCACTGGAAGAAGTTCAAGTAGATGAACAATTACGCTTCATTGAGGAACCTGTCGAAGTGATGGATCGTGAGGTGAAAACGCTTAAGCAAAGCAAGATACCATCGTCAAAGTTCGTTGGAACTCGAGACGTGGACCAGAATTCACGTGGGAACGTGAAGACCAAATGAAGCTTAAGTACCCTCAGCTATTCGAAAGGACGATGCCAGCCGGCGAAGGTACTGATTAAATTTCGGGACGAAATTTCTTTCAACATGGGGATGATGTGACAACTCATCCAAAACTCACACGATTTCGATTTCCTTGTGCCAATGCAGTAGACCAGTGATGGAACACTCACCATGTAACGCAATTTTCGGGACGAAAATTCTTTCAACATGGGGATAATGTGACATCCGGTAATTTCCGTTACCTACCAAACTCCGTTTGTTCCGTTAAGTCTTGCATACACGTGTCGAGCACACACACTAGTTGTCGTTGAACGTTGGTGACTTAACAATAATCAGTAATGTTAAATTGATGTAATAAGTTAACAATGTGATTATTAAGTTATGCTTATGTGATTTAAATGTTACTGTAATTTTATCGCGTAACGTGAAAACGTGTGTATTTAATTCGTGTGTTTTGTGATAAAAGATAAATTATATGATTGTTATTAGTAGTTAATATGTTTGTGTTTGTAGTTAAAAACATTTAAAAACTATTCAAAAGCTAATCTTTATAAAATACAAATTATAAGGGTTAAAGGTAATTATGCAAAATTTATTAAAACACAAAAAACCCAACCCTAAACACCCCATTCGGCCGCGACCTGCACCCCTCACCTCCCATCGCGAATTCAGCCAAGAACAACCATTCACTTCGAATTTGGATCGATTTCAAGGCACAACAAGTTAGAATCATCAATTGCAAGCCATTACACGTTTAAGGTTAGATTTTTACATGTTTTTGATGGTTTTTCATGGTGGCCGAAACCTAGTTCGAAATCTGCAATTGGATGTTAATTCTTGTTGTTTGGTGATGTTTATGATGTTAGTTAGGTTGTATTGATGCTAGTTAACGTTGATTATGCAAGAAAGTTTGGATTTGGTTGTTTGTTCATAGATCATCTTGGCCGTGAGTTGAGGCTATTTGGATCAAATTGGATGTTGAATGATGGTTGTTTGATGTTGTTATTATGTTAGTTGGATTGTATATATGCTAGTTAACGTCGATTATGCAAGAAAGCTATGATTTTGATACATTGTTCATAGGTTACTAAATAGTAACTTTATTTTGCATGAATTGATGATTGGTTGATGTATGAATGTTATGGATGTGTTTGTGATGATGTTTAGATGCTAGATGGTTGATATGAATGTTAGGAATTCAAGAATGCATGTTGTAGTTCATACCTTACTAAAGATAGTAACTTTGGGGTATGAAAGTTGATGAATCATGATGATTAGGTGTTGTTGATCATGTTTAGATGTTGTCATGGACTTGAATTGGTATATAATTGATGAATTCATGAATGTAGTGTGAGTTTGATGAATTTGGGATGAACTTTCCCAAAAGGGAAACTTTAATTGTGCAAATCCTTGAATTGGATGATTTGAGCATGTTTGGGATATTAGGATCATGCTAGTGTGTTCATGGATGGTTTCTAAGGTGATTAAATGTGTTGTTTAGGTTATATGAATGTTGATTTGGTTTGTTACCTGTTTTGGCCTGTTGTGATTCGCATGACTTGTATGATAATGGTTGTATGATGATCTAGGTAGTACATGTGGTTAATGATGTGCTATATGTAATCAAGTGGTATGTTGATCATGTATGATATGCTGTTGTGTTAGTATTAACGAATTATCACCTATAATGTCACAACGGGTCAAACGGGTCAACTGGGTCAAATGTGTCTTGTCTTTCTTAAACCTTGAGTTCCTTGGTTTGTAGAGCACTTAGGGTTTCGTGTTGATTTTGTATACACGTACTTATGTACTCTTGTGTTCTAGGTGACCTTTGAAGGTTGTCTTTTTCTTTCAAGTTAAGCTCTAGGTTAATTCTTGCGCGCATCAGGTGAGTTCTTGCCCCACTCATTTTACATAATCTCTTTTGGGGGAGATAGCATACTGTTGATCACAAACGCTTTTATATATGAGTGTGTATAATATTGATATAGTGTTGTTTACCATGGAAAGTCCTCACACTTTCGGATTGTTAATATTGAATAGCGGGGAAATTTGGGTAGTACTACTGGGTCTGACGAGCCCCACCTGTGCGACTCGAGGTCAAACGGGTGCAATTTTGTCCTAACATATTCGTCACGACCTGGTAAGTCGTGACGGGAGGCAACAAACGTAACACAGTCAGCTTCGATCGCGAAATCACTATGATTAATATTTTTATGTTAATAGACTAGCTATCTATTGCAATACACTACTTATGCTCTGGAAACTGTTGATTGGTTTATATTTTAACGCAAACTCTTGAACTCACCAACCATGTGTTGACTTGTTTAGTATGCTATTCTCAGGTTAAGGTTGCCAGTTGCCTAGGAGCACGCACACCAGCATCGTTGAGTTGTCTACATTGTTTGTTTACACATTTGGGTTTTTTTCCTATAAACATTTGTGTTTGGGGCGCGTATGTTTTGCGCATTCTCTTTACATACTACTTGTTTTGGGTTTTCTAGTTTTAAAAACGCTTCCGCAGTATTTTAAACGTTAACTCTGGTTTTGTTTATTTATCATATAGAGTCGTTCTTGGTAACTAATGACTGAGATCCTGGTATGTCACGCGCCTCGCGGTAAAACCCCGCTCGCGGATTTTGAGGGTGTGACAGATTGGTATCAGAGCCATTGGTTATGGGAACTAGGTTGCATACACACACTAGACTATAACCGCACATGTTAGTTACTTATCGCTTACTATCCTTACTGTATACTCATTGGCATACGCAACACGTACTTCGCAGCATGGCATCGTCGTCCGAAATTTAGGCAAGAGACCTGCACGATCTGAGTCACCTCCTACTTCTCCGTACCGGATAGGGGATTTAACTGGCCTCGACATCCTTATCCTCCTAGCGAGATAGACTGGGATCAGCCTTTCATACCTCCTGAGCTCGATCCTCCGCGTAACTGGATTTCTACCCACTTACATAAACCGTATGGCTTATAGAGAGCGCGTACCACCAGTAGCACCTACACGACCTAGGACTAGGTCATCAACCGCCTCTACTTTGCCTACACTTCTACCTTGAGCATCCCTCTGGAGCAGGCATTTGCAGCTTTGGTAGCCACACTGGACACAGAGCGACAGCGGATTAGAGGACTCACTGATGAGAACTCTGCATTACGATCTGAGATGCGTCAGCTGCGTTTCCAGGTAGATACGCTTCAGGAGCGACTTTCGATGGCCATTGGTGGACATCATACTCTGGCAGGAACGTGGTAGCACTTAGTGAGCGCATGGACGCACAAGATCACCATAATATGGAGATCGATAATAGGTTTGCTGATTTAGAGGCACAGCTAGCAGCACTTCAGATTGCTGAAGCTCCTGCACCTTTGGTGGACCCTGATGAGGAAGACCCAGAAGAAGAACCCGAGGAAGCCCCCGAAGAAGAACCAGTAGAGATGGATGAGGACAGTGACGGATCTGACGTACTGGACTGATCCTACCTTTTAAATGACTTGGACTATGTAGTGTTTCTTTTCTTTGAAACCTATGTGGGAAGGGTTGTTTCCCACCCAACTGACAAACTTAAATTTTGACATTGATGGAATATTTTGTGACTCAATTGCAAATTATTTATCTTTGATTATTATTTCTGTTATAAATGTTGTGGTTGTGGTGAATGCATTATTTCTTATTGTTTACTGTACCTTGATGAGATTAATGTGTTGGATGTTACTCATTATTGTAATTGTGAATTTTAAAGTGAAATGGGACGCACGTGGACGAGGACGTGGGCGTGGTCGTGGACGTGGCGCCGGAGGCCGTGGAGCCGGAGCCATAAACATGACGCCTGCGGAATTGGCGGCATTAATTAACGAACATGTTCAGGCGGCAGTGGCTGCTGCCCAACCGGGACAACCAGCAGGTAAATGATAACAAGAGGTTAAACTGATTATCCTAGTTATTTGTCTAGGATATCTGACTAATGTTTGGGTTGTCAAAACAGGACCACCACCATGTACCTACAAGTCCTTCATGGACTGTAAACCCCTACATACAGCAGCGGACGGAAGGAGCTGTAGGGCTTGTAAGGTGGTTTGAGAAGACAGAGTCTGTCTTCGCGAAATGCAACTGCCCGCCTGCTGATCAGGTGAAGTATGCCACCGGGACATTGGAAGGCGCAGCACTTTCCTGGTGGAATGCCAGGTACAAATGCTGGGTCAAGCCATGGCCAATGAACTACCTTGGGATGAATTCAAAGAAATCATGACTGAAGAATATTGCCCCCGGAATGAAGTGCAGAAACTGGAGATTGAGTTCTGGCAACTCAAAATGCAAGGCTCAGAAATTGAAGCCTACACGACTCGTACTCATGAGTTAGCCACTTTATGCCCAGGATGGTGAATGAAATGCACAAGAGGGTGGAGCATTATATACGGGATTGGTGCCTGAAATTCAAAGTATGGTAACTGCTTCTAACCCCACTACCATACAACAAGCAATCCGAACAGCCCACAGGCTGACTGACCAGGCAGTTGAGCAAGGTCGGTTACCTAAACGGGGTGCGGTGGCAAGCGTGCCCGACCAGAAACGCAAGTGGATGGTTCAAGCAACAAGGGATCGTCATCCAGTAGCCAATCTCAACCTCAACAACAGCAGCAAAGTCAGCAACAGCAACGGAAGTTCGATAACAACCGAAGCTTCAACCAGGCGCACTCAAATCAAGGACCCGGCGGGTATGGTGGAAGACTGCCGAAGTGCAACCGGTGTAACTACCACCATGTGGGTCGATGTGATAACTTCAAGTGTCAACGTTATGGGAAGATTGGTCATGCAGCCAAAGACTGTCGGGGTGAACTGATGAAAAGCCACAACAATCACAAGAAACTTCGAAAGGTTGTTTTGAGTGTGGAAAAGAAGGCCATTACAGACGCAACTGTCCCCAGCTTAAGAGGAATGGTAATGGTAACAACAACAATGGGAACAACAACAATAATAACATGGCAACAACAATAACAACAACAATGGTAATGGCAACAACAATGGTGGAAACAATAATGGAGCAAAGGAAGAGCCTTCGTCATTGGCTCAGGTGAGGCTCTAAACGACCCTACAACAGTAACTGGTAAATTTTCGGTTAATGGTTGTTTTGCTACTGTATTATTCGATACCGGAGCCGATAGAAGTTTCGTGTCCACTAGGTTCTGTAGTCTTTTAAGTGATATGCCCTCAGCCTTAGAATCTAAATACACCGTGGAGTTAGCTAACGGCACACAGATTCACGTAACGCATATTCTTAGAGACTGCAAGATAGAGCTTGCTGGTCATACATTCACCATAGATCTCATGCCGTACCTTAGGAAGTTTGATGTGGTAGTAGGCATGGATTGGCTTTCCGATAACAAGCAGAAGTCATATGCCACGAGAAGATCATACGGATTCCCATTGGGAAGAAGTCCTTACGGTCAGAGGTGATAGGAGTGGTGCGGTGATAGGCATCATCTCGTTTATGAAGCGCACAAAATTTGTTACGAAAGGGGACTAGCCATATTGGCACTCGTCACAGATAACAGACTGAGGAAAAGAAGATAGAGGATATCCCGTAGTTCGTGAGTTTCTCGAGGTGTTTCCGGAAGACCTTCCTGGATTACCGCCTCATCGTCAAGTTGAATTTCAGATTGAGTTGACTCAGGAGCCGCTCCAATTGCGAGAGCACCGTACCGATTAGCTCCGAACGAACTGCAGGAATTATCTGCCAACTACAAGAGTTGTTGGATAAGGGTTTATCCGACCGAGTTCGTCGCCCTGGGAGCGCCAGTTCTATTTGTGAAGAAGAAGGATGGTACATTTCGAATGTGCATTGACTATAGGGAACTGAACAAGGTTACTATCAAGAATAGATATCCGTTACCTCGTATCGATGATTTGTTTGATCAACTGCAAGGATCAAGCTATTACTCTAAGATTGATCTGAGTCTGGGTATCATCAGCTGAGAGTTCGAGAAGAGGACATCTCGAAAACTGCTTTCCGTACACGATATGGTCATTATGAATTTTTGGTCATGCCATTTGGGTTGACGAATGCACCAGCAGTATTCATGGACCTCATGAATCGCGTGTGCAAACCCTATCTTGATCAGTTTGTTATCGTCTTTATTGATGACATACTGATATACTCAAGGACCGAGGAAGAACATGGAGAGCACTTACGTCTGATCTTGGAATTACTTAGAGAGGAACAACTGTATGCAAAGTTTTCTAAGTGTGATTTCTGGATACGTGAGGTACAATTCTTGGGTCATATTGTCAACGAGAAGGGAATACATGTTGATCCTGCTAAGATTGAAGCGATAAAGAATTGGTCTGTTCCTAAGACACCAAGTGAGATACGACAATTCCTTGGATTAGCGGGATATTATCGACGATTCATTGAAGGATTCTCTAAGATTGCACAACCTCTCACAGCCTTGACTCACAAGGGAACGACGTACAAATGGGGTGAGAGTCGGAATCTGCTTTTCAGTTGCTGAAACATAAATTGTGTAGCGCACCAATATTAGCGTTACCGGATGGTAGTGATGACTTCGTAGTCTACTGCGATGCGTCTATTCAAGGACTTGGATGTGTCTTGATGCGCGGGATAAAGTGATAGCTTACGCCTCTAGACAATGAAGATTCATGAGAAGAACTATACCCACCCATGACTTGGAACTGGGTGCGGTAGTTTTTGCCTTAAAGATCTGGAGACATTACTTGTACGGTACCAAATGCACCATCTACACCGATCACAAGAGTCTTCAGCACATCTTTGAGCAAAAAGAGTTGAACATGAGACAAAGACGCTGGGTGGAATTGTTAAACGACTATGATTGTGCTATTAAGTACCACCCGGGAAAAGCAAATGTAGTTGCTGATGCGCTGAGTAGAAAAGAGACTGCTAAACCTCGACGTGTGCGAGCTCTGCAACTAACGATAGTACGCAATTACCTGAACAAATCCGTGATGCTCAAACTGAAGCTCTGAAGGTAGAAAACATGAGTTTTGAAGGGTTACGAGGGAATGGAAAGCAATTAGAAGTAAAAGCGGATGGGATTTCGTTACTTCATGGATAGACTATGGGTACCTCTACACGGAAATCTGAGAGACTTGGTCATGAGTGAGGCTCACAAATCAAGTATTCTATACATCCTGGATCTGACAAGATGTACCCGATTTGAAGGCGCACTATTGGTGGCCTAACATGAAGCAGATGTAGCTACTTATGTGAGCGAAGTGTTTGACCTGCTCGAAGGTTAAAGTGGAGTATTAGAAACCATCTGGTCTACTACAACAACCGAGATATCCCTATGTGGAAGTGGGATCAGCGATATCAATGGATTATTACTAAGTTACCTCGTACTTCTACGGGTTGTGATACAATATGGGTTATCGTGGATCGATTAACAAAATCTGCTCATTTCCGCGATAAAGGAAACAGATAGATGGAGAAGTTACCCGACTTTATCTGAAGGAGATCGTTTCGAGGCATGGAGTACCGATCTCAATCATTTCTGATCGCGATTCTCGTTTCACATCACACTTCTGGCAGTCGTTGCAGAAAGCTTAGGTACGCGATTGGATATGAGTACTGCTTATCATCCAGACTGATGGTCCAAAGCGAGCGTACTATACAGACTTTGGAGGACATGTTACGTGCTTGTGTGATTGACTTCGGAATAACTGGGAAGTTCACCTACCATTGGTGGAATTTTTTCTTACAACAAAGTTATCACACTAGCATAAAGGCAGCACCTTTTGAAGCTTTATATGGGAGAAGTGTAGATCACCAGTTTGCTGGGCTGAAATTGTGATAGTCAATTAACGGGTCCCGATTAGTACACGAACAACTGAGAAGATTGTCCGATAAGAAACCGCATGGCCGCAGCGCGAGACAGACAGAAAAGCTATGCTGACAAACGACGAAAACCTTTGGAATTTCAGACAGGGACAAGTTTTGTTAAAGTCTTCACCGTGGAAAGGCGTAGTTCGGTTTGGTAAGCGAGGAGGAAAGCTAAATCCGAGATACGTTGGACCATTTGAGATAGTGGAAAGAATTGGTCCAGTAGCTTATCGACTAGCCTTACCTGATTCATTGAGTGGAATCCATGATGTATCCATGTTCAAATCTAAAGAAATGTTTAACGGATGAAACGATGGTCGTACCACTGGGAGAAGTTCAAGTAGACGAACATTATTTCATTGAGGAACCTGTCGAAGTGATGGATCGTGAGGTGAAAACGCTTAAGCAAAGCAAGATACCCACGTCAAAGTTCGTTGGAACTCGAGACGTGGACCAGAATTCACGTGGGAACGTGAAGACCAATGAAGCTTAAGTACCCTCAGCTATTCGAAAGGACGTTGCCAGCCGGCGAAGGTA
>CM046435.1:6299558-6462058 GCA_025506505.1 Flaveria sonorensis
CGAGGTGTTTCCGGAAGACCTTCCTGGATTACCGCCTCATCGTCAAAGTTGAATTTCAGATTGAGTTGACTCCCAGGAGCCGCTCCAATTGCGAGAGCACCGTACCGGTTAGCTCCGACGAACTGCATGATTATCCGCCCAACTACAAGAGTTGTTGGGTAAGGGGTTTATCCGACCGAGTTCGTCGCCCTGGGAGCGCCAGTTCTATTTTTGAAGAAGAAGGATGGTACAGTTTCGAATTGCTTGACTATGGAACTGAACAAGGTTACTATCAAGAATAGATATCCTTTACCTCGTATCGATGATTTGTTTGATCAACTACAAGGATCAAGCTATTACTCTAAGATTGATCTGAGGTCTGGGTATCATCAGCTGAGAGTTCGAGAAGATGACATCTCGAAACTGCTTTCCGTACACGATATGGTCATTATGAATTTTGGTCATGCCATTTGGGTTGACGAATGCACCAGCAGTATTCATGGACCTCATGAATCGCGTGTGCAAACCCTATCTTGATCAGTTTTGTTATCGTCTTTATTGATGACATACTGATATACTCAAGGACCGAGGAAGAACATGGAGAGCACTTACGTCTGATCTTGAAATTACTTAGAGAGGAACAACTGTATGCAAAGTTTTCTAAGTGTGATTTCTGGATACGTGAGGTACAATTCTTGGTCATATTGTCAACGAGAAGGGAATACATGTTTATCCTGCTAAGATTGAAGCGATAAAGATTGGTCTGTTTCCTAAGACACCAAGTGAGATACGACAATTCCTTGGATTAGCGGGATATTATCGACGATTCATTGAAGGATTCTCTAAGATTGCCAACCTCTCACAGCCTTGACTCACAAGGGAACGACGTACAAATGGGGTGAGAGTCAGGAATCTGCTTTTCAGTTGCTGAACATAAATTGTGTAGCGCACCAATATTAGCGTTACCGGATGGTAGTGATGACTTCGTAGTCTACTGCGATGCGTCTATTCAAGGACTTGGATGCGTCCTGATGCAGCGGGATAAAGTGATAGCTTACGCCTCTAGACAATTGAAGATTCATGAGAAGAACTATACCACCCATGACTTGGAACTGGGTGCGGTAGTTTTTGCCTTAAAGATCTGGAGACATTACTTGTACGGTACCAAATGCACCATCTACACCGATCACAAGAGTCTTCAGCACATCTTTGAGCAAAAAGAGTTGAACATGAGGCAAGACGCTGGGGGAATTGTTAAACGACTATGATTGTGCTATTAAGTACCACCCGGGGAAGCAAAGTGTTTGCTGATGCTTGAGTAGAAAAGAGACTGCTAAACCTCGACGTGTGCGAGCTCTGCAACTAACGATTAGTACGCAATTACCTGAACAAATCCGTGATGCTCAACTGAAGCTCTGAAGGTAGAAAACATGAGTTTAGAAGGGTTATGAGGAATGGAAAAGCAATTAGAAGTAAAAGCGGATGGGATTCGTTACTTCATGGATAGACTATGGGTACCTCTACATGGAATCTGAGAGATTTGGTCATGAGTGAGGCTCATAAGTCCAAGTATTCTATACATCCTGGATCTGACAAGATGTACCACGATTTGAAGGCGCACTATTGGTGGCCTAACATGAAAGCAGATGTAGCTACTTATGTGAGTAAGTGTCTGACCTGCTCGAAGGTTAAAGTGGAGTATCAGAAACCATCTGGTCTACTACAACAACCCGAGATCCTATGTGGAAGTGGGATCAATATCAATGGATTTTTCTACTAAGTTACCTCGTACTTCTACGGGTTGTGATACAATATGGGTTATCGTGGATCGATTACAAAATCTGCTCATTTCCTAGCGATAAAGGACAGATAAGATGGAAGAAGTTAACCCACTTTATCTGAAGGAGATCGTTTCGAGGCATGGAGTACCGATCTCAATCATTTCTGATCGCGATTCTCGTTTCACATCACACTTCTGGCAGTCGTTGCAGAAAAGCTTTAGGTACGCGATTGGATATGAGTACTGCTTATCATCCACAGACTGATGGTCAAAGCGAGCGTACTATACAGACTTTGGAGACATGTTACGTGCTTGTGTGATTGACTTCGGGAATAACTGGGAAGTTCACCTACCATTGGTGGAATTTCTTACAATAACTTATCACACTAGTATAAAGGCAGCACCTTTTGAAGCTTTATATGGGAGAAGTGTAGATTGATCACCAGTTTGCTGGCTGAAATTGGTGATAGTCAATTAACGGGTCCCGAGTTAGTACACGAGACAACTGAGAAGATTGTTCAGATAAGAACCGCATGGCCGCAGCGCGAGACAGACAGAAAAGCTATGCTGACAACGACGAAAACCTTTGGAATTTCAGACATGACAAAGTTTTATTAAAGTCTCATCACCGTGAAAGGCGTAGTTCGGTTTGGTAAGCGAGAATCTAAATCCGAGATACGTTGGACCTTTGAGATAGTGGAAAGAATTGGTCAGTGGCTTATCGACTAGCCTTACCTGAATTCATTGAGTGGAATCCATGATATTCCATGTTTCAAACCTAAAGAAATGTTTAACGGATGAAACGTGGTCGTACCACTGGAAGAAGTTCAAGTAGATGAACAATTACGCTTCATTGAGGACCTTCGAAGTGATAATCGTGAGGTGAAAACGCTTAAGCAAAGCAAGATACCCATCGTCAAGTTGTTGGAACTCGAGACGTGGACCAGAATTCACTGGGAACGTGAAGACCAATGAACTAGTACCCCAGCTATTCGAAGGACGATGCCAGCCGGCGAAGGTACTGATTAAATTTCGGGACGAAATTTCTTCACATGGGGGATGTGACACTCATCCAAAACTCACACGATTTCGATTTCCTGTGCCAATGCAGTAGACCAGTGATGGAACACTCACCATGTAACGCAATTTTCGGGACGAAAATTCTTTCAACATGGGGATTGTGTGACATCCGGTAATTTTCCGTTACCAAACTCCGTTTGTTCCGTTAAGTCTTGCATACACGTGTCGAGCACACACACTAGTTGTCGTTGAACGTTGGTGACTTAACAATAATCAGTAATGTTAATTGATGATATTAAGTTAACAATGTGATTATTAAGTTATGCTTATGTGATTTAAATGTTAATTGTAAATTTATCGCGTAACGTGGAAACGTGTGTATTTAATTCGTGTGTTTTGTGACTATAAATGATAATTATATGATTGTTATTATTAGTTCATAATTTTTTATTGTGGTTAAAAACATTTAAAAGGGTGTTAAAAGCTTAATCTTTATAAAATACAAAGTGCAAGGGTTAAAGGTAATTATGCAAAATTTGTTAAATAAACACAAAAACCCAACCCTAATCACCCCCATTCGGCCGCGACCTGCACTCCCTCACCCCTCACCATCGCGAATTCAGCCAAGAACAACCATTCACATTCGAATTTGGATCGATTTCAAGGCACACAACAAGTTAGAATCATCAATTGCAAGCCATTACACGTTTAAAGGTTAGATTTTTACATGTTTTTGATGATTTTTCATGGTGGCCGAACCCTATTTGAAAATCTGCAATTGGATGTTATTCTTGTTGTTTGGTGATGTTATGATTTAGTTAGGTTGTATTGATGCTAGTTAACGTTGATTATGCAAGAAAGTTTGGATTTTTGGTTGTTTGTTCATATGATCATCTTGGCCGTGAGTTTGAGGCTATTTTGGATCAAATGGATGTTGAATGATGGTTGTTTGATTTGTGTTATTATGTTAGTTGGATTGTATATATGCAAGTTAACGTCGATTATGCAAGAAAGCTATGATTTTGATACATTGTTCATAGGTTACTAATAATAGTAACTTTATTTTGCATGAATTGATGATTGGTTGATGTATGAATGTTATGGATGTGTTTGTAATGATTTTAGATGCTAGATGGTTGATATGAATGTTAGGAATTCAAGAATGCATGTTGTAGTTCATACCTTACTAAAGATAGTAACTTTTGGGTATGAAGTTGATGAATCATGATGATTAGGTGTTGTTGATGTTTAGATTGTTGTCATGGACTTGAATTGGTATATAATTGATGAATTCATGAATGTAGTGTGTTTGATGAATTTGGGATGAACTTTCCCAAAGGGAAACTTTAATTGTGCAAATCCTTGAATTGGATGATTTGAGCATGTTTGGGATATTAGGATCATGCTAGTGTGTTCATGGATGGTTTCTAAGGTGATTAAATGTGTTGTTTAGGTTATATGAATGTTGATTGGTTTGTTACCTGTTTTGGCCTGTTGTGATTCGCATGACTTGTATGATATTGGTTGTATGATGATCTAGGTAGTACATGTGTTAATGAGTGCTATATGTAATCAAGTTGTATGTTGATCATGTATGACATACTGTTGTGTTAGTATTAACGGTTATCACCTATAATGTCACCAACGGGTCAAACGGGTCAACTGGGTCAAATGTGTCTTGTCTTTCTTAAACCTTGAGTTCCTTGGTTTGTAGAGCACTTAGGGTTTCGTGTTGATTTTGTATACACGTACTTATGTACTCTTGTGTTCTAGGTGACCTTTGAAGGTTGTCTTTTTTCTTTCAAGTTAAGCTCTAGGTTAATTCTTGCGCGCATCAGGTGAGTTCTTGCCCCACTCATTTTACATAATCTCTTTGGGGGAGATAGCATACTGTTGATCACAAACGCTTTTATATATGAGTGTGTATAATATTGATATAGTGTTGTTTACCATGGAAAGTCCTCACACTTTCGGATTGTTAATATTGAATAGCGGGAAATCTTGGGTAGTACTACTGGGTCTGACGAGCCCCACCTGTGCGACTCGAGGTCAAACGGGTGCAATTTTGTCCTAACACATATCGTCACGACACGGTAAGTCGTGACGGGAGGCAACAAACGTAACACAGTCAGCTTCGATCGCGAAATCACTATGATTAATATTTTTATGTTAATAGACTAGCTATCTATTGCAATACACTACTTATGCTCTGGAAACTGTTGATTGGTTATATTTTTAACGCAAACTCTTGAACTCACCAACCATGTGTTGACTTGTTTAGTATGCTATTCTCAGGTTAAGGTTGCCAGTTGCCTAGGAGCACGCACACCAGCATCGTTGAGTTGTCTACATTGTTTGTTTACACATTTGGTTTATTTTCCTATTAAACATTTGTGTTTGGGGCGCGTATGTTTTGCGCATTCTCTTTACATACTACTTGTTTTGGGTTTTCTAGTTTTAAAAACGCTTCCGCAGTATTTTAAACGTTAACTCTGGTTTTGTTATTTATCATATAGAGTCGTTCTTGGTAACTAATGACTGAGATCCTGGTATGTCACGCGCCTCGCGGTAAAACCCCGCTCGCGGATTTTGAGGGTGTGACAGATTGGTATCAGAGCCATTGGTTATAGGGAACTAGGTTGCATACACACACTAGACTATAACCGCACAGTTGTTAGTTACTTATCGCTTACTCTCCTTACTGTATACTCATTGGCATACGCAACACGTACTTCGCAGCATGGCATCGTCGTCCAGAATTTAGGCAAGAGACCTGCACGATCTGAGTCACCTCCTACTTCTCCCGTACCGGATAGGGGATTTAACTGGCCTCGACATCCTTATCCTCCTAGCGAGATAGACTGGGATCAGCCTTTCATACCTCCTGAGCTCGATCCTCCGCGTAACTGGGATTTCTACCCCACTTACATAAACCGTATGGCTTATAGAGAACGCGTACCACCAGTAGCACCTACACGACCTAGGACTAGGTCATCAACCGCCTCTACTTTGCCTACACTTCCTACCTTGAGCATCCCTCTGGAGCAGGCATTTGCAGCTTTGGTAGCCACACTGGACACAGAGCGACAGCGGATTAGAGGACTCACTGATGAGAACTCTGCATTACGATCTGAGATGCGTCAGCTGCGTTTCCAGGTAGATACGCTTCAGGAGCGACTTTCGATGGCCATTGGTGGACATCATACTCTGGCAGGCAACGTGGTAGCACTTAGTGGCGCATGGACGCACAAGATCACCATAATATGGAGATCGATAATAGGTTTGCTGATTTAGAGGCACAGCTAGCAGCACTCCAGATTGCTGAAGCTCCTGCACCTTTGGTGGACCCTGATGAGGAAGACCCAGAAGAAGAACCCGAGGAAGCCCCCGAAGAAGAACCAGTAGAGATGGATGAGGACAGTGACGGATCTGACGTACTGGACTGATCCTACCTTTTAAATGACTTGGACTATGTAGTGTTTCTTTTCTTTGAAACCTATGTGGGAAGGGTTGTTTCCCACCCAACTGACAAACTTAAATTTTGACATTGATGGAATATTTTGTGACTCAATTGCAATTATTTATCTTTGATTATTATTTCTGTTATAAATGTTGTGGTTTGGTGAATGCATTATTTCTTATTGTTTACTGTACCTTGATGAGATTAATGTGTTGGATGTTACTCATTATTGTAATTGTGAATTTTAAAGTGAAATATGGACGCACGTGGACGAGGACGTGGGCGTGGTCGTGGACGTGGCGCCGGAGGCCGTGGAGCCGGAGCCATAAACATGACGCCTGCGGAATTGGCGGCATTAATTAATGAACATGTTCAGGCGGCAGTGGCTGCTGCCCAACCGGGACAACCAGCAGGTAAATGATAACAAGAGGTTAAACTGATTATCCTAGTTATTTGTCTAGGATATCTGACTAATGTTTGGGTTGTCAAAACAGGACCACCACCATGTACCTACAAGTCCTTCATGGACTGTAAACCCCATACCTACAGCGGGACGGAAGGAGCTGTAGGGCTTGTAAGGTGGTTTGAGAAGACAGAGTCTGTCTTCGCGAAATGCAACTGCCCGCCTGCTGATCAGGTGAAGTATGCCACCGGACATTGGAAGGCGCAGCACTTTCCTGGTGGAATGCCCAGGTACAAATGCTGGGTCAAGCCATGGCCAATGAACTACCTTGGGATGAATTCAAAGAAATCATGACTGAAGAATATTGCCCCCGAATGAAGTGCAGAAACTGGAGATTGAGTTCTGGCAACTCAAAATGCAAGGCTCAGAAATTGAAGCCTACACGACTCGTACTCATGAGTTAGCCACTTTATGCCCAGGGATGGTGAATGAAATGCACAAGAGGTGGAGCATTATATACGGGGATTGGTGCCTGAAATTCAAAGTATGGTAACTGCTTCTAACCCCACTACCATACAACAAGCAATCCGAACAGCCCACAGGCTGACTGACCAGGCAGTTGAGCAAGGTCGGTTACCTAAACGGGGTGCGGTGGCAAGCGTGCCCGACCAGAAACGCAAGTGGGATGGTTCAAGCAACAAGGGATCGTCATCCAGTAGCCAATCTCAACCTCAACAACAGCAGCAAAGTCAGCAACAGCAACGGAAGTTCGATAACAACCGAAGCTTCAACCAGGCGCACTCAAATCAAGGACCCGGCGGGTATGGTGGAAGACTGCCGAAGTGCAACCGGTGTAACTACCACCATGTGGGTCGATGTGATAACTTCAAGTGTCAACGTTGTGGGAAGATTGGTCATGCAGCCAAAGACTGTCGGGGTGAACTGATGAAGAAGCCACAACAATCACAAGAAACTCCGAAAGGTTGTTTTGAGTGCGGAAAAGAAGGCCATTACAACGCAACTGTCCCCAGCTTAAGAGGAATGGTAATGGTAACAACAACAATGGAACAACAACAATAATACAATGGCAACAACAATAACAACAACAATGGTAATGGCAACAACAATGGTGGAAACAATAATGGAGCCAAAGGAAGAGCCTTCGTCATTGGCTCAGGTGAGGCTCTAAACGACCCTACAACAGTAACTGGTAAATTTTCGGTTAATGGTTGTTTTGCTACTGTATTATTCGATACCGGAGCCGATAGAAGTTTCGTGTCCACTAGGTTCTGTAGTCTTTTAAGTGATATGCCCTCAGCCTTAGAATCTAAATACACCGTGGAGTTAGCTGACGGTACACAGATTCACGTAACGCATATTCTTAGAGACTGCAAGATAGAGCTTGCTGGTCATACATTCACCATAGATCTCATGCCTGTTACACTAGGAAGTTTTGATGTGGTAGTAGGCATGGATTGGCTTTCCGATAAACAAGCAGAAGTCATATGCCACGAGAAGATCATACGGATTCCCCTTGGTGAAGAAGTCCTTACGGTCAGAGGTGATAGGAGTGGTGCGGTGATAGGCATCATCTCGTTTATGAAGGCACAAAAGTTGTTACGAAAGGGTCGACTAGCCATATTAGCACTCGTCACAGATAAACAGACTGAGGAAAAGAAGATAGAGGATATCCCCGTAGTTCGTGAGTTTCTCGAGGTGTTTCCGGAAGACCTTCCTGGATTACCGCCTCATCGTCAAGTTGAATTCAGATTGAGTTGACTCCAGGAGCCGCTCCAATTGCGAGAGCACCGTACCGGTTAGCTCCGAACGAACTGCAGGAATTATCCGCCCAACTACAAGAGTTGTTGGATAAGGGTTCATCCGACCGAGTTCGTCGCCCTGGGGAGCGCCAGTTCTATTTGTGAAGAAGAAGGATGGTACATTTCGAATGTGCATTGACTATAGGGAACTGAACAAGGTTACTATCAAGAATAGATATCCCTTACCTCGTATCGATGATTTGTTTGATCAACTGCAAGGATCAAGCTATTACTCTAAGATTGATCTGAGGTCTGGGTATCATCAGCTGAGAGTTCGAGAAGAGGACATCTCGAAAACTGCTTTCCGTACACGATATGGTCACTATGAATTTTTGGTCATGCCATTTGGGTTGACGAATGCACCAGCAGTATTCATGGACCTCATGAATCGCGTGTGCAAACCCTATCTTGATCAGTTTGTTATCGTCTTTATTGATGACATACTGATATACTCAAGGACCGAGGAAGAACATGGAGAGCACTTACGTTTAATCTTGGAATTACTTAGAGAGGAACAACTGTACGCAAAGTTTTCTAAGTGTGATTTCTGGATACGTGAGGTACAATTCTTGGGTCATATTGTCAACGAGAAGGGAATACATGTTGATCCTGCTAAGATTGAAGCGATAAAGAATTGGTCTGTTCCTAAGACACCAAGTGAGATACGACAATTCCTTGGATTAGCGGGATATTATCGACGATTCATTGAAGGATTCTCTAAGATTGCACAACCTCTCACAGCCTTGACTCACAAGGGAACGACGTACAAATGGGGTGAGAGTCAGGAATCTGCTTTTCAGTTGCTGAAACATAAATTGTGTAGCGCACCAATATTAGCGTTACCGGATGGTAGTGATGACTTCGTAGTCTACTGCGATGCGTCTATTCAAGGACTTGGATGCGTCCTGATGCAGCGGGATAAAGTGATAGCTTACGCCTCTAGACAATTGAAGATTCATGAGAAGAACTATACCACCCATGACTTGGAACTGGGTGCGGTAGTTTTTGCCTTAAAGATCTGGAGACATTACTTGTACGGTACCAAATGCACCATCTACACCGATCACAAGAGTCTTCAGCACATCTTTGAGCAAAAGAGTTGAACATGAGACAGACGCTGGGTGGAATTGTTAAACGACTATGATTGTGCTATTAAGTACCACCCGGGGAAAGCAAATGTAGTTGCTGATGCGTTGAGTAGAAAAGAGACTGCTAAACCTCGACGTGTGCGAGCTCTGCAACTAACGATTAGTACGCAATTACCTGAACAAATCCGTGATGCTCAAACTGAAGCTCTGAAGGTAGAAAACATGAGTTTAGAAGGGTTACGAGGAATGGAAAAGCAATTAGAAGTAAAAGCGGATGGATTCGTTACTTCATGGATAGACTATGGGTACCTCTACATGGAAATCTGAGAGATTTGGTCATGAGTGAGGCTCACAAGTCCAAGTATTCTATACATCCTGGATCTGACAAGATGTACCACGATTTGAAGGCGCACTATTGGTGGCCTAACATGAAAGCAGATGTAGCTACTTATGTGAGTAAGTGTCTGACCTGCTCGAAGGTGAAAGTGGAGTATCAGAAACCATCTGGTCTACTACAACAACCCGAGATCCCTATGTGGAAGTGGGATCAAATATCAATGGATTTTATTACTAAGTTACCTCGCACTTCTACGGGTTGTGATACAATATGGGTTATCGTGGATCGATTAACAAAATCTGCTCATTTCCTAGCGATAAAGGAAACAGATAAGATGGAGAAGTTAACCCGACTTTATCTGAAGGAGATCGTTTCGAGGCATGGAGTACCGATCTCATTATTTCTGATCGCGATTCTCGTTTCACATCACACTTCTGGCAGTCGTTGCAGAAAGCTTTAGGTACGCGATTGGATATGAGTACTGCTTATCATCCACAGACTGATGGTCAAAGCGAGCGTACTATACAGACTTTGGAGGACATGTTACGTGCTTGTGTGATTGACTTCGGGAATAACTGGGAAGTTCACCTACCATTGGTGGAATTTTCTTACAACAACAGTTATCACACTAGTATAAAGGCAGCACCTTTTGAAGCTTTATATGGGAGAAAGTGTAGATCACCAGTTTGCTGGGCTGAAATTGGTGATAGTCAATTAACGGGTCCCGAGTTAGTACACGAGACAACTGAGAAGATTGTTCAGATAAGAAACCGCATGGCCGCAGCGCGAGACAGACAGAAAAGCTATGCTGACAAACGACGAAAACCTTTGGAATTTCAGACAGGTGACAAAGTTTTATTAAAAGTCTCACCGTGGAAAGGCGTAGTTCGGTTTGGTAAGCGAGGAAAGCTAAATCCGAGATACGTTGGACCATTTGAGATAGTGGAAAGAATTGGTCCAGTGGCTTATCGACTAGCCTTACCTGATTCATTGAGTGGAATCCATGATGTATTCCATGTTTCAAACCTAAAGAAATGTTTAACGGATGAAACGATGGTCGTACCACTGGAAGAAGTTCAAGTAGATGAACAATTACGTTTCATTGAGGAACCTGTCGAAGTGATGATCGTGAGGTGAAAACGCTTAAGCAAAGCAAGATACCCATCGTCAAAGTTCGTTGGAACTCGAGACGTGGACCAGAATTCACGTGGGAACGTGAAGACCAAATGAAGCTTAAGTACCCTCAGCTATTCGAAAGGACGATGCCAGCCGGCGAAGGTACTGATTAAATTTCGGGACGAAATTTCTTTCAACATGGGGATGATGTGACAACTCATCCAAAACTCACACGATTTCGATTTCCTTGTGCCAATGCAGTAGACCAGTGATGGAACACTCACCATGTAACGCAATTTTCGGGACGAAAATTCTTTCAACATGGGGATAATGTGACATCCGGTAATTTTCCGTTACCAAACTCCGTTTGTTCCGTTAAGTCTTGCATACACGTGTCGGCACACACACTAGTTGTCGTTGAACGTTGGTGACTTAACAATAATCAGTAATGTTAAATTGATGATAATTAAGTTAACAATGTGATTATTAAGTTATGCTTATGTGATTTAAATGTTTATTGTAATTTTATCGCGTAACGTGGAAACGTGTGTATTTAATTCGTGCATTGTGTGACTAGTAAAGATAAAGTATATTGTTATTATTAGTTCATATGTTTATTATTGTGGTTAAAACATCTTAAAAGGGTGTTAAAAGCTTAATCTTTATAAAATACAAATGCAAGGGTTAAAAGGTAATTATGCAAAATTTGTTGATTAAAACACAAAAACCCAACCCTAAACACCCCATTCGGCCGCGACCTGCACTCCCTCACCCTCACCATCGCGAATTCAGCCAAGAACAACCATTCACATTCGAATTTGGATCGATTTCAAGGCACACAACAAGTTAGAATCATCAATTGCAAGCCATTACACGTTTAAAGGTTAGATTTTTACATGTTTTTGATGGTTTTTCAAGGTGGCCGAACCCTAGTTCGAAAATCTGCAATTGGATGTTAATTCTTGTTGTTTGGTGATGTTATGATGTTAGTTAGGTTGTATTGATGCTAGTTAACGTTGATTATGCAAGAAAGTTTGGATTTTGGTTGTTTGTTCATATGATCATCTGGCCGTGAGTTTGAGGCTATTTTGGATCAAATTGGATGTTGAATGATGGTTGTTTGATGTTGTTATTATGTTAGTTGGATTGTATATATGCAAGTTAACGTCGATTATGCAAGAAAGCTATGATTTTGATACTTTGTTCATAGGTTACTAATAATAGTAACTTTATTTTGCATGAATTGATGATTGGTTGATGTATGAATGTTATGAATGTGTTTGTAATGATGTTTAGATGCTAGATGGTTGATATGAATGTTAGGAATTCAAGAATGCATGTTGTAGTTCATACCTTACTAAAGATAGTAACTTTTGGGTATGAAAGTTGATGAATCATGATGATTAGGTGTTGTTGATCATGTTTAGATGTTGTCATGGACTTGAATTGGTATATAATTGATGAATTCATGAATGTAGTGTGAGTTTGATGAATTTGGGATGAACTTTCCCAAAAGGGAAACTTTAATTGTGCAAATCCTTGAATTGGATGATTTGAGCATGTTTGGGATATTAGGATCATGCTAGTGTGTTCATGGATGGTTTCTAAGGTGATTAAATGTGTTGTTTAGGTTATATGAATGTTGATTTGGTTTGTTACCTGTTTTGGCCTGTTGTGATTCGCATGACTTGTATGATAATTGGTTGTATGATGATCTAGGTAGTACATGTGGTTAATGATGTGCTATATGTAATCAAGTTGTATGTTGATCATGTATGACATACTGTTGTGTTAGTATTAACGAGTTATCACCTATAATGTCACCAACGGGTCAAACGGGTCAACTGGGTCAAATGTGTCTTGTCTTTCTTAAACCTTGAGTTCCTTGGTTTGTAGAGCACTTAGGGTTTCGTGTTGATTTTGTACACGTACTTATGTACTCTTGTGTTCTAGGTGACCTTTGAAGGTTGTCTTTTTCTTTCAAGTTAAGCTCTAGGTTAATTCTTGCGCGCATCAGGTGAGTTCTTGCCCCACTCATTTTACATAATCTCTTTTGGGGGAGATAGCATACTGTTGATCACAAACGCTTTTATATATGAGTGTGTATAATATTGATATAGTGTTGTTTACCATGGAAAGTCCTCACACTTTCGGATTGTTAATATTGAATAGCGGGGAAATCTTGGGTAGTACTACTGGGTCTGACGAGCCCCACCTGTGCGACTCGAGGTCAAACGGGTGCAATTTTGTCCTAACACATTCGTCACGACCTGGTAAGTCGTGACGGGAGGCAACAAACGTAACACAGTCAGCTTCGATCGCGAAATCACTATGATTAATATTTTTATGTTAATAGACTAGCTATCTATTGCAATACACTACTTATGCTCTGGAAACTGTTGATTGGTTTATATTTTAACGCAAACTCTTGAACTCACCAACCATGTGTTGACTTGTTTAGTATGCTATTCTCAGGTTAAGGTTGCCAGTTGCCTAGGAGCACGCACACCAGCATCGTTGAGTTGTCTACATTGTTTGTTTACACATTTGGGTTTATTTTCCTATTAAACATTTGTGTTTGGGGCGCGTATGTTTTGCGCATTCTCTTTACATACTACTTGTTTTGGGTTTTCTAGTTTTAAAAACGCTTCCGCAGTATTTTAAACGTTAACTCTGGTTTTGTTTATTATCATATAGAGTCGTTCTTGGTAACTAATGACTGAGATCCTGGTATGTCACGCGCCTCGCGGTAAAACCCCGCTCGCGGATTTTGAGGGTGTGACAGATTGGTATCAGAGCCATTGGTTATAGGGAACTAGGTTGCATACACACACTAGACTATAACCGCACAGTTGTTAGTTACTTATCGCTTACTCTCCTTACTGTATACTCATTGGCATACGCAACACGTACTTCGCAGCATGGCATCGTCGTCCAGAAATTTAGGCAAGAGACCTGCACGATCTGAGTCACCTCCTACTTCTCCCGTACCGGATAGGGGATTTAACTGGCCTCGACATCCTTATCCTCCTAGCGAGATAGACTGGGATCAGCCTTTCATACCTCCTGAGCTCGATCCTCCGCGTAACTGGGATTTCTACCCCACTTACATAAACCGTATGGCTTATAGAGAGCGCGTACCACCAGTAGCACCTACACGACCTAGGACTAGGTCATCAACCGCCTCTACTTTGCCTACACTTCCTACCTTGAGCATCCCTCTGGAGCAGGCATTTGCAGCTTTGGTAGCCACACTGGACACAGAGCGACAGCGGATTAGAGGACTCACTGATGAGAACTCTGCATTACGATCTGAGATGCGTCAGCTGCGTTTCCAGGTAGATACGCTTCAGGAGCGACTTTCGATGGCCATTGGTGGACATCATACTCTGGCAGGCAACGTGGTAGCACTTAGTGAGCGCATGGACGCACAAGATCACCATAATATGGAGATCGATAATAGGTTTGCTGATTTAGAGGCACAGCTAGCAGCACTCCAGATTGCTGAAGCTCCTGCACCTTTGGTGGACCCTGATGAGGAAGACCCAGAAGAAGAACCCGAGGAAGCCCCCGAAGAAGAACCAGTAGAGATGGATGAGGACAGTGACGGATCTGACGTACTGGACTGATCCTACCTTTTAAATGACTTGACTACTGTAGTGTTTCTTTTCTTTGAAACCTATGTGGGAAGGGTTGTTTCCCACCCAACTGACAAACTTAAATTTTGACATTGATGGAATATTTTGTGACTCAATTGCAAATTATTTATCTTTGATTATTATTTCTGTTATAAATGTTGTGGTTGTGGTGAATGCATTATTTCTTATTGTTTACTGTACCTTGATGAGATTAATGTGTTGGATGTTACTCATTATTGTAATTGTGAATTTTAAAGTGAAATATGGACGCACGTGGACGAGGACGTGGGCGTGGTCGTGGACGTGGCGCCGGAGGCCGTGGAGCCGGAGCCATAAACATGACGCCTGCGGAATTGGCGGCATTAATTAACGAACATGTTCAGGCGGCAGTGGCTGCTGCCCAACCGGGACAACCAGCAGGTAAATGATAACAAGAGGTTAAACTGATTATCCTAGTTATTTGTCTAGGATATCTGACTAATGTTTGGGTTGTCAAAACAGGACCACCACCATGTACCTACAAGTCCTTCATGGACTGTAAACCCCATACCTACAGCGGGACGGAAGGAGCTGTAGGGCTTGTAAGGTGGTTTGAGAAGACAGAGTCTGTCTTGCGAAATGCAACTGCCCGCCTGCTGATCAGGTGAAGTATGCCACCGGGACATTGGAAGGCGCAGCACTTTCCTGGTGGAATGCCCAGGTACAAATGCTGGGTCAAGCCATGGCCAATGAACTACCTTGGGATGAATTCAAAGAAATCATGACTGAAGAATATTGCCCCCGGAATGAAGTGCAGAAACTGGAGATTGAGTTCTGGCAACTCAAAATGCAAGGCTCAGAAATTGAAGCCTACACGACTCGTACTCATGAGTTAGCCACTTTATGCCCAGGGATGGTGAATGAAATGCACAAGAGGGTGGAGCATTATATACGGGGATTGGTGCCTGAAATTCAAAGTATGGTAACTGCTTCTAACCCCACTACCATACAACAAGCTATCCGAACAGCCCACAGGCTGACTGACCAGGCAGTTGAGCAAGGTCGGTTACCTAAACGGGGTGCGGTGGCAAGCGTGCCCGACCAGAAACGCAAGTGGGATGGTTCAAGCAACAAGGGATCGTCATCCAGTAGCCAATCTCAACCTCAACAACAGCAGCAAAGTCAGCAACAGCAACGGAAGTTGATAACAACCGAAGCTTCAACCAGGCGCACTCAAATCAAGGACCCGGCGGGTATGGTGGAAGACTGCCGAAGTGCAACCGGTGTAACTACCACCATGTGGGTCGATGTGATAACTTCAAGTGTCAACGTTGTGGGAAGATTGGTCATGCAGCCAAAGACTGTCGGGGTGAACTGATGAAGAAGCCACAACAATCACAAGAAACTCCGAAAGGTTGTTTTGAGTGCGGAAAAGAAGGCCATTACAAACGCAACTGTCCCCAGCTTAAGAGGAATGGTAATGGTAACAACAACAATGGGAACAACAACAATAATAACAATGGCAACAACAATAACAACAACAATGGTAATGGCAACAACAATGGTGGAAACAATAATGGAGCCAAAGGAAGAGCCTTCGTCATTGGCTCAGGTGAGGCTCTAAACGACCTACAACAGTAACTGGTAAATTTTCGGTTAATGGTTGTTTTGCTACTGTATTATTCGATACCGGAGCCGATAGAAGTTTCGTGTCCACTAGGTTCTGTAGTCTTTTAAGTGATATGCCCTCAGCCTTAGAATCTAAATACACCGTAGAGTTAGCTGACGGTACACAGATTCACGTAACGCATATTCTTAGAGACTGCAAGATAGAGCTTGCTGGTCATACATTCACCATAGATCTCATGCCTGTTACACTAGGAAGTTTTGATGTGGTAGTAGGCATGGATTGGCTTTCCGATAAACAAGCAGAAGTCATATGCCACGAGAAGATCATACGGATTCCCCTTGGTGAAGAAGTCCTTACGGTCAGAGGTGATAGGAGTGGTGCGGTGATAGGCATCATCTCGTTTATGAAGGCACAAAAGTTGTTACGAAAGGGTCGACTAGCCATATTAGCACTCGTCACAGATAAACAGACTGAGGAAAAGAAGATAGAGGATATCCCCGTAGTTCGTGAGTTTCTCGAGGTGTTTCCGGAAGACCTTCCTGGATTACCGCCTCATCGTCAAGTTGAATTCAGATTGAGTTGACTCCAGGAGCCGCTCCAATTGCGAGAGAACGAACCAGGAATTATACTACAAGAGGTTTAGGGTTCATCCGACCGAGTTCGTCGCCCTGGGGAGCGCCAGTTCTATTTGTGAAGAAGAAGGATGGTACATTTCGAATGTGCATTGACTATAGGGAACTGAACAAGGTTACTATCAAGAATAGATATCCTTACCTCGTATCGATGATTTGTTTGATCAACTGCAAGGATCAAGCTATTACTCTAAGATTGATCTGAGGTCTGGGTATCATCAGCTGAGAGTTCGAGAAGAGGACATCTCGAAAACTGCTTTCCGTACACGATATGGTCATATGAATTTTTGGTCATGCCATTTGGGTTGACGAATGCACCAGCAGTATTCATGGACCTCATGAATCGCGTGTGCAAACCCTATCTTGATCAGTTTGTTATCGTCTTTATTGATGACATACTGATATACTCAAGGACGAGGAAGAACATGGAGAGCACTTACGTTTAATCTTGGAATTACTTAGAGAGGAACAACTGTATGCAAAGTTTTCTAAGTGTGATTTCTGGATACGTGAGGTACAATTCTTGGGTCATATTGTCAACGAGAAGGGAATACATGTTGATCCTGCTAAGATTGAAGCGATAAAGATTGGTCTGTTCCTAAGACACCAAGTGAGATACGACAATTCCTTGGATTAGCGGGATATTATCGACGATTCATTGAAGGATTCTCTAAGATTGCACAACCTCTCACAGCCTTGACTCACAAGGGAACGACGTACAAATGGGGTGAGAGTCAGGAATCTGCTTTTCAGTTGCTGAAACATAAATTGTGTAGCGCACCAATATTAGCGTTACCGGATGGTAGTGATGACTTCGTAGTCTACTGCGATGCGTCTATTCAAGGACTTGGATGCGTCCTGATGCAGCGGGATAAAGTGATAGCTTACGCCTCTAGACAATTGAAGATTCATGAGAAGAACTATACCACCCATGACTTGGAACTGGGTGCGGTAGTTTTTGCCTTAAAGATCTGGAGACATTACTTGTACGGTACCAAATGCACCATCTACACCGATCACAAGAGTCTTCAGCACATCTTTGAGCAAAAAGAGTTGAACATGAGACAAAGACGCTGGGTGGAATTGTTAAACGACTATGATTGTGCTATTAAGTACCACCCGGGGAAAGCAAATGTAGTTGCTGATGCGTTGAGTAGAAAAGAGACTGCTAAACCTCGACGTGTGCGAGCTCTGCAACTAACGATTAGTACGCAATTACCTGAACAAATCCGTGATGCTCAAACTGAAGCTCTGAAGGTAGAAAACATGAGTTTAGAAGGGTTACGAGGAATGGAAAAGCAATTAGAAGTAAAAGCGGATGGGATTCGTTACTTCATGGATAGACTATGGGTACCTCTACATGGAAATCTGAGAGATTTGGTCATGAGTGAGGCTCATAAGTCCAAGTATTCTATACATCCTGGATCTGACAAGATGTACCACGATTTGAAGGCGCACTATTGGTGGCCTAACATGAAAGCAGATGTAGCTACTTATGTGAGTAAGTGTCTGACCTGCTCGAAGGTGAAAGTGGAGTATCAGAAACCATCTGGTCTACTACAACAACCCGAGATCCCTATGTGGAAGTGGGATCAAATATCAATGGATTTTATTACTAAGTTACCTCGTACTTCTACGGGTTGTGATACAATATGGGTTATCGTGGATCGATTAACAAAATCTGCTCATTTCCTAGCGATAAAGGAAACAGATAAGATGGAGAAGTTAACCCGACTTTATCTGAAGGAGATCGTTTCGAGGCATGGAGTACCGATCTCAATTATTTCTGATCGCGATTCTCGTTTCACATCACACTTCTGGCAGTCGTTGCAGAAAGCTTTAGGTACGCGATTGGATATGAGTACTGCTTATCATCCACAGACTGATGGTCAAAGCGAGCGTACTATACAGACTTTGGAGGACATGTTACGTGCTTGTGTGATTGACTTCGGGAATAACTGGGAAGTTCACCTACCATTGGTGGAATTTTCTTACAATAACAGTTATCACACTAGTATAAAGGCAGCACCTTTTGAAGCTTTATATGGGAGAAAGTGTAGATCACCAGTTTGCTGGGCTGAAATTGGTGATAGTCAGTTAACGGGTCCCGAGTTAGTACACGAAACAACTGAGAAGATTGTTCAGATAAGAAACCGCATGGCCGCAGCGCGAGACAGACAGAAAAGCTATGCTGACAAACGACGAAAACCTTTGGAATTTCAGACAGGTGACAAAGTTTTATTAAAAGTCTCACCGTGGAAAGGCGTAGTTCGGTTTGGTAAGCGAGGAAAGCTAAATCCGAGATACGTTGGACCATTTGACATAGTGGAAAGAATTGGTCCAGTGGCTTATCGACTAGCCTTACCTGATTCATTGAGTGGAATCCATGATGTATTCCATGTTTCAAACCTAAAGAAATGTTTAACGGATGAAACGATGGTCGTACCACTGGAAGAAGTTCAAGTAGATGAACAATTACGTTTCATTGAGGAACCTGTCGAATTGATGAATCGTGAGGTGAAAACGCTTAAGCAAAGCAAGATACCCATCGTCAAAGTTCGTTGGAACTCGAGACGTGGACCAGAATTCATGTGGGAACGTGAAGACCAAATGAAGCTTAAGTACCCTCAGCTATTCGAAAGGACGATGCCAGCCGGCGAAGGTACTGATTAAATTTCGGGACGAAATTTCTTTCAACATGGGGATGATGTGACAACTCATCCAAAACTCACACGATTTCGATTTCCTTGTGCCAATGCAGTAGACCAGTAATGGAACACTCACCATGTAACGCAATTTTCGGGACGAAAATTCTTTCAACATGGGGATAATGTGACATCCGGTAATTTTCCGTTACCAAACTCCGTTTGTTCCGTTAAGTCTTGCATACACGTGTCGAGCACACACACTAGTTGTCGTTGAACGTTGGTGACTTAACAATAATCAGTAATGTTAAATTGATGATAATTAAGTTAACAATGTGATTATTAAGTTATGCTTATGTGATTTAAATGTTTATTGTAAATTTTATCGCATAACGTGGAAACGTGTGTATTTAATTCGTGCATTGTGTGACTAGTAAAGATAAAGTATATAATTGTTATTATTAGTTCATATGTTTATTATTGTGGTTATAAACATCTTAAAAGGGTGTTAAAAGCTTAATCTTTACAAAATACAAAGTGCAAGGGTTAAAAGGTAATTATGCAAAACTTTGTTGATTAAAACACAAAAACCCAACCCTAAACACCCCATTCGGCCGCGACCTGCACTCCCTCACCCTCACCATCGCGAATTCAGCCAAGAACAACCATTCACATTCGAATTTGGATCGATTTCAAGGCACACAACAAGTTAGAATCATCAATTGCAAGCCATTACACGTTTAAAGGTTAGATTTTTACATGTTTTTGATGGTTTTTCAAGGTGGCCGAACCCTAGTTCGAAAATCTGCAATTGGATGTTAATTCTTGTTGTTTGGTGATGTTATGATGTTAGTTAGGTTGTATTGATGCTAGTTAACGTTGATTATGCAAGAAAGTTTGGATTTTGGTTGTTTGTTCATATGATCATCTTGGCCGTGAGTTTGAGGCTATTTTGGATCAAATTGGATGTTGAATGATGGTTGTTTGATGTTGTTATTATGTTAGTTGGATTGTATATATGCAAGTTAACGTCGATTATGCAAGAAAGCTATGATTTTGATACTTTGTTCATAGGTTACTAATGATAGTAACTTTATTTTGCATGAATTGGTGATTGGTTGATGTATGAATGTTATGAATGTGTTTGTAATAATGTTTAGATGCTAGATGGTTGATATGAATGTTAGCAATTCAAGAATGCATGTTGTAGTTCATACCTTACTAAAGATAGTAACTTTTGGGTATGAAAGTTGATGAATCATGATGATTAGGTGTTGTTGATCATGTTTAGATGTTGTCATGGACTTGAATTGGTATATAATTGATGAATTCATGAATGTAGTGTGAGTTTGATGAATTTGGGATGAACTTTCCCAAAAGGGAAACTTTAATTGTGCAAATCCTTGAATTAAATGATTTGAGCATGTTTGGGATATTAGGATCGTGCTAGTGTGTTCATGGATGGTTTCTAAGGTGATTAAATGTGTTGTTTAGGTTATATGAATGTTGATTTGGTTTGTTACCTGTTTTGGCCTGTTGTGATTCGCATGACTTGTATGACAATTGGTTGTATGATGATCTAGGTAGTACATGTGGTTAATGATGTGCTATATGTAATCAAGTTGTATGTTGATCATGTATGACATACTGTTGTGTTAGTATTAACGAGTTATCACCTATAATGTCACCAACGGGTCAAACGGGTCAACTGGGTCAAATGTGTCTTGTCTTTCTTAAACCTTGAGTTCCTTGGTTTGTAGAGCACTTAGGGTTTCGTGTTGATTTTGTATACACGTTCTTATGTACTCTTGTGTTCTAGGTGACCTTTGAAGGTTGTCTTTTTCTTTCAAGTTAAGCTCTAGGTTAATTCTTGCGCGCATCAGGTGAGTTCTTGCCCCACTCATTTTACATAATCTCTTTTGGGTGAGATAGCATACTGTTGATCACAAACGCTTTTATATATGAGTGTGTATAATATTGATATAGTGCTGTTTACCATGGAAAGTCCTCACACTTTCGGATTGTTAATATTGAATAGCGGGGAAATCTTGGATAGTACTACTGGGTCTGACGAGCCCCACCTGTGCGACTCGAGGTCAAACGGGTGCAATTTTGTCCTAACACATTCGTCACGACACGGTAAGTCGTGACGGGAGGCAACAAACGTAACACAGTCAGCTTCGATCTCGAAATCACTATGATTAATATTTTTATGTTAATAGACTAGCTATCTATTGCAATACACTACTTATGCTCTGGAAACTGTTGATTGGTTTATATTTTAACGCAAACTCTTGAACTCACCAACCATGTGTTGACTTGTTTAGTATGCTATTCTCAGGTTAAGGTTGCCAGTTGCCTAGGAGCACGCACACCAGCATCGTTGAGTTGTCTACATTGTTTGTTTACACATTTGGGTTTATTTTCCTATTAAACATTTGTGTTTGGGGCGCGTATGTTTTGTGCATTCTCTTTACAAACTACTTGTTTTGGGGTTTCTAGTTTTAAAAACGCTTCCGCAGTATTTTAAACGTTAACTCTGGTTTTGTTTATTTATCATATAGAGTCGTTCTTGGTAACTAATGACTGAGATCCTGGTATGTCACGCGCCTCACGGTAAAACCCCGCTCGCGGATTTTGAGGGTGTGACAATACGCCTTCACCCGAATCGGCTCGGGTCTTTCTTTTTGGCTAAGGGCGTCGGCCACTACGTTGGCCTTGCCAGGGTGGTAATGGATCTTGCAGTCATAGTCCTTGATTAGCTCTAACCACCTCCTATGCCTTATATTGAGATCCTTCTGCTTGAAGAAATACTTTAAGCTTTTGTGGTCGGTGAAAATTGTGCACTTTGTCCCTTATAAATAGTGCCTCCAAATCTTCAACGCAAAGACCACCGCCGCTAACTCCAAGTCATGAGTGGGGTAATTGGCTTCGTGGGTCTTCAACTGTCAGGATGCGTATGCTATCACTCTTCCACGCTGCATTAGTACGCAACCCAGTCCCGAATAGGAGGCATCTGAATAGACCACTAAATCCTCACTCCCTTCGGGCAGTGTCAAGACAGGAGCCTGAGTTAATCTTTCCTTTAACTCCTCAAACGCATCCTCCTGTTCTCGTCCCCACACATACTTCACATCCTTGCGGGTCAATTTGGTCAAAGGTGAGGCTATCTTGGAAAAGTCTTGAATAAACCTTCGGTAGTAGCCCGCCAAACCCAAGAAACTGCGAATCTCAGATGGCATCTTAGGAGACTTCCATTGCATCACTACCTCAACCTTCGCCGGGTCCACCATGATTCCTTTAGCATTGACCACGTGACCCAGAAATTGAACCTCGCGCAACTAAAAAGCACACTTAGACAATTTAGCATAAAGCTTCTCTCTTCTAAGTGTCTCCAACACCTCACGTATGTGACCAGCATGTTCTTCTTCGCTCTTTGAATAAATCAGGATATCATCAATAAACACAATCACTGATTTATCTAGCATCGGCTGGCACACTCGATTCATCAAATCCATAAAGGCAGCTGGCGCGTTAGTTAAACCAAAAGACATAACGAGGAACTCGTAATGTCCATAACGCATGCGAAACGCTGTCTTAGGAATATCTTGTTCTTTTACCTTCAGCTGATGGTAGCCAGATCGAAGATCTATCTTGGAGAACCAACTGGCACCTTGAAGTTGGTCAAACAAGTCATCTACCCTTGGCAATGGATATCTTTTCTTCACCGTTAATTTGTTTAGCTCTCGGTAGTCTATGCACATCCTCATACTACCATCTTTCTTCTTAACAAACAAGACCGGAGCACCCCAGGGAGAGATGCTTGGTCGGATAAACCCCTTGTCCATCAACTCTTGCAGCTGATCCATCAGTTCTTTCATCTCAGACGGAGCTAACTGATACGGTGCTTTGGCAACGAGCTGAGCGCCGGGTATCAGGTCAATCTAAAACTCGATCTCGCGGTCAGGTGGCACACCTGGTAAATCTTCTGGTAACACGTCCAGGAAGTCACACACAACCGGCACTTCCGTCAATTATGGTATTGAAGTGTCCACATCCTTTACATACCCAGGTAAGCACTAAATCCGCGCCTCATACACTTCTCTGCCACCGCCATTGAAATCAGCCTTGGAACCGTGGTCACGCGATCACCAAAAACTGTTACCGAACTTCCATCGGGCGCAACTAATCGAATCATCTTCTTGCGACACACGATGTTTGCCACATAGGTTGCTAACCAGTCCATCCCTAGTACTACATCGAATCCTCCTAGGGGCATCACATATAGTTTAGCAGCAAACCTATGGCCTTCTAACTCTATGCCATAATCCTCAATCATATTAGAAATTCTGGTTGACTTACCAATAGCAGTTTTTACATCAAATGGTTCGTCAATATTCCTACTACTAACAGGCTACTTAGCACAGAAAGCAGCAGATATGAAACTCCTACTAGTACCAGAATCAAATAATACGGAGGCACAAGTTTGGTTTACTAGAAACATACCTGACACGACGTCAGGGTCTACCCGGGCTTCCTCTTGGGTCATCGTGAAGGCTCTAGCACTTGCCCTCTGCCCTCCTTCTTCAGACACCTTCTTGCTCCCAGAGCTCTTAGCTCTCGGCTTCCTACACTTGTGGTTTCTATGGCCAGTTCCGCCACAGTTGAAGCACTTCGGCACCACACAATCTTTTGCTATATGGCCGGGCTTCCCACACTTGAAGCAAACGTTCAATCCCAAACGGCATTCCTCGCTATGCTCCTTTCCACACTTTCCACACCTCTTTATTCCCGGGCCTGGAGTAAACACTCACCGGTCATCCACCCTTGGCTTCTTTGTTCGGGGTGAAACCACCACGCCCTAATCGCTTCCCGTTCCAGTTTTTGTCACCCCCTCCAGTCCTCTTCACATCAACCACAGCTACCTCTCGTTCATCATACAGCCTTCCCGCCAAATCCACTGCTGACCTAAAAGTTCTCTGTCGAGAAGTGATCAAATGCTTGCGAATGTCAGCGGGCAACCGTTGGATGTATCACTTAATCTTCCTTGATGCCGGCGTAACTTGATCCGGCACCAGCCTCGCCATCTCGTTAAATTTGGCGGTGTATTGCTGATGGGTCATAGTTCCCGCTTCCAGCTGTAGGAACTCTCTCTTAATCTTATCGAGCTCCTGTTAAGGACAGAACTCCTCGATCACCAACCTCTTCAGTTCTCCCCACCTCATCCTTCTAATGGCCTGGTTGCCCTCTGCCTGGACAAGGTTGTCCCACCAACCCAGCGCCGTGTCGATAAAAGAGTGAGTGGCAAACTTCACCTTCAGGTCCTCCCGACACTCACTAATCTCCAGTACCTCCTCCATCTCCCTCACCCAACGGTGAGCAGCAGCAACATCACCATTGCCATCGAAAGTAGGGGGTTTGCATCGCTGAAAAGCCCCATAACTACATCCCTTTGCGGTTTCCCACACTTCCACCTCCTCTTCATCGCTGGAGGCTGCCATTCCAGCATTCAATTCCTCCTCCTCACCATCATTCTCCCTTCTCCCAGTCGCCTTCCTCCTTTCCACTTCCTTCTCCTTCTTTTCATCCTCCCTCACAGCTCGGATCACTTCAGTCATGACAGACGGTAGGATTGTCTGCATGACTTGGTGAACCTTCTCCACCATTACCTCCTTCACCAAGGCTCTCAAGTTAGCACTCTCATCCACCCCCTCCTGGTGATGTAGTTCAGGCTCAGCAGGAGCCGTCTCTGCAGCCTTGGTCCTGTTCTTTGCGAGACGTGGCCAACCACGAACACCACATGTTCCACCACGAGAAGCCTTTGATGATCTACCTTCGATCATCCTCTAAACACTATAAGATTCAAACACCAACACGGTCATTCAAGGTAATAGCTCAGTTTATGTCAAGTATAGTAAGTCCCTAATTACAGAGGCCAGTTGTGATTAGCCACTTACTTTACTCTTCATCCCCCAAGCATTTCCTATCCTGACTACATTAGTATTCAAATCTACTAAGAGCACATAAATCAAATAGCATGCGCACATATTACCGGTTGATATTAAGAAAAGAAGTACCTGATGGCACGTAGCTACTCGGGCTGGCACCCCTCCATTCGTCCCATTCTCAGTTTAAGTGTAGGTTTTTGAAAATATTTACCTATTTCTCTTAAACTTTGGCTCTGATACCAACTTGTAAGGCCCCGTTCCCGGAGACCTCACAGTTGGTCAATCACAGCATAATTAAATAAAAACATTACATAATTCTTAAAGCATGGCAGTGGAATTAACATCAAAAGCCATTCATTAATTAATAAATTCGGTTGCTAAGTAATACATGTGTGTTTGTTATCAGTTACAAAAGATCATTAGAACGCATTACAAAACAACAATGTTATTAATCATGAATGGATGCCAGTCCTGCCCTGACGAGTAGCCTCCCCGTGTGCCATCCTCAGCAAAATTACCTGCCAACTGAAAATGCATAAAAGTCAGCGTTGCTGAGTGAGTTCTAGTTTTAAAATGGTGAAAATACTTTATGAGTTTTGTATAGGAAAATACTCCTTAAAATACTGTTTACTCTTTTGTATGTGATCATACGCCATACATACATTCAAATATTATCCATTATCAACATTAATATATTTCTTCACCATTTCCATGGTCGTTCACTTGAACTTTTACTTTTAATATTTCACTTCGATATGGACCAAGGTACTATACCCCCAATTAACGCGCATAAACCTGGTACTGGGCCGAAATCTAATAATAGACCCCATCCGTGGTGCACAAAGCTGACTTCAGTACCGAGGCAACAACAATGGTCCCCTCAATCTCAACGATTGACCCTGTGTGCATCCAACGGATTAGCTAAACCGCACACAGTTGAGCTAACAACCTAGTGGTTGTGAACCTCATGTGAATTTGCTTGCAAGACTTTCTTACGTTCTTTATGTTCCACTTTCATTAGTCTTTCCACTTTATTAAAGATAATACTTTACGGATAAGAGTAAAATCACACCACGTAAAGTCACGTAATATAATAATAAATAGGAACACAAGAACAGCCCAAACAGGAATAAAATAATCAAATAATAGCATCGAGTCAAACCAGGGTCAAACCCTAAAATTCTGATTTTCCCAAAATTCCAGAAAATTTTCTAAGTGTTTAGGCGCATGGGCACTATGCAGGCGCATGAGCCCTGCTTAGGCGCATTAACACTATTCAGGAGCATAAACTCTACACTTAAGCATTTTAGCTTACATTCTGGGCGCATGAACTGTTCAGGCACATGAGGTTATACTTAGCTTATCAGGCAAAAGTTTTGGGCGCATGGGTACTATTAGGGCGCATGAACCCCCACTTAGGATTTTCTAAGACAAATTTCCAGGCACATGGGCCCTGTTTGGGCACATGGCCTATACTTGAGCTTTTCTAAGTCAAAATCCTCAGGTGCATGGGCCCTGTTTGGGCGCATGACCACCTGTTATACATTTTTCAGAATCAAAACTAACCCAGATCTGCATTTGCACCTGTTTTAAGCAGAAACTTAACATTCAAAGCAACCACAACACATAAACAAGCATAAACATAAGCATAAACATACACAACATACGGGTACATAAGTACAAGTTTAAAAATCCTTTAAAATGCATTTTCAGCCCCAAAGTTAGTTTAAAACACATGTAAATCGGGGTCTAGAACTCACCTAGTGTAGCAAACAAGCAAAACTCCTTCGAACCTGCTTGTACACGAGTTCAAACACCTAAAACAAGCACAAACAAGCACCAAAACACCAAAAACACTTAATAATCGGTTTCTAAGGGTGAAACCACAAAGAAACCAAACCAATTAACATGTAAACACGCTAACCTTGAAGATTTCAGTTCTGTTTCCTTCTTGGAACCGAGAAAGCTGGTCTGTAGCTTTCTTTCTTCTTTTTTCGGTCGAACAACAGCAACAACAGAATGTTATGGGCGGCCATGCCCATATAAAGTGCATTTTTGACTTTGGTGTACCATTTACACATTGCACCCGTCATCTTTGCCTTCTTTTAATTTTCCTCCAAAATACCTTCTTTTCTTTTTATTTGACCAAGTTTTCGGGTGTTACACATACCTAGTTGTAGATGATCTAGTTCCAAATATCTGATTGAGAAGACAAATCACTCCTCCTCTAGCACGATAAGCCACAAGAGAAGTTTCCAGAAGAGTTACGTACCTTGGTAGGTCATGCTCTTAGGGTAACTGCACCAGCCCAAACGCCTAAATGATACTTCACTCCTGATCTATTCATTTTATTTTTATTTTCTTTTATTTCTAGCTAGTATTCAACACAAAGAACTTATATATTCTAGTGTTTCTAAATTTATTTGGTTTTCCTGATGACTATCTTAGACTACCTTACTATTGACTAGTCGATTTCTGGATTGACTGCATACTAAGAGAAACCCCTATTACCAAGTCTCCTTATTACAAGAATGGTTAGATAAAGGATTCATCCAACCTAGTTTCTCACCCTTGGGAGCTCTGGTCCTGTTCGTTAAGAAAAAAAAAAGAATAATTTCGCAAGTATATTGATTATTGAGAACTCAACAAGCTGAGTGTCAAGAATCGGTACCCATTACCAACGATTGCGATCTCTTTGATCAGCTTCAAGGAACAATCTAATCTCTAAAACTGATCCCTCTTCTAGATACCACCGACTCAGAATTCAAGAAGATGATATTCCAAAAATTACTTTGCGAACTTGATATGAGCGCTATGAGTTCTTGGTTATGACCTTTGAGTTGACCAATTCATTCACTGTGTTTATGAACCTCATGAATCTTATTTGTTGACCTTACATGATCTATTTGTTATTGTCTTCATTGATGACATACTAATCTATTCCTGAACCAAGACCGATCATGAACAACACTTCCGATTATACTAGAGCTTTTGAAGAAGGAGCGGCTCTAGGCTAAGTTTTCTACGTGTGAATTTTGGTTGAACGAAGTAAATTTCTTGGGTCGTGTATCAATGGCGAAAGTATACATGTAGACCTAGCAAAGGTATAAATAATCAAGAACTAGGAAGAACAAAAACTCCATCATAGATTCATTCATTTTTAGGGTTAGCTGCCTATTATAAGAGATTCATTGGAAAATTTTTGAGGACCGCCCTACCCTTCATGACCTTGACTCAAAAACATCAACTTTTCATATAGGGACAGGAGCAAGAAAACACATTTCTTATACTCAAAAGAGAAATTATACAATGCCCCTATCTTAACCCTCCTCGATGATAATAGTGACTCCTCGTCTATTGAGACGCATCGAATAAAGGTCTCGACTTTCTGCTTATGCAATGATACAAGGTCATCTCCTACGTATTCATGCAACCTCAGATCCATGAAAAGGTTTTTGTGACACATGACCTTGAATTAGGTGATGTGGTTTTTCCTTAAAATTTAGAAACACTACTTGTATGGCACCAAATATCTTATCTATACAGATCGTAAGAGCTTACAATATATTTTTTATCAAAAGGAACTCAAAATGAGACAGAGGAGATCGGCTGAGCCACTTAGCAATTATGATTACGAGATCTGCTATCACCTTAAAGAAGCAAACATGGTTGTCGATGTGCTCAGCTGTAAGGATAGAATCACACCATCATGCAATGGGAATGATTGTACATATGAATCTCAAAGATTAAATTCTAAAAGCCTAGAACAAGACCTTACTAGAGATGATGTAAGGTAAGAACTGGCGAGTATAGTTGAGAATCAGCTAGAGTCCAAGTCTGATGACATCCTCTACTTCATGCGATGAGTATAGATTTCTAAATCTAACAATCTTCGAGAACACATCATGAATAAAGATCATAAGTCATAAGATTCAACTCATCTAAGCATTGATAAGATGTACTAGGATCAAAGGGAATATCATTGATGGCCATAAATGAAGAAATACATTGCCCTGTATGTCAGGAAATGTCTCATATGCTCGAAAGTCAAAGATGAACATTAGAAACCTTGGGATAACTCCAACAGGCTAAAATTATTCTATGGAAATGGGAACAATTTCTATGAATTTTATTACCAAGCTACCCAAAACCTCTAGTGGACGACTCAATTTGGGTCGTAGTCGATCGTTTGATAAAATCCGCTCAAAATCCGCTCACTTTATCCGTATCCGTGAGAATTTCAAGTTGGAGAAGTTATCCAAACTTGATGTCAACGAGATCATGAGTTGATATGATGTTCCACTATCCTTCATCTTCGACCGAGATAGTCGTTTCTCTAAGTTTTGGCAATCATTATAGAAATCCTTGGGAACGTGTGTGTGGATCTTAGCATGGTTTATCACCCAAAAACTGATTGCCAAAGCGGAAGAACTATAAAAACTCTTGAGGACATGCCTATAGTCTACGTAATCGACTTTAATGGTAGTTGGGATGCTTATATATCTCTCATTGAATTCTCATACAATAAATATATTGAACTGAGTGATATAAGCGTTTTAATTGTATAAATATGTTGAAGGCTAGCTAATATAATTTTTAAATTAATTTTTATAAACAATTGTATAATGTAAACACACACGGTAAAAAAGAAAAAAATTAACCACCAACGATTTCACGAGTAGCGTATACTTTAGTTATGTTAGATTATCATCGATGGGGTTTGTGACCCTAATGAACTTACACATGAAAGAGAGAGGGTGAAGCCACAAACGTGAAGGAAAGAGGGAGAGATGTTGCTTCATTGCTAAGGAGAGGAACTTGGTTTGTTGTTGCAAGAGGAGGATTCGAAAGGAAAGTGTGAGGTTATGAGCTGAGGGATGAGGGTTGGCAGATAAGAAAAGGCCATTAATGATTCCCAACTATGAATGGTATTAGTAATTTAGTAATGTAAATTACATAACCGAATAATACATATTGGTTACTATTTTAATTTGTAATTTACTCATATATAAATCATATGAATGATGAATGTCATACAATTGACAATGTCGTAAACAATATTACTAGCTTTCATGAAAAGTGACAAAGACTTTATAAAGAATCCATAGTATATATGGTTGTAAGCACTAAAGATAATTTATTAATGATTAGTGATAAGTTTAAGGGCTATACATGATGCTTAATTGCAATAGCCGAAAAAAATGCAATAGATTTGGAACTAATATTTATATATAAATCATGTAAATAATATATAGTTTTTGGTTCTTGGTTAAATCAATTAAAAATAATCAATAAAACTTTTTGATCACGTAACATATACTTAGTGTTACATTAGTATATTTTGTACACTTTATATATTAAACAGTATACACGAAAAAAAACTAATTAAATAGTTACATTGAAAACGATCTAAATGCATTTCTATGTAACTTCCTTGGTACAACGATGGTGACTTGAGAAGTCATTAACATTATATATAATATTAAAACCCAACTCATTTCACTATAGCGTCCAATACATTAGCTACAGTGATGTTTCCAAATTACATCTTTGCCCCTAGGTTTTTTTTTTATAAATTACACTTTCAACCCTTGAGCTTTTACAGAATTTTAAGAAATATCATTTTGACCCCCTCAAATTTCTAAAGCTTTGTGTTTATTCTCTGTACATTTTTGCCTATGTATTATCATGACATGTACAGCCCTGCTGCAACATGCGATAAAATTTACTGGTTTTATACTAAAAAGTAACATATGAGAACAATCAAAGTGTTAACATTAACGTGTATGATGTTGAACATAAATACATGTTTACACAGATCATATACGTACCTCACCTTTTAAAGTAATATGAAAATATATACAATAAGACAAACTACAAGGAAGGCCTATAGTACAAAAAAAAGTAAAAGTTCAAGGATTGATATTGCTCGAACATAAGGGAAACAAAAGCTTGATTAACGAAGTATGAAAAAGAAATTATTCTAATATGTCAACCAAGTACTATGTGATAGGTTCAAAATGGATAGATCTTAGATGATATCGTAATGCAATGATCAATTCAAACACTAAGTAAACAATCACAGGCAGATACTTCAAAAATTTATAGATTTCATTGATAGCAAATGCTTAGGATACAAAGTGTAAGGGTGAGTTACAGTTGTTCAGTCTGTTCTAACTGTTTTGTTCTCTACGATTGGTTCGATATCTCCTACACAATACATAAACTATCCTATTTATACTATCAAAGAAAAACAAGAAACATATATTTACAAAATAAGTCCCTATACTATGACAAAACACAAAAGACAAATGTTAATCTTTTAAGAGCTCTAACAATACTCCCCCTAAGATTTACATTTTCTTCAGTCTTCATTGAACTCTTCTGGTTCTTCTTTAATCTTGAATACCGGCTTTTCTTTGTAAAGATCCAATTCACGCAACGCTTTCTTTATAGCTGACTTGAATTTCTTTGCAAGTATGGCTTGCTCAGGCTTTGACTCATTTGTTTTAATCTCCATCTTGTCCATTACATCCAAAGTTTCTTTTGTCAGACCTGCAATATCTATGTTAGTGTAGAACTCATAAGGTTTAGGATCATCGTGAGAATGAACTTCCAACATGCCTTTTTTGGATATTCTCATAAAATCAATAGACTTTATGTCTTTCTTCACGATGTTAGCAAATGCTAGAGCTTTTCGTAATGAAATTCGCTCCATCGCAGCATCCATTACCTTAATAATTGTCATGAAATATTTTCTATCATTATCTGCAACTTCTGATGCAACACGATCAAACTTCCGATTAGACAAGAAAGAGATATAACTTGGATGTAAAAGTTTAAGCTCAAAAACTCCAAATAATGAAATCATATGTTGATCCCAATCTTCCAAGTTACGCTCTTGCTTCAATTGGAATGAGTCAGCATGATAGAACCATCTCAAAATTGGTTTAGATGTTTGAGTACTGTCTATCACCTTCAAGCCTGGGTTAGTGACCTTTTCAAAGTACTAATCACTATACGCATCCAAAAACTATTCTTCTTCTTCTGGATGAGCACCCACCTTTCTTTTGTTTTTAATGACTTGAAGTATTCTTTGTCTTCTTGATCATATATGGTTTTAAGATATGAATCCATTCTAATAATACCTGGATTTAGAAGTTTAACAAAATTTTCACCTTGAACTGATTTGGTAGGATTAATCAGAGGTAACTTATTTAACTCCTTGAGATCTTGCACCGACAAAGCTATGATACTTGTGTAAAAATGATAAACATTACATATGGCATTTACACGTTTAATTAGAAAGGCATCAAAGATCTCATCATACTTCCAGGAAACTATCTTAACATTCTTTGTGTTATCTGGCACAATCATTGCATTGAGCAACTCAGAAATGGATTGGCCTTTCTGCAGTACATTTCTAAATAAGTCTCCTGCAGTTCTAGCTTTGTTCCATAGTTGTTTCTATTCAACTGAGACTATGTACGCTTGTTTCTCTGTCTTTGGGAACATGTCAATCAATTCTTTTATCTTTTCATGACTACTTTTCACTAACTCAATTTCTTTTATTTCTTAAGGCTTTAAGATACGAGTTCTCTTTGTAATCTCCAAATACTGAGGATTATCCATGTCTAGCACAATCATTTCATTGTTTTGCTTTTCTGTCTCTTGAAAACTTTTGACCAAATTTCTTAGAGACTCGGTTTGCATTCTATTTAATCTCTTTCTTGGATAATTCCTTGATTGTAGCCATAGCCTAAGCTCAACAGTTATCATATTTTCAGGATCAGGATGATGCAATTCAGATGCTGGAAGGTCTTCAATGTTTATACTTTCTTGCATCGGATTCCACTCTCCATGTTCAATGACTATTTCATCTGGATCAACTGGAGCTGTAGACTCTGCTATAATACATTTCTCATACTCTTCATTAATTTGTGAAACTGTTAGACCATCCAAAAATACACGATTGTATTTCTTCTTGACCAGATAATTATATCTGTCATCTATGCCTAAAGGTATGTCTTCATTAACTGCTTTAATAGGTGAATATGCAGCTTTAGCAACATCTTCTTCCTACAATACTTCATCATACCAAGCATCTGAAAACTCTGGATCTAAATCATCCAGTGCTCTAATTTGCTCTTGTATGTCTGCTTTTGCACTTTCCTGTAAAGAAGGATGACCTACATTCACTGCATAAGAAAAACATATTAGATTCAAGCATATAAAAATAAAACAACACCTATAATCAAAAATGTCTTTTAAACTGCTTACGAGTTTCAGAAATAATTTTTTGCATCTTTGAAGGAGGATTGGATGACTATTCAGCCAATACTTGAATATCAGATTCATCTATCTTTCTTTTTCCTTTCACACCCTTAGATAATTTTTCAACTTCAGTAGTTTGAACTTCAGGAATAACCTCTATCTCTGAAGTTAAAGGATCTTTTTCTTGTGATTTCATAATTTCAAGTTCTTCTTTCAACTTATCATAATCTTCTTTCAACTTCTTGTATTTTTCTTCCGTCAAGTCATAATCTCTGAGTAAAACATCAAAGTTCTTTACATTCATTTCTTGAACTTCTTCAAGCTCAACAATCTTCAAGTCTTTCTTTAAAGATTCTGCTTTAATTGATTATTTTCATCTTTCAGCTTTTCAATCATCTTAAGCTGATTGATGTTCTCTTCTTTCAAAGCTTCTATTATCTGCTTAGTGTTCAATTTCTCAGTGAGGACTGTATCATCTTGATTTGATCTTTCACCTTCATCTGGTACTACAAGCTCAAATACATCAACATTTTGAAGATCACAGTCCATTTGTTGTTGTACATTGACTTCATTATTATCTTCATTTATATATATTGAATCATCAACATTATCAATATCTTCATTCAGATTATCAACTTCTTCAACTTCTGTAACAACTACATCTTTATTAACTTCTTCAACTTCATTACCTCCAACATCATCATCATCACTATCATCACTTGAAGAAGAACTTCCTTCATCTTCAGATTCATCATCATCTTCATTATCATCCTCAGCTTCAGACTCAGAAAGTCCTTGAGGAACTTCTTCAATCAAATCATTTGGATCAATTGGTTCATCATCAATCAAATGAAAATTATTTTCATCTATGTTCACATCATCTCTTCCTACTACTCTCATGTAATCAAACATTTGAATATTCTGAACACTTGTCACGATAGCAGGCCTTTTGTATACGGTCTCAGTCATGTGCTCCAAAATTAATCTTTCTCCACTTACTCTATAAGCATGGAAATCAGGATACTCTTCATTTATAATCAGCTACAGAAATCTAGGATACATCAAGTATTTATTCCTGATACCTTTCTCCAGATTAAAAATAAAGCCATTCATGATCCATTTTGCCATATTAAACCTTCTGTTTGTGGCAATAGCTACAATAGGAGAAGCAATGTCTACAGGGAATGAATTCCATCCTACACTTCTCTTAGACATTCCATGTTGAAAGATGTAACACAAGAGTTTCCAGTGGTTATCTACTCTTGCTCTGAAAAACTGTTTCTTACGAAAGTGATCTGGATGTCCCATGGCTAAAAATGTGTCTCTACACTCATTAAAAGTAAGTTCAGCCAAATCTTGAGGATCATTATCACCAATTCTTAGAGCTTCTCTAATTGACTGCTCAGAGACTTCAATCATATGATAGTTTGTGATAAAACCTCTGACTACCTTCCTTCCTTGATCATCTCTTGCAATTTCAGTAGTACTCTAAAATCTTTTGATGAGACTAGCATATATAACTGGTTGAGCACACATGGCATACACATACTTTGTTCTCAATAGAAATCTTATCATTTCTTCATAACCAACAGCTTCACGAACATCCTCATTAAGAAAGGCTGCTACGTTATGCTTTGGTTCAAATTTAAGATCTGCCATCTGTATACATAGAACAAAATGTTAATCACATTTGAATTGCCAAAATTTCAATAATATTTTGTATTATCAATTTTGAACCAATAAGACTTAAAAATTTCTAAGTGATTTGTACAATCCATTACACGAACAGAGTATGCACTTACAATTTTGATGCAACACATTTTATGATTAAATCAATAAATGAACCATGAAACATGAAAATTGATTGAATTTCAATTGATTTAGCATATTTTAAATTTTAAACCTAACATTTTTCACTTAAATTTTCTAAGTGTTGAACACACTCTATCAAGAGCATAGCACATTTAAGATTTAGTTCAATGATTTAAAGTACATTAAACCAATAAAAATCTTCTCAATATCAGTTGGATAGATGAATTTTGATGATTAACACAACAATTTCGATGAAACATTATGAACTGACTGTTCATTTTTGTTCTTAAGAACCGACTGATGAACCATGAATCATCAAGAACACATTTTTATAAAATTGAGATTTGATTCTCACAGTCTGTTCGAAAACATGTTATAACAATCATTTGATGTTCAATTTCAGTTATCATAACACATTTAAATCACAGATTTCAAATTTCTGAACACCTAGGGTTCGAACGCCTCAATAGAGTTCAAACGCCCAATCAAAATTTGAAATAGGTAATGAAATTAGATATTTTAAGATCAACATGATGTTTAGATTCATTGAATATACCTATATATCATAAAGATTAACAGGTAACAATCGAATGTTGAGTGAATGAATATATCGGGTGTGAGAATGTGAATCAAAGTGTTTGAGTTTGTGAATGAGTGAATGAAAACTACAAGTGTTGAATATATATAAGTGTAAAAATTCTTAGGCGCATGAGCACTGTGAAGGCATATGAGGCTAAGTTTCACACTAAATTTTCAGACGCATGAGCACTGTTCAGAAGCTTGGGCACTGTTCAGTCGCTTAGGCACTGTTCAGGCTCATGAGACTTGTTGAAACGCCTAACACTTAGAGTAAACATCAGCTTCAAACATCTAACCACATTGGAAAGTTTGAAACTGTTCAGGCGCATGAGCATAAGTTGATACGCCCAACACAACCATTTTCAGCAACATGACAACTGTTTAGGCGCATGTACTTGAACAAAATGCTTAACACTTGTACAAATTCTTGAAATTCATCATACTCCTAATTTAGACTTCTGAGCACTATTCAGAGGCATGAGAAACCTGCCATGATTCTAACACTTTGAAATTTTCACAACATCCATCTGAACACTATTTATGCACATTAGCACTCTTCATGCACATTGTCTCAACACTTGGTCAAATTTTGATTATCACCCAAAATATATATTAATTACCCTCAAACTTAACAATCAAATTGTTTTTGTTTAAAAACATCACGAATCATTTGAAACTCATATTTTCATTTTTAAACATGAATTTTAAATTCAAACACCACCAAGCACATTTTGAAAAACACTTTGAATCAATTTTTTAATTTTTTTCAAACACTTTCCAGTCATTTTAGTCTTTATTTTAAAACTTTTACAGCACAAATAGTCTTGTTTTGTTTGCAAAAAGCTTTTCCATTTATTTTGAATTCTTTTCAGGTTTAGTTTTACATCATATCAAACACACACATGCTTGAATTTCAGCTTCATCCTTTCCATCCAAAGCACTTAATTTTTTTATTTCTTTTTCACATTTTGACACTTTTCATTGATTTTCTCTTTTATATTTTTACTCCCCCTAAACTTTGAAGTTCACAAACTTAAAAGTTTCTTTTATTTTGCAAGTAGATCAAACTAATCATTATCAACATGCCTGCACACAGAAAATCATGCAATAATAAAAAATAAAGCAGAAGAAAAATCTACTATACACAATTGAATGACATGCCTGCAGTGAGATCATATCAGTTAAGATCAGCATATTAAAATAAAATAAAATGGTGGATAGTCATAGACAGTGATTAAATCCTGATCAAGTGTGTTCCAGGTCAGCGTTCCCGCAGCAGAGGAGACACGGGATCTAAGGACAGAAAATAAGTGCTTTTGGCAAGATAATCAGCACACTTACTTTTTCAATTCTTGGATTGATTAAGGTATAATTAGATATGATATTATGTAAGTCACACTTAGACTTAGAGAGCTCAACTCTCGTCAAGATATGTAAGAAAGCACTTTTCTCAACTTATTAACCTGACACATACTTATAACCAGATCTTATGTTTAGGTTGTACACATTGGCATCTTTTGCATCAAGTGAGAATACCTAGGTCTGTAATGACTTACAACAAAAGATATCTCATCACTTTAGGTCTATGATGAATCATAACAGAGAAGTATATAGATGCTTTAAATAATTAGAGCTCATGGTTATTCATATCGCCACTGGGTGTGAGTTTGTGACTTTACAAGCAATCAATTTGAGAAGTCAACACTACTCATTGGTACTAAAATGGACAAACACGAATGCATGATTGATTTAGTTTGATCATAGTATAATTGCATGAGCTTACCTGCACATCATATCTGATCACGTCAGACTTTAGTAGCTAGTAAAGTATGCAACTGATCAGAACTAATGTATCTATCATTTCTCACAAATTGCAAAGACAAATTCAGTCCTAAATAATTAACTAACAGATAAACTCTATTTTTGTGGGTTTTTGTTTTATACTTTTCTCTTTTGATTTTGCAATTTTCTATTTTTGTATTTGCTTTCTCATTTTCTATTGAACATGCACACACAATATATACAATCAGGCAGTTAACTTTGACAGTTTTCTCTATAAATCTTCTTATTCAGCTAAGGAGGGTTCTTTTCATTTTTATGATTCAAAAAACTCAATTACTCAAAACCAGTTTTAAATATGGTTAATAAGTCCAATTGACTCAACCAAATACTCAAAAAGTCCTGGTAAAAAGGCTTTTGTAAATAGGTCATCCAACTGTTTTTCAGTTGTAATTTGAATCAAAATGATTAAAACTTTTTCAGAGTTATCTCTGAGAAAATGATATCAAATTTTGATATGCTTTGTTTTTGAGTGCTTAACAGGATTAGTTGTAATAAACATAGCAGCAGTGTTATCAATGTAAATAGGAGTTTTAAGAAAATTGAACTCGTAATCCAGCAATTGGTTTTGTAACCAAAGGAACATCCTACTGAAGCAGCTATGTACTCAGCTTCTGCGGTTAAAACGGAGAAATTTGTTTGTTTCTTACATTTCCACGAGACTAATCTGGGACCTAAAAACTGACAATCACCCATCGTAGATTTACGATCTTGGCAACATCATCCATAATCACTATCTGTATATCCATGTAACTTGAAGTTTCCTTCATAAGGATACCACAACCCTAAAGCCGATTTTCCTTTGAGATACCTGAATATTCGTTTAATAGCTACTAGGTGAGATTCCTTCGAGTCAGATTGGTACCTGGCACAGACACAAAAAGCATACATTATATCAGGTCTAGATGTAGTAAGATACATCAAAGATCTAATCATAGATCTGTATAGAGTTTGGTCAACTGATTATCCTTTCGGATCAGGTTCAATCTTAGTATTTACGTCAGCTGGAGTTCTGATGGATTGACAATCTTGTAGTTTAAATTTCTTCAAGAGTTTTTCAATGAATTTCTCCTGATTAATAAAAATTTCATCTGCAGACTGCTTCACTTGAAGACCAAGAAAAAAGTTAATTTCTCCCATAGAACTCATTTGGAAATGAGACTTCATGATTTCTTCAAATTCATTACATAATTTTAGACTTGTAGAACTGAATATGATAACATCAACATACACTGAACACATAAGAGATCATCAGCATCCTTCTTTATAAACAAATAGGATCAATTTTCCCTCGCGTGTGTCCATGTTGGATCAAATGTTATGATAACGTTTCATACCAAATTCTAGGGGCTTGATGGAGACCATACAATGCTTTACTATGCTTGTACACATAATGAGGATATTCTAAATCTTTGAAACCTGGAGTTTGCTTGACATATACATCATCAGTGATTGGTCCATACAAGAAAGCACCTTTAACATCCATCTGATACACCTTGAATTGCATTTATGATGCATAATCTAGGAAGACACGAATTGATTTAAGTCTTGCAACTGGAGCAAATACTTCATTATAATCTATTTCTTCTTCTTGGGTGTAACTTTATGCAACGAGTCTCGCTTTGTTGCGAACAATAATTCCACGATTGTCTGACTTGTTTCTGAACAACCATTTTATGCCTATGGCATTTTCTCCTTCAGGTAAATCCACAAGCTTCCACACTTCCTGTTTGCGGAATTGCAATAACTCTTCTTGTATTGCCTCAATCCAACTATTATCCTTTAACGCTTCGGTGATGTTTTTAGTAACAATTTGAGATAGAAAACACGAGAATAAGAAGAGGTTTGCTTGTTCTGATTGACTTCTTGTCGTTCTCTTATTCAATGGACCGATAATCTGAGACATAGGATGGTTCTTGTGAATACGAGACGTAGTAATCTCATTTCCTTGAATATTAACATCTAGATTAGATTGGTTCAAGTTGGAAAGCTGATGCAATAAGTTCAAAGTATGTGGATTGAAATTAGGAACTTGAGTCGGTGAGTTGATAAAGTAATCAAGATTATCAGTAATAACTACATCATCAGAAATCGATGATGTTCCGGACTCAGGTTGTACAATTTCAGGACCATAATTAGGAATTGGTTGTGAAACATTGGAATTTTCAGAAATGGGATGTTCTTGTGCTTGTTGAGAGTGAGATTATCATGAGATTTAAAACGAAATATAGGATTTTTAACAAATGAAAAGAATGGATAATTTGGGCTAGAATCATCCATATCATCAGAATCAGAATCATCACTGAAAGATTCGAGATCTCCTCCTTGTTTCTTTTTCTCACCTGGAGAGTCAAACAAGTTAGAATTAAAAGAGTTTGACAAAGAATCTAAATCAAACAACCAAGCTGGACCATTTGCAACTGATGGAAAAGAGTTTTCAAGAAATTTAACATTAAAAGTTTCAAGAATAACATTCATCCTAGAGTTAGAGTTTTCAAGAAATTTAACATTAAAAGTTTCAAGAATAACATTCATCCTAGAGTTATAAACTCTAGAGGATTTTGAAACCGACGAATATCCAACAAAAAATCCATCATCAGATTTTGCATCAAATTTTCCTAGCTGGTCACTTGAATTTAAAATCAAAACTGGACAACCAAAAGATTTAAGAAAATATATATTAGGTTTCCTGCCAAACATCAACTCATAAGAAGTTTTATGTTTATCTTTCACAAGCAATGTATGATTCTGTACAAAAGATGTAGTGGATATGGCTTCATCCCAGAAAGTAATTGGAATCTTAGCATCTGCCAACATGGAACATGCGGCCTCAACCAAAGTTTTGTTTTTCCTTTCAGCAACTCCATTTTGCTATGGAGTTTTAGGAGCACTGAACTGACAAGCAATTCCTTTTTCTCCACAAAACATGTCAACATTGGAATTTTTAAACTCAGTTCCACTATCACTTTTGATAATTTTCACCTTTTGTTCTAATTGATTTTCTACTTTAATGATGGATTCTTTAAACAATTCAGCAGTTTCAGATTTAGCATGCAAAAAGTAAACCCATGAAAATCTTGTAAAGTCATCAATGATAACTAAACAATAAGATTTCTTTCCTATACTCTGCACATTTGTTGGTCTGAATAGGTCCATATGCAACATCTGGAGAGGTTTGGAATTTGAGTTTATCAACTTGGACTTATAAGACGCTCTGTGTTGCTTTCCTTTTAAACATGTTGAGCAGTGATTTGTTGTAGAGAACTTATTTGTTGGAAGACCTACTACATTATTTCCTGCTACAAGCTTGTTCATGTTCTTGAAATTGGAATGCCCGAGACGTCTATGCCATAACTGGCTTTCGACATTTGATGCTTGAGTAATTAGGCATGTTGTTTCTGTAGATGGATCTACTTGAGACATATCTAACTTGTATACATCTCGATCACGTATAGCTTTAACAACTACCCATTCTTTGCTTATCTAAAAACCTGGCTTCAAAATATAACAAAAAGAATCATCAAATAAAACAGAGTAAGATTTGTCACAAATTTGGTAAACACTTAAAAGATTAAGGTTCAACTGTGAACAATAGTTGACTTTATCAAAGCTAATAATCCCATTGGACATTGTTCCTTCGCCTGTTATTTTACCACCTGCATCACCTCCGAATGCAACATGAGTACCATCTTTTAACTTAAAATCTTGAAGCAAGGCATGGTTGCCTGTCATATGCCGGCTACACCCATTATCAACATACCACATGTTAATAGGTCTTCTTAGGCGTACCTGCATTTCAAAGAAATTTAAGTTGAGTTATCAACCCAAGCCGATATGGTCTTGCGCTTGCCAAATTTATCAACAATGGTAAACTGTTTAAAATGAAGCTTATTCAAATCAGGCTTCTTTTGTTGTTTAAATTTACCAATTCCCTTTCTGACAAATTTTTGATTATCTTTTATTTGCATAGTCCGTAAAGCATGGTAACATTTTTCAAGATCATTGTTAAGATAATTCAAACCATCAGAAGAAACATTTTTAGAAAAATTTTGATTACCAAACTTTGCATTGTTCATTCTCACAGATTGTGGAATGAATTTTCCTTGATTATAATGCTTTGTTTTCATAGCATAAGAATCATCACAATCAGAATCAATCATTCGAAAAGATCTCAAGCCTAAGGAAGGTTGTTTTATCAATCTTTGAAAACCAACACTTTGATTTCTTTGAAATTATGGATTGACATATCCATTCCTTGGCGAGTTCCTTCGGAGGTAGCAATTCTTAGTTTTGTGATTTCTTTCATCACAAATGGTACAATACTTGTTGAAATAACAATCAGCTATTGAATGGTTTTTCATATCACAAATGTGACAGTACCTGTTAAAGAAACATTCATCAGTATTATGATTGTACATATCATATATTTCACAGTACCTTTGTTGAAATTTAAACAATTGTTGATTAACCTTAGATGTGGAAGCCACATTTGATCCTTGTTTTGATTTAGGAGTTGCAAAGTTAACTTGTTGTTTTTTATTTGAGAGTTTGTTCTTTTGAAATTTAGGTTTTGACTTTTGTTCATTAACACCATCCGTAGACACCTTAGATACAAATCTTTTGTTAACAGCAGAAGACTTTGGACCTGAACCTGTTTTCAGATCAGAGTTAGATTTGTTCTTTGAATTTGATTTGATTTCTGGAATTGTGTTCATATCAAAACTACCCACAGACACAAACTTCACTGGTTTAAACTGATTAGATTGATTTCTTCTTTGATTTTGATTGTTTTGATTTTTATTCTGAGAGGATTTAGCTTTAGCATTTTTCCTTTTCCTTCTCTGGTTTCTTGATCTTGATGATCTCTGCTTGCTTTGTGATTGAACATCTTCAGTAGACAACTCTTTTGCATTTTCTTTATCTTTTTGTTCTTTCTGCCATTTGATGAAGTCTGGATTATTTAATCCGTAAGAAAACGAATCTTCAGATGTTACTTCATCTTATTTTGCTTTCTCTTTATTCTTTGGGTTTTGTTTGTCATTCTTTACAATGAGTTCTTCAACAACATACTCTTTGGGAACAAACATTTTCTTATTCTTTGGTCGTGGTTCGTAAGATTTAACTTTCACTGGATGACCATTTTTAATCTTTTCAGCATCTTGTTCCTCAAATATCTCAACATTAGTTATCTCTTCATCACTTTCAGGATTCTTTTTCTTATTTTGAAAGGCTTTTAGCTTAGCTTTGTTTTTAGATGAGTAATCATGTGTGTTAAAGTTTTCTGGTAAAGTGTTGTGATAGATTCAGGCATGGGTTCATGTGTGAAACCTAGACCTGTTTTGTTTTTATCTTTTCTCTCACTTACCAACTGTTCTATAATTGTTTTAGAACTTTTAACTTTAGCCAGATCCACCTGTGTTGCAGCATGAGCTATTTTTTCTTCTTCTAAATTTTTAGTCATTTCCTCAAGTTGTTTTTTAACAAGTTCAAGTTCTTTTATAGTTTTATTCCAAGAGGTTTGTAGATATAAGATCTTTTCATCAGAGACTTTGTGATCATTTTTCAATTTGTTATGCATTACTTCTTCTTGTTTAAGTTTGTCACAGATTTTAAATGAATATGTTCTGTAATGCTCAACTTGATCAAAAAACGCTTTAGTGTACATTTTCTCTCTAACTTCAACAAGAATTTTAGGATAACTTGAAGAAGAAGTCTCAGAGTCAGATGATGGATGCTCAACCTTTGGTTGTTCAGACTGAGCCATGAGTGTAATTTCATCTGAATCCTTTTTTAGGTCAGATTTGTCACTACAATTATAATCTTCATCATCATTTTTAGTATCACCATTTGCCTTAGGATCATTTTCTTTATACCAGTCTTTATTTTGAACTTCAGCAATAAGAGCTAAACTAGATGTTAGATCAGCTATGAATTGTTCAACATAAGCACTCCAGTCATAGCCATCTTTGATGCTAACAACAAGAGCTTTCTTTGGTTCTTCAGATGATTTTGATTTATCTTTAAGTTCTGGCATGGGAAGACTTTGATAAGGCTTTTGAAAAGTTTTTTTGAGATTGCTATTGGTATCTTTGACTGCTAGAACCTGCTTGACCATTACCACCTTGATTTCTAGGAGCTTTACATTCCCTTAAGAAATGACCATAACTGTTGCAGTTGAAATACCTTGACTTTGATTTATCAAAGCCAAAAGATTTGATTGCACTTGTCTTGTAATTCCTATTAACATATGAGTGTTTCTATGTTCTGTAAGCAATCATTACCATCTGCCAATTCAAGTCCATTTCTTCCACATCATCAGGATCCATCTCAAACAAATCCTGCAAAACAAGATCAAACTGGGGTAGTTATAACATCATCCTTGATAAGCATGAAAACTTTCCATGAAAGCAGTAAAAGCAGATTTTGACTCATCATCCTGTAACAGGATATTAATAACATCTTTAACTTTGCTGGTTTTAACAGAGTTAGAAGATGAAATCTCAGTTTGAGGTTTAGGAGTTGAGTTTTAAGAGGAGACTGAGGTTGAGTTGTATAAACAAGAGCACTTGTGTAAGAAGAATCTGTAAAGAAACCAGCTTCAACAAACAAATCACCCTCATCTTCTGGAAAATTATCATCTTTTGCCAGAAAACCATTCTCCACTGTGTTAGCTAGAGAAGCAACGTACTTGTACCGAGACATTGATGCAGCTCTATCATTGTTTTTGGAGCTCTCATCAATTTCAACTGATTCAATTTTGGCAATCAAAAGATTCAGATCCATTGGAAACTTTTTTGTATGCTTCAACAGAGTGACTATCTATTTCTATGAAGATGGAAGAGAATCTAGAAGTTTGTAATTTAGATCTTTGAGATCATTTTTGATACCAGCAGTTGACATTTCAGTAGTTAATTGCATAAATCCGTTCATCATTTGATTGATTGTTTCACCATAAAGATGCTCAAATAACTCCAATTGCCTCTTGAGTTTCTGCTTTTTGAGATCTTTTATCTCTTTACCACCTTCACAAATAATCTTCAAAGCTCTGTACATGGTGTAACCAGTTTGATAACCTTCAAGTCTAGTCAAGACTTCCAATGGTAACCCCTTGCACATCAGTGAATAAGCTTTGATGTCATTCTTAACCTTCTTTAAGTCATCACCTTGTAGACCATCCTCAGGATATAGTTCTGGAGAGTTTGTGTAAACAAATCCTCTGTCAGGACCATTGGATGTAATTGGGATACGTGGTCCTTTCTCTATTGACTTTCACAAATCAGTGTCAATGGAGTTTAGATGATGCTTCAATCTAAGAGACCAATTTTTGAAATCAGCTCTATTTTTGAGCTTGGGAACCCTGTTCTCAAAATCTTCAGACTTAACCATTTTGTATTTTTGAATTAAAGAAAATGACTTGTTTTTGTTGTTTTTAATTTTTTTAAAAAGAAACTATGAAATGAAAAATAATTTTTGGATTTTAGTTTTTGAAAAATTTTTAAGTGTTTGCTAATAAGTCTGAATATTCAAGGGAATAAAACTTCTGAAATGCCTGACTTTGAACAAGAAACATCTAAGGGAATGCCTTAGATGAATTCTGAAACGCCTGACTGATGAAGCGTCTGAACAATTCTCAAACGCCCAGACTGTGTAGAAACGCCTGAGATAAAAAACACCTAAACAGTTCTCAAACGTCTAGAATCAACAAAGTCTCAATGCGACCAAACAGTCTCAATGTGTCCCAATAGTTAAAAACGCCTGTTCTGAAAACTCCTTAATAGTGCTAAAATGCCTAAACATTTGCAAGGCGTCTGAACACTTAGCAAATTTCAGCAGTTTTCACAACTCAAGCGCCTAATTCATCATCTTCAACAAACTCAGATCTTATGAAATTCTTTAAAACTTGTTCAATTTATCTAAAAACTTCCAATTAGGTAGTAAATAGATCGATTAACAATCTTCAATCAACATTTTGATCAAACAACAACAACAAATCTATTTTCTGATTGAATTATAGTCTGAAAATAAAGAACAACTTTTCGCACACAAATCTGATCAATACTCAGATCTGAATGGATTAAACACCAAATTGTGATTCAAATCATGTTTCTATGGATGAAAATTTCAAGTGATTCAAAGAGCTCAATAATGCCGATAAGCTCTGATCACTGAACCGAAAGCTCTGATACCATTTGATAGGTTCAAAATGGATCGATCTGTGATGATATCGTAATGCAATGATTAATTCAAACACAAAGTAAACAAACACAAGTAATTACTTCAAAAATTCATAGATTTCATTGATAGCAAATGCTTAGGATACAAAGTGTAAGAGTGAGTTACAGTTGTTCAATCTGTTCTAACTGTTTCGTTCTCTACAGTTGGCTCGATATCTCCTACACAATACATAAACTATCCTATTTATACTATCAAATAAAAACAAGGAACATATATTTACAAAATAAGTCCCTATACTATTACAAAACGCAAAAGACAAATGTTAACCTTTTAAGAGCTCTAACACTATGAAACAATTATAATATATCATATGTGTCATCAGAATAATTTTCACCTAAACCAGAGTTATAAAATATTAAAACCAATACTATCTCCTTCTGATACAATAACCAAATGATAATTTCTCTAAGTATTAGGAAACATAAAACATATAGTTGATAGAACTATAACATGCTTAGCTATGAGATCAAGTGATAGTTTCATATATCTTTCTTTAAAACTAAAATTATTATATTTTCATAAATCATGCTTTAAAAGAAATATATGTTATGCATTAAAAATATACGTTTTAAGAAAATATGATATTCTATAAGCTTAAAGGGTATATATGAAACTCTCGCTACGATCAATGAATCTTTGTTTCTAAGTAATATGCATCTCTATGAAATCTAACGTCAAACATTTATTGATGCCGACACTAACCCGTTAGAGCATTTCACATTTATTGACACAACTATCCATGACTTATTCACACATTTATTGTTACTATCATACGACACTAACCCGTTAGAACATTTCAGTGGCAATAATAGATTTACCATATGTATGATATATAATTGATGCCGAGGAGGTTTAGAGGTCATTGGTCAGCTTTGGTCATACACTCCCATCAATTATGAGTGGTGTGAAGCTCGTGAGGCTAGCCTTCTTGCATGAGAGCCATCACCACCTGTTCTAGTTCCTAAAGAACCTAAGGATAAGATCACCCTTAGAAAGAAGAACGGCCTTCCCTAAAAGGTCATTTTACCTGTTCTTGCATCTAGCCTCAAGCAACTCTCACCGATGAGCAATAGGAAGCTCATGAGGCTAGCCTTTTGGCAAGAGAGCATTCACCACCTGTTTCGGTCCCTAAAGGACCTAAGGCTAGGATCACCACTAGGAAGAAGAATAGCATTCTCCAAAGGTCATTTTACCTGCTCTAATATCTAACCTCGAGCAATCTCTCTCTCACACACTGTGCAACATCCTTTGACTGGAGGGTCGAAACTTGATTAGGAGTATGAACAATCCAACCACTACTGCTATCACACCAACAAGACACTAGAGAACATCAATGAGAGATTGCAAAAGATTGACAAGATGAAGGAAGATTTCGGGAACACAAAGGAGGCGATGGGCGTTGGTGTGTGCAAATAGTATATATATTTTGATAAAGTTTTTTCACACAAATTTAGTTCTAAATGGTTTTACTAATACTACACTATCCACACAAAAAGCAAATGTACTTGTTGTGTGGTAATATAGTTTTGGTAAGAACCGAGTATCAATCCGTAGACATACTAAGCTTACTCAACAACCCTTATAATGGACTAGTAGATTGGTTTTTGATTTAGAAAATGATAAGTTTGATTTGAAAGGACCAAATCTTTTTGATTTTTTGAAATGATAATTTAAATAGATAAAAGGTAAATTAATATAGACTTTTGGTAATTCTTTTAGTGATGCAAAGCTTTCATCCTAATTTAGGTTCCACTTTAGTAATTATGATCAATTGATAATATGGTTAAATATATTGATTGATGTATTTATATTAATGTTTATAAATGCGAGCCAGCACAAAGTTAATATAAACCGGCTCTATGGTAACAAGGAAAGATGAAACGAGTAACTTACAAAACAACCACCTAGCCCTTCGTGATGTAGGTAGTGTTTGTGTACCAACATATGATTTCAGAAAATATAACTTAATGTTAGAAAGAGAGTTGATTGATATGTGAATATATATATATATATATACATGTTAATAATGCATATCTATCCCCATCTTAAGTGTTTTGTTGTTACAAATTCATCTTTATCTATACTTAATTATGAATAATTTGGATTTTGTAGTTTTGGATGGTTGTTTGATGATTTCAAAAGAAAAAGACAAGAAACGCATGAAGATTTTTGAAGTTTAGAGGCTATTTTGATCATTACTGATTCTGTCATGACCGTAACAAGCATCAGGTCCCCTTTTCCTATGCATTATGGTCATGACTGTTTCTGTCATAGCCATAACACGCATCAGGCCCCCTTTTTAAGCCCTTCTTCTTCTTCATATTGGGGGCGACGATTTTTGGAGTAGAAACCCTAGTTTTTCTCCATTCTTGTGGTAACTTTGAAGGAGTTCTTTCAAGAGTTCAAGCTAGGTTGAAGATCAAGTATTTCAAAGGATGATTCAACTCCACACAACCCACCTCTACTCATGTTTGGTTTGAAAATCTCTAGATCTATCATGTTTTCTTCCACTGTTATGAGCTTGGTTGTGGTTTTTGTAAGCCTCATGGGCTAAACACTCTTTATCACTTATATTAAATGAATCTTAGTATACTTTGACATTTTATATGTAACTTTTGGTGATTATTAGGTTAATGCTTATTACAAGGTTATGAATGTTCTTCAATGATTATGTATGCTTGTTGAACTTCATGAAATGATGAATTTTGTAGGTGTTTGATGTGATCTAAATGATACATAAAATTCCTATCAAAAGCACATCAATTATTCCTTATATCTCCCTTAAAATGATAATTATGTACTTAAAATTGTAAAATTGTGTTTTCGGGTGTTCAAAAGGGCAAGATGGACAAAAGAAGCATATTTAACAAGAATTTGAAGAAAACCAAACTTTGGTGTCCAAGCATGGGGTCGTGCCTCATTTAGCACGCCCCCATGACTTTCCTGAAACACACCCCCATGCTTCAATTGGCACACCCCCGTGTTTGAACATCTGACAGGACAAAAAGTACTATCCCCTAAAAGGAGTCACGGGGCCGTGCCCCATTTAACACGGGGACATGCCCCATTTAACCCGGGGTCGTGCCCGACACCTTCTGCACGTACGACCCGACCTACCTTCGTAAGCATTGTACAAGCACAGGGTCGTGCTTAAACACTCCAGAAAGCCTATAAATAGAGGCCTAAGTTCATCATTTGGGAAGCTTTTGGTGGGAGAGTTACTTTGTTGAATTCTTGGGAGGTGCATACAACACTTGGAAGAAGCTAGGGATTGTCTAAACATCATCCATTGTGGATCACCAATTTGATTGTTCCATTTCACAAATGATTTCATATCTATCTTCTATGTTACTTGTTGTTATATGCAAGCTCATTATGAGCTAAACTCTTATTATCATCCTAATTGGATGAAACTTATGTAATTTGTGATGAACTATGGTGTGATTTATATTATGTTAATGTTATGGTAATATTGGGAAAACTTTTGATGGGGAGCTTCTACATTTGAACGAAAAGTTATAAACTTATGATTTGTAATTGTAAATGTCATACAAGGTTGAAAAATGTATGAACTAACTTTTATTCGCAAAACCGGTCTTCATAATAAATCCATGGCTAATGAACTAGAAATGGTTATTAGAAATCATATCACCTTAACTTTCTGTTCATTTGCAGGTTCCCTTTCATTAGTCTAAGAAATATAAAGTAATTGTTATGATTTTCTAAAATTAATGGTATGTTAGGAAAGAACCTGATCAACCCTCTTTTTAACATTAACTTATGTTTTCAGAAATCATATGTCAAAAGGTTACAGGAGATTTACCTACATTACTAGTGGCTTTGATTTATTCAGTAAGTCTCATCCTGATGAAGTCCTAGTCACTACAGAGCGGATAGATGAGAAATCGTGCTGGCTCACATTTATAAACATTAATATAATTACTTTAATCAATATCTTTAATCATACCACCAATTCATCACAGTTACATAAGTGTAATCTAATTAGGATGATAGCCTTTATTCCCTGGTTTTAAATCCAAAAGTTTCAATCTTATTTTTACTTTGTTTTAATTATTGTTTCTAAACCCTAAAAATCTTAATTACATCAATGTAATTTATCATTTTCTCAAAACAAAAATCTAATTCGATAGTCAATCATTAAGGTTGTTGAGTAGGCTCGGTGTGTCCACGAATTGATACTCGGTTCTTACTATCACTATATTATGACACGACATGTACACTTGCCTTTTATGTGTGTAGTTTAGTATTAGTAGTGACCAATTAAAACTGAATCTGTGCGAAAAACCTTTATCAAAATATATATACTTTTCACATGCATCAGTGTTATAATCACATATTGTCGAAAAACCTTGTGATTTAGAACATCTATTCATGAAAAGCATAAATTAGTGTATGGTTTATGGCATTTGATTAGGAATGGTAAATGACGGTTGATTATTCAGTGAAGTTGAACAAGTGTGCATTCTTATACATATGTTTGTGAAAACCATTGTGTTTGTTATGAATATCTCCTAACATCGTGTATGTGTAACCATATATAATGTGCATATTTATGATTCATGAATTCGTGTTAGTACATTCAAAAATTGAAGGATTTACATAGCTATTGTTAAATTACGTGAATTGAGGTGGTTACCATGTGCTTATCGTGTTAACTTTCCAAATATTTTTGGGTTTGGTATCATTGACGGGAGTCCTAACCATATTCAACTTTGGCTTAATAATATCATTGGGCCTTCATGTCATAACTTTAGGTGGCTATTATGTGTTTATCGTTTTGTAAAGATCACTACAATACAAAGATCGATCTCGTAATGAAAATACGGAATGTTGACATTACGGATAAGATTGAAGAACACAAACACAAGATGTAAATAACTTCGGTTATACTGCTCTCTGATTTTGGACAAATTACAGTAAGTTTGAAAATCAGGAAATAAGACAAAAGCCTACTAATTACATTACAAAACTTCTATATATACTAAACTAGAAGTTCTCGCGCGAATCACTAGTTCTCGAGCGACTTGATGTTTTCCCGTGAGAAGCAAGTTATTGTGTAGCAAATTGGACTTATCGCATGACTTGATTTTCTTCATCTTGATTTGATTTCCCGAGCCTCTAGGTTCAACCCTTATAATCTCCCCCTAGGCTCGGTAAATCAATGCATTTAGACGTCCACATCATCAACTTTGTAACTGCCCCCATAATCATACATCTTGTTGTCCAGGGCCTTAGTAATCAACCAACCAAACTGTGCTGCCAAAAAGTGAACATATTCATCAGCTGCAATTGGACAAGCCTACAACCTCATCAAATCATCCCTTCCAAACTTAATCAAATCCATAGGGTCGATGATACGATAGTCTTTATCTACACAACGTATTAACGCATGACCCGTCTCCTTCTCACAACTCCACCACATAAGCTTAGACAAGCTATTAACTGGCACTGGAATGTGTATAGAGATCTTCCTTACATATCTAGGATGCTTATAAACCCTTATCTTCATTCTTAGATTTTGAAGTTTTGAAGTGTAACACCCGAAATTTCATCAGAATAAAAAGGAAAGAAAAGTAATTTGAAGAAAATAAAAAGAAGGCAAAGTTGAGGGGTGCTTTGTGTAAATAGTACCAAAAAGTCAAAAGTGGGTGTATAAAGAGCATGATCGCCCATGCTCTTTCTGCTGCTGCTTTCCGAAGAAGAAAAGAAAGTTGGTTTTTGTGTTTCCTCTCGGTCGAATTGTGAAGAAGAAGAAGATTATTCAAGGTTAGTAGGTTTTTATGATTAATTTGGTTCGGTTTCTTTGAGGTTTCAACCTTAGAAACTGATTTCTATGTGTTTTTGGTGTTTGGGTGTTTGTTTTGGCTTGTCCTAGGTGTTAGGACTCTTGTGCACGCAAGTTGGGAGGAGATTCACTTGTTTGCTGCAATAGGTGAGTTCTAGGACCCCGATTCTATGTTTTAAAACTTCTTTGGGGCTGAAAATGCATTTAAAATGTTTTACAACCGTTATGTTCGAAAACTGTGTATGTACGTGTATGAACTTCTATGCTCTATGAGATTGTAAGCTTGTTCTAAGAGTTTAGCATGATTGATCTATGTTAAGAATGTATGGGAATGAGGTTTTAGAACTGGTTATAGCATAAGTCTCATTTACAGGTCTGATGGTTCATCCGCATTTACACTGTGATAATTGCTTAAGTGTTTTGTTCATCCGCATTTGCAAGTTGTTCATCCGCTTTAGTTTTTGTTCATCCGCATTTGCAAGTTGTTCATCCGCATTAGTTTTTGTTCATCCGCATTTGCAAGTTGTTCATCCGCATTAGTTTTTGTTCATCCGCATTTGCAAGTTGTTCATCCGCATTTGCAAGTTGTTCATCCGCATTGGTTTTGTTCATCCGCATTAGTTTAAGACTTAAGAAATTTTCTGGAATTTTGGAAGATCAAGGTTAGGGTTTGACCATGGTTGACTTGATGCTTGTATATGATTATGTTATGTATGTTGTGGGCTGTCCTTATATGCCTATTATGATATTAACATGTGACTTTATATGGATTGCCTATGATCATAAAGTATTATTATTAATCAAGTGGAAGATTAATATTAACGAAAAGTGGAACATAAGGAATGAAGAGACTTGCATGTAAAAATTTAGAGGAGGTGCACGACCATGTTGTCGTTAGCTCAACTGTGTATGGTTTAGCTAACCCAAAGGATGTACACGGGGTCAATCTTTAAGATTGAGGAGACCACTGTTGCTGCCCCGGTACTGGTGCCAGCATATGTGCACCACGGATGGAGTCTATTTATAGACTTCAAGGCTCAGTACCAGGTTTATGCGCATTATATGGGGGGTATAGCACTTTGGTCCATATCGACAGTGAAAGATAATATTAAGCAAGAAAGAGAATGGGAATGATGTAATGGATATGATTTGTATGTATGGTGTGTGATCACATCCGAAAGAAAGATAAGATATTTTCTTTAAGAAGTATTTTGTATACAAATCTATCAATATATTTTTATGATTTTAAAACTAGGACTCACTCAGCAAAGCTGACTTTTATGCGTTTTCAGTTGGCAGGTAATATTACTGAGGATGGCACTCGGGGAGGCTACTCGTCGGGACAAGGCTGACATCCATTCATGAATATAACATTGTTGTTTTGTAATGAAAACCAATGATCTTTTGTAACTATACCAAACATATATTACTTAGCAACAGCATTTATAAATAAATGAATGGTTTTTAAATGTTTAAATTCCGCTGCAATGTGATAATGAATTATGAAATGTTTTATGAATAGTGCTATGAATGTCCAACTGTGAGGTCTCCGAAAACGGGGCCTTACAAGTTGGTATCAGAGCCAAAGTTTAAGCGAAATGGGTAAATATTTTCAAAAACCTAAGCTTAAACTGAAAATGGGACCGAATGGAGGAATGTCAGCCCGAGTAGCTATGTGCCATCAGGTAATTCTTTTATAATGTTAACCGGTATTATGTGCGCATGCTATTTGATTTATATGCTTTAGTAGATTTGAATACTGATGTAGTCAGGATAGGGAATGCTCGGGGAACGAAGAGTAAAGTAAGTGGCTAATCACAACTGGCCACTGTAATTAGGGACTTACTATACTTAACATTAACTGAGCTATTACCTTGAATGACCGTGTTGATGTTATGATCTTATAGTGTTAGAGGATGGCTGGAGGTAGATCATCTCAGGCTTCTCGAGGTAGTGTACGGGGTGGTCGTGCTGGTAGACCCCTGGCCGCAAAGAACAAGACGAGGACCGCAGAGACGGCTACTGCTGGGCCTGATCTACATCACCTAGAGGGGGTGGATGAGAGTGCTAACTTGAGAGCCTCGGTGAAGGAGGCAGTGGTGGAGGAGGTTCACCAAGTCATGCAGACAATCCTACCGTATGTCGTGACTGAAGTGATCCGAGCTTTGAAGGAGGATGAACGAAAGGAGAAGGAGGAGGAAAGGAGAACGACTGCTGGCAGGAGAGGTGATGTGAGGGATCATGATGAGGAGGAGGAGCTAAATGCTAGAGGGGGAGCCTCAAGTGATGATGAGGAGGTGGTGGTACGGGAAACCGCGAGGGGATGCAGCTACGTGGCATTCCAACGGCGTAAACCCCCTACTTTTGAAGGCAACGATAACGCTACTACTGCCCACCGATGGATAAGGGAGATGGAGGCAGTATTGAAGATCAGCGAGTGTCGGGAAGACCAAAAAGTGATGTTGCCACTCACTCGTTTGTCGACTCGGCACTATGTTGGTGGGACAATCTTGTCTAAGCCGAGGGTGACAGGGCCATCGAGAGAATGAGATGGGGTGAGCTGAAGAAGCTGGTGATTGAGGAATTCTGTCCTCACGGAGAACTCAACAAGATCGAAAGGGAGTTCTTACAGCTGGAGGCGGGAACTATGACCCACCAGCAATACACCGCCAAGTTTAACGAAATGGCGAGGTTGGTGCCGGATCAGGTTACGCCGGTATCGAGGAAGATCAATCGGTACGTTCAGGTACTACCGACCGACATCCGCAGACATTTGATCACTGCCCAACCGAGCACTTTTAGGTCGGCAGTGGAGTTGGCGGGAATGTTGTATGATGAAAGGGAAGTAGCGGTGGTTGAGGTGAAGAAGATGGGTGGTAATAACAGGAGTTGGAATGGGAAGAGATTCGGGCGTGGTGGTTTCAACCCGAACAGTAAGAGGCCGAGGATGGATGATCACCGAGTGGTTACTGTAAGCTCGGGGTTGAGGCTGTGTGATAAGTGTGGGAAGGAACATAGCGGGGAATGCCGCTTGGGAATGAATGTCTGCTACAAATGTGGCAAGCCCGGTCACATTTCAAAGATGTGTGGAGCCCCACGGTGCTTTAACTGTGGTGAAATCGGTCACATGAACAAGGATTGCAAGAAGCCAAGGGCTGAAAGTTTTGGGTTGAAGAAGAGGCCAGAAGAAGGAGGGCAGAGGCAAAGTGTAAGAGCCTTCACGATGACCCGAGAGGAAGCCCGGGTAGACCCCGACGTCGTGTCAGGTGTGTTCCTAGTAAACCAAACTTGTGCCTCGGTACTATTTGATTCTAGTGCTAGTAGGAGTTTCATATCTGCTGCCTTCTGTGCTAAATTTCCTATTAGTAGTAGGAGCATCGATGAACCTTTTGATGTAGAAACTGCTATTGGTAAGTATACCAGAATTTCTGATATGATTGAGGATTGCGGCATAGAGTTAGATAGCCATAGGTTCTCTGCTAAACTATTTGTGATGCCCTTAGGAGGATTTGATGTAGTTCTGGGGATGGATTGGTTGGCAGCCTATGAGGCAAACATCATGTGTCGGAAGAAGATGATTCGGTTAGTTGCACCCGATGGGAGTTCAGTGATAGTTTATGGTGATCGCGTCACTACGGTTCCGAAAGTGATTTCGATGGCAGTGGCAGAGAAGTGTATGTGGCGCGGATGTTGTGTGTACTTGGCATACGTGAAAGATGTGGACATTTCGATACCACAATTATCAGAAGTGCCAGTGGTACGTGATTTCCCGGATGTGTTTCCCGAAGATCTACCAGGTGTGCCACCGGACCGTGAGATAGAATTTCAGATTGACCTGATACCCGGTGCGCAACCCGTTGCCAAGGCACCGTATCGGTTAGCTCCGACCGAGATGAAAGAACTGATGGATCAGCTACAGTAACTGATGGATCAGCTACAGGAACTGATGGATAAGGGGTTTATTAGACCGAGTATCTCTCCTTGGGGTGGTCTGGTATTATTCGTAAAGAAGAAAGACGGTAGTATGAGAATGTGTATAGACTACCGGGAGTTGAACAAGTTGACAGTGAAGAACAGATACCCCCTACCAAGGATTGATGACCTGTTTGATCAGCTTCAAGGTGCTAGTTGGTTTTCCAGAATAGATCTTCGATCTGGCTACCATCAGCTGAAGGTATAGGAACAAGATATCCCGAAGACAGTGTTCCGCACGCGTTATGGACATTACGAGTTTCTCGTTATGTCATTCGGTTTAACTAATGCGCCAGCTGCCTTTATGGATCTGATGAACAGAGTGTGTTGGCCGATGTTAGATAAATCAGTGATTGTGTTTATTGATGATATTCTGATTTATTCGAAGAGCAAAGAAGAACATGCCAGCCACATACGTGAAGTGTTGGAGACACTTAGAAAGGAGAAGTTGTATGCTAAATTCTCTAAGTGTGCTTTTTGTTTGCGAGAAGTTCAGTTTCTGGGTCATGTGGTGAATACCAAAGGAATTATGGTGGACCCGGCAAAGGTTGAGGCGGTAATGCAATGGAAGTCTCCAAAGACACCATCCGAGATTCGTAGTTTCTTGGGTTTGGCGGGTTACTACCGAAGGTTTATCCAAGAATTTTCCAAGATAGCCTCACCTTTGACTATGTTGACATGTAAGGATGTGAAGTTTGTGTGGGGACGAGAACAGGAGGATGCTTTTGAGGAGTTAAAATCAAGATTAACTCAAGCTCCTGTTTTGACATTACCTGAAGGGAGTGAAGACTTAGTGGTGTATTCGGATGCCTCCTATTCGGGACTGGGTTGCGTGTTAATGCAATGTGGGAGAGTAATAGACTACGCATCCTGACAGTTAAAGACCCACGAAGTTAATTACCCCACTCATGATTTAGAATTGGCTGCGGTGGTCTTTGCGTTGAATATTTGGAGGCACTACTTATATGGGACCAAGTGCACAATCTTCACGGATCACAAGAGCTTGAAATACTTTTTCAAGCAGAAAGATCTCAACATGAGGCATAGAAGGTGGTTAGAGTTGATCAAAGACTATGATTGTGAGATCCAATATCACCCGGGCAAGGCCAACGTAGTGGCCGATGCCCTTAGCCGGAAGGAGAGACCCGAACCGATTCGGGTAAAGGCGTATCAGTTGGTGATGACCTCAAAGGTGATAACGCAAGTTAAAGAGTTTCAAAATGAGGCGTTAAAAGAAGATCGCCTCAACTCCGAACGAATGAGAGGTCTAGTTGCAGAATTGGGGGGGAATACCCACGGTGTTAAAACCTGCTTTGGGCGAATGTGGATTCCTTGATATGGGAATCTACTTGGGCGAATTATGGACGTATCAAGACATGAAGAAAGACTACTGGTGGCCGGGTATGAAACGGGACGTGGCAGAGTATGTAAGTAAGTTCCTTACTTGCTTGCAAGTGAAGGCAGAACATCAGAAACCATACGGGAAGATCCAACCGTTGGATATACCCAAGTGGAAGTGGGAGCACATCACCATGGACTTCATAATGAAGCTACCCCGTACTGCGAAGGGGTGCGATACCATCTGGGTGATAGTTGACCAATTGACAAAGAGTGCTCACTTCCTACCGATCCGCGAGACGTATTCCTCCGAGAGACTGGCGGACCTGTTCATCAAAGAGATTGTAGCTCGCCATGGTGTGCCGGTGTCTATTGTGTCAGATCGTGACACCCGGTTCACATCAAAGTTTTGGAAGAGATTCCATGATGCCATGGGGACGTGACTACACATTAGCACGACTTACCATCCTCAGACAGATGGTCAGTCTGAGCGGACGATTCAGACGCTAGAGGATATGCTCCGGGCATGTGTGATCAATTTTGGAGGAAGTTGGGATGATCACCTACCGTTAGCAGAGTTCTCATACAACAACAGTTATCATGCCAGCATTGGTATGCCACCGTACGAGATGTTGTACGGTAGGAGGTGTAGAACGCCCGTGTGTTGGGGAGACATTGGGCAGAAAGAATTAGGAAGCATCGAGGTGATTGAGGCTACGACTAAGAAGCTGGAAAAGATCAAAGCCTTTATGAAGGCGGTGAAGGATAGACAGAAGTCGTATGCCGATAAGAGGCGTAGACCCATCGAGTTCAACGTGGGTGATAAATTTATGTTAAAGGTCTTGCCTTGGAAAGAGATCATCCGATTCCGGAAGAGGGGCAAGTTGAGTCCAAGATACATAGGGCCTTTCCAAATCGTTGCACGAGTAGGAGAGGTGGCCTACCATCTAGAATTGCCCGATGAGTTAAGTGGGATTCACCCGACATTCCATGTATCTCATCTAAGAAAATGCTTAGCTGACGAAGATATGATTGTACCATTGGATGATATTGAAGTTGATGAACGGCTCAATTATGTGGAGCAACCAGTGGCAATCATCGACCGAAAGGAGAAGAGATTGAGAAATAAAGTGGTTCCACTAGTGCGGGTACAGTGGAAACACCGAAAAGGATCCGAGTCTACGTGGGAGACCGAAGAAGTGATGAGACAGCATTACCCACAGTTATTCGAAGAGTGACAGGTTTCGGGGACGAAACCTCTTTAAGGGGGGTAGACTTGTAACACTCAAAATTTCGTCAGAATAAAAAGGAAAGAAAAGTAATTTGAAGAAAATAAAAAGAAGGCAAAGTTAAGGGGTGCTTTGTGTAAATAGTACCAAAAAGTCAAAAGTGGGTGTATAAAGAGCATGATCGCCCATGCTCTTTCTGCTGCTGCTTTCTGAAGAAGAAAAGAAAGCTGGTTTTTGTGTTTCCTCTCGGTCGAATTGTGAAGAAGAAGAAGATTATTCAAGGTTAGTAGGTTTTTGTGATTAATTTGGTTCGGTTTCTTTGAGGTTTCAACCTTAAAAACTGATTTCTATGTGTTTTTGGTGTTTGGGTGTTTGTTTTGGCTTGTCCTAGGTGTTTCAACTCTTGTGCACGCAAGTTGGGAGGAGATTCACTTGTTTGCTGCAATAAGTGAGTTCTAGGACCCCGATTCTATGTTTTAAAACTTCTTTGGGGCTGAAAATCCATTTAAAATGTTTTACAACCGTTATGTTCGATAACTGTGTATGTACGTGTATGAACTTCTATGCTCTATGAGGTTGTAAGCTTGTTCTAAGAGTTTAGCATGATTGATCTATGTTAAGAATGTATAGGAATGAGGTTTTAGAACTGGTTATAGCATAAGTCTCATTTACAGGTCTGATGGTTCATCCGCATTTACACTTTGATAATTGCTTAAGTGTTTTATTAATCCGCATTTGCAAGTTGTTCATCCGCATTAGTTTTTTTTCATCCGCATTTGCAAGTTGTTCATCCGCATTAGTTTTTGTTCATCCGCATTTGCAAGTTGTTCATCCGCATTGGTTTTGTTCATCCGCATTAGTTTAAGACTTAAGAAATTTTCTAGAATTTTGGAAGATCAAGGTTAGGGTTTGACCATGGTTGACTTGATGCTTGTATATGATTATGTTATGTATGTTGTGGGCTGTCCTTATGTGCCTATTATGATATTAACATGTGACTTTATGTGGATTGCCTATGATCATAAAGTATTATTATTAATCAAGTGGAAGATTAATATTAACGAAAAGTGGAACATAAGGAATGAAAAGACTTGCAAGTAAAAATTTACAGGAGGTGCACGACCATGTTGTCATTAGCTCAACTGTGTATGGTTTAGCTAACCCAAAGGATGTACACAGGGTCAATCTTTAGATTGAGGGGACCACTGTTGCTGCCCCGGTACTGGTGCCAGCATATGTGCACCACGGATGGAGTCTATTTATAGACTTCAAGGCCCAGTACCAGGTTTATGCGCATTATATGGGGGTATAGCACTTTGGTCCATATCGACAGTGAAAGATAATAATAAGCAAGAAAGAGAATGGGAATGATGTAATGGATATGATTTGTACGTATGGTGTGTGATCACATCCGAAAGAAAGATAAGATATTTTCTTTAAGAAGTATTTTGTATACAAATCTATCAAGATATTTTTATGATTTTAAAACTAGGACTCACTCAGCAAAGCTGACTTTTATGCGTTTTCAGTTGGCAAGTAATATTGCTGAGGATGGCACTCGGGGAGGCTACTCGTCGGGACAAGGCTGACATCCATTCATGAATATAACATTGTTGTTTTGTAATGCAAACTAATGATATTTTGTAACTATACCAAACATGTATTACTTAGCAATAGCGTTTATAAATAAATGAATGGTTTTTAAATGTTTAAATTCCGCTACAATGTGATAATGAATTATGAAATGTTTTATGAATAGTGCTGTGAATGTCCAACTGTGAGGTCTCCGGAAACGGGGCCTTACATGAAGTCTTTGAAGTTGGTTTTACTATGTCTCCAGATCATATTCCTAATCCAGTTCCCCTTTCCATAGTTACTTGGGTTGATAAACGGAACACGACCCATTGCATACAAATCTGAAGATCTGAGTGTATGAAAGTCATGTTCATCCTGAAAATACTCTATAGCTCCTGCTTTTCTTTTAATCACATATAGCTTCTTCTCAGCATCATACGCCCAACTAAGAATTGGTTCTGAGCTTTCGTACATTGTGAAAGGTTTGGAATGTCTCAGTCTATGTATATAAGCTGGCGGTGGTGGAGCCTTAACAATAATATTGCCAACCTGACGTACAGCACTTTGACCAGTTTGATCTGTTGTCTTGTCCGTCGTTTCACCCGCACTTGACTCTCCAACTATCTCCCCCTCTTCAATCAAAATATCAGAAAACAAGTCCTTTAGACTGTTTCCAAAAACATCAGTATAGTCTATAGTCTCCTCTAAGTCAACAAATGAACCAAAATCTTCATCTTCTTCATCAGCAATCAATCTTTGCTGGAAAGATCAAAACTCTTTCTCATACGCTGCTTCAGTAGCAGGATCTAAAGGAGTGTAATAAACTGTATCATCAAGACTTGGTTCGAAGACATTGTCAGTGCCCGATGATCAAGCAGTACCAGTGGCTGCACCCATATCTCCCCCTCGATCATCATCATCATCTTTTTTATCATCATCACCCTCATCATTATCTCCTTCATCACCATCATAACCATCATCATCCTTATCATCATCACTAGAATCATAATCAATCAAGTCCAAAGCATCATCATCATCTACTGGGTTTGGGATAGGAACATCATGTTCAGGCTGTACAAACGCCTCTCCAGTATAAACCATAGGTTGATCCTCAATAGCCGGAATAGGAATATCTAATGACGGCTCTTGATCAACATTAGTAGTGTATGTTGTCCTTTTTGTATCAACAGGATCAACAACATGCTCTGTAGCATCAGTAATAGGCTCATCAACAGGTACAAGACCAGCAGATTGCTGTGCACTAGATTCTCCAACTTTCGTGGTCCGTTGTGATGTAAATTGAAATGACACACGTGAAGTGAGATCTCTTAAGTTCTGCTCTAGGATCTGAACATAGCTAAAATTAAACGTTTGCTGATGTTCAAGACCCCTAATCTTCTCATCCTTTTCAAATAGCTGCCTCTGTATATCATCAATGATCTGAGTCTTTTCTAACATCTCCCTTTCCAATGTATTAACTCTTTCCTCCAGTGTAACTGATGTAGATGAACTAGTAGAAGTACTAGCACCTTGTGCTGGAACAGGAGGGTGTTAAGAAAGTCTTTCATTCCTATTGTCTCTTTAAACCCTTGATCTCTTGGTGGAGTACTCAACACATCCCCAGTAGCAGGCATAGTAGATTGTGTCTCTAAAGTAGCAGCATCGCTAACTGTGGCAGGAGTCTCAGAGATAGGTACTTCTTCCTCAGTCGACACAATGGTCATAGGTCTGATGCTTTCTCAACACACTTCGTCTTCTACCCCTACCACATGGACTATCACTGGCTCTTCTTTCCATCCTCTTCTTCCTACCTCTACTAACAACAATCTCTTCAGGAACAAAATCTGCATCACGTTCCTCAGCTGTGCGTTTTGCAGGTATTTCACGCACTCTGGGACATTCTTGCAGCACATAAGTCACATTCCTAATTTGGTCACTATCACTCTCACTATCACTCCTAGTGAACCAAGAATCAATCTTTGCATCTATATCAGACCTTTTAGCACCCTGAGAACTTTTAGGTGCTTCTTGAGCAGGATGTGTAGATGTACCAGCTGTATCATCTCTATGAACATGGTGAGTCTCTGTTTCTTGTCTCGTGCCTGTGCTTGAAAATCTTCAACAAACCTCCCAAGCTTAGCAAAATGGGATCCATCCTAAGTATTCCCTTTTGCTCCTATCAAATAAATGAATATGTCTTTCTTTATTACCATGACAGTATAGGTAGATGAATCAGACATAGCTAACTCAGGATGAGCAGCATTCATTATCATCTGTAAGAATCTGGGATACATGATGAATTTCTTTCCAATAGTGGCTATGACATTCTTCTGCATCTCAGCAAATATAGCCTTGGATATGCTGTAAGGAAGATCATCAACAAGAGAAACCAACAGGGATCCGAATACAACGCTCAGGCTATCCATACCTGCCTTCAAATTACTAAGGCAATAAATCACAACATGGAACAAATGCTTCCAAAATGGAGGTAAATATTTCTTCTTCAAAGAAGGATATCTGTGACTATACCCCATCCTTATCAAACAGCCTTTGGCCACTTCATCATCTATCTTAACAGGTGCATTAGGCTAATCCTCTAATAACAGCACACTGTTAATCACCTCTGCTGTGATAACCACCCTCTTGCCTTTCATTGTAGCAGATATGCATGGTTCCCTAGTCTCATCTATTTCATTTGTTGCTGACTCCCAGAACTGATCAATAATATCAGTGTATATAGTCAGACTAGCTGAAATGGCATGATGTATCCGAGAAGTCTTTAGTCCTTCAATCAGAGATCTGAACAATGTCTTATCCTCTGGAACGTCACCAAGATAAGCAATAGCATTATGGTTTTTATTAAAAAGCATTTGACGAGCCATCTGAAAAAAATAAACAAACTTGATAAGTACATAAACATTTCAGATTTGAAACTAAATTCACACTTAGAAAAATTTTGAAAAACTAACTTCTTGCGCGAAAACATCAACTACTCGTGCGAAAGCATTAAGTTTCAGTTTTAACTTTTCATGCGACAAGATGAGTTCTCGCATGAAACAGACTTTGTCAGAAAGTCAGCTTTTCGTGCGACAAGTTTACGTTTCACACGACTAGTTCTGTTGGAATTTGAAAGTTCTCACTTCTGTTCAAATTCAACTGACTTTTCACATGCGAGAAGTCTGTACAATTTTAGATTTTCAACTGATCAATTCTAGAGTGTTTTAACCACTAATACATCTTCATTAGGTGTCGCCTAAGTTATTTTTAAGGTTATTCATGTTTAATTTGTCCAATTTAACATGTATTAGTTCATTTAACTTTTGGTCATGAATCAAATACATTCAAATCTAAACATTAATCATCAATATACCTTAAAAGTTACTAGAGAATCAAAATGCGAACAGAGTGGATGTAAGAATCAAAGTATAAATGGTTTCGATACTTAGAATTTTGAGTGAAATTTTTCTGAAAGTTGTCGTGCGAATAGTGACTTTTCGCTCAACTGTTGTATTTATAGTACTCTGACTTCTCGCGCGAAAAGTCAGAGTTCTCTCACACTGGAACTTTTCGCTTCATTTGAAGTTTTTGCATTTGTTTTACACTTTTCGCATTCTTTGAACTTTTCGCATTTGTTGAACTTTTCGCATCTGTTGAACTTTTCGCATGCGACAAGTTCAATTTTCTTTAAAAATTTTCAACTTTTTAATTTTTTCAAATTTGTAAATTTAATTATCCTTTAAGACATTTGATCTATTATGAAAATGATTATGTTTAACTAAATGTTTTACAATTATTCAAGCACCCTTAATTTTTGAAAAATTTTATAAAATTGAAACAGATAGAAAAACATATTTAAACAAACAATTTTGATAAACTATTCTGCTATTTACTTAACTATTTTTGATAAATTTTCAAGTAAAGGATCATATTTCTTAGAAATCGATCATTACCATCATCCAGCTTTATTATAAATGAGACTGGTTATGTTGATTGTCAATATATTATGTTCATTTTAAACTTTAGACTTCAAGTTTACTTAGACACATAAGCTGTGATATTTATCATGTTTTGATTAAATTATATAACTTCAGTGTGTCCCACAATCAAAAATCATGTAGAACGTTATCCAACTTCAAGACACTTTCGAGATTTCAAGTCACCCCAATTTGACTTAACCCTTTCATTTCTGATCAGCATTTTCAGAATTATTTTTCTCTAATATAATATCTATTAAGAGCATAACGAGCCTGAGAAATGTTTCTGAACACAGAATATTAACAAGTTTTAGGACTTATTAACAGCCAATCGGACTTATGTTTTGCCCTCGCAAGACGTTTATGACTTACATGCCAAGTCGGACTTACATGCCTCATCTTTTATTTTGCTTCCTGTGTCAGAACATATTCTCAAAAAAAAAAATTTATCATATAGTATGTATGTCTACGATATATCTTTTATTATTGTGCACATTGGCATCTTTTATTCCTATATGGCCTTTTGGCTTCTTTTTGCTCCTTTTTTTTGTTTTTCTCTTTTGTATTTTGTTTTCATTTGTATATCTATTTTTTGTATTTTGATTTTTACATACATATACAGTATCTGAAAGAAACTGGATCAGAAAGTAACTGGCTTGAGTATGACCAGACTATAACTCTCAGTCTGTTTTAGTATGGAATCAGAGTTACCACAAAACCTTGATGAGTTATCCACTTTAGTCATAGATAGTTACTTTTAGTGCATCACAGAACATAGTGCTTTTCATTCTTGAATGTCAAGCCTATCAACATATCAAACATAATCCAAGTCAGTTTTGTAACACTCGGAAATTTAAAAGAAAAGAAGAACAAAAAGAAGAAAGGGTGAAATGTCCCTAGTCAAGGGGTTAAAGCTATGCAAGTGGCAAACTTGCCCCTTATTAAGATTTAAAAGAAGTATGGCAGCCCACACTTCTCCCTTCACAGACATTTCTCGGCTGCTAGAGAGAGAGGAGCTGCAAATCGATTTCTAGAGAGAAATGGAGGAAGATCTGCTTGTAGGTAAGGTTTTCTTGCGTTTCTTGCTCAGTTTCAGCTGTGTTCAAGCCGCTGGACTGATTCTTGTGTGTTTTTGTGTGTTCAGTTGTGTGTTTTTGTGTGTTTAGGTGTTTGAACTCCAGGTTGCTCTCGGGTTTGGAGGAGCTTTACTCGAAAGCTACTAGAGGTGAGTTCTAGATCCCCGGTTTTGCTTGTTTTAAACTTGTTTGGGGCTGAAATGCATATTACCTACTGCTTTACAACCAAAACTATGAACTAATCTGTGTTTTGCACCTGTTTTGCGTGTGGGTGTGTGTTTTTTAATTCTTAAACGATTTGTGTGGTTGTATGCTTTTTCTAAGTGTTTAGCATGCTAGATCTGGGCTAAGAATGTATAAGAATAAGAATTTGGAACTTAATATAGCATAAGTTGCAACTGTAGGTTGGTTTAGTTCATCCGTATTTAGATTTGAATATTTGAAGTGTTTTGTTCAGGCGCATTTGCTACAGTGATCATGCACATTTCTTTTGTTCATGCGCATTTGCTACAGTGTTCAGGCGCATTTGTTTCAGTCCTCCGCATTTGGTTCATACGCACTTTCTTGGACACTTGGAATAGTTTCTAAAAACTCTCATATGCTTTGTGCAAGGGCATTTAATACAGAGTTCATGCGCATTTCTTTGTGACAGAATATTTTTTTGAGGTGTTCATCCGCATTTGTCTGTTCATCTGCATTTGTTTGCTCATACGCATTTGTTTTCTCATCTGCATTTCTTTAAGGACTTAGAAATTTCTGAGATTTTGGGAAGTAGAATTTAAGTGCTAAGAAGTGATGTTTTGGTGGCTATGCTTGTTTACGTGTATGCATTGTATGATGATGTTGTTCCTTGTTATGTATGATGTGACTTGATATGGTATGTTAAGCTTATGAATGTAAAGTATTATATAATGAAAGTGAAAGACAACGTTAACAAAGTGGAACATAATGAATGAATGGAAGTCTTGCAAGCAAATTAAAAAGGGAGTTCACAACTCATTGAAGGGTTGTTAGCTCAACTGTGTGGGGTATAGCTAACCCATGAGAATTCACATAGGGGGGTCAGTCTTTATGACTAATCAAGACGTGCGAAAACGGAATCCTTGTCACTTGACCCCAAGACGGTAGTTGCTTCATGCACAAATGATGGGGCATAGCTTATGAGAGGATCTAGATTAAAGTGGAAGATAATAATGAAAGGAAGTACGAAAATAAAAGATGATGAACGATGATAAAAGATAATAATGACATTATCAAGATGTACGTATGATGTGTGATCACGAACGAAAGTAAAGGAAAGGTTTCTATTCAAAGTAAAGTATTTTACTTATAAAACTAGAACTCACTCAGCAACGCTGACTTTTTATATGCATTATCAGTTGGCAGGTAATGTTGTCGCTGAGGATGGCACGGGGGTGAAGCTACTTGGCGGGTAAGGACTGGCATCCATCTCATGCAATAATAATGATGTTGTTTTGTAATACAACTAAGTGATCTTTTATAATCTTTTAAACAACGATGTATTACTTGACAAATGTATTTATTAATGCATGAAATGTTTTTTTTTGATGAATTATTCCGCTGTAATGTTTTTATTACTTAATAAATCTTAATGTGTTTTGATATAAATGATGTCGTGAATGACCAACTGTGGGGTTTCCGGGAACGGGGCCTTACAAGTTTCTTGTAAGCCTTAGGATGCAACAAATCAAAATCAAGAAATGTACTATCATGTCTTGTTAAATCTTGAAAATTTAATTTTCTCAATCGTTGTAGAACAAAATCCTTTTGTACTTTTCTTCAAACTATTACTCCCCCTAAGAACGAAATCTTTTTGAAATATTTTCAAATTTTCTCCCCCTAAAATTGTGATTATCTAGATAGAAAATATCAATTTTAACTAAAAACAAAGAAAATTTTTTGTAAAGGGTGTAAGAATAAGTGTTAACCAAAGTTAATCATTCCCAAAGATTGGACTAAAAAATCAAATCTGGAATGATCAAACGCCTTAGTAAACAAATCAGCAATGCTGTCATCTGTGAAAACTGATTCCAAATGGATAAGTTTGCGTTCAAAGCAGTCACGGATAAAATGCATGCGGGTATCGATGTGTTTTGTCTTTGAGTGTTGAATTGGATTCTTCACTATGTTTAAAACTGCATTGTTATCACATAAAATTTTAGTGTCATAAAAACTAAGGCCATAATCAAGAAGTTGTTGTTGTATCCAAACTATCTGTGAATAACAACTTGATGCTACCACATATTCAGCCTCTCCAGTTGATGTGAATACTGTCTGCTGCTTCTTACACTGCCATGAAATCAATCTATTGCCAAGAAATTGACAACCTTCAGTAGTAGATTTCCTGTCCAAGTTATATCCTGCATAATCACTATCAGTATAAGCATATAAATTAAAATCGGAATTTTTAGGATACCAAAGGCCGAGTGTTGGTCGACCCTTGAGATATTTAAAAATCCGCTTGACAGCTTTTATATGAGATTCCTTCGGATTACTTTGATAACATGCACGCTGACAAACAGGAAACATGATGTTCGGTCTGCTTGCACTAAGATACATCAGAGAGCCGATCGTTGATCTATACAAATGCATATCAACGTCTTCTCCCATGAGATCAGGAGTCAAAGTGGGACGAGAAGACATAGCAGTAGAAGCTATCTTGGAGTCTTGAAATTTGTATTTGTCTAGGATACTGTGAACATATTTTTCTTGATGTATCAATATTCCCTTATCATCTTGTTTAACTTGGAGAAAAACGACATTTCCCTAAGAGAACTCATCTCAAATTTCTTCTTCATGACCGCTTCAAATTCCTTTCACAAATCATCATTGGTAGAGCCAAAGATAATATCATCGACATAAACTTGAATGAGAATAAGATCATCACCAATCTTCTGTATGAATAAAGTTTGATCAATTGCACCTCGTGTATAATCATTTGCAAGCAAATGTTCAGTGAGGGTGGCATACCAAGCTCGAGGTGCTTGGTGTAAGCCATAAAGTGCTTTGTCTAACTTGTAAACATGGTCAGGATGATCCGGATCTTCAAAACTGGCAGACATAGGTTTATTCTTTCATTTCGCCATACAAGAATGCAGTTTTGACATCCATTTGATATACTGTGAAGTTCTTTTATGAAGCATATGCCAAAAAGATTTGTATAAATTCGAGTCTTGCAACCAGAGCGTATACTTCTTTATAATCAAGCCCTTCAATTTGATAGAATCCTTGAACAACAAGTCTGGCCTTGTTGCTGAAAATCACATCTTTTTCATCCGTCTTGTTCTTAAAAATCCATTTCGTACCGAATAGCAACTTACCTTTGGTAGTTCACACAAATTCCATACATTTAACTTTTTGAATTGCATCAGTTCGTCCCACATGGCCTCTACCTAACTGTTTTCCTTTAATGTCATCTCAACATTCTTTGGCACAATTTGAGAAATAAAACATGAATACAAACATGTATTTATTGTGCTTGATTGGCTTAGAGTTTGGACTCCTTATGATAATGGACCAATTATTGCTTCTGTTGGATGGTTTCTATGAATTCTCAGGTGTGGAATAGCATCTTCTGAGATAACTTTGTCTAAGTTAGACCTGTGACCAACTGATTCTTCAGCAGTGTTTCCTCCTTCAGGTTGATAAACAATATCTTCGTCTTGATTATCATTGTTAACAAAGAGATCTTTAAATGGTACTTGAATTGTATCAATTGGATCAACTTGAGTAGAAGAGGAACTCTGATCAGAAACCTATGGAGCTTGTTCAACAACTGGATCTGAATGAGATAAATCAGCTTCAGAAACAGAATATGGAGCAGCTTCAATATTTGAAGAAGAAGGTATATCTGAAGATATTCCAGTTGCTTGAGAAGGAATATATCCAATATCATTAACAAACATATCCTGAATTGAGGATGTCAAAGGCAGATTAGCTATAGAAACAACAGATGATCGATTAAACGTTTCAAATAAAGAAGCATAATCATAGACCCATGAAGGAGCAGAATCTGCATCTATTTTGTTAGATTCATGCCAATCAATATCAAACGACTCAGTTATTTGTTTAGATCTTTTATTATAAACCCGATATGCTACTTTGTTGGCTGAATATCCAACAAAATAACATTCATCTGCATTTTCATCAAATTTTGATTTAGAATCAAATGTGTTTAACAAAGTACAACAACATCCAGACGTTTTGAAATATTTTACTTTGGGTTTATGTTTGAAAAAGATTTCATAAGGAGTCATGTTTTAGTGTTTATTGATTAACACACGATTCTAACATAACATGCAGTGTTAACAGCTTCAGCCCAAAAGAATGATGGTAATTTGGCTGCTGATAACATTGTTCTGGCTGCTTCAATTAAAGTTCTGTTTCGTCTTTCAGCAACTCCATTTTGTTATGGAGTTCCTACAAAACTGAATTGTTTTGCTATCTCCTTTGAATCACAGAATTCATTTAATATACGATTGCAAAATTCTATTCCATTATCACTTCAAATGCGCTTGATTGTTTTGTTCGTCTGATTCTCCACGAGTGTCATGAATTTTATCAGCAAATGAGGTGTCTCATCTTTGGTTGCTAAGAAGAAAACCCATGTAAATCTAGAAAAATCCTCAGTAACGACTAAACAATATGCACGACATCCCAAACTCAAAACACTAATAGGACCAAATAAATCCATGTGTAACAGTTGAAGAATAGAGTCAATTTTGGTATGAGCAATTGGTTTATGAGGAAGTTTGTGTTGTTTGCCTTTTGAATATGACAGATAATGTTTTGTTAGTTGAAATTCTTTCAAAGGTAGGCCAATAACATGATTTCCTCATAGTTTTAACATTTACATGTCCAAGACGACGATGCCATAACAATGTATCACTTTCCGAGGCTTTAGATAACAAACATGACGTAGTTACAAATGAGTGTGAATCATTCATATCAAGTAAGTATGTGTCTTTGTCTCTTGGTGTTCTTAATAAAACCCATTCATCAGAAATTACAAATCCAGGTTTTAGAATAAGACATTTCTTATCAGTGAAGTGTGTAGAATACTTTTTGTCACAAATTTGTGAAACACTCAACAAATTATGTTTTAGTTCTTCAACAAAATTGACATCTTCAAAGCTTAACACACCATTCGACACTGTACCTTTCTTTGTAATCTTACCACCTTTATCTCCCGCAAAGATAACATATCCTCCGTTGTAAGGTTGTGTGTTGTTTAATAGAGATATATTACCAGTCATGTGCCGTGAACAACCACTATCTACATGCCAAACATTGTTGATAACTTGTCTTGGTTGTTCCTACACATTTGGATAAATTTATTCATTTTTAGGAACCCAAGCCATGGTGGACTTGAGCTCTTTGTTATCATCTAAATATGATACATGTTGTAATATCATATCTCTTTTGTCATTGAAAACACATTTGTCAACAACAAAAGGCTCAGGTGATTTGTCTTTAACTTTCCACCTTTGAATTTGTCTGATCGGTAATGTTGTGGAATTATTATCACTAACTTGTACTGATTTTACATTTAACTTTTCTTTGTTCAAATCAGTATTGTTTTTAGCAAAAGAATTTGATAGATTTAAGTTTCTTTTTAAATTTGCATTTACGAAGAAACGTTTTCTATTGTTTGAAATTGAATTATAAAATCTCTGTTTGCTTATCAATTGATGTTGATGATGACAATTTCTAGCCTTGTGATTTTGCTTCCCACACACATAACAATATATTTTATGATATGTATTTGATGCTTGTATGTTTTGCACAATTTGTTTATGATAACTTCCATAGTTATCATAGAATATGGCCTTAGTATGTCTTTGGCCTTGAGAATCTTTAACATTTTCTCTTTCCTTTCTCTCATTATGGATTGTTTGAGATGTTTCTAGAAGGATTGAGGTGTCTGTTTTAGCCTTTTCATTCTCATTGGAAGCCGATGTGGCATGAACTATAACTTTAGCCTTTTGAGTCGTTTGTACTGGAGTAGAACCAGTGTCTTTCATACCTGATCTACAAACATCTTGTTCCAAAGAGTTAGCAATATTAGAAGATTTATTTTTAGAGAAACTAGCATTGATTTCTTTGAAAATATGATCTTCCTTATCAATGTTGCCTTTCGAAACAAATCTGTTCTTGAAATCAGTTTTCAAGTCAGATATGGATGTTATGATTTGTTTTCTTTCTTTGGTCTTAAAATCTATTTTTGATTTTAGTTTCTTTTCTTTATTAGAAATTTTTTAATAGACATTTGTATCAATAAAAACTGCTGAACTTTCATTGATATTTGATGATGAATTACATGAATGTTTTTCATTACAAATTTTATTTTCTTGAAATTCTATTTCATCATCACTCTCCCACTCTTCAACCAAACCCTCTTTCTTCACACTTTCTGCAAAAAACTTGTCATGATTAATATTAATTTCAATTTTTGTGACAGGGTCAACAGTCAGTGAAACATTGACTGGAGGTGTGAAGTCTGTTTTTGGTTGAAAACCTAATCCATAGGTCTCTTCATCATGAGTTGTATTTGATGAAGGCAAGCAAGTATAATCATGATTAATGGGTGGTGCAATGTTAGCAAAACCAACTCCACTTTACCACCATTAATTTTCTGTGTCATTTGAGACTTGATTATACCTTCAACCATATTTGATGAAAGCTCAAATTTTTCAACAACCAATTTAGCAGATAAGAGTTCACTGTTAAGTTTGTTAATTTCTAAAGATAATTCATCATTACGTGTTGTCAAATCTTTTATGTTACACTCTTTATCATGAAGATTTAGTTTTGATTGATAAATTGATTTGTTTAAACCATCTATCTTTCCTTTAAAAATTTTCTCATCAGTTTTATATTTACAAGTTTGATATTGAAGTTTTTTAACTTTTAAGATCAAGCGTTCGTTGTAAACTCTATACCTGTTAACCTTTTCTATGCAATTATCTGAACAAAGATTAGTATATACCTCTTCAATTCCATCTTGCTTCTTTGTCTCTTCAGGTACAACTTTTACCATGAAGGCCTTTAGCATAACATTTTCTTCCGCTTTAATTGTTGGAGTGATCTCACCAGCATTATCCTTTTCTTTACATGCAGATGTTGGAGTAAACTCAACAGCATTTTTAGATTCTTCATTTTTTTACTAGAGTGAATTCAACAGTCTTTGCTTTCTCTTCACTTTCCTTCTCTTTGACAGTGGTTGAATAAACTGGAGTGATCTCAACAGCTATTTCATTAATTTCACCTTTTGCATGCACTTTCTCACTTTCAACCTTTTCCTCTTCAACTATCACAGTTTCAAATTCCTCTTCTCCTTTAAACACACTAACTAACAAATCATCTGTCACAAACTCAGCTAGAATATTTTCCTCAACATGATCTTCAACATTCTAAGTTTCTGCTAACAAAGCAGTAGAAAGCTTCATGTCTAGTATCTCCATCTGGTCGGACCAGTCATATTCTCCTTCAGTCTGAGATACCGGTGCTTTATTGTTAGAGGAACTAGCCTTATCTCCATTGGTTTCTACCTCCACCATTACCATTTTCTTCCCATTATCAGCTTGAACAGACCTTCAGTACATTCTCTTGCAAAGTGACCAGGTTTGTCACAGTTATAACATCTTAAGTTTGATTTGTCAAACCCATTTTTTCTCGAATTGTTAAGACCAAAAACTTTTCTCCCGGTTCTTCTTGCAAAGTTCTTAGCACGGTACACCACCATAGCCATCTGATACTTAATATCATTATCTTCTACATCATCGGGATTAACTTGTTGCAAGTAATCAACCAAGATGTTGGGTGTATTGAGTCTTTCGGCAGAGAAAGCTTCATAGCTGTTGATGAATAAGGTAAATAGAGCAAGGCGTTCTTCTACGATCTGAATAGTTTGTTTGTTGGGTTGGGAGTTTACAATAAAACCTTGTTTTGTAGGTTAAGAGGATTGACTTTAAGGATAGATTGGGGATTGTGGTTGAGCTTAAGCTTGGAATTGAGGTAATGATTGATCTTTGACAGCTTGATAAGCAGGAGTTGCAGATTGTTGTTGTTGACACAACTGAGAATAACTGACATAATAATTTGGATTACTAGACATCTTGGCATACAATGCCGATGCTTCAGCTCCCATTGTGTTGATATAATTGGCAGCTCTCTATTTATCATCCATTTTATAAGATTTGATGGTGGAAATCAGATCATTGAGGGATAAGGTGAAAAAATCCTTGGTTCTCTTGATAGTAGTGCAGTTGTTGTTCAGCTGTAAGGTAGTGAGTTTAACAACTTCTTGTTCACTAAGATGTTCTCCAGTGTGATTCCTGCATTTTTCATCTTGGTTCTCAGCTTCACAAATCTTGACATTTGAGCCTCCAAGGTTTCACCCAGTATATGATTAAACATATTGAACTCTTGGTTTAGCATGTCTTTCCTGCTTTCCCTCATATCCTTGTTTCCCATAATCTGTTCTTCCATTGCATCCCACAAATCTTTAGCCTTCCTATAATCTTTGAATTTCTGAGCTATCTCAGTGGTAAGTGCCATTGTGATGGCAGCATACACTTTCTTAGCAAGCTCCATCTTTTTCATGTATTCCTCATCCCAGAGATGCTCAGGCTTCGGCACTAGGTCTCCCTTGTCATTTGTGTAAATTGGGATGTATGATCCTGGTTGATAGATCTCATCATCCTGGGTTCAGTGTAAATGACATGATTCTCAAAGCGATAGACCCAATCTGGATAGTCTTCTTCGCTGAGAAGTCGAGGAGGCTTCGTGCTAGTTCCGATCTCATTGTCAAGATTAAGAGTAGCAGTAATGTGCTTCAGATTTGCCATTTTCTCACTTAGAAATCAGATTTCTCAAAAAGTCTTCAAACTTGTAGTTTTCCCGCGAATGATCAAGTTCTCGTGTGAAATCACACAAACTTTTCGCGCGGAAAGTTCTAAAACTAACTTTTGCGAAAACAAAAACTTCTCACACGAGAGGAATCTTCTGTAACAAACTTTTCAACAAACTCTTGCGAAAACTTCTACTTCTCGCTCGAAATCATACTTTTTCGCATAGATTCACAAACTTTTCGCCTGACCCATTTCTTCAATTTTGAAAGTTTTCAGCTTCAATTTTTCACCAAATTGATTAAAATTTGACTAATTAAGTGTTTAATTAGTGATTTAGGTTCAATTAAGATCCTAATTGTCTCTAATTGATTCAATTAAGCTCGATTAAGCTCAAAGACACCATCAATTCTTCAATCACCAAACTAATTAGTCTCAACATCTTCAAATCTGATCAAATTTTTCTAAAATCAATTAGATCTTCAAATATCAAGTAACTCAAGGCTCATAAACTTTTCAAATCACTAACTTCAATCTTCAAAACAATCGATCTAGAGCAACAAGGCTCTGATACTAATTGTAGGGATCACTACAATACAAAGATCGATCTCATAATGAAAATGCGAAATGTTGACATTACGGATAAGATTGAAGAACACAAACACAAGATGTAAATAACTTCGATTGTACTGCTCTCTGATTTTGGACAAATTACAGTAAGTGTGAAAATCAGGAAATGAGACAAAAGCTTACTAATTATATTACAAAACTTCTAAATATACTAAACTAGAAGTTCTCGTGCGAATCACTAGTTCTCGCGCGACTTAATGTTTTCGCGCGAGAAGCAAGTTATCGCAAGGTAACTTGGACTTGTCGCATCACTTGATCTTCTTCATCTTGATTTGATTTTCCGAGCCTCTAGGTTCAATCCTTACACGTTTTAGTTTTCCAACGAGTTATATAATTAGATAACCTTGACAAGAGTCTACTTTACATCCATGTTTCATGCGTAGAGGATGATCTCACCATAGGTTCATGTATTTTGTCATTGTTTTGCTAAACAGATTCGAAGTCTAACTGATATCTTCCTCTAATTGATTATCTTCATCTTCCTCTACTTTCTTCAATTAGTTTAACTGTTAGCTAAATTAGTTAATCATATTTTTCACAAATCATCTTTCATCGGCTAGATAATGACAAAGGCTTAGTATCAGTAGCTTTCGTGTCCATGGATCGATACTTGGTTCTTACCAAAAGCTATACTCTACGATAGGTACACTTGCCTTGTGAGTGTGGAAATCATAAGGTTTTTATAAATTTAAAGCTTTTGTCAGGATCAGTGATCTAAGTTTGATCAATTAGAGTTGAATCGCAGCGGAATTAGAACAAGAATTAGACAAATATAGCAAGAACACAATAGATATTCAATGGAACAGTACACGGTTATAGAGAAAGAGGGTTTTCTGCAAAATGGATAATATCATTCATGCACAAATGCTTCGGTATGGCGGCTGCTAAGCTTTTCTAAGTTTCGCTATAGCTGCCCACCTTACAATTAGGTCAACATTCCTTATATAAGGAATGTGACGTCTGCTGATGTCACTTGATAGTGACATCTAACAGAATTATTACAAACAACTGAAAGTAAGCAAACTACTGAGAATGTTCACAACAACTGAGAACATCTCAGAGTATGCTAAGTACAAGATGAAACTAAAACTACTGAAACTACAAGTACTGATTACAAGAAACATAAAACTACTGAAAGGAAACCATCACAACTACTGAAGAGGTCTTCTTCAGCTGTTGTGACAACATCTGAAACTTGGTCTTCAGTCTTTGTCTTCAGCTTTGTCTTCAGACTTTGTCTTCAGTTCTTTAGCTTCAGACTTTGTCTTCAGCTCTTTCACTTCAGACTTTGTCTTCAGCTCTTTCACTTCAGACTTTGTCTTCAGCTCTTTCACTTCAGACTTTGTCTTCAGCTCTTTCACTTCAGACTTTGTCTTCAGACCTTGTTATCAGTTGATGTCTTCAGCTGTTGCAGACTACTTCAGTTGTTGTAATGTCGTGGGACTTAAAGGTTTTTCTGATCAGGCTCATTGGTTCTTTTGGTCCAACAAACTCCCCCTGAACCAATGCAGCCAAAACCTTTAAGCTTATTGAGGTCCCACTTATTCTTGGCAGAAATACTCTCTTGATCAGCTTCAGAGATATCAGATAAGCACAGGCCAGGGAACAGGTTTCAGTAGATGTGAATGTCAAAGGATGGAAGGGAACTCTGTCTTGGGGAACTGGACACAGAGCTGTTATCCCAACCATGAAACCTACTTCCCATTGATGAGTCTATAAGACTCTCTGACGTAGGCCTCAAGGAGAACAACTTGTTCCTCCTTAGTGAGTTCTTCTGCTTCTCCTTCGAAGAAGAACTCTGGGCCATAGTACTCTGATAGGTACTTTACGTCTTTCCATTTTTCAACTCAACAGTTGTTATCTCTCTGTAAGCAAATTCATCTGGGTGAGTCCCTTCTAATAACAACTGGAGTTCATTTTTCTTGATCTCTTCAAGCCTCTTGTATAACAACCCCTTCTTGACCATTTTGTTCTCCATTAGAGTTTGAGGGGTCATCTTTGACTTGTAGGCTCTCTTGAAGTCTTCAAGTATCTCCCAGGGTGAGACTACAATGGCCAACATAATAACAGCATCTATGGTCTTTCTCACTTGGCCATTGTATCTACTTGGTATGGATTTCTTATGAATTCTAGAACTAACCCTGGGGTCTGGCCAAATCCTTACTCTCTCCTTTTGATATTGAAAGGTATACCTGAGAGCATACAGCCTTTGAGCGTGTTTCTTCATGGCTTGTATAGATGATGACTGAGGAAACTCTTTGTCAACCATCTTCAAAAGTTGCTCATCGTGCTGTTTCTGCTGTTCTTCTTCTTCAATCTTAACTTTCACCATTTGCCTCTGAAAGTCTGGTGTGATCATTTGTTGACTTCTGGGCTCAGGTATTTTTAGAACAGCAGAGATTGGCAGACTGTCTTCTTCATCATCTTCTTCTTCTTCTTCTTCCATCCTCAACACCCTTCTCCTCCTTCTGGGTGCATCATTGGATGTGGTTTGAGGTGGTTTTTGGGGTAAGGGAGTTGGTTTTGAGGGTTGAGTTGGTTTAAGTTTAGGTTTAGGGATTGGTTTGGAGAGTTGTGGGGTTGGTTGTTTTTGAGTGGGAGTTTGGAAAGGCTGATCTAGCATTTTTGTGGTAAGTTTGGCTTTGGAAAGCTTGGCCATATCAGTTCTCTTCCCAGCACCTGCTTCATCTAAGGCTTCGATAATCAACCCCTTATTGAATGCTTCAGAAGCACAGATTCTGGTGGTTATTGCCAGAATACTGTCTCTGGTCCATGATTTAATCTCAATTAATGATCTTCCCAAGTATTTTGCAATAAACCTGATCATTATCTCCAACCTCTCCCTTTCCATCACACTATAACTGGCCCATCTTTCTTGTATCTCTTTAATCTCCAGCCTTCTGATCTCAGTGTCTAAAGTAGCTGTATCAAAGCCTTGTCTGAAGAGTTGGTCTATTATTCTGTCCATTGATCTGCTGTGAGCTTCATCAGCTTCTTTAATCAAATCTTCCAATGATTTCTCTTCATCAGGCTTTTGAGTTTCAGCACTTTTCTTTCTCTTGTATGTGATCAGCTGTTTTTTCTTTTCTAACTCCTTTTCTTTCTCTTGTTTCTCATCTTCCACTCTCTTTCTCTTTCTTTCTTTCACTGCCTTAGACTCCCCCTTTTTGGGTGCATTGGGTTCAGGGGTTTGAATGGCAGAAAGCTTCTTTTGCACAGCATCATCAACAAGTGTTTGTAGATTTGAGGAGATCCTCTCATCAATGGCTTTATGCACAATCTCATTGATGATGGGAGTGATGAGAGGTAAGGAATGTTGAAAGGTAGCAACCATCTGCTCAGAGGGGTTCTGTCCCTGAGAGGTGGTGCCAAAAGCAGTGGCTGGTGGCTCAGTTGAGTGTAGTGGCTGAGTGTTTGGTGAACCTTCAGATGAAGGTGCCATCTGTGGGTTTATTGGGGCAGATGGACTTTGATCCTGAGACATTTTGGCAAGCAGTTCTTTGAGTCTGCTCACCTCAGCCTCAAGGATTGTGTTATGGGCTAAGACATCGAAGAAAAAGCCCAGGTCATCATCAGTCTTTGCTGAATCACCTGACCTCCTGATTGAATCAGGATGTACATGCCCTGAGTGTAGATCAGTTGTAGCATGTGCCCCTTGTTCTTGGTTCTGGGGACTTCCTGCCTCAGGACTGAGTCCTTCATCGGCAGTTGCCTCTGGTGAGGTCTTAGAGATGTTACCAACTGCATCCTGTTCATTTGCTGAATCAGTAGAAGTGGCAGCCTCACCAGATGTTCTAACCTCCTCCTCTACACGGGGAGATTGAACATTATAACCCCTGTGCTGTGGGTTATCAGCAGCATTTTGGTCCTCTTCCTCAGCTGTTGAGGTTCTCCCCATTGTAATTGGTTTCTGGGGAGGAGGAGAGGAATGCAGCTGACTCAGCACTTGTGCAACTATAATGGTTGGGCTTTGAGGGGCGGTTGCATTTGGAGATAGGTTTGAAGCAGATTGCACCCGGGGTGACTGGTGCTCTTCAATGGTAACCTTCTCAATTGAGATAGGTTCCAGCATTGTGGTATCCCCAATTATGGTTGCATCAGGATCCTGTTGAGAGGATGCCTGAGCGGCTAGGGCTGGTGGAGTCTTTGACACTACTGGGGGGTTAGAACCAGTAAGTGTTTCCTGTATTGGTGGTACAGGGGCATCCTCAGGGGACTCATCTCCCTGAGTAGCCTTTTTGGGCTTTTTGGTGTTGGGTTTGGTGGGGACTTTGGATCTGGAAGTGGAGGCTGTGGGTTCCCGCTGCTTGGGTTTTAGCAGCCGGGCAGCCCCTTTCAGTGTAGGGTCAGAGTTGTGCCTGGAGTATACTTCAGGCAATACAGCCGGAGCAGGGACTCCAAGGCCAACAAGGCCGTCTGATTTTAGCTGATTTAAAATTATGGCCATGAGAAACCTGGGATATAATATCCATCTGTTTGCCACAGGTTTCAAAGCCAGATCCTTTAGTTCCATGAAAACTATCTCAGAAAAATTTAGATTTTGTCGTTCAAAGATAGAGTATAATACCTGTTGCCATCGGGAGGACATCTGATCCCATGAGGAGGTTTTTGGTGCAAGGCAGACATTCACCATGTGGAATATAAGACGTTCAGCATCATGGAAGTGCTTCTTCAGAATGGTGGTAGCACTTAAGTCTCCTTCATACCCGTTATTGATGAAAGACATATCAGTTGTGCCTTTCGGGTATTCTGTGACACAGGTGGCATCATGTAGATTTAGGGTTTGTCGAATGATGTCTGGAGTGATGACCACCTGTTTCTGGTTAACCAACGACTGGAGAGTGATTTGGCGATCATTCTCACCAGTTTGCACAGAGACGTTGGTCCAGAATTGGCTTAGGGAATCGGGGTATATGGTAGGATTCAGAAGAAAAGCGGTTCGGTACTGGGAATCTACCATAAGATCGATGGCATTATCAAATTTGTTCCAAAAGGCCGATTTCGAGAGGTAGGCAACACAGTTGTGTCTGGGTTTGAGTTTCATGGTCGCCATTGTTGAGAGAGTGAAGGACATGAAACGGCTAATGAAACGTTTGAAATTAGGTTTAGGTATTTATAGGGTAAGAAAAGGCTGATATAAAACGACTGAAAGTGTTGGTGCTGTCATCAGTTGTTTGAAAACAACTGAAGACCTGGTTTTAACTTTCAGAAGTAACAACTGAAGACTTGGTATTAGTCATCAGTAGTTGTGAAACTACTGAAGACATGGTTTTGGCTTCAGGTGTTGTAAACAACTGAAGATTTGGTGTTAGTCATCAGTAGTTGTAAAACTACTGAAGACATGGTTTTGGCTTCAGTTGTATGAAGTGAAACAGCAGTTGTAGAAACAACTGAAGAGAAAAGTTTCTCATCAGCTGTTGTCGTCAATTCTTAGCTCATCAGCTGTTTCATTCTGACCTCAACACTTATCAGACTTTTTGTCTGATTTTCAGACGTTTCATTGGTCATCAGTACTTATCTGTTATACTGACATCAGTAGTTGTAACTACATCAGTAGTTGTAACCACATCAGTTCTTTTCAACAGATAGAGTACTTCAGTACTTTTAAGTAATTTAGTCTTCAGTAGTTATGAAAACTACTGAGGATAAAAGAACTTATCAGTACTTATTTGTGACAATAGTATACGAATGCTCATCAGTACTTGTTGACTGAGATCATCAGTAGTTGTCACTTATTCTAGCTGCAGCATACCAAGCCTTAACACTAGGTTTTGGAAAGTTGAACTGTCCAAAGGCTTAGTAAATATGTCTGCAAGCTCATCAGCACTAGGAACAAACTTTGGATCAATCAGACCTTTTTCAAAACAATCCCTAATAAAATGGTGTCTGATCTCAATATGTTTGGTCCTAGAGTGCTGGACTGGATTCTTGACAATACAAAGAGCTGAAGCACTATCCATTAGTAATGGAGTCTTAGTCTCTGTAATGCCATAATCCAATAATTGATTCTGAAGCCAGAGTACCTGAGATGTACAACTTGCAGCAGCAATGTACTCGGCTTCAGCAGTGGATGTAGCAACAGATGTTTGTTTCTTACTCTGCCAAGAAACCAAACAGTTGCCTAGGAATTGACATCCACCAGAAGTTGATTTTCTAGTTAATTTACACCCTGCATAGTCACTATCAGAAAAAGCAACTAATTTGCAAGAGTGCCCAGTGGAATACCAAAGACCTAGAGATTGAGTACCTTGCAGATATCTAAAGATCCTCTTGACTGCAATCAAATGAGACTCTTTAGGAGCAGCCTGAAATCTAGCACAAACACAAGTTGCAAACATAATATCTGGTCTAGAAGCTGTTAAGTACATCAAGGACCCAATCATACATCTGTAAAGTGTTTCATCAACAGCTTTACCTTTCTGATCTGCATCCAGTTGTGTGGTGCTGCACATGGGAGTAGAACAGGGCTTACAGTTTTGTAAATCAAACTTTTCCAAAAGACTCTTTGTGTATTTTGACTGATGAATGAAAGTTCCATCAGCCTTTTGTTTGATTTGCAAACCTAGAAAGAACTGTAATTCTCCCATGGCACTCATTTCGAATTTTTGTTGCATCAACTTTGTAAATGCATCACACAACTGTGGATCAGAGGATGCAAAAATAATATCATCAACATAAATTTGAACAAGGAGCTTATGCTGACCCACTTTCTTAATGAACAAAGTTTTATCTATGGAGCCTCTAGTGAAATTATTCTGAAGAAGAAAATTTGACAGTGTTTCATACCAGGCTCTAGGAGCTTGTTTCAACCCATAAAGAGCCTTATCAAGTTTATACACCCAATCAGGATGTTTATTATCCTCAAAACCTGGTGGTTGACACACATAAACCTCTTCTTTTATTTTACCATATAAAAATGCACTTTTGACATCCATTTGAAAAACTTTAAGATTGTGGAATGCAGCATAGGCTAAGAACAATCTAATTGCCTCCAGTCTGGCTACAGGGGCAAAGGTTTCATCATAATCAATACCTTCTTCTTGTGAAAACCCCTGGACAACCAGTCTGGCCTTGTTCTTGACAATTTGCCCATTTTCATCTGTTTTATTCCTAAACACCCATTTAGTGCCTATTGCACACTTACCTGGGGGTAGAGGAACCAGTTCCCACACTTGCTGCTTTTTGAACTGAAGAAGCTCAAGCTGCATGGCATCAACCCATCCATTGTCTCTTAATGCAATATGATAGTTCTTTGGCTCTTGCTGACTGATGAAGAGAGCATAGAAGCAGAAGTTGGACAATTGACTTCTAGTTGAGACACCAGCATTGATATCACCAATGATTTGAGACATTGGGTGATTCTTCAGCTCTTGGTACACTATGAGATCTGTGCAAGTGTTTGTAGCACGCTCAGCAGCAACAGATGTTGATCCAGATTCTTGAAACCAAGTATTAGATGGCAAGTCAAATGAAGTAGAGGATTCAGAAATCTCATCAGCATTTGTTGTGGATGGTGCTACTGAAGCTACAGGAACATCAAGTTTAGTAGACTCAGGCAGTTGATCACTAAACTTGAATAGGTGAGTACTGGGATCATCATCAACATCAGTACCACCAGATGGATGACTAGCTGCAGAAGGTGATGAATTCACATGATCTGCAACAGCTGGAGGCTGATAAGGAACATATTGCAGTATGTCCAGATCAAACAACTCCACAGGGTTTTGTGGAATTTTGTCCTTAGGGGATTCATTGAACTTCACATGCAAGGTTTCTTCAACCATCTTTGTTCTGCAGTTGAACACTCTGTAAGCCTTGCAAGTGGATGAATACCCAACAAAATACCCTGCATCCACCTTAGAATCAAACTTTTGGAGTTGATCCTTTGTGTTGAGAATGTAACAAGGACACCCAAATGCTCTGAAGAATGAAATTAGAGGAGCCAAATGATGTAGAACTTCATAAGGAGTCTTCATCAACCTCTGATTCACTAAAGCTCTATTTTGCACATAGCATGCTGTGTTGACAGCTTCAGCCCAAAAGGTCAGTGGCAAACCAGAGTCAGCCAACATGGACCTTGCAGCTTCAATTAGGGTCCTGTTCTTTCTCTCCACTACTCCATTTTGTTCTGGAGTCCTTGGGATGCTATACTGCCTCTTGATTCCTTTTGAAAGGTAGAAATCATCAAGTGTATGGTTTCTAAATTCAGTTCCATTATCACTTCTTATACACTTGACTGATAGGGAATACTGCTTCTCAACATACAACACAAAGTTAATAATTGTCTGAGCAGCCTCATCCTTTGAATGCAAGAAGAAGGTCCATACAAATCTGGAGTAATCATCCACAATTACCAGACAGTATTTCTTCTTTGCCATGCTCATTACTCTCACAGGACCAAAGAGATCCATGTGCAGTAATTGCAAGCAGGCAGTGGACTTTGGTTCTTCTATAGGAGGGAATGAAACTTTGTGTTGTTTTCCTTTTAAACAAGCAGTGCAGGTTTCATCACAGTGGAACTCCTTTATTGGTAGACCTCTCACTAAACTATTGTGGATCAGCTGATTCATGTTTTTGAGATTAACATGACCCAGCCTTCTATGCCACAGTTTAGATTCCTGAGGAGAGGCCTTGGAGAACAGGCAAGGATGACCTTTTAAATCAATCTTCTTTGACAAATCCAAGGCATATACTCTTCCTATCCTGTTGGCCTTCAGGAGAGTATGTTCATCCAATACCTTGTCAATCAGCCTCAGAACTTTGGAAGACAGAATCCGGCAGTTCTGGCTTGTGAAAAGTGCAACATGCCCTTTATCACACATCTGACTGACACTCAGTAGATTATACTTGAGATTCTCCACATGGTTAACATCATCAAATCTGATTTCTCCATTTGACACAAATCCTTTCCCGATGATGTAACCCTTAGCATCATTTCCAAATGAGACAAATCCCTTCTTTCCTTGAGAGTAGTCATTAAGAAGAGAACTGCTCCCAGTCATATGCATAGATCCTCCACTGTCTACATACCAGATGCTTCTTTGGCATGCTGAAGAACCCTGCATTTATCATAAGAAACTAGTTAGCTTTAGAGACCCAAACCTTTTTGGTTTTGGGTCTGTTTTCATCAACAGATTTAACCATAACTTGTTTCTCATGATTAACAGCTGATGAAGGTGGAGATGGTGCTGAAATGGATTTCTTAGATTTGGGCTTGGATTTCCTTTTCAGTGGTTTGATCACAGGTGCATCTAGTTGGTTAACTCTCCCCAACAAATGCTGAACCATCATAACAAGTTGTGTCTGATTTGTTGCTAAAGCCTTCAGCTCATTTGACACATCAGTACTTGTTTTTGATGAGTTCCTGTGACCCACCATTTCCTCCTTCTTGAAATTCACAGACTTAGTCTGATGTTTATCATGAGGAACACTATCAGCTGTTTTCTGATAAACCCCATCCTTCTTTTTGGATTTTGGCGAGGCCTTGGGTTTATCAGTTTGAGATGACTGTGGTACAAACTTGGTCTCAAACTCATTTTTCATTTTATTAATCTCTTCTTTAATGAGCTTATCTCTGTTGAGTTTGGAACCCTTTTTGTACCAGCATTCATCAGATAGATGATTGAATTTACCACATATTTCACATGGCTTATTCTTCATCTTGGATTGATCAACTGCTGAAGTGGAAACTACTGAAGGTGTGATCTTCAGTACTTTCCTCCTTTCAGTACTTGTGTTAAGTACTGAAGGATCGGTAACAACTGAAGACTTGTTCTTCAGCTGTTCTCTATCCGTCCTGAAAGACCGTATGATAGATTCCTCAGCAGTTGTTAATCCTTTTATTTCAGCAGATTTGAAATGCTTTTCAGATGTTGTGACTTGCCCTTCAGTACTTGGAGTACTTTGAGGGACAACATCTGAATTGCTCAGCTTCATGTGTTTATCAGCATTTAAACCATCAGGCAATTGATTTGCTGAGATCTTAACACTGACTTCATCCTCTAATTTTGTATTATCATTTGAGGATGAATCACATGATGATGTGGTTTGGAAATTACTTTCACCTTCAGATTTTACTATTGATTTTGAAGTAAAATCAGTAGGTGGTGCAGTATGATTGTAACCTATTCCAAACTTCACATTTGAAGCTGTTTGCTTGCTGAGAAGCATTTCAAATCCCTTGCAGGATGTTACCCAGCGGTCACACTCAACTTGGGTAGCTGCAAGTGTCTCTTTGAGACTTCTGTGGTTCTCAAGTATGACCTCTACCTTAGCCTTTTCATCATTAAGTTGGCATTTAAGCTTGTAAATCTCATCATCTTTGTCATTAAGAGCAGACTCATACTCAGCTTTTCTTTTGGAAATAGTTTTCTCAAGCTCAAGATTTTGATTGATTAAAGCTACATTTGCCTCTCTAATAGAGACAAAGGCAGCTATGCATGATTCAGAACATAACTTGGCTTTAGCCTCAGAAGATACCTGGGTTACCTGTGAAGATGATGCATTGGAGCAGGAACCCTCAGTAGACTCCAGGGCCATGAGAGCAAGATTCCCAAAAGGATGTTCACCACCATGTTGACCAGCACCAGCAAATAATTGCTCATTGAAACCAGAAAGATCATCTGGTGAGCTGCTCCAGTCAACAACTCCTGGTGTGAAGAAGCTGTGATGAGGTTGAGATTGTGATGGAGATGGTTGAGGCTCAGGTAGGGCTTGAGGTTGTTGTGCTATAGGAACTTGAACTGGATTTGGCTGTGGCATGTAATAGCAGGGATATGGATATGGCATTGGACCCTGAGGGACAAAATATGCAGGAGATTGAGGTTGTGAGTGATGACCAGAACTAGCAGGATGTTGCCCTTTGTTTTGTGAACTATTGCTTGGAAAGGTCACAAAGGGTGCAGAGGAGTTAGATCCAGTTGATCTACACTCTCTTGCAAAGTGCCCAAGCCTGTGGCATTTGTGACACCTCAACTTACTCTTGTCAAAACCAACTTTGGTTTTGCCAGAGAGTCCTGGAAATTTCCTACCAGTTCTCTTGTAGAACTTTTGAGATCTGATATTGATCAAGGCCATTTGGCTCAAAATATCCATCTCTTCTAAATCATCATCAGCAATACCCATCAAATCATCCATGATAAAGCATAAATTATCACTATTACACCCAGAATGACTGTCAACACCAACAAATGCATGATCAGAACTGTTTGAAGAGAAATCTATATGCTCATCATAATGGCTTTCTGATCCAGCATATTCTGACTCATGACCGACCAAGGCAGTGTTCCCTGGTACAAAGTCATCAGTGAGCTTTCCTGATGATGCCAGTTTCCTTTTCTGCTCTATCTCTCTTTCAAATGTAAGCAGTTTCCCATGGAGTTGGGTGAGAGATAGGCTATCCAGATTTGCACTGGAGCGTAGGACAATGGTGTATGTGTCCCATCTCTCAGGCAGTGATCTGAGGAATCTGTTGTTCATCTGGCTGTTAGTATACTCATGCTTGACCATTTTCAGCTCAGAGATCAAGCAGGAGAAACGCTCAAACTGTTGAGTCAGTGTCTCACCCTTCCTATGAGAGAATGTCTCATATTGTTGGGCGAGGATTTCTCTGTTGTTTGCTAAGACCTCATCAGTTCCTCCGAATTGTTCCTTCAAAGCATTCCAGAGGTCATGAGCAGTTTCATGATGCATAAGCCCAGAATAGATTTCATTAGGCAGTGCCATGGCTAGAATTCCATGGGCTTTAGCATCAATCTCAAACAGTTTACGATCTTCATCTGAGTATTGCTCCTTCTTCTTCGGAACCATTTGGTTGGTCTCCGGATTGTTCACCATAGGCTTGTGTGGACCGTGAACCACAAATGTCCAACAACCTGAACTGTTAACAGACAGGTGATGGAGCATTTTTCGTTGCCATATGTTATACTCACTCCTAACCAGCATCGGAGGCTTGGTTGAGGAGCCAGTATTGTGAGGGTCATTAGAAGGAGTAGTCATTCTCAGATTCAAACCAATTCAATCAAGTTTCAACAGATTTAGCACAAAAAACACAACAAACTCAATGTGAACCAAGAAGAAACTCAAATTGACTAACCAGAAGCAGCAGAAGACCAATCTCTATAACCAATTCTTGCAAATATACTAATTCGATCAAACTTTAGATATCGAAATAGCAGTTTCAATGATCAATTGTTAAACCGATCAATGATTAACCCGCTCTGATACCATTTGACAGGATCAGTGATCTAAGTTTGATCAATTAGAGTTGAATCGCAGCGGAATTAGAACAAGAATTAGACAAATATAGCAAGAACACAATAGATATTCAATGGAACAGTACACGGTTATAGAGAAAGAGGGTTTTCTGCAAAATGGATAATATCATTCATGCACAAATGCTTCGGTATGGCGGCTGCTAAGCTTTTCTAAGTTTCGCTATAGCTGCCACCTTACAATTAGGTCAACATTCCTTATATAAAGGAATGTGACGTCTGCTGATGTCACTTGATAGTGACATCTAACAGAATTATTACAAACAACTGAAAGTAAGCAAACTACTGAGAATGTTCACAACAACTGAGAACATCTCAGAGTATGCTAAGTACAAGATGAAACTAAAACTACTGAAACTACAAGTACTGATTACAAGAAACATAAAACTACTGAAAGGAAACCATCACAACTACTGAAGAGGTCTTCTTCAGCTGTTGTGACAACATCTGAAACTTGGTCTTCAGTCTTTGTCTTCAGCTTTTGTCTTCAGACTTTGTCTTCAGTTCTTTAGCTTCAGACTTTGTCTTCAGCTCTTTCACTTCAGACTTTGTCTTCAGCTCTTTCACTTCAGACTTTGTCTTCAGCTCTTTCACTTCAGACTTTGTCTTCAGACCTTGTTATCAGTTGATGTCTTCAGCTGTTGCAGACTACTTCAGTTGTTGTAATGTCCGTGGGACTTAAAGGTTTTTCTGATCAGGCTCATTGGTTCTTTTGGTCCAACATTAATTGTGTAAAATCCATTATATATATATATAGACACACACACCAAATCACACATCAAGTTTTTGGCACCGTTGCCGGGGATACGGCAATTCTGAGAACGACCCGAGTTATTACTTTAGCCATTTTGTATATATTTTTTATCTTTGTGTACTTTTTTACCTAGTTTTTTTTTTACATTTATGTTATTTCTATCAGGTGCCCGTGATCTGTCTTCTTTAAGTGTTCTTTATGGTGATTCTCATGGAGCGCTACTACGGGGACTACTATGAAGGATACCATCATGATCATGGGGATTATCGCATAGAGGTGTGGTGCAAGATTTGTGGAGAACCCTATTATACCCAAGATTGTTATTATGCATCAGGGTATCCTACAGGTTACTATAAAGAACCATATCCTTGTTCACCGCCATTTGAGGACTCTACTATACCACCATTCCAAACCGAACCTTGTCCATCATTATATAAGTTGCTACAACAAGGAATTGGTATGTTTTCTCAACAGAACACATGTAATTCAAGGCGTTTTGATAGAGAGCATGGGTACAACTAACAGAGTAGCACTGCCTGTCGTATACCCATGTAGCAGAAGACAATACACGCACTGCCACTACGATCAACATGTTTTCACTAATGCTACCCAAGCCATGTTCATGGTTGCCCTACTAAGGGAGCACTACCGTTAGAAGCATGACCTCATATATATCCACAGGATATTATACAGACCTTGAAGTGATTACACTCTGGTCTTAGACTATCTTATGTTAGTTTTTATATGTTTAAACCTTATATATTAAAATTGTAATGAAATGAAAGTTTAATTTTGGTATTAATAGGATATTTATAATTTATTCATGTCTTTCTCATCATCATCTGCTAGTAACCCTAGCCAAGCTGTGGAAAGTAGCAGAAGTTCTATTGAGCTTGTTGCACATTTACCATTACCGGTTGATTCCATACCACTTCCAGGGATACAAATCAGATATAACTGAGGCATGATCTGTTTAGGGCTTTAGATGATAGTGGGATGGACATAGCACTATCAACCCGAGTACAAAGAGCCTACATCAATTACCAAGCCTCCTAACTAGAGGAGATACGTAGAGAGATAGAGTATATTCAAGACATGTTTCAAGATCAGATGCTGGAGCTACACCATTTCTAGATGAGGGTCAAATACATTATTTCTATCTTTGCTACATTGATCATCCTTAGATCTGTTAATAATAGGTTTGAGCGATATGTGCTTTCCCCTATCTATCCAGTACCTATGAAATAGGCACTCATACATATTAGGATGCTATACCTATCCTTAAACTCCCTACTATGTAATCATTCAAACTTTTGAAGTATTAATGAAAGGACTTTCTCTACTTTATCAATATATACTATTTAAAATAAACTTATGAAAATTATATTGTTATTAAACAGCATGGCTACTTTATTATCTTCCGCACCCTTTGCCCATGATCATGATGACAACCTTAGCCGTTTTAGCATTAAGTCACGTTACCTAGCAAATGATGAGGCATCTAGCAATGACTCACCACCCTTACCCACATCAGTTCTAGATCCATCCCATTTTGTTACCCCAGCACCTCAATTACATATTGACGCACGATTCATTCCTTTGAAACTAGCATCTCCTACCACGGTAGTAGGAATTCCACTAGGGAATGTTTTAAACTCAGCTTCCTAGGACTAGATCTAGGAATAGATCTGCAATATCTCCCACCAAATACATGGCATACGGGAGCATGCCATTATCATGATGCGTTGACGGACTACTTTGATGACTTACTACAAGCAATTTAAGACAAGCTCGTAGGATATTAGCAGAGAGTTCAATAATGTGATCGTTACCTTGCATCATTCGTAGTGTTAGGTGTAGCGATCTACTTGTAATTATAGGATCCTGAGTGACATATACTCAACTGCTACTATCTAGTATAGTTAGATACTAGACATCAAGTGACTACACATTTGTCTAGTTAGGTGTTATGTTCAAATTTTATGCAAGTATTGTATGAGCAGCGACAAGTATTAATGAAAAATAGCATTAAAAAGAATTGATTTACCTACATGAAAATCTATGCTAATTGTGTCATGATATGACATGCAAGAACTACTTCATTTTCTACATAATATGTGTGTTATATGTATTTATTAAATAATTATATGTACATTAGAATGACATAACTTAATTACTAATATATACTACTTAAGACACACAAGGTACTAAACTACATTGTCATACTATGCCTATTACACATTATTACCTTCAGTATTCCTATAAAATATGCTGTGAGATTAACCTAGTTTAATGGAACTCATACCACAACGTCTTGCTACTACAATGCCAACCATCATCTCACAAGTCAATAAAAATATCCACAATGGAAGAACTGATGACTGAAAATATGGAGGTGGAGGAGATGAAGCCCCAAACAGAGAGTCGAATAGGAAGGGATACTCATACAAGACATTCATGTTTTGCAAGCCAAGTATTTCTACATGAATGAGGGAGCCACTAGTGTGTTCTAATGGATTGAACAAATAGATTTAGTTCTAGATATTAGGGATTGCAAGCAAGATTGTAAGGTTTGATATGCAATGTGTTCAATATAGGGAAAGGCATAGATAATGGAGCACTCAAGTTCAAGCACAAGGAAGAAAGAACGCCAACAAGAAATTGGAGGAACTTAAGGCTCTAATCACCAAGGATTATTATTGCCCTAAGAAACAAATGCAGAATGTAGAATTTGAACTCTGGAATCTTACCATGCATAACATGGAATATGCTTTGTATACCAACCTTTTCCATGAATTGGTAACACTCGTTCGTCACCTAGAAACACTCGAGTAAAAGGTGGTTGATCGATATATTTAGGGATTAACACCCCACGTTAGAAGTCATGTTCTCGCCAAGGATCCCGTCACCTTACAGGTTTCCATTATGTTAGCGGGAATGATGACGGTTGAGATCTTAACATTTGGAGTTGTAACCAAAGGAGGTTCAAGCGTAAAGAGAAAAGCCCCTGAAGTCTGTGATAAGAAGCCTATGAAAAAGTTCGATACTCACTTGAACAAGAAATTATAGAAAATCAAGAGTTTTGCCTCAACCACCCCACCAGCAAACAATCAACTAACCCTTACCGCTCGAAACAAGGGTTATGCTGGAGAGCACCCCAAATGCAATCAATGCTCACTATATAATTTTGGACCCAGTCTGATGTGGTAGAATTTCAAGTGTAGTGAACATTTCACCAAGTACTATGAAATCATCAACAATAACAATAATAACCCCAGGAACAACAATAAATCTAAAAATAACCCAGAAACAATACGAATGTTCCAACCAACAATCAACGGGCGAGCTATGAGTGTGGAGGTTTAGACTATTTCCACAATGCTTACCACAAACTCAATTTCCCCCAAAAAGAGCCAAGCTAATCAAGGTAACCAAGCTCAAGGAAAATCCTTTTTTTATGAATGCCACTGAAGCCCGCGAAGACCTGAACATGGTGCAGATACTATTCGATACCAATGACGATACATGCTCAGTTTCTCCTAAGTTCACTATTAGGGTTAAACAACAAACCCCTATACAGTTGAACTAGCTAACGGTTGACTACTGGGAGCCAGTAACGTACTTAACTATTGTGCTATATATCTGTGTGTAATACAATCAAATTCCACCTACGGGGTTTTACCGCAAGACGCGTGACAAATGAGGATCTCAAACATGGGTCATATCAAATTAATCTATATGGAATTAAATAAACTTTTAAACTTCAATCAAAGTAAAATAATTTTTTAATGATAAATATTACAGAAGCGTATAAGTAAAATTTAAACAATAATAGTAACTGCGCAAAACATGATGCCAACTAAGGTAGTTAAAGCAAAGGAAAACATGTTTGTGATGTATGCCATGAATAAAACCTCACCCATGCAACCTAGCTTAAGCATTTCGTTGACCTAGAAAAACATGCGAAATGTGTCAACACAAGATTGGCGAGTTCACAGGTTTAAAGAATAGATAATGTGTATGAAAGTGTTTCTATGATAAAGTAAATAAAGCATATTGATGGGTAGTTAGCATATAGTCAAGTTAATTAGTGTTTTGAAACTAAGGTTGACTATTTGTAAGTTGTTGGCCTTTTCACTATGTCTATCACACATATTGGCAAATTTTAGGTCAATTAAACACCTATTCGACTTTCAGTCGAGTTACCACGACCAACGCGGGTGGGGTTCGTCAAACCTAGTAGTACTACTTGGAATCATCTCGCTAGCTTGTTACTAATGGTTGAAGAATATAAGAACTTCAAAGTATGTTTGCACAACAATACTAGGAAATAAAGCCATGATACTAAATCCACTAACAATAAAGTTTGCATATTTCTCCTTTAAAAAGGAAAATATGTAAAATAGGTGTCGTGAAAACTCACCTTGGAATGCGTAACAAACTAAAGCGTATATCGTCGAGAGCTTGAGAGATAACCGAATAGCTTGTTGAATGGCCATAACACTTGCTTAAATATAAGGAACTAATCATCGATATACTTCTCACCACGCTCGTAAGCTGGGGTTACCATTTGTGGACATGAGGCAGCCAACTCATGCGAACAAAGGCAAGAAAGAGAAACTTGTGCACTACGTTAGATTGTTTTAAATTCTAGAAAGGATTTGTCCAGTCACTTACAAACTCATGTTACCGCAAGAACTTAGCAATGTGTATGATGTCTTTCACGTGTCAAGTTTGAAAAAATTTCTAGCTGATGAGTCACTAGTAATTCCACTTGACGAAGTTCATGTTAATGATAAACTTCATTTTGTAGAGGAACATGTTGAGATAATGGACCAAGAGGCCAAGAAACTCAAATGTAGTTGTATACTGATTGTCAAGGTTCGTTGGAACTCAAGGCATGGTTAAAAATCACATAGGAACTTGAGGATCAAATGAAGTAAAAGTATCCACGACTATTCATGAACGAATTAGTGATAGAATCCACCAGTCATATTTTGGGACAAAATTTCTTCGACTGGAGGAGACTTTAACATCATTGAAAATCGAGGTATTTACTAAACTATGATTTTGCATAATAAACTAATTTGATGCAGTTATTACTTAGTTTAAAATATTAACACTACTATAAAGTTGTTAATAGATGACGAGCAAAATATGATACGAACTTTCAGGTATCATAAAAATTATATCATATTTTACAAAATTTGTAATCATATTTGTCCATTATCTTTTAAAAAATGCGCACCTAATTTAATTTTCTATTCCCCGGCTTGTAAGATATTAACCCTAATTTCTCAAACACCCCTCCTCTCAGAAGACAATGATACTAATTGTTTCAACAAAACCCTAGATCAACCGTCCCCCTACTTTACCGCCACCGCCACTACCACCACCACCACCACCACCACCACCGCCACCGCCACCACCATAGAAGACTCTCGATCTTCCACCGTATACACCTCGCCAACAAGTTCGCTCGTTGTCTCTGCACCAAACAAAACCCCAATCCAACCAAATCTCCACTGGAATCAACCACCGTCGTGTCATCAGTGTAGGCGGTGGGTTTTCGGTGGGTTGGGTGGTGAAAGGTGTAGGCAGTGTTATGGAGGTGATGCCTGATACAAAGTTCCACTTTTTAGGTTTTTGATTTTCTAGAGAGAGAGATGAAAGTTTTGTTGACAAGTTGTTTTAAGATGTGTTCCGCTTATTTCTTAGTTGTCCTGCCATTGTTGTCTGATGCGAAGATTGAAGCCTGAAGGAACACCGAACCAATTTACTGGAACTATAGAAGGAACATCGAACCGGTTTGAGGTGCTATATTTTTAATTTTGTTCATTAATTTGCTACTTGTCTTTTAATATGTTTTACTTTAAAGCTTTGTTATTTGCTAATTGTTTTGGTAATTTTATTCATCATTTTTTCATCTTGGCTACTTTTTTAGTATGTAAGAATCAGTTAATGCTTTGTTTGTTTTGTGAGAAAGTTTGTTAATTTTGTGCTACTTGTTTTTACTCTACTTTACTTTAAGAACTATTTGGAGTTTTGATAAGTGAAAATTGCTCATTTTGCATCTTGAGTTTTGCTAATTTTATTCATTATCTTGGTTGATTTGTTAGAACTTAGAATCATTAACTATTTAGGATTATTGAATCAATTAGTCATTTAGGAATTAGGATTTGTTTAGTTTATTACTAAGTCTGGATAAAGGATGTGAGTTTTTAGTGTTAAAGCTTATAAGGGCCTCAAATTTCATTTTCGCTTTAAGCCTTCAAAAAACATTGAGCCGCCCCTGATTGTAAGTTATAAATTATGAGTTTCTAAAGTACTATTTGGTCTCGTATAGTTGTTGTTTAGTACTATTTAGATGTTGTTTGAAGTTGTTTAATTGTTGTTTGATGTTAGGTGTAGATGTTGAGGTTTAATCTTTAAGATTCTAGGTTAAACAGGGAGTAAAAGTGGGTTCTAATGGCTTGGAAAACAACACACTGCTGCTGTTTTGCTTTTTTACTGTTGTATAAGTTTTGTTGATGCTATATACTTGATGTTTAGTGTTATATAGTTGTTTGGTGTGTATGGTTGTTGTTTAGAGCTAGGGGAACACTCGCAAGCAAGCACCTGGGTAAAATTGGGTTCATGGCTTGGAAAGCAGCATATTATTGCTATTTGGTGTTGTTTACTGTTGTATAATTGTTGTTGGGTGCTAAGTACTTGTTTTTTGGTGTTATAAAGTTATCTAGTATTGTGTTGTTGTTGTTTAGAGATAGGGGGAACACTCGCAAGCAAGCACCTGATCCTGAAATGATTGCAGCATAAAAGCCATTGCTAGAATCGTTAGGTATGTTCTGATCCCTCACCAATGTTACACATCAAGATAAAAAGTAAAGATGCACATCATATATGTTTTATAGGTTGCCAATGTATCATAGTTATGATCCTTTACTTAGGTTGCTTAATTATTTTGTGGTTTAACTTTAAGGAGTTGCTTCTAATAAGTTACTATATGTTGCATAGCACAAAAGCACAAGGTGTACGATGATGACGACAATGGCATTAATGTTGAAATTGCTAATAAAGTATAAATTCTACTTTTGCTGATTTGATTAGTTCAATCTGCAGCTTTTCTTTTTCTATTTTGCTTTTTTTAGATAGGTTATCTTGATTATGATTTTCAAAAAGTTGTCCGTGTATATATTTTTGTTGTAAGATGCTTACTTGATTCTTGCTTTTATTTGCAAGTCTTTGTTTCGGTAGCAAGAGAACTGTTATGGGGTTGATTTGACAGCTTTACATGGAATTGGATTTCAAGGATATTTCATAGGTTTTATGGACTTTTCCAATATATCTTAATCCTTTTGTGTTTAATATCATGTTATGTTTTTCTAAAATTGCTATTCTAGGTAATTGATAAAGGATAAATTTTTTGTATAAATATTGAAGTTCTTCGAATTGTAGGCATTTAACTAATTCACTTAATTCCTGATGGAACTGAGGTACATAGTATGCTTCTAAATGTATCCAAGTTCTTTTCATACCCACTAATACACAAAAATAATCACCATTACATCCTCATTATCAGGTGACAATCGTGGTTCACGCTTTGACTAAGGAAGTCAAGATGTATTAGTAAAGAACATTATAAGGAGGATGACCCCATAACATTTTGAGATCTGACATGTATTGAGATGAAATGCTTTCAGTTTCATGGAGTTCTTAACACTGAGATGTATATTCAATCACTAGTTTTCACTAAGTTATGATTGCCTAAGGTATACATAGTCGCAAGTCAAATTATACATAATATTTTTTATCAGAACCTATGCACACCAAATGTAGAAGCTGCTGGGAATCAGGATTGCCTTGTTAAAATTAAGTTGGTTAGTCCTCCATCTTATGTTTTAATCACTCAACTCATGAAATAGAGTCCATAGGGATGTTAAGATTAGCGCCTTCTACTTTCAATTATGTTTTTCTATGTGTTTATTTGGCTTAGGAGTTAAGTTTGATTGCATGTAGAAGGTAGTGGGATTAAAATAAAGAACATGGGTGTTCAACCTTGTTTCCATACACGTGTATGATAGAAAATTGTTTCAAACTATTCTCTCTCAAACTTATACATTTCCTTCTTTACTTTGGCCTTATCACTAGAGTGAAATTGGTTTTTTCTTAGGTTGGAGGAGGAAAAGATGAATACACCAATGTTGATTTGGATGGAATTCACGAAGAGTGGTCCGGTACGTTTTGAATTTCATTTATGTGTAGGCCTACATATTAGACTATAAAATAAATTTAGAACTACTTTGTACTTTTTGTATTTGCATGTGAACTTGAAATAACTTTGTAACTTTTGTTAGTATTTAATTAAATGAAATGTTTTGTTGTTATTCGACAATTATTGATTTTATAGTATTATGAAAATAACAGGTACAATTTATAAAAGTTTTATATATATATATAAAATAAAGCTGCTAAATTTATGACGGGCATTGTAATCTACTATTGTGTTTTACAATTAGAAATACACAATGACATACTTTTACCAATTTATTTTTCAAAGCTCATAGTATTGATAACACAATGTGTTATTTTTTGTTATTTATTTTTTAATAGATTATATAAACTTGTTATCTATCATTGTGTTTTACCATTAGAAGTATGTAATGATCAAAATTGTAGGAAAAAGTTTCAAAACTCATAGTATTGAAGATAATACAAGACTAAATAAGCCTCGAAGACGAAATAGCACCCAAAGCAAAAGTACACGATGAAAAGGTAGGAGTATCTTCTAGCTTATCCAACGAATAACTAGCATTTGATGAAGCCTTTTGTAGAAAATAAACCTTAGACGATAACATAATAAAAGTTTTATGTTATTTATTATTGATTAATTTATGTTTTTTTTTAATTTGTTTAATAAATAAATGATGAATTTTATGTTTATTTAATATTATAATAGTAGCTACCAATGCTCAAGTTGTCAAACATACACACATAAGAAAAGGAAAAAAACCTGGTATCGGACCTGACCCGGACCGACCCTACCCTACCCGGGTATAGCGGGTAGGGTTTCAAGTTGGTGAACCCAACCTGGGTTCATACCCTGTTTCACCTCAACCCGGGTACCCAGTTTCGGGTACGGCCCAAAACCTGAAATGCCCACCTCTAAACTGTTGGAGGGGATTGATTTTTTGTTCTGATCCGATCGGTGTGCGACGGATGAAACCATAGGTCTTGAAGAAAATCTATGTAATCAAGAGTTGTCACGAGATGCTTATACATCCTCTATTATTCTTGATGAATTCATAATAGGACACACGGTGGTGATAAATGGTCCATTGGTGGTGCATGAGGGTAGCACGACTAAACTTAGTGATGTGAGTTTGGATCGCGACTAGGTACTTAAGCCATTTGAGTGCAACTATTTATGCATCAAGATCGTCAAGTGTTTATACACTAAACACATAAAAGGACAATGTATTAAAGTTCAGGCAGTTCAAGCAAATAATTACCCAAGTGCTACACAAGTACTCATTTCTTAATTTATTACTTGGTTCTAAAAAGGTTTCTAAAGACACAACATTCACAGATAAAGGAGGCTTAGCTGTGTGTGCTGTAATGTTTAAGCGCATCAATCATTAAATGATACGATCACTAATGACTTGAGGCATCTCGAATGAGAATAAAGGATTCCCCTAGGGGTGGTAACACGCTACTACTTAAACTACTTATGTTAATTCTACTTACGCTAGCAAAAAAAAATATTTGCATGCAAGTGTGAAGATTATAGATCTATGTAAGGAGTTCAGCAGTTCTTATGGTTTTGACAACTATCTCTTAGGAATCAATACACAGATTTAATAATCAAGGACTCCAGAATTGTTTCAACTGAAGTTAAAATCAAATTCTGAAAGGAACAAGTGTGGTTACTAAAAATCAGTATCAGTACAGGGAATCAATTCTAAAGTTAATTAAAAAAAAATAACTGTCATTCTAAGGAATGATGACTTCCAGATCGCAAAGTATACTTTAAATTAAAAACTAGTTCATTTACTATCAAAGTAATTAAAAGGTCAGTTCTTAGCATTTTTTCATTGTAACACTAACTGATTAATTTGTTCCTGAAGGGGTGTTTACACTAGCAGTCATGGTTGATTTGGTACTCTATTGATCAATACTATTTAAAAAATTAATTTTATATGCTCAAAAATTTGATACAGTATTAGTGTATACAAACCTGCACGCTCCTTACACCAAAGAATACATCATTTTATGAACAGGTAGCAACATATAATTGTATAATCAATTGTTTTTCATACATTGTACGGATGAAAATTTCCACATTATTAGAAACACAGCATTAAAATAACCAGGTTTTAAGTCGTGTTAGGGTTGACCAGTTTAACCGTTAACAAGTCGACCTGCCAACCCATTTATGACATGTTCAACCCATGTTTATAACCTGCCATGGGTTAAACGGTCCGTGTTCAGGTAAGATGATTTTAAATGTGAATAGCTTGAGATTGATGATTTTTTTTTGCAAAAAAACAATAATATGGATTTTGTTCGGGCATTCAACCCAACACGATTGACCCCCTAAGTTTAAGAGCCCTGACACGAGGAATCACATTATCAATAAATAAGAACACTAATAAAGTATTCATTAAAGTGAATTTTACATTGTAATTCAGTACCCTGCTATGTTTAAAATGAATATAAAACTTGATTATAACTTGATTAACCTGTTTGATACATTTAGATAAAGGGGTTAAACGGTTTGTGTTCAGGTAAGATGGTTTTAAATGCGCTTAGCTTGAGATTGATGCTTTTTTATGCCACAAAAAAAATAAATAAATAAAAATAAAAAAATAATATGGATCGTGTTCGGACATTCAACCCAATAAATAAGCACACTATTAAAATATTCATTATCAATGAATTATAACACTATTAAAATATTCATTAAAATGAATTTTACATTTTAATGCAGTGCCCTGCTAAGTTTAAAATGAATATAAAATATATCAAGATATTATGTTCTGTTCTATACTACTGAAAGTAATATTCCCAAACTCCATTCTAACCTTGCACGACCATTCCTCTCACAAATAGTCAGTCAGTCAGCCCATTATGAACTTTATAGAAATCATATGATGATCAAATGTGAGCCATATACTCCATACAGATAAAACCTATTCTGACCCCAAAAAATTAAACTAAGACTTACCTTCACTGTTGCTGTATTTGCCTGCCCCTCATAGCAGCATTATCATCATCAATATCATCATCATCATCATCATCATCATCATCACCATCATCTAAGCTGTGAACTCTCACTAATTCCTGTTGGCTCCTGAATAAGATCCAATGGAGTAGCCGCCGGATCAAGCTCAAGGCAACCTTCTGGAGAATTATGGGCCTCAGAGCCCGTCAACAGGTACTTGGGGACTTGATGTGAGAATCGAAACATTTCTTCTTTTGGAATCACTTTCACTTCAGTCTGGTATGTATGTGGGTGGAAAACGGTCCTAAATCCAGCAAACTTGATGTAGTCACAGGACCAGTTTCTGTAAAGGGCCCACACTTGACCTTTTCTTGGAAAGATTAAAACTGTCCCACGTGGGGATTTTTTCCACTCGACTTTTTGAGAGAATGAATTTAGATTCTTGTAGACTTCATGCCTCCCGATTCTGAATTCCCCTAATGTCTTGTGAAAACCACAACCCAACCAGTTAAATGAGCCAAATTCAGTGGTGGTTTTTGAGTTGAGCCAACTAAGTTTCACCTTTAGAGGTTTCCTCGAAAGAACTTTATGAATTAATGCATAGAAACGTGGCATTCCATCATCATCGTCATAAGCAGTCCACACTTGGTTATCTTCAAATGAATTTTCGGTTCGATCGAGGTCAAAATCATGAAAATCAGGATCAGGAACATTCATTGCAAGTTTTTCAGGTTCCTGCTTACCTTTTGTTGGACTATTTTGACATGCGTTGTTTACTTTTGACTTCTCCATAGAATCCCATTCTTTTAATTTTTTACAAATCTCAGTTCGAGCTTTTTTCGTCAGCATGTGTCGGATTTCAAAATAATTCAACTCTCTACTTCGATTTACTGAATTATTCATTGAAAACCCATATAGACTTCCTGAGCCAGCTGGCACACCATTCCCTGTTGACATCTGATACGGGATCTTAACACCAGAAGATTGATTTTCATCATCTGATTTCCTCTTTTTTGAGGGCCACCCGGAATAGAATTCTTCACGTTCTCTTTTTAATCTGTCATTAACCTGCTGAATCACACTTGCAGCTTTTGATGCAGTAGTCGGGTCTGTGTGAAGTCTCTCGAGTGGTGGTCCACGGTTTTGAGTGGGAGCAGTGGTTCTTCCATTATTGCTTGAATTCTGGTGTTGTTTGTGAGTAGTTGACCTAGGGAGGGTAGAGGGTGGTGGCATTTCTTTAGCTAGAAAAGGCTGGCGACAATTGGGACATAGAAGGGTATGATGAGATATAATTAAGATACTCGTAATGCATCTTGCATCCATGACAGATGGTCCAAAAAGTATCAGTACGATGAGAAACTGGTGGTGGTGGTGGGTGTGCAGCCGGAGCTGGAGGGCGGACCACTGGCGGCACAGATCCAGGACCAGGAACATGATGAGTCCGGATGTTTGGCTTTGTGGTGGCTCGTTTTATGAAACCATGGACTCCATTGGAGGCTGGTGGTGGGCCGCCACTTTGAGATGGAACTTTTAAATGGAACCCTTTCACGCTCCTCCTTTGGTTGTAAGCTAACCTTTTAGCTTTATCAGACAACAAACTCCATGCTTCTGAAAGAAGTTTAAATGCACCATCTGCACCCATTGATTTGTTTTTATCAGGGTGTAACATGAGAGCCAATTTTCTGTAATGTTTCTTAATTGTTTCATCATCATCATTAGCGTTTGCTCCAAGAATTCCATACCAATCATTTTCTCCATTTACTTTGTTCTCTGAAGCGATATACACATCAAGAGTAGTTAACATCTGAGAGATACCATCGAGCCCAGGATATAGGGTTTGCGCCTTCAAGATGAACTTCTTCGAGCCTGCATAGTCTTTATCAGCTAACTTCTTCTCGGCAATTGTTTTTGCTCTAACTGCCTCGTCTTTATTGCATTCCATGAGTGTCAATGGTATCTCTCTAGGTATTGAAGGCTAAAGGTCAAAGTAATTCCCTTTATGAGAGAATCGGTGGGGTAAATCAGTCAAAATACCTGAAATAGAACAAAAATCACAGCCACAAACATTTTACTTGACATCGAAGTACAAAAACATCAAAAAAAGATAAGCCACGCCTAAAAAGACCAGAATTGACAAACTATACTAGTGTTGGCATGATAATAATCGGGGTAAAAATGTGAAACAAATGTGGTTAATTGAAGATGTCATGTCATCTTGTAGTAATGGTTTTCAGTTTTCTTTTAACAGAAGAAATCAAGATAGAATGAGTATTCTCTTCTACAAGGCAAGCAAGATTCAAGCGATCTCATACTCCAGCAGTTAAATCACAATTAGATTACTCTTAACTCAACCTATGAACATAATGACTAACTTCATTGTACACATAATACATAATTAGTTCAAGACTTCAAAACCACAACTAACCATCTGTTCATCAAACATTCCTCGATCTAACCCCCTTTAAAAGTGTGTAGCAACCCTAGTTATGTAAAGCTAATCAACGATCACAGTTTCCAATTTTAAATCAAAGTAAAAAGTAAAAACCACCACGGAACAAGCATCCTGAACTCTCACGTAACTCCATAGCTAGTCACAAACAACTAATCACCACACCCAAATCCTAAATTAACAAAGTCGATAATGAAATATAACAAGCATCACATAGAAATTAAGACAAAATTCAACTTAAAAACACGAAAAATGAATCAAAAGGCATGATATAATCAGGCAATCAACTAGAAATCTAAGCAATTAAGACAAAAGTAGTAAAACATCGTAACTGAAATCGAAACCCTAGATTCAAAATTGGCAAAATGCAAGTGAAATTGAAAGCAAAAGAGGGAAGTTACCGTGAATTCGAATGAGCATACGATTTGATTATTGTTTGAACTTTGTGATTTTCCCACCAAATTTTAACGGAGACCGATGCGAAATTCGGTCAAAAGTCAAAACCCCCGCCCTCAGAGAATTGAAGAACTAGAAAAAAGAAAATCTTGTTAAAAAAACTAGAAATCTGTAGTAGTATAAACAAGGGGTAGGGATGGGCTTGATCTACTTTCTTTAAGTTTTTTGACTCAACTCTTGCACAATTAACCTAACCATAGTTAGTTTTTTACCATGGTTGAGTTGGGCTCTTGTTCCAAGAAAGTTTATAAAATACTTGTTAAATTACCATACTACCCTTACAAATATTATAAAAATCAGTTTATATTATTTTATTAGCACCTATACTTTTTACTTCCAAAATAATGTAACGTTACATCGTTACATTTGTAAGAATTTGAACTTACATTATTATTACGAATGACAATTATCAATGTTACTAGGCTATAAGTATGCGTATAAAATTGATTTATAACTACTAAAATGTATAAATAGTGCTAATTATCTATAAATCACTTTTTTAGTAATTTTGTTTCCAAGATGAATACATGTAATTAGACATGTAACCTTTATCCTTTTTAATATTATATATAACTAAAATCAGGATTTGAATCTATAAATAACACAATTCTTTTAATAAAATATATTTTCAAGCACGTTAATAAAATGGTATTTTGATAGCAAGTGAATTGCCTAAACTTGAGAAAGTTGGCCTCTTGCTACTCATTTCATTTTGTGTAACAAAAAGGCGATCATCTTTGTGTACATGTTTAGCTTACTTTATTTGGTATATGACATATGTTTAGTTTATTTGTTATATGACACAAGGATGAAACCACCTATTTTGCATGCAACTTTTTATCTAGCTTATGTGATCCTTTGCCATCCATCATGATTCATGACGATCTTACTCATGTCGACTATTCTTTACAAGAAATTTAATACCAAACAGTAAACCATTGAAATCGATCAACGTTAATTCAAAGTTGTGATCTACCTTCGATCAAACGTTAATTCAAAGTTGAGATCGGTTGATCAGGTTTGGATTTTGAGAAATCACATTTAACAATTCCATTGATGGTTTGAAACTAAAAACTAAACCTTTAACATATATTATTTATTTTTCTTTTCTTTTAAAATTTAGCATTTATTATTAAGTTTTCATTAAGTTTTGAAAATACACACTTATTATTTATTTTTCTTTAATTATGAAAAATATACACTGACATATATGCATGTCGTTAGTGAAACATTTTTACTAATATAAAATCTTTATACAAACAAACGACCTTAAAAATAAATAAAAAACACTTCAGACCTCAAACCAAACCATTTTGGTTTAATAAGAGGCAAATTCATGTAAATTTTTGACAACCATTCAAAGCAAAGATAGCATATGGAACTTGGGCCAAATGCAGCAAAGATCTGGTTCTAATTTAGCATTTAAGAAACACTTGACAATTCCATTAAGCAAAGCTTGCAAGATGTCAGAAAAACAATTAATGAAAATGAAAATGTTATTATTATAAGAATGTAAGATTAATGAAAACCAGCAGTTGGAAAATTTACACATTCAACACCAAGTCTCTCTCCATTCACTTAAAGACCATAATATGACAAGAAACAAACCCTATCAACAATGAACTACATACCTCAATGACTCAATATCACCCATATTTAGCCAAATCAATCACCCATCTATTGGAGCAGTCTTGGTTACAGCTTCAGTTTGGATTTGTGGTCCGGTTCTAGCTTCTGGTTCAGTTTCGGTTTTGGTTTGGGGTCCGGTTCTAGCTTCTGGTTCAGTTGGGTTTGAGCTTCGGTTATGGTCTCTACTTCAGTTTCCATTTGGGTTTCTGTTATGGACTGGCTTTGGGCTTGCAATTCTTTTTCGGTTTCAGATTGGGTTTCCATTTGGGTTTCTGCTTTGGACTCACTTTGGGCTTGCAATTCCTCTTTGGTTTCGGATTGGGTTTGCGTTTTGGGTGGTGGTTTAGTTTCTAATTCATGGTAAAGCCTAACTACAATGCAGGTGATATTATCAGCACTTCCGCGGCTAAAAGCAGTCTCTGTCAACTTTCTAGCTGCAGACTCGGGTTCTTCTTCCAACAGTGCTAGTGAAACAGCATCCTAGAAGGAGACAAAAAAAGTCAGAATCTGATGGATCCAGTTAAAATTTAAAATGCATTTATGCAACTATTACATAACACGGAACCTAGACTGAAAGAATTTTTGGTGAATTAATAAGAAAACTCGGGTCCACAAGCAGTATGGCATCAATCATATACCTCGTTAGGTACAACATCCCAGAGACCATCACTTGCAAGAACAAGCAATTCAAATTCTTCATCAAGTTCTTGTTCCTGAAAAAATATGAAGAGTGAAAAATGAAACAACAGTATAAACCTTTACAAAGAAGGTTAACATAAATCAATAGACTTATAGACCTTAGGTGAAATGCACATATATAACTTCCTAAGGGTGGACAAATAAGGACTGTGGCCATCAACAATTAATAGGCCTTAAGTTACCATATATTTTCTTTTCTTTTTTTTAAGCAGCAGGCCATCAAGAATTAGAATCGGTTTTTCGGTTATTTATACATGCGTGTTAAACTGTGAAGCATATCTATTGCCTAGTCAGCTTCTTTTTTGTAGAATGGCCAACTCACACACAACCTCTAATACAATTCCTAAATCAACACCTATTTTCCACCATGGGACTTGAGCCTTTAACCATGTGGGAGAGACACATTTCCTACACACCTAAACTAGAAGAGGCTTGATACTTCAGACGGCCTTTAGGGAAGCACTACTATTCATGGACCTAAGAACAGCAGATTTATGAAGCGAAGATATGGTGCATGATAAATGAAAAAAATACACCAAATACATGGAGGGACACCTTTCCTGCACACCTAAAGTAGAAGAGGCTTAGTATTTCATAGTTCAGATGGCCTTTAGGGCAGCACTGTTCATGGACCTAAGAACTGCAAATTATGAAGCAAAGATATGGTGCATGATACATGGGTAAAAGACACCAAGTACAAAAATCAATAGTAATGCGTCTTGGTTTATCTACAAGATATGTATATGTATGGGTGAATACAACTACATATACACATGCAGATAGATATGTATTTCTTTGTGTATATGATATTATGATCTATGTATGTATGTTTTGTACACATACACATATATAAGGGTGCGTTCATTACAAAACCAATTTTAAGTGCCGTGAGTGTGTGTGTGTAGCAGGAGAGATAAAGAGAGGTGGTTATACGGTTTCTTATGTATCCACTTAAAGCAATAGATATATGTTTGTATGTGGTTCTTGCAATTATCTTATTTACCTACTTAACATTGGTTTTGTATTTGAACCTCCATCTGCATGTTTAAATGTGTGTTGTGCATGCATCTATGTATGGGGAGGCAGGAGGGATCATGAGAAAACAAGTTATGAGAAAATTGCAAAAACTACGAGATACATATATACACCTATCAGTTACGTATATGTAACTCATACAACAACTCAAACAAGCTACATACATGTAACTTGTTCGGTCATCATCTTCATTCCTTGGAATTTAAATTAAAAAATATATAATTACATAAAATAATGGAGTTGAACTTAGTCAAATACATTTTAAACAACTGAAAAAATAAATAATTTATTAATCATGTGATTGGCTAGAGGTGGTTTTCAAGGGGTCTTCCCATAAGTTGAGGTTTTCTCATGACCCCCCCCCCCCCCCCCCCCCCCCCCCCCCCCCCCCCCCCGTATATATAACATAACATACATCATACATATATTATATACACACACGCATACATATATACACACATACATACATATATAATATGTGTATATGCATGTATAGGAGAGCATTCTATTAAGAACCACGATTATGTTGAGAACTACGAGGAACCACTTAACTCTTTTACTAAATATTATATATATTGATCAAAATGCATGTAATTTTGATATCTTTAAGATTTATTTTAAAAATATGATATCTAGTGTTTTGTTTAAATACATATATACAAACATGTATGTACATATATGCATATTTTATAGTTATTTTTATTGAAGCGAGGTTATAAAATCAAACAAATAATGGGATGATAGAAATAAACCATTTTCTTTCAATTTTACTATTTTTATTGAAATGTTATGTGCATTGCTTATTTGATTCTCTCAGTTCTCAACATATTTGTGGCTCTTAATAAAACATCATCCATTTCTTTATATCATATTAATATATCTATATGTACATATGCATGTAGACACATGTATAATTGTATACATGTGTGTGTGAATATTATATATAAACACACACACATGACATGTATGCTTGTGTGTATCTATATATGAGCGTATACATATCCATATCTATATATTTATCTAAATACATATGTATGTAACTATGCATCCATGTACCCAACAAAAGAAAAGAACTATCTCCATGATTGCAATGGATCCATTAAACCATGTAATGGATTGAATAATAAAAAGATCAAAGAGTTAAAAATTGCTTGAATATGTCTCCAAAAAAAGTATCTAAGATGCCTTCAGTTAAACAAAATCACGCAATCTTGAGAACACACATCAATCACAACATTTTATTCCGTAAAAAATTAACAATGATTGCAAAATAAGTTATTTTAATATGAAAACATCCCTAAAAGTAAATATTTCACTTTTTATGGAATATTCCAAAAATGCAAAACACTTGTTATTATCCTAATGGACATGTGTCATATTTAACTAGAAAAAAAATGGTCACAATTTACATTCGGTTGAACTAAACCAATACAAAAGAATAGAAATGCTTTAATGACTACCTGGATTTCAGGTTCAGCCACAACATATTGCTTCAGCATACGATTTCCAAAAGCACGTGACATCGCTAAAACACCTCCAACCCTCCAAGTACCTAGAAAGAACACAAAATTGAAGCTTATAAATCCACAAATTAACCATAAAAACTGATCAGTATTTACTAAAACAAAATATACAACATTGCCATCTCACCTGCCCACATCACAACTCCACCAGCATTTTCGATTCTTTTCCTCTCATCACTTCTATTTGGTTTGTGATCCTCAGAGAGAGGGATGGCTGTCAATTAAATAGTATGACTATTCTTAAATAACATAAATGGAATATCTAGCTCATTGGAGAATATGAAAAAATCAATCAGGAAATTACCTTTGCCTCCCTTTGATATGACAGTCCTAGAATCTCCAACGTTAGCAACATACAAATGATTACCAACCAAAACCGCTGTTGAAGCAGTTGAACCATCATCACGAAATGTATCTTTCCCGGACTCCAAAAAGTCTGAATCGGTTTGTTGATAGGTCTCACCTGTTAATTCATTCAATTTTGTGGTCACTTCTAATTACTTTAAAAAGATTCAGTTTAATCTATGTTAGGACCTGAGCATCTGGTGCATGAAAAAGAAGTAGCAAGTTGTTATAAAAACTCACTTATGGCCAATCTGGTGTTTGACAAAAATTCAGGATGATTCATGAGGTTCTTAAAAAGATTTTCCTTCAAATATTCAGCTGCACGTGAACCACCATGACCTACACAAAACTAAACATCTTTGAGTAAGAAAGAAAAGTACTAACGTGTTATTTTAGTATTTGGGGGTAAAAAAGCTTTTACTATATGAAGTACCTACATTCCTAAATATAGTAAGAACTAAGAACATACAAGCATCTAGTAATTAGAGATTATTTTCCATGTTCATCTCGAAATGCTTTATTTCAGTTTTATGTATTGCTAGTTAGCTCATTAATGACACGTGAACAACTCATTGATGCAAGCACATCATTTAGTCGCCATTTTGAGAACAGTTCCTTTTCAAAATAGTAATTGTGATTGCAAATATACAATTTTGGTCCATGTAATATTGTGTCACGTGAATTTGTTTAGTAGCGCATGTGACCGATCACTACGTTATTACCTAAACCTTGTTTTTTAAGTTTACATGGATCCAACTATTGATGCCCATTGATGAAAATTTATGCATGATTTTAACAGAAAAACAAAGTCAAGATTGACGGTCCTAGAGAAGCGCATGTTTGAACATGAAAACCAGCTAAATACACGATGATTCAAGTAGTTCGAACGAAAATAATAAATCAATTATGTCTAAGTATAGACTTTGAATGCTGGTTTCATGGCATTTGGTTTATTACAAATTTTGTTTCCTATTTTTAAATTTCCAAAGAAGTAAAACCAAAACAATAAAGAAAACAAAAATTGACCGTTAAGTTAACATGCACATTTTAAGGAATTTGCCAGGCCAGCTCTTTCGCATAAAATAAAATGACAGAATTTCTTAAGATTGGTGAGAAAGAATATAACCATCAAATATTCCAAAAAGGCAGACCGTCTGCCCATTTATCTTGCAAGTCTTGACATCATAGAAATCCTCCATGCTAGCTCTTTTGCCTCTGAAACTTGAATAACCACAGCACAATTTCCCGTCTTCACTGTCAATAAAAAGCCAGGATGAAGACATGTAAGAAAACGGTTACAATCACAAGCAAGTGAAGAAGCATCAAGCAAAATATTTAACAGGCATGGTTTTCATTCATCAGATGCTACTTTCTCGTTGAATACTGAAACGATCTAAACAATAAGTCAGTAGTTAAAAAAACTAGGAAAGGATATGCTTTGATAAATGGATATGTAGCTTTCAGCGCTAGTCGTCTTGAATAAACAACTTGATAAATACAATATATTTCTGTACTCGGTTATTATAATCAGTTAAGCACTATCTTTACGCTCTTCATCGCTTTAGCCAAACTCCTCATGCGCCAAAGAATACCACTCTCCTTTGATATTAGCCGATTCAACTATATCCTTGCAAATAAAAGGAACACCAGGAAGATATTTTGCAAAAAAGTTAAGTAGTTAACAAATGAAGTGAGAGGGTGAGTTAATGGGAAAAAGGAAATATATGTTAATAGATGGTATTAATATATTAATTAAAAGCCATTTGTTATTAAATAAAACATTACCAGAAATGAGATATTCGTTAGGCTAGCAAACTTAAGAACAAGGTAATCACGTGCTCCCTTGAGGCAATGAACCTCAATACTAGAATCAATAGTTACTTCACAATGTTAGTACTAGAACCGCTTGTGTGATAAACATGAGACTAATGTATCGGATACTCATGAAGACAAAAATAATAAAATTAACATTAGCCTTTTGATTGATTAAAAAAATGAACACAAATGACAATCGTTCCTATGTGCACACTATCTCCTTCGCTTTCACATATCCGTGCGTAGAATCACTTTCAAATAGAAATCAAGGTATATGCAATATGAAAATATTATACAATCCACTAGCAATAAAAAGAAACAAAAAAGGTTTCTGCAAAGTAGCAACTAATAAAAAGGAAGAATCACCTCTTCCAACCTCCACTTGCATAGCCGCCATCGTCAACCTTCTCTGATGAATTGCTGGTGGTCATACCACGGTTTGCCGTTGCACTGATATCCACCATCATTTTCCTTAGGGATGGGAATATACGATCAGAGGAAAACCTTACTGCAGAAATAGTCTTGGGACTTCTTAAACTTGCAAACTGCACCACCCCTCTCGTGACTTTCTGAATATATTTCCCAGCTTGCAGAATCACCGTCTTGAGATAACTGCTGCATACCATTTAAGAGTCCCAAGCCGCTTTGTCCTTATCAGCAGAATTCCAACCTTAAGAAACTAAAAAAAAAAAAGTCTAAAAGCATCACAAATCCACGAAATCTGAGATAACAATAGAGTATTTACGTGCAGCAACAAGTTTCCAACAACTCAATTCACTACGAATGGTACATTTATAATTATCTTCCAATTCAAAGACTTTATAATAATATCACCTTTTCTTAATGTGTAGACATTTATTCTAGCACAGATAGAACTTTTCTAACAACAATGCAACTCCCTAACCATTTACCTAGGTGATACACAAAAATCAACCGTAACATATCACTAGCATCAGATATTAAAATCAAGGTCAGTCAGTAAATCAATCACATTTGCATCCAATAACCTGCATAATACAAAGGAACGATAATGTGAAGGTTTAAGCTCAATAATGATTAAACTTTACAGCTACATCTTCCAACAATCAATCTCCACATTCAAATTACCATATCAAATCCAGCAGCCCGAAAATAAACAGCGATTCACAAAGAGCACTTATCTAGAATCAGCAAATGCAACAAAATGTAACAAAATCCAGATACCGAATCGCAGACATAGGAAATCTAAAGCAACAATCAACAACAAGTGATCTGAATCTGAATTTGAGATCTTACGTGTTGAGAGTGATTAGCTCCGGAAAGTGCAAATCAAGAGCAGATCTAAGAACATGATGGCGGTGGGATCGGAATCTGAGATGCAGATACAAGATCAGAAGGAGAATCTGAAACCCTAGAATTGGGAATAAGGTGAAAATGAAAATGAATGAATAAATGGGAATGGGTGTGTGTATGGGGATTCGACAGAAAGAGGAGGTGTGTGGGTGTTTTATTAATATTAATATTATTATATTATTATTATTGTTAGTGTAGTGTGGTAGCAGTGGCAGTGAGCTCTGTCGCTGAATAGGCAAGTCTCCACTCTATTCGGGTCCGGATCTTTCAAGTTTTCCATTGGATATTAGATGGATCATCTTGATCTTTCTTATTATTTGTTAAGTTTTTGTTAAACTAATGTAGGAAACTTAGGAATTAGGATCGGTTTTTCAGTCATAAATACATCGTAGTCGGGGTTGTTTTTAGAGATGCTATTACTTACCTTATTTTTCGTTTTGTGTATCGTTTTATGGGAGACGAATTCGCTTGCTTAAAATTTAAAGAAGAAACCGGAGGGTTGCTTTTAAAGAATGTGATGTGAGGCGTAACACTACTTTCTTTCGTGAAAGATGAAGGTGAAAAGCTTTCTTAAAAGGGATAAGTATTGTTATTACATTTATCACCATCATTAGGATTTCAAATCAAAATCATTTCAGCTACGTTTTCATTGTTGCACTCTTGAACAGACTTGGATGAAGATCCAGATAATGTAGAAATAGCAATTGTCAGACCTACTTCATTTAAGGAACCTGGAACCTCGTTCTCGCCATATTCGATTGCCCAACATGAAATATTTTCATCTTTCAAATTAATTGAGATTTCCTCGTTTATCCCTTGATCCGTCTTCACAAGCACAAACAAATGTTCATATGCAGATTCACATTATGAATGGAGGCTTTAAAAGGCTTAATAACCGAACCAAATTTGCGGTGCACTAACCACCAGCCAGGTTATCACTTCACAAAGTTGGAATCATTATAACACCGAAATATTCGATTTTATCAATCATTTAATCATAAATTTAGCTTACATATATTCAATTTGAGAGCTAGTATAGTGGATGAATCTCAGATTATGACATTTAATAAGAATTTGTTTTCTAATTCTAGTTCTGGTCTCGATTGGTTGTTTGATATTGATGCTTTTACAAGATCGTTCATTTTTAATTTTAGTTTTCTACATGTACTAGTGGTTCTCAAGTTTCACCACCAACACGTTATAGATATTCAAGAGAAGCCCTAAGACCTATTCAACCTCTATTGATCCACCAAGTGTTGGTGCGAATCCGAATTCAATGGGACCAGTGACATCTCAAGAAACTGTTGTTGATGATGTTGTTGATTCATATCTATCTACATCTAACAGAAGTTATTCATGAAGAAGATCATAAGGAAGCAATTCAAAACAAAGCTCCACTAGAAGCTCAATCTGGAGGTCAATTTGAGGAAATGCAAAATGGCAATGTATAGTCAATTATACAACCAGAAGTGGTGCAACCAAAAATCTCATCTAATGTCTAGCTACCTAATCACAATTTCACAAAACTGGGTGAAATTGTGCAATAAGATTCCTTCCTAATTTCACAACTATTGAAGAATCATCTTGTAGATCAGATCATTGGTGATCCACACACGTGTAAAAACAAGTCAGTCTAAGACTACAAATGTCTATATATTTTCATGTTTTTTTGTCCCAGGTTGAGCTAGAATGTTAATGAATCCTTAAAAAATAATAGTTGGATTGAGGCAATGTAGGAAGAATTGAAATAATTCAAGAAATAAAAAGTGTAAGAATTATTTCATCTACTTGAAGGAGGTACTTGATTGGTACTTGATAAGTCTTTTAGAACTAGAAAGATGATATATGAATCATCAATAGAAACAAGGCACTACTAATTGTTCAAGGATACAAACAAGAGGAAAATTTGATTATGATGAAGGTTTCACACATGCTGCCTAACAGGTTGTCATTCAGATATGATTAGCATACGCAACTTACAAGATATACATAGTGTACCAAATGGATGTAAGGTTAACTTTTTCTTTGTGAAAATATTGATTAAAAAGTCTATGTCAATCAACTTACAGAAATTGATAGTTTTCGTACTTAGTCTTTCAAACTTGATTAGGCACTCTATAGTCTTCATCAAGTCCCATGAGCCTATTATGACACGCTCTAAAAGTGCCTCATAGATTATCAATTTAGCACGGTTAGATTTGACAAAATATTATACCTTAAGAAAGAAGGTAGATATATGTTGTTAATGTAGATTTATGTGGATGATATCATATTTAGATCTACCAAATAAGTTGTGCAAGGAGTTTGAAACGCTAATGCATTCCAAGTTATAGATGAGTTCTATGGGTAAACTAACCTCTTTTTATTGGGATTGAAATGAAGCAGACTTATGAGGGAATCTTCATTAACCAGTCTAAATATGTAGCCAATTGCAAATAAGCAAGCATTGTAGTAGATACAAGAGCCAAGGCTGAACCTAATCCTAAAGGTAAAGAAGTGACTAGAAGCATTATCGAGCCATGATTGGTTTAGCTATGTATGGTTCCCTTTTGGTGTCTGTAGTTTTGGCCTTTGGTATCTAAAATATGTCATCCTCACATTAGGTTTTGGTGTTTATATGTGTGCTAAGTACCATGATGATTGAAAGGAGTCTCATGAAAATGTTGTCAAGCGTATCTTTGGATATCGTAAAGGCAAGCCTAGTTTGGCCTTTGGTATCTAAAAGATGGGAGTTTTGATCTCTACACTTACACCAACATATAAGTGTTTATATTGTGATATGTCACAACATTAAGTGCTTAGAGTAAATTACAATTTCCATGCTTTAATTTTATAGCAAATTTTAGGTTTCGTTTTTAAACTAAGAAAATTACAGTAAACGTCCTTTACATTTAAAAAGCTTGCACGTTCGTCATTTCCTCTGATGCATGTTAATTTTGTCCATTAAGTCAAGTCATGTGTCTTGCATGTGAGTTTTAATTGGTCTTTTTACCCATATTAATAAATAATAGATATTAACTACATTATTCACTCTCTCTCACTCTCACTACACAAAAGCAACTAACCATCGGCTACCACCACACGCCACCGCATGCCGCACCATCTCTAACTACCTCCGGCCATATCTGTAATCAACGCCAACCGTTGCAACACCATTCATCTTTGACCAACACCACTACCACCACCTCCACCATTCTTTCATCTCCGGCGAACACCGTTAACTCTATTCATCTCTAGCGAACACCATCACCTCCTCCACGTGTCTTTCATCTTCGGCAAACACCACAAACACCTCCATCCCTATGTCATCTCCAGTGAACACGACCACCACTTCCACCCTTCTTTCATCTCCAACAAACACCACCACCACTTGTACCCTTCTTTCATCTCCGACGAACACCACCACCACCACCACCACTCTACAACTTTAATTTTACGTGTCCACAATCCCCAAGGCTATCTAAGTTTACGTATGATGTTCAACTCCACGAGTTGTCCATAAAGTATGTTTTGGTTTCCACCTATGGCCATATTAGTACTACCGTAGGCTTGTACTCAAATTAATGATTGCAACACTATCATATTATGTTTTAATACCAAAGCACATAATTGAATCATTTGTCTAAGAATTTATTTTGTAAAAACATATTAAGTGTGCCAACGTATACATGTTTCACCCTAATATTCAACAGTTTAAAAGGGGGCTATGAGTCTCACCTCGTATGATAATGGTTGTAGATTTCACAAGAAAGCTTGGATGTTCAAGAATCAATGATGATGTTCTAAAAACAATAATTTAGGGTCAAAATTCAATACGAGAAATTAGGATGTTAGGGAATGCTAAAAGGCGAAAGTTAGATTAAACCACCAATCTATGGGTATAAATACCCTTGTACATGACATTTGATTGTGTGGAAATCAATTTGTTTTGTATGTGAATTGTGTTTGTTCCGTCCCTGTTTTCCCACCGGGTCACTACGCTTCTGTGTATACCCTTGATGTTGTCCATCCACCATATTGATCCTCGTCTATGATCCGAAGGGGCCTCAACACACTACCTGTGAAACCAAAGGCTATAAAAGACGAAATTATTGGTTCATGTCTCTTAAGGTCATTCCTGTGGGCCAGATTCAAGGACATAAGGTTGAGGGAAAACATGTGGCTTCTTCAGCAGGGAAGACTATCAGTATCTACAGAAGCAGTAGCTTCATTTTCAAAATGGTTGTTAGACGTTGGTGAAGGAAAAATAGGCGTACCGGTTAAACCAGATGACCTGTATATAAAAAAGATAGAGATTCCACCACAATTCCTAATTCAATCGACTAAAAATGCTTTAACAGATTTAATTAGTTTTATCTATGATGAACATGTTCTTGATTTTCCAACGGCATATAATATTGCAGTTGAGCAATAATTTGCCCAAAAAGTGACACAACTGATGAAATTAATGAATTAGTTCATGCTTTAAGTCCAGGTCAATCTGTCACATATTTAAGTACTGATTTAATGGTTCTTTATGCGCTTAATGATAGTGTTACTGATATAATGTATCCAGTTGAATACCTGAATCTTTTGAACTTCAACAACATTCCACATCATTGTTTAAAATTGGAAAAAAAAAACATCCATATTATGTTGTTACGTAACATAAATAAAAAAAAACGGTTTGTGTAACGGAACACGATTACCGATGTCACAGTTATTACCTAGAGTAATTGAAGCACACAATAGCAAGGAGTTACCTTTTGTTTTCACGAGACGGAACTTTTTAATAAAAATATGTTATGCAATTACTATAAACAAAAGCCAAGGCCAATCATTAAATAAAATTGGAATATATTTACATGAACCGATTTTTGGTCATGGACAACTGTACATTACGCTCTCTAGAGCCACATCACCAAACACATTAAAGATGTTAATAAAAGGTGATGATGGCACTTGCGTCAATGAAACATTGAATATTGTGTTTGCTAATTTGCTAAATGAGATCGAAGCACGCGAGGTTCTATTAGTTCTCATTAAAGAATTAAAGTAAACATGTCTCAATTAAAACTAATAACACATGAAAATTTTAGAACTATAATGATCATATTCATAATATTTTTAGGTCACAAAATTTGTATTTACTTCAATAGCCTTTCTCAAAAAGGAGGGTACATAAAGACTTGCAACATGTATGTATTACTTTCACAACATGTGTAGGTTCTAACTACCGTACGATACATTCAACAGGCTGCAAGCAATGAAAATTGAGAGAGTTGCACTGCTGAAACTTCAAGCTACAGGTCTACCAATCGAAATAAATGTCATACAAAAGTGGACTCCGTGTTTGCAATCGAGTGACACATGTTACATATCTGAAGATCAACATGTAAAAGTCTGCAACTTGGTACAAGTTTAATTGCGACGCTAAATTTATTGATGGATTATTGCTTGATATGCTATCAAACGAAAGAGAATGAAGTTTCAGGTACAAGCCTACAAAGACAACCGTGCATGCACTCAATCATACACAATAAACAACACAAGTGAGCTAGACTCACACACAACACCAGCAAACACAAGTACGACAACCACAATAAGTGCGCTTTAAATTTAGAACCAGGTTTACGTATTTAGACCTACAAAAAAACAAAAAAATTATTTACAATTACTAACTTATACAGAAACAAAGGCCAGCAAGACAAAGAAGGCAATGAACCAAGAAAATGAAGACCACATAACCACGTCTTTTGTAGATGAAGCAACAACAACCAACCATGGGAAACACTCCATTAACTGATGGTTAACATATCAACACCGTTGTTACTATCTGTATTTAGCACAACTTAACTAGCGTATGGGCCAAATGTATTTCTTTCAGCGCAACACACGCGCGAGAAAATACTTAGTTTATATAAATTTGAAACATTGTGGAATAGTGCATGTATGGTCTTTCTTGCTCTGACTCCCAAACTTTCTCACTTTCCGACTTGTGCTACATTTAGTTAAATTTTGTCCTTGCTAGTTCAATTGTTAGCGATAGAGGTGTTAAGGCTATATGACAGTACGAAAATAGTTGATATTACTTGTGATGATAGTTGAAGAAATGATATCCATTGCTTTGACGTGACAACCAACTTAGGTTTGGAGTTGCACCTAATTACATGTGCTGAGCCTCATACATTGACAATTTGCACAAGCTACAAACAATTGAATTGTTAATTGTAATGTAATTACATTTCTATCAATTCCTATTATATTGTACCAACTCTTATTTTTATGTTTTGCGCCCCAAATGATATCCTAAACAGAATACTAGACTTAACCACTGCATAACGCGGGTGCTGCCGCCGCCCCCGTCGCCGCCACCACTACTACTATTATTATTATTATTATTTTCTTATATCTTTTCATATTATATTTTTTAAAATTTCAAGGTTAATCGTTATGATGTGTTTATTTTTACTAGATAGAATTTTATTCAAAATAGTGTTTTACATAATAATATACAAGTCATTCAAGCACAAACACACAAGACGTTATAACTTGTTTAGGGTGTCGCTTTTTATTTACAGTTTTTTTGTTTTCCTCATATAACTTTTAAAGTATGGTGTTCAATAAAACCCAATTTACTATTGTTACAATATTATTTTTATCAACGTTTCGATTTGAAATTTCTTTTCACAAATACGAGTAGTCCACTTGTAAAATTTACCAAAACCGAGCCTCATAAAAGATTAACACCTTGGTCATAATGTGTGGGTTCACCCACTAATTTGATTCAATACTCCTGTCTTGAAGTAATTGTCTTGAAGTAATTGACCCAACAAGTTCGCTAAGCCCAATATCTTTATTGAACGTTTGTTGAACATGACATTGCTTCGATCCGTGCCAATCAAATGGACCATAATAAATAGGACCAAAAGCTAAAGTATTGAATGCAACATTGCACTCATATTCCATCCATTTTAAGTGTAGGGGATTTGGGTCTAATGACAAAATGACAAATCATTAAAGTTAGAACGGTGAAGATTAAATGTTCAGGTCTTCTTTATGATGGATTGGTGAACATTAATGTGCGTATATTGTATAATTAGGTGCATGTTAGACCACCCAAATTGACGATATTTTATGTGGATTGGTCGGATTTTCAATCAAAAAAATAAAAAATCAAACATACCCCTCAACCTGCTTGTTGAAATAACCTAGGTTTTGATATCCATGTCACATGTCAAACAACTAGAGCTTGAATTTTAATTTTTTTTTCTTTTACTTTAACAATTAGTTTCCCATAATATATATTTTTATTATAATATATTGTAGCATTTAACTAATTAAAATATCTAAACAAACAATCAAAGTTAGCTTTTTTTTAATTCCCAATATAAATTTTATTATTAAAAAAAGTTCTTTAAAAAACTTATTTTTTAAATATAAAATAAATATAGAAAGTTTGTTTTCTTTATTTTAATATTTCAAATAAATTATTTACTTATTTCAATATAAAATAGTTATCTTTAGTATTGTAAAAATAATCGTTAATCATATTCATTTGCTAAGGTTGTGCATGTTTGTGAAAAATTAAGTTGAGAAAATTAAGTTTGATTGGATTGTGTAAGTGAAATAGTAATTATTTTTTAGAGTTAATTACATAAATAGTCCATATGGTTTATTTAAAATAACAGGTTTGGGTACTAAAGGTTTTTGTAACAGGTTGGAGTATTATGTTTTTAATTTTGTAACAAGAATGGATATTAAGACTAATAGACTTTAAGTTTTCTGTTAACTTTAAATGAAATAAGTAAAGTACTCTTGCATTTACTATTCCTACAATTCTATATTTTTCTTTTATCAGAAGATCATTTTTGTAATTACTATAACACTAAAATACACAGCCCCTCCCCCATCAGCATCATCGACCCACCATCACCACCATATATCCCCGTCAGCCACCATCACCAACAGCCACCATCACCATCCTTTACCCACCTTCAATCACCAACCCTCCTACCCACTGGCCACCACTCAACCCTCCTACCCACCAGCGTTCACCGAACACCCACGAACACCACCATTACCACCATATACCCACAATGTGAGCAATGGTCACAAGAAGCAGCTTGTCCCTCCTGCCTACTAGCCACCACCCAATACCCACAAACACCCAAACCTAGATCTGAACCCTAATTGAGCAATGGTCACAAGATCTGAACCTAAACCTGGATCTGAAACACCACTGAATCACTAAACACCCACGTGTGATCACTGCACCACCATAAATCAACTTTTCCCTCTGTTGGTGCACTGTGCGATGGTGGATGTTGCGATGGTGAATGTTGCGATGATGATGATCAGGCGGCAGTGATGGTGGTGGCGGCTGGTGGTCGTCGATGGTCGGTGGTGGTGGGAGTCGCCAGTGACGATCAGGCGACGGTGATGGTAGTGGCGGCTGGTGGTTGTCGATGATCAGTGGTGGTGGGGGTCGCCGGTGGTGGTGGTGAGATGATGATCATGCGGCAGTGATGGTGGCGGCGGCTGGTGGTCGTCATTGGTCAGTGGTGGTGGGAGTCGCCGGTGGTGGACTGGTGGTGGTTAGATCTACTCTGCAACTTATATATATATATATATATATATATATATATATATGTATATGTATATGTATATGTATATGTATATGCATATGTATATGTATATGTATACGTATACGTATATGTATATATGTTAGATTACATAAATAATCCCTTTAAGATGAAAAGACTAAAATGCTTTTAGGTTTAACAGATAAATTAACATCTGTTAGTGTTAATACTTAAACTTGTTACAAATAGAAAATACAAACCCCAAACTTGTTACAAAAAACCCTTAGTACCCAAATTTGTTATTTTAAATAAACCACATAGACCATTTATAATTAACTCTATTTTTTATTAGGACATCTCTCAATTATAAATCAATACATCCAGATGTTTATACAGGTCGTATAACCCTATACGAGTCGTATCGGGGGGTTTTGTATAGCCTATATGACGCGTATAACACCTCTGACATCCCCTTAAATTTCTTCTCATAGTCAAAGTCAAAATTTGTTATACGTGTAATACAGGTCTACAAGTGTAGAATAAAGGATCGTATAGGGCTATACAAGACATATAGCCTTTTAATATCCCTTTAAATTATCTTCGTTTTCAATGTCTTTAACCTTGTTCGCCTTGTATAGAGCTGTACGAGACGAGGCACATAAGCACGTACCGATATCTTAATATTGGAACTCTTATTTTGTTTTAGTGAAGTGTTTGATTCAGTTAAAGATGTTGATAGTCTTTGATGGGTTATGAATTAAAGTTCTAAAAATATTCCAACCCTTTTTGAACCGTACACGTGCTTCTTTCTGATTTCTTATGCCATCTGCGTCAAAAAGGCCGCTTCATTTGACCCAAGTTAAAATAAATGCTCATTAGTCACTTTCCTTTCATCACTCAATCCCCCATTCATGTTTCGATATAATTGTACTTTCTTCAAGAAAGCAAACTAAAACCAACAAAACAAATTTAAAAAAACACCAAGTGTCATTCTTTTCAACCATAACCAATATTGCAGATAACAAAGTCACCAAAAGCCAACATTATTTATTTTAGATTATATATGAATCCAATCACATCACACATGCATCTCAAAGGCATTTCACCTCCTTCCTCACAAATGATGGCAAGGCAAACGCAGCTTTATGCATCTGTCGAATTTGAAGATAAAAAGTGTCAAACAAGGATATGGTAAAATGGACGACGGATTTCGCAACAGATCCAACTCGAAACTACTAATTATTTGCTATAGGTTGTGTTGGGTCGGGTTGACCACGAAACAACTTTTCTCTTTTTCAATTTTATGAATAACATTTTTTTAAATATTATTTTCAAAAGCAGTGGTATTATAATCACCCAACATTTTGTACTCTTTTGACCAAATAACGGTTTCATGAAGTTTGAAAATAATTTGGAAAACTTTTAACCCATTTCACCTATAATACGTCTAGCTATTTTTCATATTATTTACATGTTAGAAGAACAATATAAGGACACTAGAAGCACAAACCAAACTGCCCAAATTAGATCAACCAATCACCTCATTTTTACCCAAATCTATCCAAAACTACCTAAGTTGGTATGGACCCTACCCACACTACACAACTCATTTCGGCTTCTACCACCAAAATCACCCTACCCAGATCGCCGCCGGTGGTGTTGCCATATGACCCGAGGCACCCGAAGCTTTTTGCCGAGGGTGCACTGAGTGTCCTAACCCAATTTGACATTTAACCATAAATGGGTAGGAATTGCCACCTTCCGACCTCTCTGGTTGGTCTGAAGAATCAAACAGGTACCGCATATATTTGTTCTGGTTTTTAAATTGGTTCAAATCCAACCCAGATCAGAGCAAGCTTTTAAGTTTTTAAAAATTTCTTTATTTTCTAAAACTGAAAACATGTCATTCTATTTTGCAGTTTCTAATGTAAAATCACAAGTTTGTATTCATCTTACAGTTTGGCTAGGGACTGAACCAGTTCTAAACGAGAAACGGCCCGGGCCCACTATTATTTATTCTGTTCTAGTTATATCTGTTCCATTATTCCTTTTTTATTTTCCCTGATTCAGGTCAGACCCATTTATTCAGTCTGGCCTACCCCCATTTCATCCCAATGGACACCCCATATAAGAAACTGAGTAACAAGTCACCTGTGAGTTGTAGAATTTGAGTTCTCTTTGATGGTCAACTGCCCCCTCTAGCTTCTCAATAGGGTTTACAGGGTTCCTAAAATCAACAGGTGGTCCCTCCGTTGAGCACAGAATAAATCCAATAGCACCACTGCATAATAAACAAATAATATAAGCAACAAGTGGTCATTCAATTGAAGGCCTTGAAACAATTGTGAGCAAGTGCACCTTGGGTATGTGGGGACACTAGTCCACGCATAATGAACAGACCCCTTAAATATTTTCTGGCAAACAGAAATCATATCCTGAATAAGATGAGTGTGGAGCCACATGCTCTCTGCCATGTTACAAAGAACACCACCGGACCTTAATGCTCTTGCCAGCATCTCGAAGAAAGGCCTTTCCACAAGCTCTTGAGCAGGACCTACGCTCGAGAATAAACACAAATTGGCATCCATTTAAAAATTAATCATACTGAGATTAGACAATCAGAAAACAGAATATATGAAACTAATAGCATACCGACAGGATCTGAAGAATCGACAATAATTGCATCATACTTCCCTTCTGGAACATTCCTTATAAACTCAACGGCTGATCAAATTACAAGAACAAAGATCAACATATAATGAAAAAAATAAATACTATGACGGAAGCACAAAAACAAAAAAGCGCTTTTGGCGTGCAGAAGTATAACAGTCAAGTATTACCATCACCAACATGAAGATGGACACGGGAATCTTCAAAGCCAACAGCTAACTCAGGAAAAAACTTTTTACTAACCTATGAAACAAGAAATTACATAATGAGCATACATAGGACTTAACCAGATATGGAAGTTGAAACATAAACAGAATATGTTTTTACCACATACATCTATAACCATTTTATCTATTTCACATATATCAATAGATTCTACAGAACTGTGACGAGAAATTTCCCTCAAGACCCCACCATCACCACCACCAACCACCAGAACCTACAGATAGGCAATATGAAATTAGTTTTGAGCATAGTAAATCTAATTAGAGCAACAGAATTTGAAAAAAAGGAGAAAGATACTTGCATTTTTGGGTGATTTGATGGAACACAGAGGAAGATGGGCTATCATCTCCTGATAGGCACATTCATCTTTCTCACTGAGCTGAAGAATGCCATCAAGAACAAGCACCTTTCCATATGTTGCAGACTGCATATCAAAATACAATCAAATATGTATGCATGTATGTGTATACGCATGCATGCATGTATGTGTATATGCATGCACGCATGTACGTGTGTCAAAGTTATAACACAGACAAGTCCAATTTGTCAAAGTTCAAAAGACGTACCTCAAAAACCAGGACCTCTTGATACTCTGATTTCTCCTTGAACAAAATCTTTTCTACAGCCAAAGAATGTGCTTCTCCTGCAAAAGAAATGAAACTACATTAGCCCTAGGTTACTCATTTTCAAAAGAATGATATTGATTTGGGTTCACAGTATTCCTCCATTTGTATTTTATCAAGGGAGATTAAGATATTTTACAAATTTCCTCAACCAGTTAAACCCATGCAGCTGATAAAATAATAGTTAGTTCCTTTAAAAGGTGGACAACATTTACAAATAAGTACCTTCCATCAATAAAACTGCGACAAATGATTTGGTAAACGTATTGATAAATCTTATTATTAAAGGTCAATTGTCTACAATACCCTTTAATCTTGACAAAGTAAAGGCATGCCTTTCAAACCAAGCCCTGATTTTCAATAGAAGTAGATCTTCTAGATCCAACTAACACAAACACATTGTGGTACTAACAGTTTGAACAAAAGGCTGGAACACATGGTAAAGAAAATCTCAAAAACAATAGTTTCACAAGTTTTATGGGGCTTCATGATAAAAAATTACAACTTCATGTAGTTGCTTCTCCGACTACTAATCATAGTGAATACTCAATCACAACAAAATTATTAAATATGATATGACTTGGTCCTATTTCCCAGTGATGTAAAACAACAGAAGAACAACATCAATGGCTTTGGGTCTTGAATGCAACATTTCTTTGATACAATAAAGCTCAAACTGCAATAATCATAGTGAATGACCATGGAATATGATCCCAAAGTCTACATACCTGGCCACATGGGGTTGTTAAAGTACATGCGTTTGGCCGCAGCATCTGAAGTTAACAACAAAAAAAAATGAAAAGGGGTTAACAATCAAAAAGCCTAAACTGAATAACTTTGGGCAAAAATCAATATAACAAGGCAACTTTCTATTGTTTTATTCATATGAAGGATCACATTAACATGAAATGTAACTAGAAATGTATGCAAAGATCTGTAGAAAGAAAGACAATGACCAGAAGAAGACCGATGTTCAGAAATCCATCCGGAAACAACTGTTGCATGACAGTTAGCTTCAAGTTCAGGGTCATGAGCAAAGGCCCGGGCCTTCAGGCAACATGGAGGGATATCACCGTGAGATCTTTCCTCATTCACCTTCCCATCCAAAATCTTCTGGCATCCCAAATCTCTTCCGGCGTCTCCCTCCATATATTCTCCTTTTCTTCTCCAGCTCCAGTCTCTAACCACAATAACATGAATTCATTACAAAATTAATACAACATGAAGCAGAAACAGATACACCTAAAGAACCAAATTAGTTCAAAAAAAGACAAACAACCAACTGTGCTCCCTCCATTCCACAATCAAGCTACATATTTCAAACATTTTACTTTCGTTTTGGAACAGAAAACAACCCCTAAAGTTAAAAGCAATCTTAGAAAAGGTTAGGGTTTTAGGTCCACAAGCAGACAATTCCCCTGTTATAAACTATTTCCCAATTATGATTCAAGACACCATAATGCAAACAAAATTAGAGTATATAACTGAAAAAGCGTGAAATTACTTCTGAATTGAAAGTATAAAAGTACATAAATTGCCTGATTATTAGCACATTAACGCAAAATAACCTCCCGATTTCAACTACAAAAAGGGCATCAATGTAAACCGGTTTGCCATTGAAGCTACAGATCAAGCATCTCCCTATTAATTGATAAAAAAGATAGATGCAACCATGAAGACTGGATCAAAGGCGATGAAAAGTCAAAAAGAGGAAGATTAAACGTGGAATCTAAGGGTGAAATGGTACCTGTGAAAATATAAGTTGTGATAGTGCAAATGTTAGGGAATATGTGTAGGGAGTCAGAGGTGATAATAATAATAACGAGATGGAATCGAAAGGGAAGAAAAGCGCACAGTAGCGAGCGCTCTTGGGGTTTTCCTTTGGAGACGAAGAAGATTGTGGAACACGATGCGCGCATGAATCAATATTCAATATTAATAGAAATCGAATGATTGGGAAATGACTCATATGCCCCTGGGCTTGCCACGAGACTTTCCCTTGCTACCAATATAAAACTCATATATTTTATTTTATTTATTTATATTTATATTTATTATATTTTCAAGGGTGTTTAGCTATGTTAGTAGGCTCTGGTCGGACCGGTCGGCCCGTTCGGGATTCGGTTGGGCCATCGTTCTGATTCACCCCAAATCGTTTTTTTTTCAAAAACCGGCCAGTTTGGCGGTTGGACCGGGGGCCCGAGTCGTGCCGAATTTCCAATTTTTTTTTTTGTTTTTTTGGATTTTAATACATACACACACATATATAATATATATATATATAGGGGCCGGTTACTATACAAAGCGTAATTTTCGTGCGAAGTGTACGAAGTCACCAGAGTGTGACACGTGTTTTTTAGCGGAGGGGTAGTTTCGTCCGAGCTACAATTACACATAAAGGTTACATAATTACGCAATTTATATTCATAATTACGCAAATTATATCTATTATTACGCAAAGAAAAATTAAATCAGTTATAAAAAATAATCACGCAAGTTATATTGATAATTACACAAGTTATATGATAATTACACAAGTTATGTTGATAATTACGTAGTGAATAATCACGCAAGTTATACGCACAACACATAAACGTTTTCTTAAAAATATTATTTCTTTAAAAAAAAGTATAGCAATACTATACTCATATTTAAAATGATAAGATGCTTGTTTTTATGGTGTATTTTTTTTTAAAAAATAATGTCATATGAAAAAGTTATATGTATTTAAAAACGAGAGGAAGTTAAAAAAGTCAACAATTGTAAGCTATTACCAATTCTACCCCTCCAGGAACATTCCTTGCTTGATTATCTCATCTTAAATCTGAACCGGTCATCTCTTAGATCGATGGTCCTTGTTGCTTCGTACCATTCGCACGAAAATGACACTTTGTACCGTAAACTTTCCCTATATATATATATATATATATAATATATATATATATATATATATATATTATATATATATATATATATATATATATATATATATATATAATATGATGTCATCCGATTTTTAAATCTAATCCGACCAGTCGACTAGTAAAGTGAGGTTCGATGTTCGATTTGGTTCTGAGAATATTGGCGTTTAAAACTACCTTTACATTTGAGTAGTATTTTTGAGACATGATGTCAATCATTTAAATTGATTTTAATTTTTAGATCTGACTCGTATAAGAACATTATTAAAAACATCCAACTTTATAAAAAAAAATCTTTAAGTTAGGATTGAAACAAGAAGGTTAGGATTGACGCTGAGATCTTAAAATTACACCATCACACCTATACCATTAGACCGGGGGACCAAATGTCGTATTCTAGCATATATAGGGAGGATATTCGCTAAATAGTGAAAGCTTTTAAAAAGTAAAAACTTAGAAAACGTATTGGAATTTCATATCTATGGTTATTGTGATAAGAGTGGAAAATTTGGAAATTACGTACCTCATTAAAATAGGCGTTTATCTATTGCGACTTGCGAGGGATAATTTAGTCAATCAACATATTTTTAACAAAGATTTGATAATAATGAGTTAAAAGCAGTTTTAGTTGATGGTAATCCACTCCCTATTTTACAATAAGATTTGATCTCAAATGTTCTTGAAAAGTGAATGAATTACGTCTATTTGGAGTGATAATATGAGATATTTGTTTTAATTAAGATTGAATGTAATCACTATATACGTAAATAAATTAGACCTTCTATTGTTAATTTTTATCATTAAGTTATATTCATTAATCTATTCTATATCTATACTTTTATACTATATAATAAAAAAATATTTTTAAAAACACGTGTCAACTACCGGTAAAATCTAAATTTTTGTTTCCTGTTTCTCCCTTCTATTAAAAGAATATTATTCTAATTAAGTAAACTAAATAATTAAATACCTACCTAAAATATAAATGTTTTTTATTTTAATAATTTATTAAAACATACTAAATCAGTAAAATATAAGATTGCAATTATATTTTATCTTAAAATACAATTTTATAATTCTTGATTTTTATTATTTATATTTATTATTTTTTTAAGTTTCTTTGTTTATTATTTAACTAGGTTAGTACCCGTGTATTACACATGTTGAATAAATAAAATATTAAATAATGATTAATACAGATTAATGAATTATAAAATGATCTTTTGATATAAGATATGATTGACATTACGTACGAGCGATAAAAGGCTGATATTATTTTTTAAACTTTTGTTTATTTTTTTTGTTTTTTTCAAAAAAATGTTATTTTTAATATATTATTTATTATGACTTTAAAATTTAATTATTTTTGTTTCATAAGAATTTTATTGTTTAAAAGCCACAGGTTTTAAAATATATTGTGTTTTTTAAAAGCTTGATATGTTTTTTTTAATTTCTTATTTTATAAAAAATTATTTCTTTACAAATTGTATTTGTAGAAATATCTTTTTTTAATTTAATAAAAAATATTTTTAATATGAAAAGACTTAATAATATCATTTGTAGTTAATGTGATATTTATTAAGAGATAGAAGCGAGAAAATAAAATTTAAGAGCTTTAAAATTATGACAAGTGACATATAAAAACCCTCTTTTATTAGTATAGATAGATTAACGATTAATAGCATGTAAACATATAATGTAATATATTAAAAAACACAATGATTTTAATACGTTAAATCTCTTTTATAAATATAATATATGAGTTTCTAATCTGGTTTAAAAAATATTTAGAAATGGAGAACACTTCGAATAAGTTTATTGCCTCTAAATCACCACGTAAAGTGTGTAAAGATATGTTTCTGAAATCATTTTTGTTCTCCAAAATCTTTATGCTCAACTCAATTTTTTTTGCTTTGGTATTAATGTATTATTGTTTTTATTTTTTGAACGATCTATTCTACTCCTATAATACACCAAATTATATCATTGTTTGGTTTGAACCCAAGACCTCCCCTCTAAAATACAAAGCCTCTACCATGTGAGCTAGCCTCACATTAGTTTTTTTTTTTGAATGGCAAATCTACGACCATGTTTTAGATGATAGGTGTTATCTTAATCGGGCATACCTATCCGTTTCCCAGCCGGGACCCCATCCTCAATCCCTTCAGAGGAAAACTTATTGCTGAGAAAACCCACTGGCTCAACTCTGAGAAATTTTGCTGAGAGTAAAACTTGAACCATAACTAGTTGTTATTGATATGGAAGAAGCAGGTACGTACCTATGGAAAGGTTTGATCGTGTGAAGAGCAGAGACTTTGATAAAAGTAAGTAATAGGTGTGATGTGGTTGATTAAATGCATTTTACTTTTTTTATGTATTTGTTAACTAGGCTAGAAACCCGTGTAATATACAGGTTGAAAATATAAAAACTGTATAATTCATAAACGCATAAATATTTCGTATTATTAAGTTAAGTATTACATATAACAATGAAAAAATAAAAAGTTTCATTTCTAAGTTATAAATATTCGAATACTTCTTTGAATAATATAACATACTATTGACCCGTACAAAATTACTAATTGTCTTAAAATTCACACTAACTCAAAATTTATAAAAGTATGTATAATTCAAAACAATATATCTAATCTAATATAACTTCTAACTACTTTAATAAAAAGATAACTAAGTAGGGACATGTGGTAGCATCATATTTTCTTCTCACAAAACTGTTTTCGCTTCTCTCTTATATTTAACAAACACATTAATTACTAAAAATATTATTTAAGTCCTTTTCAGATTAAAATATTTTTTTAATAAATTAAGAAACAGATCTTTTTATTAATGTTATTTTAAAGAAATATTTTTTTATAAAATAATTTTTTTTTCTAAAACATCAAACTTTTTTAAAACTACGAAATGTTTTATAGTTGATTTTTTAGAAAGTAAAACTTTTATAAACAAATTATAATTGAAGTTGTGAGTTATAATAAGAAAGTTTTAAAAATGATTTTTTTAAAACGTTTTTTTGAAACAACTTCTTCATTCTATTTATAATAAGTAAGATTTTAATAATATCATTTTATAATTAATAAAATTTTATTTTATTTAATATTTTATTTATTCAACCCATGTAATATTTACTTATGATAATGATTACATAATTTAATTGATGACATAAAAATTATATTCAAAATGAATTATTAATTTTGTTTCTCATAATAAAACTTGACTAAAATAATATCTTAGTTTAGGCGGGAAATTTTTTAAGGAGTAACAAGAGATTGTCATGTGTCATACTAGTTACTTCATTATTATATACTATAGATGCGTTGCAGGATCGATGTTTGTCTCATAACACAAGATTAACTCACAAACTCACTTAAGATCACTCAAGTTTGATGAAGCAGAATCTCTACTAAGTTCACAAGTAATATAATAAGTTAACACAAGAACACAAGAGTGATTTTCAAGATACTTGTATATATTACTTCTCAATTCAGTATTACAAGACTCTTACAAGCATTGTTACTAATTACATGGAGAAACTATATATATTACTATCTACAGCCGGTTATACTTAGAAAACCAGCTGAAATATAGAACTAGACAAATACTATATTGCTAGAAGTAAAGTATCTAAGATAAAATACTATCCTAGATTAGGTAGTCATGACAGGTTCATGACTTACATTTTGTCACCAACTAAGAATGACAACTGTACTAACTGATAATAGGTGAACAGTGGATTAAATTATGGTCAACTACATGGGCGTGGGAAGTGTCATGCAGTATATCAGAGTTTGCAGCGGACTGTCAGACATACCATTCTTATGTCCACTTATTCATAGTTGGTTCTTCCGAAACTAAATGGCATCGGAAGAACTTATTCTTCCGAGACCATTTTTACTTCGGAAGAATCAACTTCTTTCGAGTCTTCTGCAAGTCTTTAGGACTTTATTCTTCGGAAGACGTTGTCATTAAGATCTTCTAAGTTGTATACTTCAGAAAGAGAACTACTTAGTCTCGGAAGACTGAGTTCTCTCTTTGAAAGTTTTTTATACTTTGAGCTTTGGAAGATCTTTGACTTGTCTTCGGAAGAGCAGCTTTATCTTCGGAAGACCACTTCAATTGTACGACAAAATCTTTAAAGTGTTGTTTTGGTTGCATCAGCCTCATATGATCCAACATGCGTTTTGTTATAAGTTCTGTTTCACTTGTCTTCATGAGTTGATATAAATGTGCTTGTTATGAGCATGTAATCAAACGATTGTCAAGCCTACTATTTTTTTTTTAGTGTTGTTTCTTGATGTGTTAATTTTATTGTTATTTGTAATGTAATACCCAAAAATAATAACAATAATTATTATATTATAGTAAGGGTTATACTAATAACAAATAAAAAGAAAGAAAGTAGGTTAAGGAGATAATAATTCAAGTAATCAAATCTCAAAACATTGATCCATATTATCCACGTAGGGAGCGTCAACTGTGATTTTAATGAAATTCGTTTCTTTCGGATTGAGACTTTGACCATCCTTATCTTCTCCATCTACATCGACGTTGCAGTTGCAACTGAAGCTAGCACGAGTGGATCGTGGTGTTAATATCTTATTAACCGTGTTTCTCCTAGGCTTTATATACCTCTCATGACCACCATTCTGCTCACCTAAGCCCTATCTAAACTCACAATCATATATATGCCTTCAACAGCCGTTGTTGCGCGCAACCGCGTTGCTATATGTTTTCTTCTGCAGCCTTCGCGTGACAAGGTATGGAGAATTTCAGTTTGTACGTTCCTTCTTTTAAATCCCGCGTTGTAATGCTTTAACTTGAAGTTTGTTGCGTTCTACCGTTGGCATATTCAGAGCCATTACCATTATCGGTGCTGCCTTTCGCGTTATACTGGTTCTGTCGATAATCCTCAAGCTCCAGTTAAGTCATTGGGTCTAACCCACGTTGGGCAAATAAGGTACTAATATCACCCGGTTGAGTAGGTGTATTGCTATAAGGGTATCTTTTTATGTGATTCTAATCGTTCTGTTCATTCCATTCCGGCGACTAAATATCAACTAATATAGAACGGTGATACTAGCTATAAGAAGACTACCTGCAAAAGATTATAAAAGATGCCGATTTATAATGGTCCTTACTCGTTGTCATTTTGAAATCTAAATCTCACCTCACACGTCATTTGGAATCACCTTAAATACATAATTGATATGAGGCTTTAAATTGTGGAATTAGGCCACTGAACTTGGTTGTCAAAGAGATTAGATAGGATTAAATGCTTTATTTAATCCGGACAAGTAGCACAGATTCACAATTTCAAATGATATATTATTTTTTTTTTATCAAGCTTCTTGTCATCATAATCTACAAGTTGAATATTTATGGCGTAAAAACAACTTATAGTTGAAACAACGTTTAAAGAAAATATGCTTCACTATAAGATCGATCTCCGTGGCCGGAATAGCAATCAAATAGTGAATCAGATGATCCGATTGAAGTCTAAATTTGATCCTTAATTAAACAATAGGTTCCTTGCATTTGTGGAGGGAGACTTGAATTGATTACCTTTGCTTTCCTAATTAAGGTACGGATTTTCGGTCCTTTTTATCGTAGTATAAATCATGTTTTTCTTTACTTTGGAGTACGGATGTTGATACTTTTATTGTTATATTCCGCCGTTGCTTCCGTTAATTCGGGCATTTACTAGTCATCTAGCATTATTTATCTAGTTCTGTTCTGACTCCTTTGACTTATTAGTTTTACTTATTGAGACTTGTAGCATGCAATAGATATTTTATAAGTTATGCTCATTATTGCATGTTCCCGTAAATAATAAGATGGAATTTATTGATCCGTTATATGTTGGTAGTTATACTACCCTTTGATTTAGCACTCTGTTACCCGAGCTTGTTCGACATGTCATTATGGCGTCAATGACATGACATTTTTCGTGACGGTGTTTATAAAAAGTTCACGGCGTATCCGTTAACACGTTAGTACTTAAGTAGTACTTTGGCCATATTGGGAGGCGGATGGATTGATCCCAGTTCAATTCAGATCAGTTCAGTTCCGGGGATGGAATCATGTGTGTAGGCCCCACACACCATCTCATATAGGTGCATAGTTTAGCTAGCTATATACCTGTCAGTTCAGATTTGGCTCTGGATACTTACTTATATTACACGACTTATTTTATTCGACTATACTTGTCGTGTAGATCAGTTCGGTTTCAGTTTTAGTATTACATGTTCAGTTCAGTATCAGATAAAGTATTATATGCTTAGAATCAGATTTCAGTTTTTAGTATCATATGATCAGTTATGTATCAGTTTCGTGTGTAGAAGTTTGATAATACGTTTTATCATTACATCGTCATTACTATTGTTCTTTCCGTCACTGAGCAACTTTTGGCTCATCCTTATTTTCTTTTGTGGTGTTTTCTTATAAATTTGTAGGTAATCAGGGTAATCCGGGAAATCAGTGAAAAGTGAATTGAAGATCAAGACTTTGCTTTTGCTTTAATTGATGTAACGAATATTTAATTAGGTTCATTTGAAGTATTTGGTTTGTTGAATTGCAGATTTCAGACCGTCTCTTTTATATAATGGATTTGGTTTTTGATTTGATATCTGTAATAGTGACACGTCGGCCTCTTCGATGTAATGTGTTCTCTAAATTTGTTAGAGGTGGTGTATATTGTCACACTTTTGTAAAGCGGAAACATTGGGATACGCCAATCATTTATCATAACACATTGTTGTAATAGATATAATAAATATGCATTCTACTCAAATGAGAAATGAGATACGTGTGCTACATGAAGTCTAAATGTGTACGAAACATAGCCATGTCTTAAAACTAGTCGCACAATGTCATGTCTATCTCCTTGGAACAAAACAAACCAACCAACAAAACATAAAATAACAACCAAACAAGCCAAAGTACATATTGTTCAACAATAATAAATATAAATTATTCAAATATATGTCTCCATCATTAAAGCTTCATGTGAAATCAAGTCCAAGCACCTCGGTTGTTATTATCTGAAAAACATGATTAAAAAACATCAACTATATATTTGATGAACTCGTAGGTTTAAGAGACAAATAAATAAGTCATGATAATTCAAGTCAATAGTGAAAGTGGACCAATTATGTCTATGCATGACTAGTAAAACAATACAAATATCAACATTAGCCCACAACCAAACCTAATAATAACTAAACAAGTTGCCCCAATTCTAGTGCTTGTCTCTAGACGTTAGCAAGACCTTGGACCATATTCACCCAATGTTGACCCTTGGTAATGGTTGGCGCAACCAACACTAAATGCGGGTGTCAACCCAAATGGTACTACTTAATATCTTTCCATTGGCTCAAACTCGTGACGACAAGTTAATGAGTTTTACATATTGATCTATAGATAACCGATAAGACCTCCTTGACCATTCACATTAAAAACCTAAAAGGTTGGTAAGTTTTATCTAGCCACATTAAAAACCGCATCAATCTTTTGTTTTGATATAACATAGAAAGTTTATCATAAGCATCACAAACTGCATTCTTGTAAATTATATAATATATTACTCCCGGTGAGTGTAACCGTTCCGAAAATCAATCTCCATCGTTAGATTGTGCTAATGTTGAATCGCAACCGTCTAAGGTCGACGGTTACCGATTATCAGGGACAGTTACCGGAGTTTATGCCCATCGCAGGTTTACCCCACTCCCCCTCAGTTCCGCAAATTTCTCTGCAGTTGTGATCTTCAGCCTTATAATTCATTCCCCTCTCTTTATATCGCAAACCTTCCCAATAGCTTAGAATGTTACGTTTTCTTTCGTATCTGAACTGCCCTGACTTTCACTCTTGCAAGTTATAATAGCCCATCATTGTAGTTATAATAATATGTTAGAGTACTAGCGTTTCATGACCAGTTTAGTTGCAAATTTAGATGTTTAGAATAAAACCCTTGAGTTCCACCGCTCGGTCGTGTTCTCAGAATTTCGGAGATGAAATTAAATTAAGGGGTTAGAGCTAAAATAACCCAAAACAAATGAATATCTAATGAAAGAGTCAATAATAATAATAATAATAATAATAATAATAATAATAATAATAATAATAATAATAATAATAATAATAATAATAACAATAATAATAATAATAATAATAATACATTAAACTATTAACAATACAATAATTGAGAAGAAGGGGAAGACGTGATTTTGAGTTTATCTCCACAACCCAAACTTCTTTCTTCTCCCTTATCTGCAACAACCTAAACCTAAAACACCGATGACCATGGGATTTCAAGTCTCAACCCCACGCAACAAGAGCTATATTAAATGGATCCTGATGCTAAATCGTCCTCACAAAAGCACTTTCACAAACAACTCCTTCTCACATCTCATTCAATCTCCCTGTTTGGGTTACCAAAATCGGGGACTCTTGACCTTCGATTTGAAGTCCATTAGATCTAGCAATCGAATTCGCAACCGAGGTAAACCAATACCCTGTTCGTCCTGTTATGTTTTACGTTTTGTTTCTATTCTTATTACCCCTAAAACTTCTCACAAATAGGGTGCTGGCAATTGTGTTACAGCCACTAAATTGAAGCGCCTAAAACCGAGATAACCTTCTGATCCGTAATCCTCATTGTCTGCACACTCTGAGGTAAATCTCTCTGTTGCATATCTTGGTCATCTATTGTTAAATAAGAGGAACACATACTGTTGATGGGTCACTTGCTATTGGCATATGCTAACCTTCTAGTACTTCTTAATATTAAAAAAAAATCAAACTAAAGTTCTGTCATAATAAACTTAACTGTTGTTTTGGCTTCTTTTACTTAATATTAGGCATATCATGAATAATTGAAATCATATAACTCCTATTCATACCTTAATGTAATAAGCTGACTTAATCTGAATGATTTCTGTTGCGTTTCTTTTGTTTTTAGTTCACAGTTGTAACATTTCGTTTGACCCATCCAAGTGACAATCATTTCAACTCAATTTATTACCATACTTAGTTATGTAGGACCAGCAAGCTTATGTAAGCATCATTGGTGTTAAAAATGTCTAAATTACATGATAATGATCTCATGAATTTTGTATTAGTTAGTGTGACATAGCATTCTGCAGTTAAGCCATTTACCTCCAGGTTTTAATAAATATATCAAATAAAGTAACAAATAATAAGTAATAAAACCAGCCACAATAATAAACAATAATTATTCACGGGGTGGGGATTTCAAAGGATGACGAATTAGATTAATATGAAAATAAATCTAATGTACACGTCGGTGGAACTTTAAGACATTAAGAGCATTAGACGTTTATTCAGGTACGGATGTTCTTCGATACTTTTATATGCTTTACCAAAATTTTGCTACTTTAGAAATTTGATCCGCTGATCTGCGATTTACTTGTATGATCTGCTAAGCTACTTTGATGTGTGCTGTTGAGTTATTTTTGAAACCATTGAGAAAAATATATTTTTATGATATGTTTGTGAACACTATCATTTGTGTGCCTTTACTTGATTTCATTCAATTTAGAATCATTACACGTGATGAACATACTTTTGATGGAGGTTGGATTATATGTTCTTTCATGTGGCCATAGAACCCTAGATTTGTAGACAGGAGATAGGGATACCGAGTCAACTATATGGAGGTACCATAGGCTTGTCGTTGTGGCTACCGACGGCTTGACACTATCCGTGACGGTATGATCAGTTCACGACGTCTCTACTTTGTTTATGTGATTATGCTCGTGGGAGAGCTTTTGGATTATTTAGGAGGCGTATGGATGCATCCTAGGATTTTGATAATATATTTAGTTCGCGGTTGAGTTGTGTAGTGCCATACACACCTTTCGATTTAGGGGTGCATTGGAGTCGCGACAAGTGTGCCATTGTGATTATGTTATATGATATGCGATATGATATGTTGGCACTGTGGATGTGCATTTTGGAATATTTGTTTGTAGGCTACTCGGTATCAACAACCCTAACCCTTCGTTGCTTCAGCCTTTATTCTTTGTTTATTCTGGTGTAAAGGGTGGAATTCTGTGGAGATGTTTTAAACTTAAGAATTTGTTTCTTTTCTAAACCACTGACATTATTTCTTTGATATATTATTTTGTCTATTGTGATCTACATCCGCGCACTGAGCTTGTAGCTCAGCCGCTTTCTTGTTTTCGCGGCAGGTAATCAGGGTTGATCAGGGCTGTGTGACGAGAGCTAATAGGAGTTTGGAATACATGCTTGGAGATTTATTTCTTTTATTTCATAAGACTTGAATTTTTGATTTAGTATTTATTTTGATGGATATTTTAGACTTTGTAAGTTGATGTTTTTAACCTTCGTAATATAAGTATTCTTTTGGACTTAGAGTGTTCTGTTAATATTTGACGTGACCTCTTGTTCCACGTTGGGGTGGGGGTGTTACAGAGAATGGTATCAGAGCTTAGGCTCGATTCTGTAGTAAGCATAGGCTTGACCTGTGAGTTTGGGTAGAACCTAATATAGGACTGGGTAGAATATCATATAGGATTCTTCTTCTTTTATTTTGTACTCTACCGTATTTCTTTCAATTTTAACACCCTTTTACTTGTTCAAATCTACGTTATTTAGATGGCACGTCCTTCGACTAGCGGCACTCGTGGAAGACGTAATACCAAGAGAAACAACAATGAAAATGCAGGAAATATCGATCCAGTCCTCCTAGCTGCACTTAATCAGACCGTTGCAAACGCAGTTGCTCAAAGTGTTCCTCAAGCTGTTGCTACTGCCCTTCAGAATAATCCAGCTCAGAATAATGGTGGTAATGCTGATGGTAATACTGATGGCGAAGGGGATGGTGGTGCCAATGCCAATGTTGCTCTTACTCCGGTGTTACTTGAGAGATTCCAAAAGCAGAAACCAGATTCTTTTCGTGATGCTCCAACACCTATAGATGCGGAAAATTGGATTGCACATCTGGAGAAAATCTTTGATGTTCTAGAGACTACTGAAAATCAGAAGGTACATTTAGCAGCTTATAAGATGGAAGGAGATGCTCAAAGGTGGTGGAAGGCTTTGAAAAATGCTCAAGGAGAGGGATATGTAGAGGCTCTCGCGTGGCGTGACTTTCTGGATGTGTTTTACGAGCAGTATTTTCCTGAGTCCGAAAGAGATGCGTATCGTCGGGAGTATTTTAGTATGTGACAGAAGCCTAATGAGACTATCACAGCCTACATGATCCGTTTCATTCGAGTAGCTGGAATTGCTGGTGCTGTGGTAGGGTCAGCAGCTGATCAGGCTGAACGATTCAAGTGGGGATTATTATTCGAGTACAGGCGACCTCTCATTAATGATAAATTTTCCACTGTAGCGGAGGTCGCGAATGCAGCTAGAAATCTGGAATTAGAAAGAGCTGACTTTAACTCTTTCAGGCCTGATGGAGGTAAGAAAAGAGGCAGAGATGACGAAAATGGGTCAAATTCTGATCGTCGGGCGAAATTCCATTATGGAAATCAACGTGGTTTTTACAATCACTCTCGGCACTCAGTCAAGAGGATGGCAAGGTCAAGGATCTTATCGTAATGGGGGTAATAATGGTCATGGTCAGTGGCAAGGTCAGAGAACGTACCAAAATATAGGCAACAATTATGGGAATCAAGGAAGGAATGGAGGAGGTAATCCAAACAGAATTCCTATCACACCATGCGCTAAATGTGGAGGTAATCATCCGGGTAGGCCTTGTTATCGAGAGACTGGAGCATGTTTCACTTGTGGTCAGACAGGTCATAAAGCTAAGGATTGCACTATGAAGGGTAATACAAATCGATATAATGGTGGCAATAATCAACGTACAACAGGAGGTAGGGTGTTTGCTATGACTGCTCATCAGGCGTCCGAGGTTCCAGGTAGCGTATAAGAAACTCTTACTTTAAATAGTAATTAAAAAAAAAATCAGTGATTTCAATCGAACTTTTGTTAGGATCAGTGATCTAAGTTTGATCAATTAGAGTTGAATCACAGCGGAATTAGAGCAAGAATTAAGCAAATATAGCAAGAACACAATAAATATTCAATGGAACAGTACACGGTTATGTAGATATAGGGTTTTCTGCAAAGAGATAATAACATTCATGCACACATGCTTCGGTGTGGCGGCTGCTAGGTTTTCCTAAGCTGCACCGATTACAATTAGGTCAGCATTCCTTATATATAGGAATGTGACGTCTGCTGATGTCACTTGATAGTGACATCTAACAGAATTATTACAAACTACTGAAAGTAAACAAACTACTGAGAATGTTCACAACAACTGAGAACATCTCAGATTATTCTAAGTACACGAAGAAACATAAAACTACTGAAACTATAAGTACAGAAAAGAAACTACAACTACTGAAAGGAAACCATCACAACTACTGAAGAGGTCTTCTTCAGCTGTTGTGACAATCATCTGACACTTGGTCTTCAGTCTGTCTTCAGCTTTTGTCTTCAGACTTTGTCTTCAGCTCTTTCACTTCAGACTTTGTCTTCAGCTCTTTCACTTCAGACTTTGTCTTCAGCTCTTTCACTTCAGACTTTGTCTTCAGCTCTTTCACTTCAGACTTTGTCTTCAGACCTTGTTATCAGCTGATGTCTTCAGCTGTTGCAGACTACTTCAGTTGTTGTAATGTCCGTGGGACTTAAAGGTTTTTCTGATCAGGCTCATTGGTTCTTTTGGTCCAACAAACTCCCCCTGAACCAATGCAGCCAAAACCTTTAAGCTTATTGAGGTCCCACTTATTCTTGGCAGAAATACTCTCTTGATCAGCTTTAGAGATATCGGATAAGCACAGGCCAGGGAACAGGTTTCAGTAGATGTGAATGTCAAAGGATGGAAGGGAACTCTGTCTTGGGGAACTGGACACAGAGCTGTTATCCCAACCATGAAACCTACTTCCCATTGATGAGTCTATAAGACTCTCTGACGTAGGCCTCAAGGAGAACAACTTGTTCCTCCTTAGTGAGTTCTTCTGCTTCTCCTTCGAAGAAGAACTCTGGGCCATAGTACTCTGATAAGTACTTTATCGTCTTTCCATTTTTCAACTCAACAGTTGTTATCTCTCTGTAAGCAAACTCATCTGGGTGAGTCCCTTCTAATAACAACTGGAGTTCATTCTTCTTGATCTCTTCAAGCCTCTTGTATAACAACCCCTTCTTGACCATTTTGTTCTCCATTAGAGTTTGAGGGGTCATCTTTGACTTGTAGGCTCTCTTGAAGTCTTCAAGTATTTCCCAGGGTGAGACTACAATGGCCAACATAATAGCAGCATCTATGGTCTTTCTCACTTGGCCATTGTATCTACTTGGTATGGATTTCTTATGAATTCTAGAACTAACCCTGGGGTCTGGCCAAATCCTTACTCTCTCCTTTTGATATTGAAAGGTATACCTGAGAGCATACAGCCTTTGAGCATGTTTCTTCATGGCTTGTATAGATGATGACTGAGGAAACTCTTTGTCAATCATCTTCAAAAGTTGCTCATCGTGCTGTTTCTGTTGTTCTTCTTCTTCAATCTTAACTTTCACCATTTGCCTCTGAAAGTCTGGTGTTATCATTTGTTGACTTCTGGGCTCAGGTAATTTTAGAACAGCAGAGATTGGCAGACTATCTTCTTCATCATCTTCTTCTTCTTCTTCTTCTACCATCCTCAACACCCTTCTCCTCCTTCTGGGTGCATCACTGGATGTGGTTTGAGGTGGTTTTTGGGGTAAGGGAGTTGGTTTTGAGGGTAGAGTTGATTTGGAGGTTGTGGGGTTGGTTGTTTTTGAGAGGGAGTTTGGGAAGGCTGATCTAGCATTTTTATGGTGAGTTTGGCTTTGGAAAGCTTGGCCATATCAGTTCTCTTCCCAGCACCTGCTTCGTCTAAGGCTTCTATAATCAACCCCTTGTTGAATTCTTCAGAAGCACAGATTCTGGTGGTTATTGCCAGAATACTGTCTCTGGTCCAAGATTTAATCTCAATTAATGATCTTCCCAAGTATTTTGCAATAAACCGGATCATTATCTCCAACCTCTCCCTTTCCATTACACTATAACTGGCCCATCTTTCTTGTATCTCATTAATCTCCAGCCTTCTGATCTCAGTGTCTAATGTGGCTGTATCAAAGCCCTGTCTGAAGAGTTGATCTATTATTTTGTCCATTGATCTGCTGTGAGCTTCATCAGCTTCTTTAATCAGATCTTCCAATGATTTCTCTTCATCAGGCTTTTGAGTTCCAGCACTTTTCTTTCTCTTGTATGTGATCAGCTGTTTTTCCTGTTCTTTTTCTTGTTGTTTATCCTCTTCCACTCTCTTTCTCTTTCCTTCTTTCACTACCTTAGACTCCCCCTTTTTGGGTGCATTGGGTTCAGGGGTTTGAATGGCAGAAAGCTTCTTGTGCACAGCATCATCAACAAGTGTTTTTAGAGTCGAGGAGATCCTCTCATCAATGGCTTTATGTACAATCTCATTGATGATGGGAGTGATGAGAGGTAAGGAAGTTTGAAATGTAGCAACCATCTGCTCAGAGGGGTTCTGTCCCTGAGAGGTGGTGCCAACAACAGTGGCTGGTGGCTCAGTTGAGTGAAGTGGCGGAGTGTTTGGGAAACCTTCAGATGAAGGTGCCATCTGTGGGTTTATTGGGGCAGATGGACTTTGATCCTGAGACATTTTGGCAAGCAGTTCTTTGAGTCTACTCACCTCAGCCTCAAGGATTGTGTTATGGGCTAAGACATCATAGAAAAAGCCCAGGTCATCATCAGTTTTTGCTGAATCACCTGACCTCCTGATTGAATCAGGATGTACATGCCCTGAGTGTAGATCAGTTGTAGCATGTGCCCCTTGTTCTTGGTTCTGGGGACTTCCTGCCTCAGGACTGAGTCCTTCATCGGCAGTTGCCTCTGGTGAGGTCTTAGAGATGTTACCAACTTCATCCTGTTCATTTGCTGAATCAGTAGAAGTGGCAGCCTCACCAGATGTTCTAACCTCCTCCTCTACACGGGGAGATTGAACATTATAACCCCTGTGCTGTGGGCTATCAGCAGCATTTTGGTCCTCTTCCTCAGATGTTCTCCCCATTGTAATTGGTGTCTGGGGAGGAGGAGAGGAATGCAGCTGACTCAACACTTGTGCAACAATAAATGTTGGGCTTTGAGGGGCGGTTGCATTTGGAGATAGGGTTGAAGCAGATTGCACCCGGGGTGACTGGTGCTCTTCAATGGTAACCTTCTCAATTGAGATAGGTTCCAGCATTGTGGTATCCCCAATTTTGGTTGCATCAGGATCCTGTTGAGAGGATGCCTGAGCGGCTACGGTTGGTGGAGTCTTGGACACTACTGGGGGGTTAGAACCAGTAAGTGTTTCCTGTATTGGTGTTACAGGGGCATCCTCAGGGGACTCATCTCCCTGAGTAGCCTTTTTGGGCTTTTTGGTTTTGGGTTTGGTGGGGACTTTGGATCTGGAAGTGGAGGCTGTGGGTTCCCGCTGCTTGGGTTTGAGCAGCCGGGCAGCCCCTTTCATTGTAGGGTCAGAGTTGTGCCTGGAGTATACTTCAGGCAATACAGCCGGAGCAGGGACTCCAAGGCCAACAAGGCCGTCTGATTTTAGCTGTGTTAAAATTATGGCCATGAGAAACCTGGGATATAATATCCATCTGTTTGCCACAGGTTTCAAGGCCAGATCCTTTAGTTCCATAAACACTATCTCAGAAAAATTTAAAGTTTGACGTTCAAAGATAGAGTATAATACCTGTTGCCATCGGGAAGACATTTGATCCCATGAAGAGGTTTTTGGTGCAAGGCAGACATTCACCATGTGGAAGATAAGACGTTCAGCATCATGGAAGTGCTTCTTCATAATGGTGGTAGCACTTAAGTCTCCTTCATACCCGTTGTTGATGAAAGACATATCGGTTGTGCCTTTCGGGTATTCTGTGACACAGGTGGCATCATGTAGATCTAGGGTTTGTCGAATGATGTCCGTAGTGATGACCACCTGTTTCTGGTTGACCAACGACTGGAGAGTGATTTGGCTATCATTCTCACTAGTTTGCACGGAGACGTTGGTCCAGAACTGGCTTAGGGAATCGGGGTATATGGTAGGATTCAGAAGAAACGCGGTTCGGTACTGGGAATCTACCATAAGATCGATGGCGTTATCAAATTTGTTCCAGAAGGCCGATTTTGAGAGGTAGGCAACACAGTTGTGTCTGGGTTTGAGTTTCATGGTCGCCATTGGTGAGAGTGAAAGGACGGAAAACGGCTAATGAAACGTCTGAAAGTAGGTTAGGTATTTATAGGGTAAGACAAAGGCTGATATAAAACGACTGAAAGTGTTGGTGCTGTCATCAGTTGTTTGAAAACAACTGAAGACCTGGTTTTAACTTTCAGAAGTTGTAACAACTGAAGACTTGGTATTAGTCATCAGTAGTTGTGAAACTACTGAAGACATGGTTTTGGCTTCAGGTGTTGTAACAACTGAAGACTTGGTGTTAGTCATCAGTAGTTGTGAAACTACTGAAGACATGGTTTTGGCTTCAGTTGTAAGTGAAGCAGCTGTTGTAGAAACAACTGAAGAGAAAATTTTCTCATCAGCTGTTGTCGTCAATTCTTAGCTCATCAGCTGTTTCATTCTGACCTCAACACTTCATCAGACTTTGTCTGAGTTTCAGATGTTTCATAGGTCATCAGTACTTATCTGTTATTCTGACATCAGCAGTTGTAACTACATCAGTAGTTGTAACCACATTAGTTCTGTTCAACAGATGAGTACTTCAGTACTTTTAAGTAATTTAGTCTTCAGTAGTTGTGAAAACTACTGAGGATAAAAGAACTGCAGTACTTATTTGTGACAGTAGTATACGAATGCTCATCAGTACTTGTTGACTGAGATCATCAGTAGTTGTCACTTATTGGTAGACCTCTCACTAAACTATTGTGGATCAGCTGATTCATGTTTTTGAGATTAACATGACTCAGCCTTCTATGCCACAGTTTAGATTCCTGAGGAGAGGCCTTGGAGAACAGGCAAGGATGACCTTTTAAATCAATCTTCTTTGACAAATCCAAGGCATATACTCTTCCTATCCTGTTGGCCTTCAGGAGAGTATATTCATCCAATACCTTGTCAATCAGCCTCAGAACTTTGGAAGACAGAATCCGGCAGTTCTGGCTTGTGAAAAGTGCAACATGCCCTTTATCACACATCTGACTAACACTCAGTAGATTATACTTGAGATTCTCCACATGGTTAACATCATCAAATCTGATTTCTCCATTTGACACAAATCCTTTCCCGATGATGTAACCCTTAGCATCATTTCCAAATGAGACAAATCCCTTCTTTCCTTGAGAGTAGTCATTAAGAAGAGAACTGCTCCCAGTCATATGCATAGATCCTCCACTGTCTACATACCAGATGCTTCTTTGGCATGCTGAAGAACCCTGCATATATCATAAGAAACTAGTTAGCTTTAGATACCCAAACCTTTTTGGTTTTGGGTATGTTTTCATCAACAGATTTAACCATAACTTGTTTCTCATGATTAACAGCTGATGAAGGTGGAGATGGTGCTGAAATGGAATTCTTAGATTTGGGCTTGGATTTCCTTTTCAGTGGTTTGATCACAGGTGCATCTAGTTGGTTAACTCTCCCCAACAAATGCTGAACCATCATAACAAGTTGTGTCTGATTTGTTGCTAAGGCCTTCAACTCATTTGACACATCAGTACTTGTTTTTGATGAGTTCCTGTGACCCACCATTTCCTCCTTCTTGAAATTCACAGACTTCGTCTGATGTTTATCATGAGGAACACTATCAGCTGTTTTCTGATAAACCCCATCCTTCTTTTTGGATTTTGGTGAGGCCTTGGGTTTATCAGTTTTAGATGACTGTGGTACAAACTTGGTTTCAAACTCATTTTTCATTTTATTTATTTCTTCTTTAATGAGCTTATCTCTGTTGAGTTTGGAACCCTTTTTGTACCAGCATTCATCAGATAGATGATTGAATTTACCACATATTTCACATGGCTTATTCTTCATCTTGGATTGATCAACTGCTGAAGTGGAAACTACTGAAGGTGTGATCTTCAGTACTTTCCTCCTTTCAGTACTTGTGTTAAGTACTGAAGGATCGGTAACAACTGAAGACTTGTTCTTCAGCTGTTCTCTATCCGTCCTGAAAGACCGTATGATAGATTCCTCAGCAGTTGTTAATCCTTTTATTTCATCAGATTTGAAATGCTTTTCAGATGTTGTGACTTGCCCTTCAGTACTTGGAGTACTTTGAGGAACAACATCTGAATTTCTCAGCTTCATGTGTTTATCAGCATTTAAACCATCAGGCAATTGATTTGCTGAGATCTTAACACTGACTTCATCCTCTAATTTTGTATTATCATTTGAGGATGAATCACATGATGATGTGGTTTGGAAATTACTTTCACCTTCAGATTTTACTATTGATTTTGAAGTAAAATCAGTAGGTGGTGCAGTATGATTGTAACCTATTCCAAACTTCACATTTGAAGCTGTTTGCTTGCTGAGAAGCATTTCAAATCCCTTGCAGGATGTTACCCATCGGTCACACTCAACTTGGGTAGCTGCAAGTGTCTCTTTGAGACTTCTGTGGTTCTCGAGTATGACCTCTACCTTAGCCTTTTCATCATTAAGTTGGCATTTAAGCTTGTAAATCTCATCATCTTTGTCATTAAGTGCAGACACATACTCATCTTTTCTTTTGGAAATAGTTTTCTCAAGCTCAAGATTTTGACTGATTAAAGCTACATTTGCCTCTCTAATAGAGACAAAGGCAGCTATGCATGATTCAGAACATAACTTGGCTTTAGCCTCAGAAGATATCTGGGTTACCTGTGAAGATGAAGCATCTGAGCAGGAACCCTCAGTAGACTCCAGGGCCATGAGAGCAAGATTCCCAAAAGGATGTTCACCACCATGTTGACCAGCACCAGCAGATAGTTGCTCATTGAAACCAGAAAGATCATCTGGTAAGCTGCTCCAGTCAACAACTCCTGGTGTGAAGAAGCTGTGATGAGGTTGAGATTGTGATGGAGATGGTTGAGGCTCAGGTAGGGCTTGAGGTTGTTGTGCTATAGGGACATGAACTGGATTTGGCTGTGGCATATAATAGCAGGGATAAGGATATGGCATTGAACCCTGAGGGACAAAGTATGCAGGAGATTGAGGTTGTGAGTGATGACCAGAACTAGCAGGATGTTGCCCTTTGTTTTGTGAACTATTGCTTGGAAAGGTCACAAAGGGTGCAGAGGAGTTAGATCCAGTTGATCTACACTCTCTTGCAAAGTGCCCAAGCCTGTGGCATTTGTGACACCTCAACTTACTCTTGTCAAAACCAACTTTGGTTTTGCCAGAGAGTCCTGGAAATTTCCTACCAGTTCTCTTGTAGAACTTTTGAGATCTGATATTGATCAGGGCCATTTGGCTCAAAATATCCATCTCTTCTAAATCATCATCAGCAATACCTTGCAAATCATCCATGATAAAACATAAATTATCACTATTACCCAGAATGACTGTCAACACCAACAAATGCATGATCAGAACTGTTTGAAGAGAAATCTATATGCTCATCATAATGACTTTCTGATCCAGCATATTCTGACTCATGACCGACCAAGGCAGTGTTACCTGGTACAAAGTCATCAGAGAGCTTTCCTGATGATGCCAGTTTCCTTTTCTGCTCTATCTCTCTTTCAAATGTAAGCAGTTTCCCATGGAGTTGGGTGAGAGATAGGCTATCCAGATTTGCACTGGAGCGTAGGACAATGGTGTATGTGTCCCATCTCTCAGGCAGTGATCTGAGGAATCTGTTGTTCATCTGGCTGTTAGTATACTCTTGCTTGACCATTTTCAGTTCAGAGATCAAGCAGGAGAAACGCTCAAACTGTTGAGTCAGTGTCTCACCCTTCCTATGAGAGAATGTCTCATATTGTTGGGCGAGGATTTCTCTGTTGTTTGCTAAGACCTCATCAGTTCCTCCGAATTGTTCCTTCAAAGCATTCCAGAGGTCATGAGCAGTTTCATGATGCATAAGCCCAGAATAGATTTCATTCGGCAGTGCCATGGCCAGAATTCCATGGGCTTTAGCATCAATCTCAAACAGTTTACGATCTTCATCTGAGTATTGCTCCTTCTTCTTCGGAACCATTTGATTGGTCTCCGGATTGTTCACCATAGGCTTGTGTGGACCATGAACCACAGATGTCCAACAACCTGAACTGTTAACAGACAGGTGATGAAGCATTCTTCGTTGCCATATGTTATACTCACTCCTAACCAGCATCGGAGGCTTGGTTGAGGAGCCAGTATTGTGAGGATCATTAGATGGAGTAGTCATTCTCAGATTCAAACCAAATCAATCAAGTTTCAAAAGATTTTGCACAAAAACACAACAAACTCAATAAGAACCAAGAAGAAACTCAAATTAAATAACCAGAAGCAGCAGAAAATCAATCTTTATAACCAGTTCTTGCAAATATGCTAATTCAATCAAACATAGATATCAATTAGCAGTTTCAATGATCAATTGTTAAACCGATCAATGATTAACCTGCTCTGATACCACTTGTTAGGATCAGTGATCTAAGTTTGATCAATTAGAGTTGAATCACAGCGGAATTAGAGCAAGAATTAAGCAAATATAGCAAGAACACAATAAATATTCAATGGAACAGTACACGGTTATGTAGATATAGGGTTTTCTGCAAAGAGATAATAACATTCATGCACACATGCTTCGGTGTGGCGGCTGCTAGGTTTTCCTAAGCTGCACCGATTACAATTAGGTCAGCATTCCTTATATATAGGAATGTGACGTCTGCTGATGTCACTTGATAGTGACATCTAACAGAATTATTACAAACTACTGAAAGTAAACAAACTACTGAGAATGTTCACAACAACTGAGAACATCTCAGATTATTCTAAGTACACGAAGAAACATAAAACTACTGAAACTATAAGTACAGAAAAGAAACTACAACTACTGAAAGGAAACCATCACAACTACTGAAGAGGTCTTCTTCAGCTGTTGTGACAATCATCTGACACTTGGTCTTCAGTCTGTCTTCAGCTTTTGTCTTCAGACTTTGTCTTCAGCTCTTTCACTTCAGACTTTGTCTTCAGCTCTTTCACTTCAGACTTTGTCTTCAGCTCTTTCACTTCAGACTTTGTCTTCAGCTCTTTCACTTCAGACTTTGTCTTCAGACCTTGTTATCAGCTGATGTCTTCAGCTGTTGCAGACTACTTCAGTTGTTGTAATGTCCGTGGGACTTAAAGGTTTTTCTGATCAGGCTCATTGGTTCTTTTGGTCCAACAACTTTTTATTTTTTTATTTATTTCCTACGTGCCCTACGCATTCAATTATTTTGTTATATACTTTAGGTACTGTATCAGGAACTCTTATTTTAAATGGTACTAAAGCATCTGTGTTATTTGATACGGGCTCTACGCATTCAATTATATCTTTATCTTTTGCGCAACGTGTTGGCCTATCTTCTTCTTTACTACACCCACCTAGGAATGGACTGGCTAAGCTCACACCAAGCCACCATTGATTGCCAAGCTAGACGAGTTACTTTTGGGGATGCAAAAAAACCAAAGTGTGTGTACCAAGGATCTTCTCCTAACGGGCTAGTTAAAGTGATTTCAGCGTTGAAGGCTAGAAAATTAATCAGCAATGGTTGCGAGGGATATTTGGCAGCTATACGTGATACCTCAAAGGAAGAGCATCAACTTGGGGAAATTGCAATTGTGAAAGACTTTCCAGATGTTTTCCCGGAAGAACTTCCAGGCATACCACCCGAAAGAGAAGTGGAATTTACTATTGAACTTGTCCCGGGTACGGAACCCATTTCTAAGGCACCATACCGAATGGCACCTTTAGAATTGCAGGAACTAAAGGAGCAATTGCAAGAGTTACTTGATCGTGGTTTTATTAGACCGAGCGTATCTCCATGGGGCACGCCAGTATTATTTGTGAAAAAGAAGGATGGATCCATGAGGCTATGCATCGACTATAGGGAGCTCAACCGTGTCACAATCAGAAACAAGTATCCTTTGCCTCGAATTGACGACCTATTTGACCAGCTCCACGGAGCAAAATACTTCTCGAAGATTGACTTAAGGTCCGGATACCATCAGTTGCGGGTGAGATCCGAAGACATTCCTAAGACTGCATTTCGTACTCGATATGGCCACTACAAGTTCCTCGTTATGCCATTTGGGTTGACGAATGCTCCTGCGGTCTTTATGGACTTAATGAATCGTGTCTTCCATGACTATCTTGATAAATGTGTTGTGGTCTTCATAGATGATATTTTGGTATACTCTAAATCCAAAGAACAACATGAAGAGGATCTACGAGTTGTCTTGGAAATCTTGCGGGGGAAGAAGTTATTCGCTAAACTTTCTAAATGTGAGTTTTGGTTGGAACGAGTCACATTCCTTGGTCATGTGGTGTCGGCAAAAGGAATTGAAGTAGACCCAGCTAAGGTTGAGGCTGTCACTAATTGGCCAAGACCTAGCACAGTTTCTGAAGTAAGAAGTTTCTTAGGTCTGGCCGGGTATTACAGGCGTTTCGTGGAAGGTTTCTCATCTTTGGCATTACCTTTAACCCAATTGGTAAGGAAAGGTGTTAAATTTGAATGGAATGATGAACGTGAAAAGTGCTTTGAGGAGTTGAAGAAACAATTGGTGATGGCTCCTATTCTTGCTGTACCAGAAGGAACTGGGGGATTTCAAATTTACAGTGATGCTTCAAAAATAGGTTTAGGCTGCGTACTTATGCAACACGGGAAGGTGATCGCGTATGCTTCTCGACAGCTTAAACCTTATGAAGTAAATTACCCCACACATGATTTAGAACTTGCAGCAGTTGTGTTCGCTCTAAAAATATGGCGTCACTATTTGTATGGTGAGACTTGTGATATCTTCACGGATCATAAGAGCCTAAAGTACATTTTTAAGCAAAAAGAACTTAACATGAGACAAAGAAGATGGCTAGAGCTTCTAAAAGATTATGATGCTAAGATTCAATACCATCTGGGGAAAGCAAACGTGGTTGCAGATGCTCTTACTAGGAAAAATTCAGGTAGCCTATCATGTCTTACTACTCAGCCTGGAATTCAGGTAGCATAGCTCACCTAAGAGTTGAACCTACCTTAGTGGAACGTATTAAAGAAGCCCAACAAGAAGATGGTGAATTGTGGGCTATTATACAGAATATAACGCAAGGCAAGCAACAAGAATTTCGACTCGATGACAATAATGTGGTGTGGAAAGGTGACAGAATGTGTGTTCCAGCAGATCCTGATATTCGAGAATCATTAATGAAAGAGGCTCATAGCTCCCAATTTTCTATCCACCCAGGTTCAACGAAGATGTATAACGACTTGAAGAAAAATTTTTGGTGGGGTGGAATGAAGAAAGATATTGCTGAATTTGTGGCAAAGTGTCTTACTTGCTAACAGGTAAAAATAGAACACCAAAGGGCGAGTGGTCTTCTACAACAACTTGAAATTCCAGTCTGGAAGTGGGACGATATTACTATGGATTTGGTTACTGGACTCCCTAAGACGTTGAGGAAGAATGATGCGGTATGGGTAGTAGTTGATAGACTTACAAAATCAGCTCATTTTCTACCTATTCAAGAGAAGTTCTCTGCTAGTCGATTGGCAGAAATATTTCAAAAAGAGATTGTTAGACTTCATGGCACACCCATGTCAATTGTTTCAGATCGTGACCCATGATTCACATCACAGTTTTGGAAGGGATTCCAGAGAGCTTTTGGTACAAAGTTGAAGTATAGCACTGCCTTTCATCCTCAAACGGACGATCAGTCTGAAAGGACCATCCAAACGTTAGAAGACATGTTGAGGGCTTGTGCTTTGGAATGGAATGGGAACTGGGATGATTATATTTGCTTGGTAGAGTTTGCATATAACAATAGTTGGCATGCAAGTATTGATATGGCACCATTTGAGTTGTTATATGGGAGGAAATGTCGAGCTCCAATTTGTTGGAATGAGGTAGGTGAGAAAGTTATTGAGGGACCCGAGTTGGTCAGAATTACTAATGAGAAAGTTGAATTAGCGAAACAGAAATTGAAAGAGGCTCGTTCACGCCAGAAAAGTTATGTTGATCAGCATCGAAGGGAAGTAGAATTTTCACCAGGCGAACATGTTTTCCTTAGAGTCTCTCCATGGAAGGGTGTTCATCGCTTTGGTCTTAAAGGAAAGCTCGATCCTAGATTCATCTGTCACACCCTCAAAATCCACGTGCGGGGTTTTACCACGAGGCGCGTGACATACCAGGATCTCAGTCATTAGTTACCAAGAACGACTCTATATGATTAATAAACAAAACCAGAGTTAACGTTTAAAATACTGCGGAAGCGTTTTTAAAACAGAAAACCCAAAACAAGTAGTATGTAAAGAGAATGCGCAAAACATACGCGCCCCAAACACAATTATTTAATATGAAAATAATCCCAAATTTGTAAACAAGGCAAATGTAGACAACTCAACAATGCTGACGTGCGTGCTCCTAGGCAACTGGCAACCTTAACCTGAGAATAGCATACTAAACAAGTCAACACATGGTTGGTGAGTTCAAAAGTTTGCGTTAAAATATAAACCAATCAACAGTTTCCAGAGCATAAGTAGTGTATTGCAATAGATAGCTAGTCTATTAACATAAAAATATTAATCAAAGTGATTTCGCGATCGAAGCTGACTGTGTTACGTTTGTTGCCTCCCATCACGACTTACCAGGTCGTGACGAATATAAGTTAGGACAAAATTGCACCCGTTTGACCTCGAGTCGCACAGGTGGGGCTCGTCAGACCCAGTAGTACTACCCAAAATTTCCCCGCTAGTCAATATTAACAATCCGAAAGTGTGAGGACTTTCCATGGTAAACAGCACTATATCAATATTATACACACTCACATATAAAAGCGTTTGTGATCAACAGTATGCTATCTCCCCCAAAAGAGATTAGGTAAAATGAGTGGGGCAAGAACTCACCTGATGCGCGCAAGAATTAACTTAGAGCTTAACTTGAAAGAAAGAGGGGAAAGACAACCTTCAAAGGTCACCTAGAATACATGAGTACATAAGTACGTGTACACAGAATCAATATGAAACCCTAAGTGCTCTACAACCCAAGGGACTCAAGGTTTTAGAAAGACAAGACACATTTGACCCAGTTGACCCGTTGGTGACATTATAGGTGATAATTCGTTAATACTAACACAACAGCATATCATACATGATCAACATACAACTTGATTACATATAGCACATCATTAACCACATGTACTACCTAGATCATCATACAACTAGATATCATACAAGTCATGCGAATCACAACAGGCCGAAACAAGTAACAAACCAAATCAACATCCCTATAACCTAAACAACACATTTAATCACCTTAGAAACCATCCATGAACACACTAGCATGATCCTAATATCCCAAACATGCTCAAATCATCCAATTAAAGAATTTGCACAAATAAAGTTTCCCTTTTGGGAAAGCACATCCCAATTTCATCAAACACCCAAGACATTCATGAATTCATCATTTACATACCAATTCAAGTCCATGACAACATCTAAACATGATCAACAACACCTAATCATCATGATTCATCAACGTTCAACACCAAAAGTTACTATTTTTAGCAATGTATGAACTATAATACATCTTCTTGTTTTTTGATTGTTCATATCATCAACTTAGCATCTAATCATCATCACAAACACATCCATAACATTCATACATCATCAATCATCAATTCATGCAAAATAAAGTTACTATTCTTAGTAACCTATGAACCATAAATCAAAATCGAAGCTTTCTTGCAAAATCGACGTTAACCAATATGCATACAACTTAACTAGCATCATTACAACATCAAACAACCAACATTCAACATCCAATTTGATCCAAAATCGCCTCAACCTCTCGGCCAAAGATGATCATATGAACAAACAACCAAAATCCAAACTTTCTTGCATAATCAACGTTAACTAGCATATATACAATCCAACTAACATATTAACATCACCAAACAAACAAGAATCGACCTCCACATCATCAATTTCGAATTAGGGTTTCGGCTAACACCAATAATGCATGAAAACACCAAAACTAACCTTTAATTCGCGAAAGAAAACAAGAATCGATGTTCCAATGTGTTGTGGAGCTTGAAATCGATCCAAAACCGATGCTTTGTGGGTGTTCTTGGCCGAAATCGCAAAGGGAGAGGGAGAGGGAGTGAGGTCGCGGCCGATGGGGTGGGATTAGGGTTGGGTTTTGTGTTTTAAAAATATAATTTTTGCATAATACCCTTTAAACCCTTGCATTTTGTATTTTATAAAAATTAGACTCTTTGAATAGTTTTTATATAATTTTTAACTAATAAACACAATTATTATTAGTCACAAATAATAATCATGCATAATTTCCATTTGCCACAAAACACACGAAATAAATATACACGTTTTCACGTTACGCGATAAAATTCACAATAAGTATTTAAATCACATAATCACACAAGCACAACTTGATAATCACGTAACCAGTTAAATTATAATTAGTTTATCATTATTAATTATTATTAAGTCACCAACGTTCAATGACAACTAGTGTGTGCTCCCGACACGTGTATGCAAGACTTAACGGAACTAACGGAGTTTGGTAACGGAAAATTACCGGATGTCACATCATCGGTCCTTTTGAAGTGTTGGAAAGAGTAGGAGAAGTGGCGTACCACATAGCTTTACCTCCAGCACTAGCTCATGTGCATAATGCGTTCCATGTGTCTACATTACGAGGCTACAATTATCACCAGATTCATGTCGTGCAATACCCGTTTCATAAAATTCAAGAAGACATGTCATGTGAAGAAGAAGCAGAGGCAATCCTAGGGCGTGAGGAAAGAATCATGCGAAAGAAAACCATACCGTTTGTGAAAGTCTTGTGGAAGAATCATTCAGAAAGAGAAGCAACATGGGAACTCGAGGACTCTATTCGGGAGCGGTACCCGCATCTTTTTAAGTAAAGGTACGCTTTATATTTTGTTGATTTCGGGGACGAAATCATTTTTAGGGGTATGTGTTATAATAGCCCATCATTGTAGTTATAATAATATGTTAGAGTACTAGCGTTTCATGACCAGTTTAGTTGCAAACTTAGATGTTTAGAATAAAACCCTTGAGTTCCACCGCTCGGTCGTGTTCTCAGAATTTCGGAGATGAAATTAAATTAAGGGGTTAGAGCTAAAATAACCCAAAACAAATGAATATCTAATGAAAGAGTCAATACATAAATATAATAATAATAATAATAATAATAATAATAATAATAATAATAATAATAATAATAATAAAAATAATAATAATAATAATAATAATAATAATAATAATAATAATAATAATAATAATAATAATAATAATAATAATAATAATAATAATAATAATAATACATTAAACTATTAACAATACAATAATTGAGAAGAAGGGGAAGACGTGATTTTGAGTTTATCTCCACAACCCAAACTTCTTTCTTCTCCCTTATCTGCAACAACCTAAACCTAAAACACCGATGACCATGGGATTTCAAGTCTCAACCCCACGCAACAAGAGCTATATTAAATGGATCCTGATGCTAAATCGTCCTCACAAAAGCACTTTCACAAACAACTCCTTCTCACGTCTCATTCAATCTCCCTGTTTGGGTTAGCAAAATCGGGGACTCTTGACCTTCGATTTGAAGTCCATTAGATCTAGCAATCGAATTCGCAACCGAGGTAAACCAATACCCTATTCGTCCTGTTATGTTTTACGTTTTGTTTCCATTCTTATTACCTAAAACTTCTCACAAATAGGGTTCTGGCAATTGTGTTACAGCCACTAAATTTGAAGCGCCTAAAACCGAGATAACCTTCTGATCCATAATCCTCATTGTCTGCACACTCTGAGGTAAATCTCTCTGTTGCATATCTTGGTCATCTATTGTTAAATAAGAGGAACACATAGTGTTGATGGGTCACTTGCTATTGGCACATGCTAACCTTCTAGTACTTCTTAATATTAAAAAAAAATCAAACTAAAGTTCTGTCATAATAAACTTAACTGTTGTTCTGGCTTCTTTTACTTAATAGTAGGCACATCATGAATAATTGAAATCATATAACTCCTATTCATACCTTAATGTAATAAGCTGACTTAATCTGAATGATTTCTGTTGCGTTTCTTTTGTTTTTAGTTCACAGTTGTAACATTTCGTTTGACCAATCCAAGTGACAATCATTTCAACTCAATTTATTACCATACTTAGTTATGTAGGACCAGCAAGCTTATGTAAGCATCATTGGTGTTAAAAATGTCTAAATTACATGATAATGATCTCATGAATTTTGTATTAGTTAGTGTGACATAGCATTCTGCAGTTAAGCCATTTACCTCCAGGTTTTAATAAATATATCTAATAAAGTAACAAATAATAAGTAATAAAACCAGCCACAATACTAAACAATAATTATTCATGGGGTGGGGATTTCAAAGGATGACGAATTAGATTAATATGAAAATAAATCTAATGTAAGGGTCGAATAACCCGTTGTAGGTTTGTCGAACACGTCGGTGGAACTTTAAGACATTAAGAGCATTAGACGTTTATTCAGGTACGGATGTTCTTCGATACTTTTATATGCTTTACCAAAATTTTGCTACTTTAGAAAATTGATCCGCTGATCTGCGATTTACTTGTATGATCTGCTAAGCTACTTTGATGTGTGCTGTTGAGTTATTTTTGAAACCATTGAGAAAAATATTTTTATGATATGTTTGTGAACGCTATCGTTTGTGTGCCTTTACTTGATTTCATTCAATTTAGAATCATTACACGTGATGAACATACTTTTGATGGAGGTTGGATTATTTGTTCTTTCATGTGGCCATAGAACCCTAGATTTGTAGACAGGAGATAGGGATACCGAGTCAACTACCTATGGAGGTACCATAGGCTTGTCGTTGTGGCTACCGACGGCTTGACACTATCCGTGACGGTGTGATCAGTTCACGGCGTCTCTACTTTGTTTATGTGATTATGCTCGTGGGAGAGCTGTTGGATTATTTAGGAGGCGTATGGATGCATCCTAGGATTTTGATAATATGTTTAGTTTGCGGTTGAGTTGTGTAGTGCCATACACACCTTTCGATTTAGGGGTGCATTGGAGTCGCGACCAGTGTGCCATTGTGATTATGATATATGATATGCGATATGATATGTTGGCACTGTGGATGTGCATTTTGGAATATTTGTTTGTAGGCTACTCGGTATCAACAACCCTAACCTTTCGTTGCTTCAGCCTTTATTCTTTGTTTATTCTGGTGTAAAGGGTGGAATTCTGTGGAGATGTTTTAAACTTAAGAATTTGTTTCTTTTCTAAACCACTGACATTATTTCTTTGATATATTATTTTGTCTATTGTGATCTACATCCGCGCACTGAGCTTGTAGCTCAGCCGCTTTCTTGTTTTCGCGGCAGGTAATCAGGGTTGATCAGGGCTGTGTGACGAGAGCTAATAGGAGTTTGGAATACATGCTTGGAGATTTATTTCTTTTATTTCATAAGACTTGAATTTTTTATTTAGTATTTATTTTGATGGATATTTTAGACTTTGTAAGTTGATGTTTTAATTTAACCTTCGTAATATAAGTATTCTTTTGGACTTAGAGTGTTCTGTTAACATTTGACGTGACCTCTTGTTCCACGTTGGGGCGGGGGTGTTACAGCAAGTGGTCTGAACTCGCCGGCGACAACAAACCTCCGTCGCTCGACTGTTCGATCAACGCTCGCTTGCTAATCAGGTATCAATCAGAACTTTCGATCCGTCGCGAACATTTGTACAACATAAATTTAACTAATTTCCCAGATGGTGACCAATGTTTTGAGTTGGGGATTTGGGATGGAGGCAAACAACTATTAATTCAAATTTATATTCGATTTTTCGATGGTAATCTCAGCCAAGTATCAGTGGGACTACTGCTCAATGGCGTTTTTGGAAATACGATTCAAGGGTCAGACACAGAATACGAAGTTATCTAAGGTAATTTTTTTCTTTTTTTAAATCAAGCATCATCTATATTGTTCTTATTAGTGTCTTTATGTAGATTCATATTTAAGGGGTAAAATCCATCTGCATGAACACATCATACCTATGTTCAATGTTTTCAAACACAATGACAGATATTTGGAAGATTGATCTTGAATGTTTGCTTGAGTTAAAGATGAAGCCTGTGAATGTTGAAAATGAAATGAAGATGATGATAATTCTTTTCTTAATTATCAAAAAAGTAGAGGAGCTTATGGTATTGTCCTGTAAGAATCTAATTTTTTTCATTATATTATGTGTTGGCATGTAGTTAATATGGTTAAATTTTCCTTCGATCGATTTTTTATTTAGGGCAAATATGAATTTTAGGACTTAGTAGTGATTGCTTCGTCTTTTTGTGATACAGTAAGAGGCAAGGTTGGAAGGCTTTGGATTTTAATAATTATGTAAATAAGCCATTTGTGAACTGTTTTTAATCATTATGTGAGATACCTGTGAAATCAGTTTCAAATAAGTATTTACCTTTTATATGTTTGAGTATTCTATGATTCACATATAACAGAAGTAGTGATTATTCTCTTTAAATCATCTTGATTTGAAATTCTTTCCATCATAATATTTGTGATTGCTTTTGAAAATCGCTATGTGTTTCTTTTGTAGTTTGAAACAATGAAGAGGTGGCAAATTTAGTTGATCAGCCAGGTTTAGGTAAACATGGATCCAAAATTTTAAAGTTCTTTATAAATAATTAGCATGCTGACATGATTGCAAGTATTATCGTATTTCAATAGTAATCTAATTATTTGAATAGAAGACATAAGAGTACATAACCCGTTTAACTCATTTAAATGTGTTCTTTTTAGGCTTCAGGCAGTCTTTCTCTATTCTATCCATTAAAGATAAAGCATAGTCCGAATCACCATAAAATAAGTAAACTGGTTAAAATTGCCACCTTTACCTCAAAACCATCAATCACCTATATGATCTGGTCGTTGATTCTATGTAGTATTAAGAGACTTCATAATATACTGGATATTATGGGTTACACATCAATATAATCACCTTTACACGTCAATATAATGGTTTGGAGGAATATACATAAAACAGCTATAGAATTTTGTTTCTTTGATGATTATAATTGGGATATAACGATGTGGGTGACTGTTTATCATTCATTTGGTGATGCGGTTTACTCTATGCGTGGACCTAGGGCCATCGTGGCACACTTTGGAAGATCTGGGTCGCACCAGGTCTAAGGGGAAAACACTGTGGACAACGGTGTGGTGAATATCAACATTGAAGTGATTAACAAGGTTGTTAATATCAAACCTGAGTGGGCCGTGGACCTTATAAGTAATCAAGATGGGTATCAAGTTGGATTTAGAGGGTGAGGTGAATGGGGAGATAAAATAGATCATCAATTGTCATTGGAGTTTGCTAAGTACCACATGAGGAGCAAAACGTCTTGATCGGTATGACATTTCATTATTTTGAATATTGTGTTGTATGTAGTTAGAACAGACATCATACATGTTAGATTTTACTTTCTTGAAATGAGATAAGGTTTTGGTTCTTTTTTCCTTGGGAGTAAGTTATTCTAGCGTAGTGACATTCACCCTTCTTTAAAACCTACTTGAACATTCAAAAGAAGACTTGCTTTGGTAATCTGAAAATTAAACTAACCACAGCTATTCAAGAAGAAACTTTTGATTCAAATTTATAAGCACATAATGCAAATACAACCACCAATATTTGGGGTGTCGTTTTGCTTATGCTTTGACCTTCAAGGCTACAAGTAATGTTTCTAACTTGCTGTTGTAGATTGTGGTTTCTACCCTAGGTGTGTTCAACAAGTGGAATGATATTTTAGCTGCTACATTCAAATACTTGGGTACATCTCTCTCAAGTGAATACCTAAGTTTTGTTGATAATTACTTTGGAACTGCTTTGAATTAGTAATTAGTATATTAAACTTTAGAGTTAATTCAGATTATTTCTACAGTTGTTTCATAGTGAAAATGACAAAGACTGTTTCATATATATATATATATATATATATATATATATATATATATATATATATATATATATATATTTGAATGGCTGGTTAGTGGTTAGTTGTTAATATCACCAAGTTAGTAACAACCGTCAATGTCAAGGTTTGAACCTTGGACCTCCAAGAGAGGCAACAAGTTGAAAATATTTTCAAAGAAAAAAGTCTATTATATTAAAATACCCGAACAACGAACGGGTATAAAACTAGTTAGTTAAAGAATCAAGTTGTCTCTACATAGAAGATATTTTATGATATTACTCTAAAATATATGTTTCATTTTGTTTTAATAGACTAATTATTTAACGCAATTTGAAAATGATAGAACCAACTACTTTTGAATATGGTTTTTTTCACTCTTTTCAAACATCAGGAGCCTTTTTTGAAAAATTTGACCAACAGATAGTTCTTTTGCAAATAGAAATGAGTACCCATGACTGTAAAACTAAATTAAATTTATCCTAATGTCCAGCATGCACATCATTAGTGTCACACTGTTTACTCAAGCTATCCCGATGTGTAAACCAGATCGGTTAGTATCATGTAAAGGGTTTCTAGTTTATTTATTAATAAAACTAATCAGAGTTTTAAATTCATTATAAGTCTTTTGATTGCTTTTCAATTTTGTAAATAATCAACACCATTGGTTGATTCATGTTTTATGTGTCTTATTTTTTATCGTCTCAAATTGGACAAAAAGGTCGGCCATGAGAGGGGGTCGTAGATCAGAAGATCATGCCTCATAGCTGACCGCCAAAACAGGTTGTAGCGATCCACCAGGGTGGTCGCGGACTACCAAGGTTGTGTCACATCCAACCCGTTTTCAAACTAGAAACCCAAACCCAAACTCATTTTGAATTTTCATACAATGGAAAATTTTCATTCTTAAATTATTTTATTTATTTTATGTAATAACTGTGTTATTAACCAATATCGTGCATTGTATTATCCAATTTTCATTTATTAAACTATTTAAACAGTTTATGATAATTTTATAATTCATAAAATAATTTTTACAAAGTTATAAAGTTTTATTGATGAATTATAAGATTTTAGGCACTTAATAAATGAATCACGACTTTTTACAAATAATATAATGGTTGTAAGTTTTATAAATTAGTATTTTGATTTATTATGCAAAAATTAAGTTTTATAGGTCAAGGGGTTAAATTGCAATTTTTGAAAGTTAATTAAACACATTCTACGTAAAATAATAAACTATTAAAATTGCAGGAACCAAATGTGTAAATTCAATTTATAACCTAGAATCGCAAACCCCCCTCCAGTTTTTCCGGCGAGGCCATAACCCCCTGATTCTTTTCAAAACAACCCAATCGAACTGCCCCTTTGATATCGCAAGTTTGTTTCGAACCGAAGAACCGTTTCAATTGAGTTTATTCGGCGGTTATGTGGTGTACTCGAAACCGAACTTTCAATCAAAACTCAAATCAGTTTCGTCTCAATAATCAATCAATTGCCTAAATCATTCACCCAAAAACATATTTTTAATCACAAAGTTAAGTACAGTTGAAACAGTAAGTTAAACTTTATATTCTACTCAAAACACCCGAACCAAACCCATAACTCGGTCGTGGTGAAACCGATCAAATTGTACCTATTTAACAGAGGGGAAATGTTCCAATAGATCTCTTCAACCTCTCTGATTTATCAATTTCACACAAGGCACACATTCATATCGAATTGAAGTTCGATCTATATCACGAACCTGCAACTCTCTCGAACTACGCCTTCTGAGCAATCTTTATTACAATTGATAGAGGGCTATTGATCCTTATCATTCTCAGAATCTTCATACCTGATTAATTTGATTACTATCATCATATGTATCTCAAGTCAGATTCACCTCAGTCGTGATTATCCTTCTTTTGTTCATCATAAATTCGATATTCGAAAAGGTAATTGAATCACCATACACGCTCATTTACAGATTCCAAACAAAATCCCTAAGTTTAATTGCATTAACACTGTCAATTTGATGTTCAATTTGAGGTAACACGATTCTAGGGTTCATCGAGTTTGGGGATTTCTTAAAACTCCATTTTTATGTTTTTTATTTCAAATTAAAAAAGATGATGGGCCTTGCCCCAACAATAACACACATACCACTTATGCAGGGAACCCGGGCACTAGAGTTGTTCACGAGCCAAGCCGATCGGAGCGAAGGTATGCTCGAACTCGCTCGGATTTAAAATCGAGCCGCTCGGATCGGATCGAATTTATAAAAGCGAGCGAAAAAGTCATGCTCGTGCTCGGATCGAACTTAACCGAGCAGCTCGGTTTCGCTCGGTTTTATAACAAATTGAGCATAACAAAATACATACCGGCTCTGTTTAGCTCGGTTTTTCATTCATTCAAGAGTTTCAAGTTCCAATAACAAACCTAACAAGTTAACAAAAAAACATACGAAATAAAAGTTATACAAAATACAAATTCAAACACATTAAGTTCTAAGTCAAACTTAAAGTTCTTAGAAAGACAATATATCTAATCTCCAAAAAGTCCACCAATGATGATTTTCACGACCATTTCTATGTCCACCTAAAAAAAGCCAAAAGCAATGTTTAATTAAACATTTTAGACTAAGCATAATAGTATATATTGTAGGCTTCAATATTATTGACAATTTACATACAAATGTTTTATAGAAATATATACCTTTCATATCTATTAGTTGTTACCATACTCATCTGGAATCAAGACATCAATCTTCAATTTTTCTTCTTCTTTTGCAGATTTCTAGACACTAAAAAGATACAAAAAATATTAGTTTAAAGTGTAAAGTAGAAACGAAGAAAAATATGAATATAAACTTACTTCCAATGTTTGTATGGTTGTTTTTTAGATGACCTTTAACCAATCGCTTCCACAAACAAGAAGTTCAACCATATCCTTTGTAAGAGAGCTTCTGTAGTCATCCAATATACGCCCCCAGCACTAAAGGCCGATTCAGAAGCCACATTTGTGATTGGGATGCCAAAAATATCTTTAGCCATTTTACTTAAAACGAGGAACTTGCTTGAATAATGACTCCACCATTTCAACACATCAAACTTTGACTCCCCACATGTATAATTAGACTCTTCCAGATACAACTCAAGTTCAGTTTTTTGTCCGGTCTCAATTGGTCTTGATTTGAGTTAAGTTAAAAAATCATCTCCGGGTAAATTTTGTTCACTAAAAGAAGATGAGGCCTTTGAGCAACATGTGGCCACCTTAGATGCCGTAAATGCATTGAAATACTTTTGAAAAAGAGTTTTTAACTTGCTAGTGACATCTTGAACCCGAATCTCATGCTCCTCTACCAGATACAACCTCTCAAAATTCCAATCAACTGACACCAACTTAAAACGGGGATCCAAAATAGATGCAATAGACATAAGCACCCCAATTTCCCCGCCAATACTTTTCAAACTTCTCATACATCGGTACACTCATCTCCACCAAAAAAGAATCATCCGATATAAATGCATTACTTATCTCTTTTTTCACTTTAAAATTTTCAGTAAGAAACAAGTTTGAAGTCGGATATAATGTACCTGGAAACAAATTAGTAGCTTTCAAAAAAACTTCAAGAAGCTTGCAAACCTTTTCGGCTCTTATCCACTCATCAACTGTAGGGGACCATATGAAGTTGGAATCTCTCAATGCATAGCCTTGAAAAACTTGTTTGTAGTGAATAGCTGACTCAAGCATTCGATGTGTTGAGTTCCACCTAGTTTTTACATCGGTACATAAAGACCCGACGAGTGTGGATACCCAAAGTTATAGCTATTTCACCAAATTTCAATAGACGGCCAGGAGACTTCCTTAAATACTTGACACTTTCTCTAATTTTGGAAATACATGGTTCAATAATTCCTAATCCATCTTGCACGACCAAATTCAAGATATGTGCACAACATCTAACATGAAAAAACAATCCCTCGAAATGTAGTTTTCCTTTCCCATGAAAATTATTCCTCAAAATTGTGGCTGCCCTATCATTGTTAGATGCGTTATCTAGAGTAATTGCACCAACTTTATCTTGAATGCCCCATTTAATAAGGCATTTTAAGATAGCATCTGATATAACCTCACCATTATGAGGTGGTGCAAGCTCACTAAAACCATATATATATTTTTGCATTTTCCAATCAAAATCAACAAAGTGAGCTGTCAAACACATGTAACCGACAGTTTGGTTTGATGTCCAACAGTTATTTATAAGTGAGATCATATCAACCTTTTTCAAAAGCTTTTTTATCCTCTCTCTTTCTCCATTCACCGCTTTTATACAATCTCTTATGATAGTTGATTTACTTACTTTCTGATATAATGGATTATTATACTTTATTAATTGATTAAACCAGTGATACTCAACAAATGAGAAAGGCAACTCATGAGATATGATCATTTTTGCAATTATTTCCCTGCACTTCATTTGGTTATAACTCCCAATTGACTCAAAATTGATGAAACCAGTTTTATTATCACTACCACTTGAGTCAAAATTAATAGTACCTTTCTTATTACCAATCGATCTTTGGTAATATAAACAATCTGTGAGGTGTTGCTTAAGACTTGTTGTTGTACTCGAGCTTCCTGCTACATAGCTATGCTTATAATAAATGCACTGTTTTTTCTTCACCATTTTTCCTTTGTACATACCATCAATGTCTACAAAATGTGGATGCACATCAGAAGAATTCTTTCTCTTCTTTGTATATACATCATTCTTGTCTTTCAGTTCATCAACTAGCTTGACACTTTTTCCGTCACTTAGCTCAACATTAGAAGTCTCAATTCCATTCGATTCTTTTTGAGAAGATATTCTACAAAAAATACATATATTAAGTTTAAACAAACAATACATACACATATGGCATACTCTTAAATATGACTTTTGAATCTACAACATTAAATAGGTCTAAAATGAAAATTCAAAAGAACTTTGCAATGCATGTTGATCGAGACTAATCAAGTGTCAACAAATCATATATTCAACAAGTTCTTTCAACAAGTTCTT